>OZ038480.1:18128953-18301453 GCA_964036315.1 Acanthosepion esculentum
TCAGCAAGAAGACAAAAAATAAGTATTATTCTCGGGATGGTACACCAACAACTGCTATATATCACTCACCTTCATATCTAACATTATGGATCAGCAGAATAAAAGGGAAGACATTCCTTTTGGAGTAACCCTCATATAGATGCCATACTAGATATCAATTGCACTCCTAAATCTTGTATTCTCCCCATCTCAACGTTTATCTATCTTGATTTCTTGATTAAACTTTATTTTAATGGATACCCATATTTGAATATATGCTCTGTTTATTTACTAAGCGGCATATTTAGTTCCATCTACCCGGCTGAATATTCAAGAAATCTTAATAGAAATATAGACGCTCTCCGGCAAGATCCGAACCTGAGTTCCCCCTATGAGAAACCGTCATTATATCTGACATGCTTTGACCTTACGGGCACGAAGAACATCCCGACCAAGGAAAACCCAAATAATGCTTAGGCACACAAACATTTAAAAAGTATATCCTAATCTATCTATCTCAACAGTTTCAGCTATCTCTCTTTATCCATCTGTTCATTTCTTTCTTTCTTTCATCCTTTCTTTCTTTCTTTCTTTCTTTCTTTCTTTCTTTCTTTCATTCATCCATTCATTCATTCATTCATTCTTTCTTTCTTTCTATCAATCATAGTCTTATCCCTCCGTCTGTCACTTGATTTAATCCAGGTGCTGTAAGCATGTCTATGCGTGTGTGGTGTAATTGATAATGACTCAGAATTGTTAATCGGAGAGCCGAGTTCCAGTTCGTTATTTTCACTAATGCGCAAACACCCTTGAGAAAAGTATGACTCCAACTATTCCCCTAGCAATGGGTTAATTATTAAGACACGTATCACTAAATCATGATTATCTTCAAAAATCCTTTCAATATAAAAAATGTTTTTTTGACTTTAAATAACCTGCAAAGGGTTGATAAACCGTAAAAACGAATCAAACTGCCTATGTTTGTCTACTAAAATTTCACTCGAAAGCCATGTTGAAGGTTCCTGCTAAAATAGTTATTTATTATTTATTATTTTTCCTTCCTATTTTTTTCTTTCATTCTTCAATTATTTGAATTTTTCTACAGAAATATCAATCAAATCATTTTTATTCTTTTTATGATTTTCAAACATTTCCTTTTTTCTTTTACGTCAGTCTTCTTTCTTTTTCATTTTTCTTTTCTCCTCTTTCTTTTCTGTCTTTCTTTTCTTTCTCCGCTTTCATTTCTCCTCATTCTTTTCCATCTTTCTTTTCTGTCTTTCCCTTCTGTATTTCTTTTCTGTCTTTCTTTTCTCCTCATTCTTTTCTGTTTTTCTTTTTTGTCTTACTTTTATCCTCTTTCTATTCTGTCTTTCTTTTTTCCCATCTTTCTTTTCGTTCTTTCTTTTCCATCCTTCTTTTCTGACATTCATGTCTGTCTTTTCTGGCTTTCCTCCTCCTTCTTTTCTATCTTTCTTTTATCTTCTTTCTTTTCTGTCTTTCTTTTTCCTATGTTTCTTTTCTTCTTTATTTCTTTCTTCTCTATCTTTCTTTTCTCCTCTTTCTATTCTGTCTTTCATTTCTGTCTTTGTTCTGTCTTTCTTTTCTCCTCTTTTTTGTCTTTCGTTTTTGTCTTTCTTTTCTACTCCTTTTCTATCCTTCTTTTCTCCACTTTCTCTTCTGTCTTTTTTTTCTTTCTTTTTTTTCTTTTCTCCTCTTTCTTTTCTTTCTCTTCTCCTCTACCTTTTCTTTCTTGATTTCCTCTCTTTCTTTTCTCCTCTTTCTTTTCTTTCTTTTTTCTTTTCTCCTCTTTCTTTCTTGTCTTTCCCTTTTCCTAACTCTTTTCTCTTTCCACCACATTTTAGAACATTTTCTTTTCCTTCCTTACATTCTTTCTTTCTCTTTTTCTACTTCAATTTTTTCTTTCAATCTTTCTTCTGTCTTAAAATTTTCTTCTTCTTCAATATTTTCTTCTTCTTTTTCATTTTTTCTTCATCTTACTTTATTCTTTCTCTTAATTCTACCCTTTCTTTCTGTAAATGTATTTTCTTTTTTTCTTTTTTATTTCAGCCCATCTTTATACTCTGAATGTAGTTCTTTCTTTCTTTCTTTCTTTCTTTTACATAAGTTATTTTTCTTCCTTGCCTCGTTCTTTGTATGTTTGTTCGTTTCTTTTTTTTTTCATCCGACTCTTTTTTTCTTTTTATTATTTTATCCTAGATTTATTTTCTTCCTCTCATCATTTTCTTCGCCTCTACTCATAATCCACAGCAACAAAGTTTCACTAACCTGACACTAAAACAAATACCGTCTGTCAACATCTTTCGACCCATCACTCTCTGACCACCCCAATTCGATGAGGATTGTTGACCACAACAAATAAATTTATCTTTTATCATTAGCACTCCTCTTCGACACGTCTGATCCGGAAGGCCGTGTGCTATTCATCAATGGTTAACAAATTTGTCCAAAAAGTGCTCATTATTTTAGCTTTGCGCCAGATGAGGTTCAATTGCGTAAAGTGCCGAAATGTATTCAAATGTGACTTTGTCATCATATAAAAAAGAACCAGCTGTAGGTCGATACTTAGAAAGTTAGCCTAGTTAGTCATTGTTAGTTTAATAAGTGGAACTCAAATATGTAAACCATTGTAAAGATGCTAGAAAAATGATCGGCTCATTCTATCGCTCCTTCGACCATGGTTTGTCTTTACAAGGGTTAGATTAGACCAAAAATGGAGTATTGCTACCGTATCTGGACGGGAGCTGCACAATCCTAATCTTCCACCATCGACAGAGTTCAAAGTTTTCCAAGTGATCTTGTGGAGGAAGACATATTCTAGTCTCCGTCGCTTTTTTTCCCGCGAGTACAACGTCACAGGCCTATCGCTGTCCTCTCGCTATTTCCAGGGCAAACGTTCAAATGAAATCCGTTCTTAAGTTCCAGCAGTTAAAGCTGCATCGGAACACCGGATACATTAAGAAACCTCATGCGATCCAAAATATGATTCAGCTTCTTAATAAACCACAGAGGAGACTGGTAAACCGTAAGAAACAAATCAGCCCAGCAGTTCAACTTTTTTCTCCACGGAAAAGAACCACTCTCATTTGCCTCGGTAATCTAGATATAATGAAAAATTTCCACTCAGATTTGTTCCAGGACATCCGATTTGTGGAACAGACATTAGCGTGGATGCCAAAATGTTAACCTCTTCAAGTCAAGGGTCAATCTTTATCCTTCCTCCTTTACTATCATAATATTCACTTCTTACCATCTCCTCTTTTATTCATATCACGCATCTCATTCATCAGCACCATACTAACAGTAACCTTCTATCTGGAGTGGCTTTTGAGTCTTGTATAGGGGAACTTAGTACAAACAATTGTGGCCTCTTTTACAAGAGAAATGTAAGTTAAATATATACGAGGGTCATTCAATAAATAAGGCGAACTTTTCGGTATAAGGACTTCTAATACAGATAGAAGCTTACCTTTTTTTTCAACGTAGTCTCCCAGCACTGTCACACACTTTTCCCATCTGTGCACAAGCTTCCGCATTCCCTCAGCATAAAAATCTTTGGACTGATGTCTCAGCCAGTCGCTCACAACACTTTTGACTTCATCGTCACTTTTAAACTTCGTGCCTCTCGTGAACGCTTTCAAGGGACCAAACAGGTGAAAGTCTGAAGGAGCAAGGTCTGGGCTGTAAGGGGGATGAAGAAGCAGTTTCCAGCCCAGCTCGCTGATGGTCTGCACTGTTTGGGCAGTTGTGTGAGGCGTTGCGTTGTCATGATGCAAGATGACTCCTTCTGACTGATGACCCCTGCGTTTGTCCCAACAGATAAGCTCAAAGTCCTTGCAATGTCATCCACTGTCACCATTCTGTCAGACTGAATGAGGTCATTGATTGATTCAATCAACTTAGGAGACCTCACTTCTGTAGGCCTCCCAGGCCTGTCTTCATCCTCAACACTGCTCCGTCCTTCTTTAAATAATTTAGCCCACTTGTAGACCTTTTTTTCGGCTGAAACATGTGGCACCATACACAGTTGACATTCTCCTATGAATTTCAACTGGTTTGCACCCTTCAGCAACCAAAAACTTGATAACTGACCGCTGTTCGATCCTGGAGCATGCTTCTTGGTCGGCTATCTTTGTTAATCGCCAAAACTCTGAAGGTTTTTTCTTTAATCTGCAAAATAAATTAAATCCATGTGAAAAAGAAGTAAAACAAAAAAGAAATTTAAAAAATAAGCTTCTATCTGTATTAGAAGTATTTATACCGAAAAAATTCACCTTATTTATTGAATGACCCTCGTATTTATCCTAGTGAGTTTCTTGTATCTCGCTGTATTCTCACCAGGTTAATCTCGAAAGTCATTCATAGTGGGGTTTATGTTTATTATGAGAATCGTGAATATAACTGTGCCAAACTCGAAACTCATCAGTAAAGCCCGTAATTAATTTCATGAATTCATCTGGCACCTGCCCTCTCTAAATTATACAACCACTGCCTCAAGGAGTCTTGTTTTCCTGACTGCTGGAAGTCCTCAACCATTGTTCCTGTCTTTAAGAACTCTGGTGACACCTCCGACCCTTCTAATTACCGTCCTATCAGTCTCCTACCCCTCTTCGGCAAAGTCTTCGAAGCCATTATCAACACCGAAGTGATTAATCACCTGATATCCCATGATCTGCTCTCAGACAAGCAGTATGGTTTCCGCTTTGCCCGATCTACAGCCGATGTGCTTACGGCCATCACTGAATTTGTCTACCAAGCTATTCATAATAACGGTGAAGCTCGTGCCGTGGCCCTAGACATCTCCAAAGCGTTTGATAGAGTTTAGCATGCCGGCCTTCTTCGCAAGCTCCAGGGTTATGGTATCACAGGTCGATTGTTTGACCTAATACAATTTTTCCTGTCTAACCGTGAAATGAAGGTCGTTCTCAATGGATTCATCTCCAGCTCCTATCCCACTAACGCAGGTGTTCCTCAAGGCTCCTTCCTAGGCCATACTCTGTTCCTCATATTCATAAACGACCTTCCTGACGCCATAGATTCCCAAGTCGGCATCTATGTGGATGACACCACAATTTACTCCTGCCTCAAACACAAATCTAGTGATGCTGACAAAGTTAACCTGGAAGTTCGAATAGAAAAGGACATCCAATCGGTTGTGAACTGGGGCAAGAAATGGATGGTTAACTTTAACGCCTCTAAAACAAAACTGCTCTCTATTAACCACCACAAGGATCCATCCCTGCATCCCATTAGAATGTCTGAAGACCAGCTTCTCGAGAGCTCCTCTCTGCGGCTGCTCGGTCTCACGCTGGCCGCTGATCTGAGATGGAACAAATACACCGAGTCAATTGCATCATCCACCGCAAGGAAAGTTGGCTCCCTGTGACGAGCCAGGAAATTTTTCTCCCCGGAATCGATCCTCCAAATCTATAAATCGACCATTCGCCCTTGCATGGAGTATTGCTGCCATATATGATCTGGAGCCCCTGCTGTTTGCCTCAGGGTTCTTGATAAGATCCAGAGACGGATATGCAATGTAATTGGCCCTGATCTGTCATCTCGTCTACAGTCGCTCTCTCTAGGTCTGTCTTTTTTACAAATACTTTCACGGTAATTGCTCCGAGGAGCTGCTTTCGCTGGTTCCTAGGCCTCATGAATTTAAACGTCCTACGAGGCTGGCATCCCGTTCCCACCCCTTCACCGTTGAAACTGTTCGATGTAGACGTCTCTTCTACTCCAATAGCTTCATGTCTCGCACATCTCGCCTGTGGAACTCCCTTCCTTATTCCTGTTTCCCTGACAAATACAATCTCCAACTATTTAAGTGTAACGTCAATCGACATCTCCAATTGCCTTGATCTATCCACTTCCCTTCTCCACATCCTTTCACCTTTCATTCCTATCTGCTCTCGCTCCACATCTTCTGTAACCCCCTTGCCTTGATCGATCCACTATCTGTCTCCACATCCTCTCCTTTACTACTCCTATCTGCTCTTCCTCCAAACCTTCTGTAACCCCTTGCGTGCTAGTGGCCTCCAGCCTTGCTTGGGGTGATAAGATTAAAAAAAAATTTCTTGGTGTTATCCAGATACATTTTCTAGTACTAGTGTCACAACCACCAGTTACCTTCTCCGTAACTTTGCTTATAATAAAATACTGTAGAAAGACATTCTTTAATTTTTTCTTGCTTTTGTTTTTAGTACAATTTTAATTCTGTGTTTATCTCGAAAAATATTTGGGTGGATACAAACTAAAGGAAAGAGACCTTTTATATGTGATATATGACTGTTTTTTTACTGAGAAAGAATAATTAATGTCCGTTCATCATAGTTGTTGTATAAACCCAGGTTGGCTCTGTGGGAACGGAAGGAACACAAATGTACCTGAACAGGGATTAGCTAGCCTCACTAGCAGATGAGTCTACTCGAAAAAGAACAGCCATCTACAGTACTGTTTGATAAAAGTGACTCACCTGACGTTTTTACTTAAAAATCTTTTCGCCTATTGATTTTGGCGTCAAACTAATTTATTAATCTTACTAATATAAAGACCCCTTCCTGACCACCTAGTAAAAAAAGTATACTCGCCCTAACGTATTCTATTGATAATTATAATTATAATTTTGGATATAAATGAGATTTAGGGAAAAACTCTGTGCAAAAAAGTGACTCACTTATTTCCTGCAACTAGTAATCAATAGAAACATAACCGAACAGATTTAAATAAAGAATAATAGAGTTATAATTTATTTATAATAGGTAATATAGTTCGAAATATTTAATAATCTATGGGTCCTCCTTTATTTTGAATAACCTTTTCAATCCTTTTTTGGCATTGACTTGATTAGGTTCTGGCAAATCTCATCTCCAAGCATTGAATTCCATTCGGATATGAAATTCACAATCAAATCCACTTTGTTGCTCAACTGCTTTCTTGAGAGCCTGTACTTTATAATGCTCCATAAGTTTTCTATGGGGTTGAGGTCAGGAGATTGGGGCGGTCATGTCATAACACTCACCTGCTATATATATATATATATATATATATATATATATATATATATATATATATATATATATATATATATATATATATATATAGATATATATATATCCATCCTTGTTTATACTATTACAGGGTTTCGAATGTTGTACTCTCCTCTGTCAGTTAGAGGAAGCTTCTGTGAATTGCAACCCAGATACTATATCTACCAGAGTATATTGGTATCATTCCAAGGTCTACAAATGCCTTGCCTTGTTTAATCATCCGTTTTCTGTAGCTCAGCTATTGCTAAACCTGCTTGCATCGAATCGGAATAGATTCATATTGCGCGACCAAGGAAATGAATTTACACTTCTAATGGCAAATCATATAGTATTGATCAGAACGAACTTAGATGGGTGGCCCGAAACACATGGACGTGGAATCCGGATAGTAATCCATTGTCTTTTAAGTTTTAATGTATGAGTGAAAAAAACCGCGAAGACGGTGACGAGGGTGGTAGTAGTAGTAGAAAGGGGAGGGGAGACGCCTTCTGCTCCCAGATTCCTTAGTTGTCTGTGGCTTAAGAAGATTGAGCCACTGTTCTTGCATCGCCTGTAACCGCTGAAGACTGTCACGAATTTACAAATTACCACCGCAAAGATGATCGCCTCGTGGCTTTCACAGCTAAACTGACACAGCTACACTATATCATTACCTATTACGCTATAAAAGAACGTCATTCGATTGTGTTCATGCCGATCAGAGAAGATGCATCTATCAAGGGAAGCTGCTTTCTCTAA
This sequence comes from Acanthosepion esculentum, assembly GCA_964036315.1. Classification (NCBI taxonomy): domain Eukaryota; kingdom Metazoa; phylum Mollusca; class Cephalopoda; order Sepiida; family Sepiidae; genus Acanthosepion; species Acanthosepion esculentum. The sequence continues at coordinate 18,136,735 of OZ038480.1, forward strand.
TCTTTGTCAAGTTAAGTATTATCTTTCAAAACTGTCTATACAGAATTAGGCACAGAAAAAGATGCTGTCTCAAAATGCTTTATGGTAGAAGCGATAATAAACATGTTTATAGATGAAACATTATATCGCCTACTCACGATCGTAGTAACCAGGAAGGTGGAGAACTCAGATTGTTGTCGAATAAATGCACAGCATTGGGGGGGGGTCTTCAAACGGTTATATTTGTTGGCCATAAACGATTGTTTGTCGGACCCCGTTTATAGGCACGTGCATCAATAAGGTCCCTTCAGGTCAGACATTGACAGATTTCGGTTCAAAAGGAGGAGAAAATGTGAATTGTTAAAAAAAATGTGTAAAAGAATCGTACTTGCTTTGTTCATTTGCTTGGTTTTTAACTCGCTCTTTCTCCCCTTTTCGCCCTATCTTTCCGATTGTTTTAACTCATATGATTTGTTTTCTTCTTACCCTTTTTTTCCTATCGATGTTTTTGTTTTTTGCTCATTAACATTCGTTGCTATCGATTCTGTGAATTCGATTCCTTCTTTATTTCTCATGACATGAATTGTTATTACTTCCTTCTTTACACTTTCATTCGCTGTTTTCATTTTAATATCTCTCCTTCATAGGTATAAGTACTTTCGTAGTAATTGTTCGGATGTGCTCTTCTCTATGGTACGTAGACATCATGAATTTAAACACTGTACTAGACTGGCGACGAGATATCAATTTACAGTTGAGTTGGCTAGATATAGCCAAGAATGTAAATGCAATGTCAATCGCTATCTACTGTCCCCCTGACTTCTTTTCTCTTTTTAGTCATTAGTAATGATTCTGTTCCTAATTCATCCACACCCTGTAACCATTTGCGTGTTAATGGCTGTAATGCCTTGCTTGGAGTGATACTGAGCAAAAAAAAAAAAAAAATGAAAGATATCCCTTTTTTTTTACAATATTTCTACCCAATACAAGGTACGAGAGCCACACAAAGTAGAGTTGTTTGATTTTGTTTATCGGCAAATCAACACCTCTATGGGTTATTTAATGCCTAAATCTACATATTTTGTACACAATTTTATGCTTTCAGTGTAAATTTATTTAATCAATTTTAGATATATAGATTGTAGATCATAAAATGTATTGTTGGTAATTTTACTAAAAAAAAAGGTGTTTTTATATATTTTTAGTGTTGTATTAATTGCCAATTTGCTATACATGTATATTGTTGCTTATTTCATTATAAAAATGCAGTGTTGTTTTTGTTTGGGGGTTCATTATTTTCCCATAGCTGGGACCTTTTCAGGGGCTACCTTCCCAGAGCAAGGTGGACCTGGGAACAACAGCAATGCTAGGTGGTTCCATGCTTCTCAAAATCTCCGATCTCCGGATCAGAGGCCGTAATACCGGGTGTAGTTTATCGTCCTACCCCGGAGGACTCAACGTAGAGGATTACTGAATGAGGTTGTTTCATTTGTGTAAAAAGGATAATGTAAGAACAGCATAGTATATGTAGGATAGCTAAAGGTTGAACCTAGACTTGAAGAGGTTGAAATTTATGGGAAGCATCCTCTTGGGAGTCTGTTCTACAATGAAAGTACTATTAGTAAGAAATTACCTGATTATAACTTCCTTGTTATTAATGGAATAGAAGAGGAATGTATATGAGTCGATTCAGTGTATACGGCATGGCGAATCTTAGCTGTAAAGGCTTCAACTGGAGGCACTAATTGTTATGGCCCCAAGTTTCTTTGTACCACGGTGATGGTCCAAGGTTGAACCAATGAAGAATAACTCGAACACAGGTATGAAATAACACAGATATACTTCAAACAGAAATATATACAAAGAAGTAGAAGTATTAGTAATGACTATCAGATTTGGTTAGAGTGAACTATGTTCTCTCGACAAGTATCACTATTCCAATGTTCTTACAATAATCCGATATTTAACAACCCCCACATGAGTTGTATGTGGCACAAGGCAGGTTTAATGTGGGTTCTCTGAGCCCGTAGGATAGGCTAAAAATATGCCCAGTAGAAACCGTATAAACGGGTTCAGGGACTGTCTACGCGCTCCCAAGAAAGAGACTTTATCTTAAGTGGAAAAGAGGAATTCGCCCGCGCGACGCCAACGTGACCGTTTAGAATTTCAGTTTTTCTGTTTTTGACTAGTCTTGTGTCTATCGTCTCTTCATGTTGACTTAAATATAAATATGTTTCCAATAACCATGTCCTGAAGATAGTCTACTAGACCGAAACGTCTGACGTCGACAGTAAAACAAAATTAAAACAGTAAACTTGCATATTCGGATTTTGCTTTGTCTTTTCCATATTTTTCATCATGCCGTCGGATCTACATCCACATATTTGCTTATACACACACACACACACACACACATATATATATATATATATATATATATATATATATATATATATATATATATGTATATATATGTTAATTAAAGATGAAGTAAGCTTTAGTTTTATCGAGATTACCGCGTTCTTCTCGTAGAGCTCGTTCATGATCTTGTAAAATTTCTTGTCGCTCTTCTGGAAGATATCTGCCCTTCGACCAACTGCTGGCAGTCAGGCGCCTATCGGCTGTCAATTCAAGTCCGAATAAATCCTGATCAAACTTCATTCTAGCCGGCTTTGCAGAGTCGGAGTAAATACTATCACCCCCGTTTGGTGTGTGCGTATGTGTATTGTCGGGGGTGGGTGTAAGTAAAGAAGTGAATGAGTAATTGATTTCCTGATTAGGAATTTGTAAGTAACAAAAATGGTTTCACTGTTGCCATGGGAACAAGAGAAGTATTTATCCCGCACTTGCAAAAGTGGCGGTGCAGGATAAAAATAGGAGGGGAAACAAAAGAAAGACTAGGAATATTGTAGAGAAAGGTGTGAGAACGCCGGAGTGATAAGATGTCAAGTGGGTGCAGGGGTAGCGATTTCCTTGTCACTTGGCGAGTGCGCAAAAAATTTTATGAGCAAATCATTACGATAAATATTCCTACACGCACATTAAAATGAACACATTAAAAACACACACACACATCTAAATATATATATATATATATATATATATATATATATATATATATATATATAAATATATATATAGTTCTGTTCGATAAAAGTGACTCACCTGATTTTTTTTTAATAAATGTTCTCTTTTTCGATGAAACGAAAATTGAGCTGAATTCAAAGGATAAGCGATCTAAAATCCGAAGAAGAAGCTTTGAAAGCTTTTTGAATTTAGCAGTACGTACTGTCAAGCATCCGTTCAGTATAATGTTCTGGGGATGCTTTTCTTTTCATGGAACTGGTTTCTTAAAACCTATTGTAAAGACCCTCAGGAACGAGCAGTACAAGAGAATTTTAGAGTCTTGTCTGCTCCCTTCTGCTGAAATGGGGCAAATGGACCCCACCAAGCTCATTTTTATAGAAGGATAATGCTCCCTGTCACAAATCAAAAATGATGAAGGAATACTTTGATGAGAAGCAGGTGAGTGTTATGACATGGCCGCCCCAATCTCCTGATCTCAACCCCATAGAAAACTTATGGAGCATTATAAAGTACAGACTCTCGAGAAAGCAGTTGAGCAACAAAGAGGATTTGATTGTGAATTTCATATCTGAATGGAATTCAATGCTTGGAGATGGGATTTGCCAGAACCTAATCAAGTCAATACGAAAAAGGATTGAAAAGGTTATTCAAAATAAAGGAGGACCCATAGATTATTAAATATTTCGAACTATATTACCTATTATAAATAAATTATACATCTATTATTCTTTATTTAAAGCTGTTCGGTTATGTTTCTATTGATTACTAGTTGCAGGAAATAAGTGAGTCAGTTTTTTTGCACAGAGTTTTTTCCTAAATCTCGTTTGTATCCAAAATTATAATTATCAATAGAATACCTTAGGGTGAGTAAACTTTTTTTACTAGCTGGTCGGGAAAGGGGTCTTCATATTAGTAAGATTAAAATTTAGTTTGACCCCAAAAACAATAGGCGAAAAAATTTTTAAGTAAAAAAAAAATCAGGTGAGTCACTTTTATCGAACAGCACTGTACAACACAAACAAAAACTGAATGATATATATATATATATGTAAACGAATAAAAAGAGAGATGCGTTTTGTCCTCTGAGGCACTCTATCAAAGCAATGTGAAAAACATTGCTTTGATAAAGTACCTCCTGTCTCAGGTTTATTTCCTCTACAGATACACTCGAGCTGAGAATATTTACACACACACACACACACACACACACACACACACACACACACACACACACACACACACACACATACATATATATATATATATATATATATATATATATATATATATATATATATATATAGTAAAGTTAACAAATCCGTTGGTATATGATCCAAGTGGATCGAAGTAATATAAAATATTAAAACTGATCCACAAAAAGAGCTCAGTGTATTTATTATTACTGAGCAAATAATTAATAAATAATAAAATCCAAAATCACCTCATATGGGGAAAAGCCTATTTCGGCAGACGAAGATAACTAAGATATTTTATGCCTACTTATATATTTTATATATGAGAAGATTTTAGATTTTATTTTTTATTTTATATATATATATATATATATATATATATATATATATATATATATATATATATATATATCACTTTTAATGTTCCCTTCAATTTGCACTAATGTCCATTGGAAAAGGCATGGATCCGCATACCGATACACCATTTCACTTCTATCACTTCCTGTGGAAGGTATGGCTGATTACACACAAACCTATGCAACTATAATCTAATCATCTTTGTTGGTAGCTTAGCGATTCAGTTCTAATCATCATCATCAGCATTCCCTTGACGTTTGGAATCGTATGGCGGATCCAAATACAGAAGCCACACTAACTCTTTTCCACAATGATCTATTAACGGCAGCTATCAGCAGTTCTGATACAGTCATACCTGTCCATTGTTTGACATTTTCTAACCAGTTTTTGCGTCGGCGTCCCCCAACTACATCCGCCTTCAACGGTGCCTTGCATGATGCTCGTGCTGTCGTGCCTTATAATGCGTCTAAACGACGCCATTTTTTTCCGTTTGACAGTGGCGAGAAGAGGTTCCTGGTGTTCCACTAAAGTTTCAAACCTTTTCCGCACAAACTCATTGTTTTTTTTTCTAATAGAAAATACTAAGGAGTTTTCTCAGGCATTTGTTCTCAAACACTTGGATCATTCTCTCTGTATCTGCCAACAATGTCCACATTTCCCATCCATATAGGAAAATGGAGACTACCGATGATTTGTACAATCTGTAGTTTGCTCCTCCATATTCATATCGATTTGGCCATCGCTGCCATGGCAGAGGCAGTCCGTGTGCGGATTTCCGAGTTGCAGGTACCATCTTTAGACAAGATTGCTCCTAAGTATTTAAAACTGGCCACATCCTCCAGTGAATTCCCGTTCATGCTAATATTGTCACAGGTGTTACTGTTTGTTACATTACTAAACAAAAAAAAACAGTTCTAATACTAAAATGTAAATTGATAGATGTTTTTTTTACGGCTTATCAACCTTTTGCAGGTTATTGAAAGGAATAATTATTTTTAAAGATTTTTTGGAAATTATGAATATTTACTGACATTAATCTTACTAATTAACCCATAGCTTTGGAGAGAAAAGGTGGGTTTATACTTTTTTAATTTTTGCATGAATTATAAGTAAATATAACGAACACGACAGGAATTCGAACACGTCTCTCCAATTTCCAATACACATTACACCACCTGCACTCCCAAGCTTACTACAGCTAGCGGTCACCCGTCTAGGTACTGACCAGTTCAACGTTGCTCAACTTCAGTATTTTTACGAGAACCAGTTTTTCAACGTGATATGGTCGTACGCCACTGAACACTGGGGTCTTGATTCTTTGAAATCGACTGCATAATCTACCCTACCTATTAATTTGCATCTATATATCTATATATACACTGATATATATATATATATATATATATATATATATATATATATATATATATATATATATATATATATATATATATATATATATATGGACTTTTTTCCTTGTTTTGGTGTGAGCGGCCCTCACCCAAACTTTATAAATGTATTTTAGTACACCCTGTATATAAACTGTGTGTAACAGCAAAAACTGTGTTTCTGTTAAATATTTTACTAAGAGGATTAATTTTAGGGAAATGTTTATCAATTAAATGGAGGAACTTCTGGCCTAACTTAGTACTGACCAATTGGTTAAATAGGGGTGTGTACCAAATGATTTTCCTAACCTATTTCTTTTCTTTAGATCAGTATTATCATATTTTCTATACTTAATTTCAGTGTACTTGTAACCATTATTTTTTTAAAGTAGTATTATAAACACTGCTGTATTTATCAAACACACCTTTGTCAGATAAGTTGTTGCTAATCCTATATTCTATAGATGATGGTATATGTTTGATTACAGATGGAGAGTGGTTAGAATTGGGCTGAATATATATTGGGTTGGCATTATTTTTCATATAAGGTTGAAACACATAATTAACAAGATCTAATGTAACATCAAGAAAATCTTCTCATTTAACATTAATACTTATCTTTTTTAATTCTTTATGAATCATTTTTCTTAATTTGTCAGCCTTAATTTTAGTAGAATTTCTTATTACCATCAGACCATCATCTAATCCTATATTATCAACATTAACATCATCATAACCACTAAGATTACATAAGATAAATAAACCCACCAGATCAGAAGACTCTGCAGAATCTAATGTTCCCATAGAAATATCGAAGTGATCATCAGAGTTTTTAACCCACTGTTCAATTTTGTTCATGAAAACAGATCTTCTGCAGTTCATTATTATATTCAGTTTTTCACTGGAAATATTAGAGCATTCTTCGGCAAATTTCAAAGAGGTCTTTGGAAATGGAGGGGTAAAAATCCACAATATCAAAGAGCAGCTTCTTTTATTGTTAATTCCTTTGACCCAATTGATGGCATCTGCGGTACCAGTCCGTGGTAAAAGTCCAGTTTGATTGCTGACTTTATCCAGGATAACTTGGCTGATCTTTTCGATTTCTAACCTGGTAGGGTTAATAATCCTCGTAGGTAGTTTGATCTCAAGTCTGGTTTATGGTCTTTAATTAGGACATAAGTTTCTTTGGTACAGAGCTTATTAAACCTATTGCTAATTTTAAGTTTATCAGTTATATTTTTACAGGTAGTGTTAATTCTATCAACTAAATTAACAGTGTTAATATTCACCTTCTTATAATTTTTAGTTAATTTTTTAAATTAAAGCTTTTTAATATTTACGATTAAATATATAAAAATTAGCTGTTTTTCATATTTAAAAAATATTTTGTTAGATCTATTAATAGAATCTAAATACATCTGAAAATGATTCGTATTTTTATGAAAAGAGATATTGTTAATAATGCTTAGTAGATTATTTTCAAAGTCGTATAAGTGCTCAATGAGGGGTGCAGTTTTCAGACTTTTGAAACCATAAGAATCTGATATATTTGAAACTTCCCGATCAATAAGGAAGAAATGAGCCTTCCATTTCACTTTTCTAATCAGATCTTCACTCTTAAAAACCAGTTTTTCAAGATATTGTCATTTGTTTGTATTGGGAAGGTTTTTCCAAAATTCTGAAATTGGGTTTTTCCATGCTTGAATATTAGATCAATGTAAATGTGTTTCACCATAAAGGTAGCGAAATATCCAGGTAAGATGAGAACAAATGGGGTATAATTCCACTGTCCATAACATTTAATTTAAAAGAAGGCTCAATACAGTGTAGAGCTATATATATATATGTATGCGGAGGGTCGTTTGGGGACCTTGTGGCATTCGTTGCACCAGATCCCTGTATTCGTCCCTCCAAAAAGTGTGGATAGCCCTGCACAAAGCCTTCACCACTATAATCAAATCCTGTGTGGGTGTCGGGCTTTCAGTTTCTGGGAACTGATCTGTCTGGCCCTCATACGTCGAGTTCGACGGGAGAGTCCATTATTATATATATATATATATATAATAAAAATTGGGAGTTAAGCATTTCCCTTAAAATTCCGAATTACATGAAATATTTAATAAAAATAGTTAAATTAAGGTACAACTTAATTAGTAATGTACAAAACACAATAAAAAACAAAACGCCAGATATTTCAAGACTAACGTTCAGAAAAACATCGTTAACAGTGGTATATGCAAATGTAGAAATAAAATAGTTGTCCATTAGATGGAATTTGCGAAACTGATGCAGCAATTAACAAAGCAGAAATAATAGTTACAGATGGCCAGAAAAATATACATAGGATAACTTTAAGAAAAGATGGTGCAATAAAAAGTCATCTTAGTCTTAGAAATTCTATAAGCTAGCCAACCATGTGTAAAAATAAAAGGAAAAATATTTTAAAAAAGACCGAATGGGAAACTGGAAATTTTTACAAAAAGCAAAACTTTACAATAATCATGGTAATATCTGGAACCTTTGTCAACAAGAAAAGTTAGCTATAATAACATTTCCAGACCCAAAAACCTCTTCAATGAGAAACTGGAAGTTAGGAACAGTTGTATACATACTAGAAACATTCTTTGTTCATATGAAGTGGGATAAAAAAAAGGCTGTATATTTCATTTAACCCCCAGCACCGATACATTTTCAATAGCCTTTGCCCTCCTCTTCCTTCTCCTCCTCCAGACCCTCCACCACACCACGTCATGTGCTTATTTATTTATTTTATTTTTGTTTTTAAAAATAGAAGGTTCATATTGTTTGTTTTTTTTTTTACCGAAATCGCCTGATTATACCAAAAGGTTGAAAACTAAGTTGAAAACTAAGTTAGCGGAATCGGCTGATGTCCTAATTTTTTATACTTAAAAAATACTTTATTTTTTTATGCTCTATATGTTAATTTTTTATCGTTTTATGTGTGTATTTAGTACTTTTTCATACTACCGTTTCCTGGTCTAATTCAACTCTGACCATAATTTTTATTATTGTTATTACTATTATATATATATATATATATATATATATATATATATATATATATATATATATATATATATATATATATATATGTATGTATGTTAATGCGCGTTACCTACTTTATTTGGATCATCGGCGCATTATCCTCTTTATAGACCATTTATCTACTTCATTTTTATGTGTGTGTGTGTGTGTGTATAATCTTTGCAAACAAACGAAATGTGTATCAATTTCTCTCTGCCATGAACAAGCTTCATGTATTCATGGTGATGATGATGATGATGGCAATCATCATCCTCATGAATACAATCGCTGTCAACTTCAAGTGCAGCAGTAGATCAATCATCATCAGCAACAGAAACATTTTTGCCAAGATCAACAACAAAATGGCTTCCGCTTCTGAAATCTCCAAAAAGTTTTCCGACATTTCAAATAGAGTGACCTTTGCTCTTTTGACACACTTTCAACCAACCCTTACCACACCGGATTTTTACACCTCTCTTCCCCTTTCATTCAGTCCCTATTGTCTTTTTTCTTTCTTTCTTTCTTTCTTTCTTTCTTTCTTTTTCGTTTCGTGTGGATTTCAATTGTTCATCCATCTTTCTTTTTCTTTCCACCTATGTCTTTTACCTTTCAGTATATTTCTTTCTAATTTTCACTATAATTTTTACCTTGTTTCTCTTATCATATTTTCTTGATTTGCCGCCTACGTTTTCTTTAAATCTTACATTTTTCGTGAAACATTTTGTATGTCTTTAGACTTTATCCCAACCAATTGTTTCTTTCTTATGCTTTATCTTCTTTTTCGTCTTTTTCTATTCTTCTGTTCTCATACATATAATTTTCTTCCTTTCATCTTTACTTTCCTTCTCCATATCATTCTTTAATTTCATTTTTTTTTAAATTCTTCTTCTATTTTTCTTTCTTTTTTACTTTTCTTTCTTTATATTTTAGTTTTACGTTTTCTATGTACAGAAGGTCTTCGGGTTACGTCGGACTCGACGTTTCGTGGTTACGGTGCCATCTCCCATAACATAATACGTCGTCACCCAGTCCTATATCAGGAAGACTGCGTTGTTTCGTCACCGGCTGTACACCATATTGGATTGTGTTATATTCGCTATTTCTCATTTGGGTCGTTTTTTTTGCCCTTCATTATGGTTCCCAAGTGTAAGGCAGAACACATGGGTGCTTATGTACGTGTGTTCGGACCTACATCGAAAATCAGGTTACGTCGCGCCGTAGAAAATGATTTCTGACGTAAGTCGATCACCCCATATATAATATACATTCACGTTTCAATATCCTATCGGATTAAAGCGTTGGTTTGTGTATATGGTGCCATAGAAATAGTAAGTTCAATCCTTAGGTCGTACGTTCCGGGTATGACGATAAACTACATCCGAGTCAATGGGTATGACGTTAAACTACATCCCCGTCCTGGGTATGACGATAAACTACATCCGAGTCCATGGGTATGGCGATAAACTACATCCGCGTCCATGTGTATGACGTTAAACTACATCCGCGTCCTGGGTATGACGATAAACTACATCCGCATACTGGGTATGACGATAAGCTACGTCCAACGGCCTTTTTTGAAAAATATGGTTGCCGGCTATACGTTTTTGGAAAAAAAGTATTACCAGCTATACGTTTTTGAAAGAATAATGTTGCCAGCAGTGCGTTTTTGAAAAGTGATATTACCAGCTATACGTTTTTGGAAAAATAATACCAGCTATATCATTTTTGTAAAAATAATATTGCTAGCTATACGTTTAAAAAAATAAAAATTTTGCCAGCTATACTTAAAAAAAAAAAAAAAAGAATAATAATAATATTACCAGTTATACGTTTTTGGAAAAATAAGCAATAGATTTTTGAAAAAAAAAGAAGAAAAATGTATAAAATAAACATTTTTCGAAGAAGGAAAAATATTACCAGTGATACATATTTCAAAGAAAATCATTACCAGAAATAGAATTTTTGAAGGAAAATTTTTTTACCAGAAATAGAATTTTTGAAAGAAAAATAGTACCAGAAATAGATTGAAAAATATAATATTACCAACAATAAAAAATTTTGTCGGCATTAAATGAGCCATTGAGGTTGATATGCCGTAAAACCAAAACAAACCAAACCAAACCTGAGGTCGTAATACTTTCAGTAGAAACAGCAATAACTGAATAACGGTAAATAATAACAGGACGAGATGTCAGTTGAAATGGACAGCGGAACGGGAAGAATCTATCCCTGTTGATTAAATAAAGGGTTCAGGTCGACATACCCTGTAGGTAGTCCTGAGTCGATAGACACCTGAAGAAGCCGAAGGAGACAACATCCGAAATACTGTGTAATTAATCTGTATTAATAAATAATGCAGGATAAACCTTCTCCCACAAGACAGCATACATGATTTTGAACTCTATCAAAGCCAGAAAGTGAGTATTGGCCAGCTCCTGCTCAGAGATAGCAGCGATAGACTATTTTTCGCTTGATTTGACTCTTGTAAATGTAAAGCAGGACAGAAGGAGTCAGATAGTTTCTTTAGTCAAATTAATTTCGCTTCTTTACAATATCCCATTTTTCCTGTTCTGCCATTCACACAACCTCATTTATTAGATTAATCGTTGTTTCTCTGCCTTCAGTACATCCAGTGAGTGTTAAATTTTCGAAGCCCTCTATCCTCATATCTCCCAGAATACGCACATACATGATGAGATGGGTAAATTGTCGCCATTTTATATTTTTAGTTTCGCGCATGCGCCTTCTTTGTTTTTGATTTTGTCGACTGCAGAGCATAATAGGGTTAGTTGGGCACCATCTATAATAAAAACGAACCATGACGCAATTCACTCTGCCAAAAAATTAGAAAAGGCAGTGAGCCGAATCTCTCAGAGAACATGCTACCTCATCGATGATAAATAGCCGGTTTGTCATTAAAACTCTCGTGTTTGTTAAATCTTCGTACCCTGCTCCTACTTCGTGCATTGGCCATGTCCGGACACTTTTAAACTTCTCGACCCACTCATGCACACTTCTAGACGTCATATACTGTCGTCATATTGTGTTAAAAGCCCCCGATGAATTTCAGCCTCTGACACACTTTGCAACCAGAGGAATCGGACCATTGGTTTTTGTTCCTCCTTGGTGCACACTGCTAGCGGAACGGCCATGTTTACATCGTAACAACAGCAAGGAAACTGGCGCGAACGTTCAATCTTCTATCTCGTGACCGCAATAGTACCAACATGAGCAGAAGGCAGGTAATTTTTAACTTACCCTCGTAAAAGCAAAATCAAGCCCAAGAGAAAAAGTTTATATATCTCACCACTCTGTACTTTTAAAATATATAAGTTACTTATAAATACGCTGTTATAATGTTGTCTTTTGAAATTACATTATTTAATGGGATCTCACTGTGATATTGTACCACCTAACTAAAGCAAGCTAGAAGGTGTTGTATATAGAATAGAATAGGGCCCAAAACCTCGCTTTTCTCTCTCTTTAATCATATACGATGCCCTAGTGAAAAGACGTGTCTCATTTCCCATACAGGATTCTTTTCATTTCCAAACGGATCACATGTCGCCTCGCGTACAGCCCAATAATACATTATCTCCTGTTAGAAAAATGTCATGCGACCACGCCCTATCACATAAATGAATATCTCCCTCCAATACTCTTTAACGCCGCTACAAACTAATGACACTCGTATCAAACATTTTACGTCATGCTGTTGCAAACTGGTGACCCCGACGGGATTTGAACACCGCAGCTACTGAAACAAATTTCATTGGCTCGATATTTACGTAGCTTCACTTCACTGCCCAAAGCCCATGGGACCTTGCAATAGTCCAAATTTGATAACGAATAAAGAGCCCAAAACTTGTCTTTCATTTTGGACACGAACGAGATGCGATGCGACGAAACACCTACAATCGTCGCTGACACTTGAAGGCATATAAGATGTCACTAGGAAAGAGAAGACAGGAATTTCGTTGGCACTTCAAAAAATATGGGACCCAAATACTACAGAACTGAAACGGAGAAAAGCTGAAGCTGATGGCATTTTAAGATAGGCTGGAAAAACAGAACAACGAACCTGCCTCTGTTTTAGACAGGAAGATTTTTTCTGGATAGGACTTCATAGATATTTTATTTCTACCTTCCATTTCCAAGCTTATCCTGATATTTTGCCCAGACACGAAAAGAGAACAATGATTAGTCTATTTATAAAAAAATTATTTTTATTATTTTTAAAAATGTTAAAATTCTATATTTGATCGTTCTTGTTTTTTTGTATTACACATTTTTGAGAAAAGTATATACTTCTGAAGGCCAGTCAGTTTGAGTTTAATATTCTTGTAGTTTTTATGACGTTTTAGGCTCAAGCGGTTGATACCGCCCAAATTGTTTAATCTGTTGCGAGTTCATTTTTCTAATATTTGGAGAAGTGTTTTTCTATATATTGACCAATGAGAAACGAGTTTTTCGGGCTCTTGTGAAATTCTGGTCGAAGCTGGTTTAATATGGTTTCTTCAATATAAAGGACTGCTATCAGCGATCTGGGGCAGAGCGGACAGATGTCTGAGGCAAATCAGAAGGGCAAAGAGAGGAGAATGTTAAAGAAGAAATGAACGAGCGGTTGACAAAGGAACAAGGCAGGTCTTCAACATCAAAGAAGGAACAAGTTACCAGCCAGCCGTGGAGAGACCAAAACTTCAAATGAAAATTCTTGTGGTTGGACAATCTAAAACTAAAAGATTTCGAAGAAAGTTTCAAGCACGAACTGTATAAAGTTAAAAAGGACCCTTTTTCAAAATAGTTGGTGTGAAAGTAGGTCTTTTCGTTTTTTTCTCAAAGTTATTTGAACCTTTGTTTTTTTACTGCCTTCTTGTGTTGTTTTCTTTTTTTGTCATTTACAAAATCCTTGTTTTCCCTTATAATTTTCCACTTTCGTTGGCAATCCTTGAATTTGTTATCCTGCCTTTGAGGCGCACAGAAAAAAAAAATTGTGCAAACCTGTACCTTTTTTTCATAATTGTATAAACTGTAAATAAATGCGTTTTTCCTTTTAATGTTTTGCGCAGTGGTGGTCTTGATTTAAAAGTTAGCGCCTCTTTTGACTTGCTGTTTCTACCAACTGAGTTTTTGTCAGGCACAAGGATTTGTAGTTGGTAGGAAAGTAATATTTTTATAATTTTGTTATAAGTTGTAGAGGACCGGGTGGTGTTTGCGTGTTGTTGTATTAGAAACACGTGTGTAACTCCTGGTAGAATATTAAAAGGTCCAACTACAAGATAATGGCGGACTTGATTTGTCAACCGAAGATGAAAGAAGACAAACAAGACCGATATATATATAAACAAATATATGTATTAAACAAAACAATTTCACAATGGAATTAGATAATAATATTTGTGAGTGTGTGTGTGTGTGTGTGTGTGTGTGTGTGAACATTTGTATTTGTTCTTTGGTGAATGTTCGTACGTGGGTATATTTGTGTATAATGTTCATGGCATCTCCCACAAATGGGAAGACGCGGATATTCTAAGAGAGCCTACATTGTAGTCGCTGAAATGAAGAAATGAAAAAGAGAACGATGCGAGAAGTCGCCCAGTATTTATAGTATGGAGAGAGAGACCCCTAGTGAACAATTAGGGAATTACGGAAGAGCTAACTCCGACACTGTCATTATACTACAGTTCGTTAACAAGTATTCCGGGTGAAACGACAAATTTTGCAACTTTAGCTCTCATCGTGACATAACATTTAACATTCGGTAATTTCCGGAGACTCTTGCTATTGATTCTTTTCGGGCTCTACTCGTCCCTCATAATTCGTTAACTTACGGTCTACGGGAGATTCAACGTTGACATTCGTCACGATGTCGTTAGTTAAATTTATGGAAATTCTTATCTCACTCACCTCTACCTAATCGGCTGATTCATTCAGATTTCTTTTGACGGAGAAAATATTTTATTCAAACCTCATGATTTTTATTATCTAAAACCACCGAAGAAACTGTCAGCACTAACAGGACGCTGACATATTTCAAATCATATTTTGAATATCAACTAATGAACAGTTGTTGTCTGTGACTTGGCACATAGAAATGTGACAACAGACGTCAAAATAATTGTCGCTTTTTAACTCAATCAACATTTCTTTCCGATACGAATTTAAATACCCGTATGTTTCCACGCATAAGGCGACCTATAGAGAAGACGAGATCCAAAATTTAGGTAACTTTTCGTAGATTTTATCTGATATCTATAGTATACTAGCTTAAAAGTCGCCCTTAAGCTAGCAATTAAGCTAGCTTCTGCAGAGGGCTTTTGATTGGACCTTCAGCTTGTTCAGGATTTTGAGAGTCCCTAGGTCTTTACATATTCCATGCATGGGAAGCTTCCCTGGTTACCGCTTGATCCGAGTTTTCATTTGCCCGGGACTCTCTTTTTCTTGCTGAAGCCTTGATTCTTTTGATTGCAATCTGGTTTTCGGTTGGCGGAGATATCCTTTTGCAAGGCATACTGATACCGTATGCGATAGGCAATAATAAACTACAGAAGAACTCAAAATTGATCTCTGCATTTAAGTATTGCATTCATATTAAAGCTACCTTTTAAAATGTCAACGTGAATTCTTCTGCCGCCGCTTAATTTAATGATAATTTGATGTACGTAGGTCCTTACTTTCTGTACAAAGAATTATTTTTATTTCATGGGTGAATTTCGTTGGATTTCGCACTTAATTCCAATTATTCCAAGATTTATTTCCAAATTAAAAAAAATTGTTATCGTACAAAAAAAACATCGTCGCAAAAAATCACGTAAAGATATCGCCGAAAACAATCGTAGTAATGAAAACTTGGGAATCTAAAATTTAATGTTTGCGGGTCTGGATCCAACCCTGAATGTTTTTAATTTGCTCACGGATTCGGCCGGATTCCAAAATGGTATGATATGTTGAGCTACGGCCTGAGGAGAAAAATAGATTAAGTGTGACACACAGACATTCGCATTTATTTATATAGAAGTCGACCGTCTGGAACCCATATGGTGAAAAGACGACAGACTGGGACCTATATGATGAAAAGACGGCCGACTGGAAGCAATATGACGAAAAGACGACCGACTGGAACCCATATGACGAAAAGACGGCCGACTGGAACCCATATGACGAAAAGACGGCCGACTGGAACCCATATGACGAAAAGGCGACCGACCGGAACCTATATGATGAAAAGACGGCCGACTGGGACCCATATGAAGAAAAGTCGACCGACTGGGACTCATATGACGAAAAGACGACTGACTGGGACCCATATGGCGAAAAGACGACTGAATGGAACGCATATGACGAAAAGACAAACCGACTGGGACCTATATGGCGAAAAGACGACCGACTGGGGCCCATATGATGAAAAAATGATCGACTGGGACCCATATGACGAAACTGTAAATGACAATGCTTATAATGACCTCTTTGCATCTTGATGCTGATGATCATTCCTATTTTGAAGGGTTTTAATTATGTATGTTGGTTCAATTATTTTTTTTATTCTACGATGAGAAATAAAGTTTTTATGACATCTTAAATGCTTTGTTGCTTAACACCAAAAAATAACGTATAATGTATGTGTAGACTTTAAGAAAGCTTTATTCAACTGAAAATACAAGGTTCGTGTATAGTGTCCTTTTATAATCTCAGTAAACAGAAATAGCTCTCTCAAAGAGTAGAGTAACGAAACAAGGGCAAACTACTCTTGATTATTCATAACAGTATGTTATTAAAAAAAAAGTTTGCATGTTATACTAAATCTTGTTCATATTCAACATTACAATAATAATGAATTTTAATTAGAATTATAAATTGTATGTTATCCTAAATGTTTTTATTTAACACAACTATGAAAAATAATGATTGGCGTGAACGCACGCTCTACAGATCAAGAACGAAAGACATGTTTACGTTAATTGTTGCTTCTGCGTATTGTTCAGCGGAACTTTTGTAAACTGTTGAGTAATCATCTTTTCCATATTACACTTTAATGGGGGGGGGGGGGAATAAAAGTAGTTTTATTTCATTTGTAACTGTAGTACAACATTATAACGGGAATCGTTTCAACTAGAAATATTTACTTCGATGGTCATGGAGGTAGTTGTTAGATTACTGCAATCCATCTTGCAAGCATACGCGCCTACTTACCAGTGCTGATACACCACAGGATTTGAGGTTAGCTTTTGGTAACTGTTGTATTAGATGACTCCCGATATTTTTTTTTGATGAGGGTGTGGTAATTTTTAAGATATAAAGTTCACATTATACGTGAAAATATACAGTAAATAAATTTCAATTTATTAAACACTAACATAACCATGACTGTTACGTAAATGTACTCTATCATATACTTCTAAAATCCTGAAACGCTATTACATTACACGCCTCTTACATTCTAGTGCACCATGATAATAAAAATACCGGGAAGGGTATGTTGCGCCAAATTTCCAAGCATTCAGAGCTTGGTATCTGTCTATATATCTCAAATGAGTTTCTATGTACACTATTTACATTATTCGGACTATTGTCGCCATATCTATTACAACGTTTCGGCCGTTGTACGCTCCGTTCTTCTTCAGGTGGTTGAAATGTCGAACTGAACCCTTTATTTCGCACACTGGGGTAGACTGTTCTAGTTCCACGTGCCATGTTTAATGGATGTCAGTTATCAGTTATCTCCTCAAGAACACATGGCACAGTGGATAAAGTTCGACATTCCAACAACCTGAAGACGGCCGGAGCGTACAACGGCCGAAACGTTGTAATAAATATGGCGAATAATGTAAATAGTATTCAGAGCCTACCTACATTGAAAGTCATTTGAAATTATGGTTTTAATCTGAGTAGGAATACTGATTTTTTTTTACACTGACATATCAGGACGTAGGCGATCAAAAATTCCACAGCCTTCATTTTATAAAGTTTAGGAATTGACAAGGAACTTATTGGGAAACTTTACTTGAGTGGCTTCCCTTTGTATTATTCACGATTTTGAATTCATGGTTTTCTTTCTCCTTGAGTGAAGGCCATAAAGCCCAATCTGTCTCGTTATTTTATCCATAGCTTAGGGGTAATATTGACTTCTGGCGCCGTGACTATATATCTTTACTAACCTTTAGATTAATCTGGAAAAAGGCCAAACCGGAAATTGTGTTACGCCAGTCAGAGAGTTCTGTACTGTCTTGAATAGCAGCTTTCGAATTTTTGGCTTTTGCCAAGTACGGAGGATTGGAACGGGTCAGAAATACACAACTATGTCGGCCATTAGGCTGGCAAAATCTAGTTAAATATTTTGGAAGGAAACGATATTACCAACATGCTACTGTTTATTCGTTAACCGAATCTGTAATTTGGGTATCTATTGTTTTGAACAAGTGTATTTACTAGTCATTCATAGGTCAAGTCGGCGTCTAATGTCAGCCTTGTTTTCATTGTAGCGGGGAAAGCAACGTAGCCAGCACCATTTCTTTTCACCTTATGCATGTGTATAGTTGCAAGAGTCGATACGATTATTCGACTGTCTCGTCGATTTCAGCACCAACATTTACAAAAAAACACTTCAGATAATACCACCAGGCAAAAGACATTTTTCCTTTTGCTTTTCTTTCGGTTTTATTAGTTATTTCGCGTTTTGTTCTGTTTTTTTTTTTGTTTTTTGAAAGGATCTTAAGTTCTTATCGATTTCTGGCATTCTCTCCTTTCTTTTCTTTTTTTTATTTCTTCATGGCCTCTTGACTACAGCCTCTGCCATTCGCTCTCCTTCTAAGATAATCACTCGGCAATTATCCCATGAATTGGAGGGTCTGGACCTCCTTTTTCCAGTTAAACGAACATTCCAACCAAATGTTTGGACATTGTTTGGTAACAGCCAAGCGTTCACTGACCTTTTCTCGTCTGACCTGCCCTAATCAGTCGTTTCCTTTTCGTTTAAGCGAGTTATTTCTCTTTTCGCCCTGCAATAAAATGAGCTCGACAACTTTTGGAAGAAATACGTCCAACGGCTGATATTTTCAAGAAGTGGGCTAGCCCGGTAAGACAAGGTTGATGCGAAAGGAGACCTCGGCGAAAAGAAAGGGCACGTAAAAAGAAAAGAAGAAAAATGTTTTTTGGTGGCTAGTAGTGTTTTAGATGAGGCTGAAGCCGTTTAACTAACCGACATGACAAGTGTTTGTGAAGTTTGCTGTTTTACAGATAATTTATCTCTCGCATCTATTGTAGCAGGGATGAAGAAGGGAGAAATCGGGAAACTATGAGAAGTAAGATGAGATGAAGTCGTTTAAGTGAAAAAGGAAAGTAGAAAAGAAGCGTTAACGATATGAAATGAAGAACAACAGATTTTTGCTGATTGTAAGGAAATCAGAAGCAAAGAAAAATGCAAAGACGAATTCAAAAACAGTTGGACAAAGAACGCCATATCCTATGTTTGTATATGGAGTTATACTGAAAAAAATTCTTAAAAGAGCTTCATATATTTTTGAACCATCTTCCCTATAACGAAAAAGAAAACTATTTACATTATTCGGACCATGGCAACAAAGATGAGGACAATAGTCCGAATAATGTAAATAGTGTACATAATACCTCATCTCAGAAATATAGACAGATACTGAAGGGCCGAAACTTTGTAATAAATATGGGGACAAAGATGAGGACAATAGTCCGAATAATGTAAATAATGTACATAATACCTCATCGCAGAAATATAGACAGATACTGAAGGACCGAAACGTTGTAATAAATATGGCAACAAAGATGAGGACAATAGTTCCGAATAATGTAAATAGTGTACATAATACCTCATCTCAGAAATATAGACAGATACTAAGCTCTGGATGCTTGGAAATTTGACGAATATTTGATGAATATTGTTGTCTCATCTGTTCTGATGCTTTTGCTATCCATTCAAAAATTCTTCATAATATACAAAGAAGTTTCTGCAACACTATTTACATCATTCGGGCTATTGTCCTTATCTTTGTCGCCGTATTTATTACAACGTTTCGGCCGTTGTACGCTCCGGCCTTCTTCAGATCACATGGCACGGTGGATAAAGACGTTAGTTAGATCCAGTGACAGAACCCATTGAGTGTGAGTTCAATACCTGGTTAAGGCGGTGGAGAACTGGCATACTTTAAAACATGGCACGTGGAACTAGAACAGTTTACTCCAGTGAGGGAAATAAAGGGTTCAGTTCGACATTACAACAACCTGAAGAAGGCCGGAGCGTACAACGGTCGAAAAGTTGTAATAAATATGGCGACAAAAATGAGGACAATAGTCCGAATAATGTAAATATTGTAGATAATATCTCATCTCAGAATTATAGACAGATACTGAACGAAAAAGAAATACGTTTAAAATTAAACCTGAGAAAAAAAATCCCAAATACAGTGAGACCTCAACGTAAGTCGTTTCGATGTAAGTTATTTTCGAGGATAACGTCGTTTTTTTCTTAAACATTATATGGAAAAATAAAACTCACCTTAGTTTGTTTTACTCGAGTTTACGTCGGTTGTTAAGAATATTAAAAGCGTTAAAACACTAAAATAACAATAAACACTTAATAATACAAATCTAAATAAAATTTAAAATAATATTATGTACACTATATATATATATATATATATATATATATATATATATATATATATATATATGTATATAAATCAAAGTATAGCATTGGGGTATACGGAATAAATTCCAATAACCAACAAATACTATTCTTAAAAGAGTGCTCAATGAAAATTAGAGCAAATATAATCATTTATTCGAAAATTATAACATAAAAATGTTAAAAATCACTACAAAAATAGCCATTTTGTTTCAACACGTCTGGTGTCTTATCAAGTGATGTTGATGAATGTAGAATAAAGGGTTTTTAAAGTTTCTGGTCATGGCTATTTTTGTAGTGATTTTATAACATGTTTATGTTATAATTTTCGAATAAATTATTATATATATATATATATATATATATATATATATATATATATATATATATATAAAATAAAATAACCAAAAACTAAAAATTACTCTAATAAAGTCTGTTCAGCAGATGTTCTTATTTCAAATGCCTGCCTACATGCGGCGCTCGTGCGTCGTTTTCCCGTCCAGCAGCGATTTGAATTCAGACTTGTTTACATCTGTGCTCTGCTGTTGACGTTCCTTTAATTACATTTCAATTGTGATTTAGAATATATTATTGCCCATGTCTCCGACGAAATGTCCCGTTGCAAATGCTGATGCTAAGCATAAGGCGATATCACGAGAAGATGAGGTGGAAATTAATGATTTTATTCAGAATACTGTACGTACATATAAAGAATACTGTAATAGAAAATGGAGAGCGCTTATTTGCGGTTTATATTGTGGTTATTTTGACTTAAGTTGTTTTTCGACCTAAGTCATGACCTTTGGAACCAATTAAATATGTAGGGTGAGGTATACCTGTACAACGTAACATTTACAAACATTTACCAAAGGACTGATTTCCCTTAGCTTGGTCACATGAATTTGCAGTAAAACACTAATAAACAAATAAGTCTTGGGTGGGGTGTTTTTTTTAGAACACTTAATGTATGCTGAAATTAACAAGAACACCAATCTGTATTAATACTAAGATATACCTTATATACCAAAAATATTCTAAACTTTTTTGCGCCATCACTCACTTCCACATATCGGCTTGGGACCATACCATGTTGAAACACTAGTTCCCGTACGATCTCCTAAATTAAGGAACGCCGAGCCTGGTTAGTACCTTGATGAGTGACCGCTTAGGAATACCAGGTTCAGTAAGTTTAGATATGCGGGTGTGTGTAATGGATAATGGTTGGGAATTTTTAACCAGAGAGCCGAGTTCCAATTCCCGTCGGTTTCGTCATATTCACTTAATCGGGAATACCCTTGGAAAAGGCATGAATCCAACTCTCCGGACAGCTATGGGTTAATTAGTAAGATTTGTATAACTAAACCTTTATTATCTCCAAAATAAAATAAAATTGCGTACAAAATATTTAGATTTCGATATTAAATAACCCATAGAGGTTGATATGCAGCTAAACAAAAACAATCAACCAATCATTTTAATATGGAAAAATTTTCCACTGCCGACATGTATATTAAATATTCAAAAGCATACCAAAATTGTTTGGTAAAAGTTTGTTACTGGTTCATAAACTGACTTTATGTTGTAGTAAAACTACCAAAGGGAGGTAACACATAACGCTGACTTATGCGGTGGCTGCTGCTGCTATGACCGCAGTAAAGAACAAAAGAATGCAACCTGAACTATTGAAAACTATATAGAAAATACCAAAATATTCCTTGGGATATTTATATTTTACCTAGAAATGAAACCCAGTTATCCCGTTTTGACTCCTGTTTTTTATATAGGTTCTCCTTTGAATTTATTTTCGGATAGTATATGTTGAAATAACTTTTAATACTGAAAATCCCATATCGCCCAACAAAGTTTCCAATCGCACACCATTTTCTGTTCAATTTCTCATCGTCCACCCAACAAATGAAATCGACCACAGGTGTGATATCGTCCAAGATGGGGAACTCTTTTATATACATTATTTCAGTTGTTTAATATGGCTTAGATTGTGTGCTAAGTACTCAAAAACCTTCATCTCAAAATTATACATAACAAAATCAGACCCCAGACTCATTGACAACGTGCAATTAAATCACTCGTAGAAATGTAACCAATATTTTTTTAATCATTTCACCCCAAGCAAGGGTAGTACGAAGGCGGTTACGGGGAATTAAAGTGGAAGAGAAAACTGAAAATAAGAAGAATTGGGGAAGTACACAAGATGAACGGCATTCAAAGAGATGGTGATTGACATTACATTTAAATTTTTAAAGATTGTAGCTATCAAAGAAGCAAGTAAACGGAAGGAAGTTCGAAAGTTAAGAAGGGTGAGAAAAGAAACTGTTGGCGTAGAAGTGGCGATTGCATTAGCTATTTCAACAGTAAACTGGTGGGACCTATATGCCAATCTAGTAGCACTCTTAAATTCATGTAGTCTGGGAAGCAGGCAAAAAATCTTCAGAGCAGTTGCCATTAAAATATTTGTAAAAAAATAAGACAGAGGGAACGTCATGTCGATTAGAAAATGGCTGAAGTTGAATTGCATGATCAGGATTGATTATATTACAGATTCTTTGTTGAATTTTGTCAAGAATCTCTAGATGATCAGCAGGGGCACCAGACCAGATATAGCAACAATATCTAATCCACGGTTGAATGATAGATTTGTAAAGTTTGCAAGATGGATTGTGACGGGAAAAATAACTTCCCTCTTTCCTACCATCTGTAGCAAATCCATGAAACTATTTGGACACAATCAAATGTCTAGTGCAGAACTCGTTAAAATGTGTCTTGTGTCTGAAAAAAGAAATAGAGGAAAAGTAAAACAACGATGGATGGATAGCATCATTTTATGGTGATCGACTAATCAGTAGCAAATGCGGAATAAGCTCGTTTAAGGTCGTAATAAATGGCGGAAAAATTAGTCATATTAGATTGCAATATGCTACAATCGAAAATGGCGACTAATGAATGAATGGATGATAAATACATGGCGGAAGACTTAGCTGATTCAAATACTCTTTTTTAAGAAGTACAAGTGCTGTCTGAAATAATCATGCAGCTGGGAGTGTTGACTAATAAAATAAGCGTGCAGGTACAAATGTCACAATCTGCTGTAGGAAGAAATAGCGACTAAAGAATCAAAGAAATATACATGGAGAAAAAAGCAGTTGCTGACGCTATTAACTTCTTTGTATGTTTAATCTTGAGCAAACTGAAACATATTAAGAGACTTTCAATTTTATTGTTCATTAATATATATATATATATATATATATATATATATATATATATATATATATATATATATATATATATACGGCGCTTTCCTTGATGAATTTCAACTTAACACCGATAACTAGAAAGGATTATTAGAAAATTAAATAAATATGTGTCTATATAATTTAATGTAACACGCTTGAATGAAGATAAGCTGCCTAAACACACACACACACACACATATATATATATATAGCATAATGAGAAGCCACATATACTTTCTTAGTATGTATATAATATAGAAAAACAACTGAAAAGTTGCAAATTAAAAAAATTGAATGTTTTTTGTGAAAGTATTTATTTACATTTATATATATATATATTTGATATTTCAGATCGGCCCCGATCTTTCATTAGAAATGGCTGTTTTCAGAAGTTTGTTTACATTAAGCTTTTCTACACTAAATTAAAAAGCATTAAACAATTTCTTATTAATAATAACTTTCCTAAGTACAACGTTGATAAACAAATTAGAGGAGGCATTAGCAATATTAACATAAATAAAAAGAACATAATCCATCCTCAAATAACTCTAAACATATCAACTTACTATACATAGCGCGTTTCATGCGCATTTACAAAAACATCACAACAATCTAATACATTAGTTATTGTTTTACCTTTTCACTACTGAAGATGATCTTGGATGGAATTGAAAGTAATTGGGAAAATAAAAGAAATGAGAAAACCTAATGCGTCTTCCTTGATGATTTTAATGGCAACGTTAAGAAATTGATCCGTGAATTTGAAAGGATTAAAATAAAAATAGACATAATATGTCTAGATTATTGAATGAAGCATTCTTGAGTAAAGATATGTTATATATACATGCAAACATACATATATATATATATATATATATATATATATATATATATATATATATATATATATATATATATATATATATATATATATGTGTGTGTGTGTGTGTATTAGACATATATATATCTCTGTGTGTGTGTGTGTGTGTGTATTTATGAAGAAATATAGTCTTAAGGTGTGCTATATTTATGGGATAAAGTAATCAATATCAGAGATAGAGCGTGTGTAAATATAAAAGTGAACATTGAAGTCAACACTTAGAGGCGACAGTAGGTTTCATGCTAGACGCAATCGTCAGGAAAACGAGTATTGTTTTTTTCTCGGATATTTATATATACGGGTCAGTGGTGCATTGTGGGTAGGTTATTTTGGCGGTTATTTTGCCGGAGGTCGTTTATTTGGGTTAATTTATTTTGCTTATTTTTATTTATTTTTATTTTTTTAATTTTATATTTATTTTTTATTTTTATTTCTTATCTTATATATTTGTTTTTATTTTTATTTTTATTTTAATCGGTGTTTTATTAACGGAGTAATATATATATATATATATGTATATATATATATATATATATATATATATATATATCTGTGTATATGTGTGTGTGTGTATGTCTATATATATATATATATATATATATATATATATATATATATATATATATATATATATATATATATTTATATTATGAATTAATGGCTGCATGTTTACTACAACCAATTTATTACTTCAAACTTTATTTTTTTATTTCCTATGTTTAAAAAAGATGGCCCATCTCTACTAACACTAATGTTTTTGTAATAAAAATGTCGAATTAAAAATAAATACATTAATTCTTTACGTTTTGGATATGAAACTGATTAGATATGAAAATGAAGGTTACTTTCCTTAAAAGAAGAAATAGAACCATGTTTGGCTGAGATGCCCTCTATGGCTAGATCAAATGATGGTTTCTCCTACAAAGGCGTGGGCAGATTTGAAACAGCATGAAGAGTACATTTCCTTACTAAAATTTCTAAAATTGTACAGGTTGATAGACGTAATTCACACTATTTAAAATAAAAGCAGAATCTATTTCAAATGCATGTTTGTTATACAGGCTGCGATGGATAAATTGTCGTCAAAATTACGCAAAAATGAAAATAACACTGACGTTCTATTCTAAAATATATTTACCAAAATGGCACAAAAATATTTTGAAATACTAAAAAAGAGTAAATTTATTCATTAAAATCGCCATTGGCTTCAACATTGTGGGTGTTGAACAAACACAAATGTGCCTGAGCATGCATCAGTAACAGGGATTAGCTAGCTGCCCTAATAGACAGTGGTATTAGACGTATTGTGCCAGTATTTTACTGATGTCTTTACTGAATAAAGTTGAAAAATTAAATTAAACTAACTTAATTTAAATTAAATTAACTTGAAAACGAACCCAACATTAAATTAAACTCATCTTTTGCTAATTGAATTTTCATTGGTGTTATGTTTATTGATGAAAAAATATAAAATATTCAAGAAGGTAATAAATTGAAAGTTTAGCAATAGATGGCTGCACAAGTGTAAAACAATTCCTTGTAGATATAAACAGTGCGGGCAAAACGCCCCCCCAATGTGTTCAGTCCAAAATGATCCAACTCAGAGGCCCTGATTATACTTCTGCAACAGACAATGTTTCCGCAAAATGGTCGGATGAAAAATGAAGATCTTTCTGTTGTTTGCGTTCTCTTTTTTATATATTATCTTCAGAGTGTCATAAAATTTTATTAAAGAAATTCTGTCGCGGTTCATGTTAACAGAACAAACTAAAAGTTATACTGAAAAAACTCATATATAGGGGATAGATCAGGGCATCTGGAGACGTCGATTGACATTACATTTGAATAGTTGGAGATTATAGCTATCAGGAAAACAAGAAATGGGGAGGGAGTTCCACAGGCGAGAAGTGCGAGACATGAAGCTATTGGAGTAGAAGAGACGGCTACATTTAACAGGTTCGACAGTGAAAGGGTGAGAGCGAGATGCCAGCCTAACTGAACGCTTAAATTCATGAAGTGTGCGAACCCGCGAAAGCAGCTCATGGGATCAGTTACCGTGAAAGTATTTGTAAAAAAAAAGACAGAGGGAGGCAACGGCATGTCTGTGAGAGAGCGGCTGCAGACGAGATGCCAGATCAGGGCCAATTACATTGCATATACGTCTTTGGATTTTATCAAGGACCTTGAGACAATGAGAAGGGGCTCCAGACCATATATGGCAGCAACACTCCATGCAAGGGCGAATGGTATGATTTGTAGATTTGAAGGATCGATTCCGGCGAGAAAAATTTCCTGGCGCGGCATAGGGAGCCAACCTTCCTTGCAGTGGACGAAGCTATTGACTCAGTGTATTTGTTCCATCTCAGGTCAGCGGACAATTCGAGACCGACCAGCTGCAAAGAGGTGCTCTCGTGGAGCTGAGCGTCAGACATTCTAATGGGAGGCAGGGATGGTTCTCTATAGTGAGTAATAGAGAGCAGTTTTTTTGTTTTTTTTTTGTGGCATTAAAGTTAACAAGCCAATTCCTGCCCCAGTCCACAACCGATTGGAGGTCGTTTTCAAGACAAACGACCAGGTTAGTTTTGTCAGCGACACTAGATTTGTTTTTGAGGCGGGAGTAATGTCTTAGCCTGACGTGTCTTACCCGATTGGACACAGGCTATATGACGGTTCCGTAAAGGATACAGGTTCTAGTCCTGTCGGAGGACGCATATTTTCTATGAAAATTTCTCGGACATTCAGGCCGGTAAATGTTGTTTAATACTGTTTATTATAAAACAGAACATTTACTTAAATATTTGTATCTATAAAAAGAACGTATAAACATAAATAATGTCTTAAAAAATAATTGTCGGACTTTGTCCATTTCATAATATATATATATATATATATATATATATATATATATATATATATATATATATATATATATGCAAATTGTCCAAAAATTTTCGCCCGATTTTTATTTATTTTACTGTAATATTGCAGTTTTTTTTATTACATTATTGTAAAGTCTGTCTATCTGTATTTCTGAGATTGAGATTGAGATTGAGATGAGGTATTGCAATTATTTATATTATTTATATAGTTCGGACTGTTGTCCTCATCTTTATTGCCATATTCACGACGTTTCGGACAATTTACCATGGAGGGCGAAATAAAGAGTTGAATTCGAAATTCCAATCAGCTGAAGAAGGCTGGAGCGTAAAACGGCCGAAACGTTGTGAATGCGGAAATAAAGATGAGGTCAACAGACCGAACAATATAAATAATATAAATAATATAAATAAATAATATAAATATAAATATAAATAATATAAATAAATAATATAAATAAATAATATAAAATAAATATATAATATAAATATATAATATAAATATATAATATAAATAAATAATATAAATAAGTAATATAAATAATATAAATAAATAATATAAATATAAATATAAATTATATAAATAAATAATATAAATATAAATAATATAAATAATGCAAATGTATTATTACAGTTTTTATTTTATTGTATTATTGCAGTTTGCTCTTTGAGTCTTCAGTAACAAGGCTTTTTAGACTGAATGAGAATCAACGAATTGCGGCTGTCCGCCATTACTATCAGTTTAGTGGCATGAGGATTGCGTCTAGCATGAAACAGACTGTCGCCTCTAAGTGCTGGATTCAATGTTCACTTTTATTTTTACACACGCTCTATCTCTGATATTGAGCACTTTACCCCATAAATATACCACACCTTAAGACTATATTTCTTCATATATATATATATATATATATATATATTTATGTATATATATATAAGTAGTAGTAGTAATCTTATAAGTATAAATAACTACACTCGTTTCGGAAAACCTTCGGTTTCTTGATTTGCAAATGATGAAATCAATATCGAAGGAAAAAAAGGTATAAAAAAAAAGAAAGAGCCGAGAACATGAACGCCTGTCGAAAACAATCGTTCAGCAAGCAGGTCTAAAGCCCAAAGAAAAAAACCCTGATAGGAGTACGTAACTAACTAAATAAAGTGCTCAATACAATAAGTAGAGCAGACCTAGAGGGCCAGACAGGGTGGCCTAGATGTAAATTAATATTATTATTAGTAGTAATAATCTTATAAATATAAGTAACTACACTCGTTTCGGGAAACCTTGACGATAAGTAGACCGTTTCCTTTTTTACCTCTTTAGCCAGCCTTCACTGACGATCCGCTCAGGTGAAACCTTGGTAGGTTTGTCTTGCTCTCTAGGTTTAACTGTATATATATATATATATATATATATATATATATATATATATATATATATATATATTCACAGGACGTATAATTAATAATGAAACATGTTAGATTGACAAACGTTTCCTATTTGCTCTTTATCTAATCACGCGCACACACACACGCACACAAACATACACACATACATATGTATATGCACATATACTTACATACACATTACTATAGGCGTTATTGTAAACTTGTCTTTGATTCGACATCCCTACTTTATTTTTCAAACAATGAAATTGATAAGTACCAGCCTGGAAACATCGACGGTCTTATGAAAAAAGATTTACCCTAAGATAGAGATTGAACCTGCAATTTACCGTTTGAGCAACAGAGGCACCTGCAACAAAATATAGTTCAATTACACTTTTTCTTTCTTTAAGGAAATGCACATCTCTTATTGATTCCATATCCGAAACGTAAATAAATTAATTTCTAAGACATTAGTAAAATTTATTCTTTTAGCCGACATTTGTTCTTATTAATAGAGAATATATTATGGTGATGGGGGGGGGGTAGAGTTCTCGTTGTTAATTGTTGCTTGTATCAGAAGGTAGATAAATAGTAGCAGTCCTTCGGGACAGCCGCTAGTTTGGCCTAAAGGTTCAACAAGCGATCAAATTGAGGTCACCATAACATAAACAAAATAACATACGAAAGAGAAGGGTATATCAAAAACACTTTGTATTTAAATGCAACATCAATGAATAGTACAATGTTTCTTGATTTACACGCACAAAGTCCGTTACAAAATGTTCATTCATAGAAGAGAAATCCGATTATTAAAAGAATATAAGTGTCTTTTGTTAATACTTAAGTTCATGACGTGCTGGTCACAGGAGATGAAAGGTGAGGTCAATGGGTTGGTAGGAGTCCTTTGATATCTCCGTTGGTGAAGGAAGGCTGAAGGCATCGGGTTTGACGGGTGAGAAAAGCGTAGCGACATTCACTGACGGTACTTCAAAGCTTTCTGTCTTAGAAGTGAATTTATCGCTCTATTTATGTGTGCCCTTCGGATCAGAGTCAGTCTGCTGAAACAAACTGTTGGGTATGGCGCGGAGCTGTTTAATTGGTGGAAAATTGCTTATCATTCTTTTTATTTCTTTTTAGTTTTCCACCGGAAATTCTGCGTGGAGCCGGGTGCGCAGAGACCAGTATTGGTCATTTGCTGTCTAAACCTCTGAGGGTTAATATCCGGTTCTTCGCTTGCTCCGTGCCACCACATAACTTTCGCCCCAGTAAACGGAGTTGTTGTTGTTGTTTTTTTTTGTTGTTTTTTTTTGTTTTTTTTAGTAATAAAAATATGTGTTTTCTTTCTTCCATTTAACCGTTCTACCGGACTTCGTTCTAGTTTCTGGTTTGTTATCATTAGTTTCTTCGGAACAAGATAGGGAGTTATCCAAATCCGGTCTTGATCCAATGGAATCTTTTGATTTTATATTTTCAGAAATATATGCAGGTTTTAGTCTATCTATTGAAACATTACTATGTACGTCATCCGATCTTTTAATAGTAAAATATTTTTCATGACGACTTAATACTTGGAATGGACCTGTGTATGGAGCTTCCAATGGCTTTCTTACTCTGTCTGTTCTTAGCCAGATACTTTTACATGTTTGTAAATCTTTTGGAATGTAAGAATTAGGTATTGTATGCAGGTGTCCCCTGGATAATTTGTCCATGTCAAATTTTTGCATCTCGTCGGCTAGAATTTTAACGTGCGAGTTTGTCATTTCACTATTCTCGTTCTTGACAGAGTCAATTAACAATCGGGGGACTTGTGCATGACTCCCTGTTACTGCAGTAAATGAAGAATAGTTTGATTCGTTAGGTGTTATCCTCATTCCCAAAAGGACGATAGGAAGAGCTGACAACCACGATTCTTTCCTGGCTATAATAGCCGTTTTTAAAGTTCTGTGTGCTCGCTCAACTAATCCATTCGTTTGCGGATGGTACGCCGTTGTTCGTAATCTGTGGAAGCCTATTATTTTTGATAGTTCTGAGAATAATTCGGATTCAAATTGGCTTCCTCTGTCCGTAACGACATGAAGAGGAACCCCGAATCGGGAGATCCACAGATTGACAAAAGCCGTTGATATTGATTTTGCCGTAATTTCTGTTATTGGGCATGCTTCTATCCATCTCGTATTTCTATCAATGCATGTTAATAAATATCGATATGGTGAAAAATAAGGGTCAGTTTGGTTCTTTACTGGTAGTAAGGGACCGACAATATCCACATGCACCGTTTCAAAACGACTGGAAGGTAATTCAAATGGATTTACTTTGCTCTTTGTGTGTTTTATTATTTTTGCTTGTTGGCAGTGTTGGCATTCTGTGCACCAGGTTTTTATTGACTTGTCCATCTTCGGCCAATAGTATCTGGATTTTATTATTTTTCTTGAAGATGTTATTCCTGGATGTGATAGATTATGCAGACTGTCAAATACCGATTTTCTGAGCTTTTCAGTCACAAAAGGTCGTGGAAAAGGTAATGTCGTGTCACATAATATGGTTTCATTTTGATTTATTGTGTATGGTTTCAGTTGATCTTTGAATGCCTGAATTTCATTGTCAGTAGCTTGATGCTTCATTATTTCTTGTAAGTCACATATATCAATAGTGATCGCGTTGACAGGTCGTGATAAACAATCAGCTACTATATTTTGTGAACCTCTTATATGTGAAATGTCATTTACATATTCGCTGATAAAACAGAGGTGACGCTGTTGTCTATCTGATTTTAAGGAAGACTGGCTTTTAAAAGCACTGCAAAGTGGTTTGTGATCCGTCAGTAACATTACATTTCTGCCTTCTATTAAATGTTTAAAATGGAGTACTGCTAGATAGGCAGCTAGTAGTTCTCTGTCAAAAGTAGAATATTTTTGTTGGGTTTGGGATAATTTCTTTGAAAAGAAACCTATGGGGATGGGTTGATTATCAATCATTTGATGAAGTGCTGCACCCACCGCATAATTCGAACTGTCTGTTACAAGTTGATAGTTGTTAGCTTTCGAGCTGGGGAAAGCCAAAACAGTTACATTTGATAAAGACTTTTTCATATTTTCGAAAGATTCAATTTCTTCCTTTGTTAGGGTTAATAACTTGGAATTTTGGTTTAAACGTATTTTTTCCGTGAGAGGTAGTATGATATCGCTGAAATTTGGCACAAGTTTTCTGTAAAAATTTGCCATTCCGATGAATCGGCGTAGTGATTTGGAATCGTTTGGTTGAGAAAATTCACTTAATTCATTCAACTTTTTAGCACTGGGTTTGAGACCACTAGCAGAAATATGAAATCCTAAAAAGTCTAATTCATTAGCACTAAATATGCATTTGGAGAGACAAATTTTAAAATCGTACTCACTCAGTTTTTGTAGTACTAGGTCGATATGCTTGGAATGAGTTTCTTCATCTTCTGAGAATATAAGGATATCGTCGATATATACAAAGGTATAATCAGTATCACGAAAGATATTGTCCATCATTCTCTGAAAAGTACATGATGCGTTCCGTAGTCCGAAAGGCATATAGTTATATTCAAATAACCCAAAAGGGGTAGAGATGGCTGTCTTGCAAACATCCTCCGGATGTACAGGTATCTGATGATAAGCAGACGACAGGTCTATCTTTGAAAAGAACTTCTTATTATGAAGCTTCGAAGACAAGGAATTTATATTTGGGACTTGATATCGATCGGCTTTTGTTATGGTATTTAAATGTCTGTAATCGCCAACAGGTCTATATGTGCCGTCTGACTTCGGTACCATATGTAAGGCTGAACTCCATTCAGAGTTTGAAGGGGAAATTATTCCTGCCTTTAGGAGTTTCTTGAATTCCTCTTTTGCAATTTCACATCTCTGAGCTGATAATTGTCTGGCTCTGGAGAAAGTAGGAGGGTTGCTACCAGTTTCTATTCTATGGAATATCTTTGGTTTTGTTGCATTCGTGTCGCGATGAGGAGAAATTAAGTTTGGGTATTTCTCCAGAATTGCTCGTACCATTTTGTTAGCATCTTTATTCGGTACTAAATCTATATTCATGATAATAGACGATGGATGTGCATCGGATTGTCTATTAGTCATTTTATCAATCAGCTTATTGTTTGTGCAGTCCACCATTAGCCCGAAATGGTTTAGGAAATCGTATCCTAGGAGTGGCTGAGCAGTTTCGGCTATTATAAATGTCCAGGTAAATTCTCGTCTGAGGTTCCGTAGTGTTAGATTCAGTACTGCTTGTCCTGAGCATTCAATATTTTGATCGTTGGCAGACACTAAAGAGATATTGGTTGGGTATGTTACAGCTCCGCTTAAATATCTCTTCGGAAGTATAGATACGGCAGCTCCTGTATCCACAATAAAATTTAAACTTTGAGCTCCTAACCGTGCGGCTACAATGAGAAGCGGCGAGGAAATGGAAGCTAACACCTCTCGCCTAGTTAGTTTTCCGAAATCTCACGAGGAACTGGTGAATTTGGGCGAGAGTTGGGTTGCATTTGAACATTCCGTTTATTTGGCCATCTGCACCACGGCTTACAAAATTTTGCACGTTCCGCAAAGTATAAATGCGCTCGGCAAATTAGAGGTTTTTGGTCCTTGTTAAAAGGGCGAACACTGGTAGGGAATTTATTTTCACTGTGGGAACAGCCATGTATCCTTTTAGTTTCATTTTTATTTTGCTGTTCATCCCTTTGCTTCCCCGAAATCTGTCGAATATGTGCGGTGTCTTGTTTGTTAAAATATAATAGTAAGTCATCCGCCATTCTTCCAAGGCGATCTGTGTCTAAATCGACTTGTGCCGCTACCACTGGTTTAATGGAGTGAGGTAGGGCTTGAATAAATTTGTGACGTACGATATCGTCCCCTACGCCAATTCGGCTTGCTAATGACATAAGTTCATTCAGGTATACTGAGGGACGACCTGTTACAGTCGATGACGACATTAATTTGTCCAGCATCTCTGGTTTTGTTTTCTCGTAAGCGCCCGTCACTGCTTCTCTTAGTGCGTCGTAATCTTTTGATTGCAGTATAGTTGGCTGTATATTTCCTACTACGTCCACAGGGAGAGCTGCCAAAGTGTTAAAAAATTTTTGACTGGTCTGTCTTATATTTGCAATATTAAATTGCGCCTCCATTATCGCAAACCAAGCTATTACGTTTGATTCAATGAAGTTTGGTGGTTTTATCGCAACAGCTTGGATTGGTTGGTTTTGATTAATTGTAGTTTCTTCAGCGTCATCTGCCATGTTTTTGGTTTGTGTTGAATAAAAATTCTAATTTTGTGACAGTTCAATTTTTTTTTTTTTTTTTTTTTTTGTGCGTGCGTGTATATATATGTGTTAAAATCACGTCTTGGTCACCACTTATGGTGATGGGGGGGTAGAGTTCTCGTTGTTAATTGTTGCTTGTATCAGAAGGTAGATAAATAGTAGCAGTCCTTCGGGACAGCCGCTAGTTTGGCCTAAAGGTTCAACAAGCGATCAAATTGAGGTCACCATAACATAAACAAAATAACATACGAAAGAGAAGGGTATATCAAAAACACTTTGTATTTAAATGCAACACCAATGAATAGTACAATGTTTCTTGATTTACACGCACAAAGTCCGTTACAAAATGTTCATTCATAGAAGAGAAATCCGATTATTAAAAGAATATAAGTGTCTTTTGTTAATACTTAAGTTCATGACGTGCTGGTCACAGGAGATGAAAGGTGAGGTCAATGGGTTGGTAGGAGTCCTTTGATATCTCCGTTGGTGAAGGAAGGCTGAAGGCATCGGGTTTGACGGGTGAGAAAAGCGTAGCGACATTCACTGACGGTACTTCAAAGCTTTCTGTCTTAGAAGTGAATTTATCGCTCTATTTATGTGTGCCCTTCGGATCAGAGTCAGTCTGCTGAAACAAACTGTTGGGTATGGCGCGGAGCTGTTTAATTGGTGGAAAATTGCTTATCATTCTTTTTATTTCTTTTTAGTTTTCCACCGGAAATTCTGCGTGGAGCCGGGTGCGCAGAGACCAGTATTGGTCATTTGCTGTCTAAACCTCTGAGGGTTAATATCCGGTTCTTCGCTTGCTCCGTGCCACCACAATATTACTAGTATATATTTTAGTATAAATGGTATATTTAGCTGTTACACCTCGGAATCTAAAAGTCCTGATCTACGAGTTTAAAATGGAATTTACTTTGGGACAATTCTTTAATTTCGCTCGTAACAAAGGCGGCCATAAGAAATGCCACCCTCATTATAAAAGAACGTAATTCTTTACGTCGGAATTACTTACAAGGAATACTGATAAATATTTTACCAAATTATCAAAACGCTATATTACACCAACAACCATAATTTAAATATATTCTTGAATAATCTAATGTATATTAATCTAGCACCACCTGTATTTACGTTAAAACCTTCCCAAATCAACATGCTGATAACCAGAAAATATAAATAATTTTACTAGACATGCAAAAACACACACACACTTACGAATATACATTATAATCTGAATTCCTTATAGAAAAACTCAAATTATAATTCGCTGACACAGATACCGCTACAAAAAAACAGTAAAAAACGAAACCTAAGATTTATAATGAATATTATAAATGAAAAATCTTTCTTGAAGCTTTTATTTTAGTTTTAATTTCAAGCTAATAGATTAAATTTGATATTTCAAATAAGCAAATAAATATTAGGCTGTATTTAAATAACTAATTTAAAACTAATTAAATTGACTGGAAGGAATTTTTTTCTAAAAAAGTTGATCGGCGCCTTTTTTAAGTCGTTTTTCATCGCCATTTAAATTAAATATGTTATTAAAAACCTTCCAAAAATAAAATATACTTTTCTCAAACTTTATTTGAAAAATATTAGCTAATTCAAAGAATAAATAATCTCATTTAAAACAAATGTTATTTACTTTAAGTTTACAACCTCGGAGAAATTACTTTTTTATTTCATTTAACCCGACAATCGCCGTGACTTTAACCGACAACAGCTGTGTTTCAATGTTTGACAAGGTTATTTGACAGGAATAACGTTTCTACGTAGACTTTATCTGGAAAACATAATTGAACAAATGACAAGAGTCTCTGTTTTTAATTTAATTTTTAAGGACTCAGTAATCTTAAAAATCTAGGAAAATATTTTCCGTAAACTAATGTTTTATTGGATTTTTTAAATTTTCCCTTCAAATTTACGAAAGTTGTTCTTATTTTCTAAGTTTATGCACTAATAAAAACATTCAAAATTATTTTAAAAATATTAGTGTTTGATGATTTGTATTAAGTTTTTCTGTTTATGATAATTAAACATACTTTTCACTTAATAATAATATAATCAAAACCGCTGAAATTAATACAGAAGTTTTAAGAGTTAATAAAGTTTTTAATTAAATTTAAAAAAATGAAAACAATTCTTGTAAAAATTCATTATTCAACGAAAAAATATTTTCTTAAGTGAGTAATGTCATTAATATATCTTGTTTATAAAAGTCAATTTCTAATTAAATAATGTCAAAGTTTTATTGTATTTTTTATTTTATAATTCAGAGATTTTGGGTAAATGGCGTTTCTGTTTGACAAATACAAATTGATGATTTAAATTCTCCAAAGAGTCATACTTTAACTAATATAAATACGAAGATCCCGAAATTTTAATTTCTCGAAATTTCATAAAATTAATTTGTAGGCAAAAAATAGTTTTACTAATATTTTCTAAAGAAAAAAGATTGAAAAAAGAATTTCATTCATTTTTTAATAAGTCCTGAAAATTTCATTAAAATCCGACAATTATTTGATTTTTGCATGAATTTCCAAAACATCGTGTTTTTTCCCGCAGAAAATCAGTAAATTTCCCCTACTAATAATTGGTCTACAGCTGACGCATTAATCACAAGATTTATAACAGAAATTTCGAACGTGCAGGAAATTATTTAAAAAATTAATAAAATAAAATAAGATAAAAATACTTTGCTTTTAATAATAACGTAAACTTTTTGATAATAACCCATTGGTTTTATCAGTTTGGGGCCTTTTTCATCATGCTATGCTCTCTCTTTTTGTTAGACTTGGGATCCGTTAATTTTTTGGTGCTTCGAAGGAACGCGTTGTCTCTCCTTCAGTTTTGAATAACATAAATTATACTTTCTTTAACAGGTCAACTGCACGTGAAACCCGATTAACCAATGAAAATCAAACAATACAATAATAAAAATAGCCAGAATTGTTCTCCTCTTTTTTATTCATATCTCATTCTCTGATGAAGCTTCAATAAAAGTGAAACATGTTAAATTGATAAACGTTTCCTAATATATATATATATATATATATATATATATATATATATATATATATATATATATATATATATATATATATATTAGAAAGAGAAAGAACAGATGGAGCTAGAATTTTAGTTGTTCCTCATCGGACGATGGTAAACCATCGCCCGATGAGAACGATTAAATTTCGGAAACAAAATTTTTTGTGTAGCGATTTAAAAGGTTTTATTGTAATCTGTTACAATATATATATATATATATATATATATATATATATATATATATATATATATATATATATATATATATATTATCAATTAATAGATTTAAAATATGGTTTTATATGGTCTTACTTTAGTAAGTTACTCCAAAATTCGCTTGATGAGGAAATGGAACTAATGTCTTTGGTTTAATAACAAAATTAAATTCAGGGGCTTTAGCTTCCATTTCTGAAACATGGTTATCACTGTGTAGCGGTAAAACCATATTTTAAATCTATTAATTTATAATATTAATGCTCTGTAAATTTAAATTTACATAGAGCACTATTGTGTAAAAATAAAAATATCTATAAGAACACCGGATTTTATATCTTACTGTTCTTTCCTTTTTATATATATATATATATATATATATATATATATATATATATATATATATATATATATATATATATATATGTAGTAACCCTGTTTTAAATTTTACATTCCGATCGGTTTACCTTCCCTTACTCGTTATATTAACTCTGTTTTTCTATTCTCTCTCTTCATAAGGTAAGTTTACAAAGAAAACTTTTCTAGGTGAATTTATTGTTGTTATTGTTCTATCTTGTATGTTTTATTTTTCTACTCTTTATCTTTGTATATCGGTCTGTCCGGGATATCTTGATTCCATTTCATAAAATGTAGTCGGTCTGATGAGATGAATATGCTTATATTAATTGAAATAAATTTATTACTGCCTCTGGATTTTTTATATTTTTTTCCTAATTATTCTTATAATTTGCTCTGTATCATACATTGAGCTCTCATATGGACTAAAAGCACGTTTTGGTATAATCTCTACCAATTACAATTTGGTATATATATATATATATATATATATATATATATATATATATATATATATATATATATATATATATTGATGCATGTTTCATTAAATAATATAGACAAGTTTTGTCTATTTATTTTAAGTAAGTTTCTTTCATATTGTCTGATAAGCTTAATCACCTTATCGTTGAAAGACGAAAGGAAAACACCATATTGATACATGTTTAAATCCAATCTAAGCTTTCGGCTTACATAAGCCATTATCAAAGATGAAAATTACATTTCAATATATAAAAAAATACACGGATGAAACAATAATGATAGTCTGTTTTTGTGCATGAAAAATTCAAATCAACGACAAACTCGTGTATACGAGATGCGGAAGCGAAAATCGCGTCGCAGCTTGTGACGTCACACATGACCACGCGAGAGTGAAAACGAGAATTATTAAATATTGGAAGCCATTGCCTTCTGTCATAAATTATAGGCATTTA
This sequence comes from Acanthosepion esculentum, assembly GCA_964036315.1. NCBI lineage: Eukaryota > Metazoa > Mollusca > Cephalopoda > Sepiida > Sepiidae > Acanthosepion > Acanthosepion esculentum. Next base: position 18,175,685 of record OZ038480.1, read on the forward strand.
AGAATAATTGTGAAGATTTCATAGTTTATTTTGTTCAGGTTAGGTTTCAACTGTTTTATGTATATAGCTTCAAGAATTTTTAGTTTTTGTTTATTGTTTTCATGTTTAAGTATAGTTGTATTTTCAACAAGGATTTTCCGGAATTGTGTACATGGGCAGGCATGTTGTTTTAAATGCTTAAAAATGTTAGAGTTATTATTCAAATATAGAGACAAGCGCCGTGAAAGCGAGTTTGTGGTGTGAACAACATAAATATTATTTAATCCATTGGAGATACAATATCCCAAAAGACACTTGAATTTGTAAACTATGTTGGTTTTTGCAAATCGCTAACAGGGAGGGGGGAAGAATCATTGTGAATAGTTAAGTTGGATATACTAGATTTAGTGTAGTATATGATTAACCTAATTTTTTGCTAGGATTCACTAATTGTTTTAGTATATTTTCATCTTGTTTATAATTAGTATGCATTTGACTACGATATATGAGATTAATATGTTTGTGATTAGTTGAAGCAGTATTATGTACTATTTGCTTAGTATTGAGATTTCTAAGAAAGCATTTTATTTGTTCATCAACTATATAGTTTGGAAAGCTATTATTAAGTGTTTGTTTTATATTCTTTAATTCACTGTAAAAAATCTGTTTTGTAGATGGATTAGTTTTTGCACGATGTATTAGATTTTTTATAATTGCCATTTTGTAGTAATATGGACATTTGCTTTTGTAGTTAAGTGTACATGAATTTATGCTGGTGGGTTTTTTGTATGGCGAAATAGTAAATTTGTTATTATTTGTGTTTATCAATATGTCAAGAAAGGTAATTTTATTATTAGTATTGAGTTCATACGTGAATTTAAGGACAGAATTATTTTGGAAACGTTTTTGAAGTTGAAGTATTTCATCTGTATTTTGACTAACATAAGGATTTCATCAACATATCTTAGATAGATGGAAGGTTTTTTAACATCTGTAAATATCTTATTTTCGAGGTTCGACATGTAGAAAATGCAAAATGTCGGACCAAGTACTGAACCCATGGAGACATCATCACGTTGTCTATATATATTATTACTATGATCAAAGAAAGGGACTTCAGTAGTACAAATTAATAGTAATTTCCGTAATATATTCGGATTAATTTTAAGTGGGGGTAAAGATGAGGTATTGTATATATTCCTTATAATAATGTCAATAGTTTCACTAACAGGGATATTGGTAAATAAGTTTTCAACATGTATCAATATGGTGATTTCCTTTCGTCTTTCAATGATAATGTTATTAAGCTTATCAGACGATATGAAAGGAACTTACTTAAAATAAATAGACAAAACTTGTCTATATTATTTATTAAAATATGCATCAATGAAAAATTGCTGCCTTAATATACACAATATATATATATATATATATATATATATATATATATATACATACATATATATATATATACATATATACATATATATATATATATATATATATATATATATATATATATATATATATATATATATATATAAAGAGAAAGAACAGTAAGATATAAAATCCGGTGTTCTTATAGATATTTTTTTATTTTTACACAATAGTCAATGTAATTTTACAGAGCATTAATATTATAAATTAATTGATTTAAAATATGATGGGTTTTTCGCTACACAGTGATAACCATGTTTTAGAAATGGAAGCTAAAGCTTTCGAATTTAATTTTGTTATTAAACCAAAGACATTAGTTCCATTTACTTGTCAAGCGAATTTTGGAGTAACTTATTTTTTTTAATTTACGGTTATTAAAGGCACGGCAAAGATTCATAATTGAGGGTTTCCTAGGATACCGAGAAATCCATTCCTCTAGACAAGGGGTGGAAGGGGGTTCAATTTTTTAATTTTCGTTGTATCAGTTAATAGTTACATTCGAAAGCGGGGTTATGTTTAGGGATGGGTAGGGATGTATTTTTCAACAAATTCTGACATCCGCTAAATGCAGGTCGTCTGTGTTTTTTTTGTTTTATATATATATATATATATATATATATATATATATATATATATATATATATATATATATATATATATATATATATATATATATATAGCGGTTGGATAGATGGATGTATAAACATAAAATAACTTCATATTGAACATATTCTTCGAATTGTTTGATTCTTTGATCACCATGAAGGAATCGGGTAATCTTAGCTGAAAAGTCTTGCAGCAGGATACAGTGAGTTCTCCGTATTCGCGGGGGTTAGGGACCAGAACCTCCCGCGAATAGTTAGAATCCGCGTATACTTGTGACCCCCTAAACGTGCTTTTAAGGACCTATTTTCATTGTTAAAACCATATATGCCTTAAACGTCCATCCTAAACACATTAGAAACATTTCAGACCCTTTTAAAAACATTTTTGAAAAATAGTATTGGTGACCATACACTTAGCGTAAATTTTCTTTCATACGTACAATAACCGTTTTTAATTATGCATAGATCGATACACCCATTAAAAATACTGGATAAAATATTTGTAACAAGACATAAAATATAAAGTTTAAAACATTTTCTAAAAACAGATCTGTGATGATGCCCCCAGACTTAGCATAAGCCATTTTAAAGACCCCAACCACAACCCCTAACAAAGAACAAAGCCCAAGCACTACGTCTTTGCGTTTGTTTTTTACAATGAAGATGTACAATTCTGCCAATTTCTACCATATAAATGGACTGTTTATATATTTTAAGTCACTTAAATAACAGGAAAATAATACTAGAATATTTTAAATATGTTCTATCGAAAAATGCGCGAATCGAGGGAAGTTCTCGGCGAATAATTTGTACACATGTCCGACAGAAAAAAAAACACGCGTATATTCGGGGTTTCCGCAAATACCAAGTATATATGTTCTAAAGACAAATCCGCGAATGTGTGAAGCCGCGAATGCTGAAACGCGGATAGGCTGGGGCTTACTGTAATTATATTTCTCTAATTTAGTCTCTCTATTCTACAGCTCTAGAAAAAGCTGAATCCATAACAATAAGTTCTTTCTTCGATAGTATCAATATGCCAAAATTAAACCTCGTATAATGTTCGCACTTCTAACTATATCTCCCATTAAGGAAAGTTATTAAATCATTTTAGTCGTAACATCTGAATGAGAAATTCGCATGCATCTAATTTACGTGATAATGCTATTTAGTTGCGGATTAGCGAGATTTAAAAAGCTTGAAATCCAGCACCTCGTTGTTGCTCACTGGGATAGTTTACTTTCAAGTTAGTCTGAATTTCCGTCTATTTTATCTTGAATTTTCCTTTCTTAAGAAAAAATCTATCTTAGAAGATACAAAAATTTCAGGGCTAAGATATTAATCTAAGAAGATGATTTCGTTAGAATTAGTTAACGAAAAAATATTATAAATTTATTATGAAATGGACAAAGCCCGACAGTTATTTTAAGACAATTTTAAGTTTATACGTTCTTTTTATAGATAAAAATATTTAAGTAAATGCTCTGTTTATAATAAACAGTATTAACGACATATACCGGCCTGAATATCCGATAAATTTTCATATGCGTCCTCCGACAGGAATCGAACGCATCGAGCAAATATGAATGTACGAGAGAAAATCATGGAGAATTGTAGGTTAAAAACAGTAAAATCGACCTTGCTAGCCGAAACGCTCCTCTGTGGCTCAATCAGTAAAAGCACGCGTCTTACCCGATTGGACACAGGCTATATGACGGTTTGTATAAGATGCAGGTTCGTTTCCTGTCGGAGGACGCATATTTTCTATGAAAATTTCTCGGACATTCAGGCCGGTAAATGTCGTTAATGCTGTTTATTATAAACAGGGCATTTACTTAAATATTTGTATCTATAAAAAGAACGTATAAACATAAAAAATGAATTTGTCTTGAATTTCTGTCCATTTTATTTTGAGTTTTCCTTTGTTAACCAAAATAAACTATCTAAGTAAATACAAAAATTTAATTGCTAAGATATTAATCTCAGATTATTTCGTCAGAACTATTTCACGAAAAACGTTATAAATTTACGAGGGTCATTCAATAAATAAGGTGGATTTTTCGGTATAAGGACTTCTAATACAGATAGAAGCTTACTCTTTAAATTTTTTTTTGTTTTACTTCTTTTTCACATGGATTTAATTTCTTTTGGGATTAAAAAAAAACTTTCAGAGTTTTGGCGATTAACAAAGATGGCCGACCAAGAAGCATGCTCCAGGATTGAACAGCGGTCAGTTATCAAGTTTTTGGTTGCTGAAGGGTGCAAACCAGTTGAAATTCATAGGAGAATGTCAACTGTGTATGGTGCCACATGTTTCAGCCAAAAAATGTCTACAAGTGGGCTAAATTGTTTAAAGAAGGACGGAGCAGTGTTGAGGATGAAGACAGGCCTGGGAGGCCTACAGAAGTGAGGTCTCCTGAGGTGATTGAATCAGTCAATGACCTCATTCAGTCTGACAGAAGGGTGACAGTGGATGACATTGCAAGGACTTTGAGCTTATCTGTTGGGACAGCAGATAAGGTCAGCTGCCGGTGGGTGCCAAAGATGCTTACTGCAGAGCACAAACAGCACAGCAGCCCAAACGGTACAGACCATCAACGAGCTGGGAACTGCTCCCTCATCCCCCTTACAGCCCAGACCTTGCCCCTTCAGACTTTCACCTGTTTGGTCCCTTGAAAGCGTTCACGAGAGTCACGAAGTTTAAAAGTGACGATGAAGTCAAAAGTGTTGTGAGCGACTGGCTGAGACATCAGTCCAAAGAATGTTATGCTGAGGGAATACAGAAGCTTGTGCACAGATGGGAAAAATGTGTGATAGTGCGGGAAGTAAGCTTCTATCTGTATTAGAAGTCCTTATTTATTGAATCACCCTCGTATCTTAATATCAGTCCATTTTATCTTGAATTCTGTCCATTTTATCGTGAATTTTCCTATCTTAACAAAATATCTATCTTTGTAGATACAAAAATTTCAGGACTAAGATATTTATCTCAGAAGATTATTGCGTTAGAATTAGTTAATGAACAACGTTTTAAATTTCTGTTAATATCAGGCATTATTTGTTGGAGTAATCGTACATGCCCTTATATCTTACACGTCTTTATTTAATCTATACGTGCGCCTAATTGACAAAAGCAAATACAACTTGCTAAGTTCTGAATAATCAAAATGTTTAAATATCCAAAGTTTGTTAAGAAGTCCGGGAGGGGAGAAATAAGCTTTGTTATAATTACCTCCGCTGATTAAAGGTGAAACGTAAGAAGGCAACGGTTGACTCTAATATCACATGACAACGTGTCAAGTAGATCTTGGGAAATTAGTCAGGGATCTGTTAATTCTAATCAAGGAAAAGTGAAACGGTGGAGAGGCGGCCGAGGTGTAGTGATTCTAGATTTAATTATTTCAAAGAGAGTGTAATTATTTTTACAAAGAGAACATAATTTTATCCCAAAGAGAAGTTCCGTCTATTCCGTGATGAACGTCTTTTTATACCGAAAAGAATGCTCTTTTGTTTTAAAAAGTATGTAATTTTATTCCAGTGAGAAGACCCTTTTATACCAAAGATTATATCGCTTCATTCCAAAGAGAATGTTCTTTTTTTTACAAAGAGAAGATCATTTGATTCCAAGGAGAATTTTTTTCTTCTTCCGAAGAGAGTATCCTGTTATTCATAAGTGAAGAGAGTATCGTGTTATTCATAACTCATTTTACTTTAATGAGAAGATTCTTTTATTCCAAAGAGAAGACAATTTTTGTGTTTCTTTTCACCCGAAATTAAAGCAACCATACGACATTTAGAACGGCTCATGATCTGACATAAAAGACATTCATTTCCTGTTATATTTAACAGTATATGCGCAAATAATGATCTGCTACTCCAATACATTATCTATCTATCTATCTATCTATCTATCTATCTATCTATCTATATATATATATATATAGAGAGAGAGAGTGAGAGAGAGAGTGAGACAGAGAGAGAGAAAGATAGGTAGATAGATCAAGATTTGTTGTGAAGGGATGATACTTAATCCTGTAATAATATTTTTTATCTTCTGAACATATCGTTTAAATCCATTAGTTTTCAAATAAATGTTATAAACTAAAATATTTGATACACACACACACACACATACACACACATACATATATATATATATATATATATATATATATATATATATATATATATATATGGTATAAGAATGATAGTTGTAAAAATCTTAGTTTTCGAGAAAAAAAAACAAGAATTTTTCCAATTGCCATTCTTATAACAATTTGTCTTATGCTGGGAAATTTTACTCCACCAAATCGGTTGGTTTTCGATCCTGACTTGAGGCATCGGATGTCTAATCGCACTGAGAAGCTGTGATACAGTGAAACAGTTCGGTCTGCGAATGACACACACACACATATATATATATATATATATATATATATATATATATATATATATATATATATATATATATATATATATATATTTGTGTATTTAGACAGAAATCCTTCTTTCATGCACATTTCATTGAATATGACAGACAAGGTGCATTTATTTAGTTTTTTATACAATTTCTCATGCGATCTAATTTTTTTTTTCTTTTTGGATGATAAATTATACAAAAACTGTCCGAATGTTCTTTTTATCCGAGCGCTTTCGACTATACATTTAGCCATTTTCAAGGATTAAATATTTTAACTGTTAAATAAGAAATAGTTTGTTGTATGTATATTTTATAAAATGTTTTAATTTTTCAAAACGCAGTCTATATATATATATATATATATATATATATATATATAGTTTCACAAAACAGGTATATATATATATATATATATATATATATATATATATATATATATATATATATATATAAATCTACCCTCATCCATTATGGGGACCAGTGGATTAGAAACACCAATGACAACTTTGACATCACCATGGGATCTCTAGACTCTGCAGAATCTTCCGACCTTGTTGGTCCTTTTATACTGTACAATCTAACCGCGCACCGTGAATTAGACATTAAGGACATCGGGCTATACAGGGATGACGGGCTCATGGTAGTGAGGAGCTCCACAAATTTTAAAATAGATAAAATTAGAAAAATAATATATAGTGAATTCAAAAAACTAAATTTAAAAACTATAGTCAACACTAAAATAAAAAGGGTAAACTTCCGCGACGTAACTCTAGACTTAATGAACAACATATACCTACCTTACAGAAAACCTAACACTAATCCCTTGTATGTACACCCTAAGTCAAACCACCGTCCATCTATAATTAAGTATATACCCACATCAATAGAGAAAAAATTAGCATGAACTCCGCTAGTAAGGAAATATTCTGATAACACAGTAATTTTTATAATACAGCACTGAAAAATAACGGATACAAAAACGCTGACATAAGCTATAGAAACAATAGTACCAATAGTAAGAAAAACAGGAAAATAAAGATCATCTAGTATACCCCTCCGTTAAAGCAAATGGTCAGTACTAAACTAGGGCATAAGTTCCTAGCTTTAATTGAAAAACACTTTCCTACTAATAGCAAACTTAGCGAGATCTTTAATAAAACACCTTAAAATTAAGTTACTGCTGCACTGAAAACCTAGAAAGAATCATAAAAAAACATAATAATAAAATCCTGGAAAAACACGCATGCCAAAACAGTGTCAATAAAACTCCTAAACTGAAATTAGACAAAAATAATGAAAAATTATATGATTGTAGAAACCCTAAAGACTGCCCGTTGGAAAATAAATGCCTCACAAAATCCGTGGTATAGCAATGCATTATCTCATTCATTGAGATTCCTAACACTGATAGGATATACATTGGGTCAACGAAGAATAAATTTACAACACAAGAGCTCCTTCAACAATATTCAAAATAGAAATCAGACATCTCTATCCCAACATTTTTGGCATTTAAAAGAAACGAATAAAACACCAAAAGTAAAATGGAAAATAATAAATAGAACAAGAACTTGTAAAACCTGGGATGACCCATGCCCTTTATGCCTACATGAAAAACTACACATATTAAGTTTCTGAATAATGAAAAGTTATTAAACCATAGACATGAGTTAACGTTTTTTTTGCCCGCATCAATAAATGTTCGCATTAAATACTTAGCATAAAATTAGATAAACAAATTCCATAGTTTAATAAAAGTCTTAAAAGCTTAGCCCAATCATTAAATAGAAAAACCATTTGTGAAGTCGTCAAAAAAACAAATTGTAGTTCAGTGCAACGCATTTATATGAAACAGCCATTTGAATAAACAAATAAATAAGGAGGTTAATAGATAGATAATATAAAATAAAACAAAATCCTCTCGACACTGAACGACTTGCCGTCGCGCCACGAACTATCTTTCGCTTTAAACTAACGAGACGGTGACCGCCACCATCAGATTTGGAATACGTACCCCACCCTACCCCGGCATAACCTTTCCAAAGGTGACTGATCTGTAGATAAGAATTAACTGTTCGACCACCTAACCAAAATGGAGGCCCCCAGCCGTTTCCATAGTAATTAATTTTGCAAAGGACCATACTTATAAACGCGCGCAAACCACAAGATAGCTTATTCCTAAATTTTCGCTTGAGGATGAAACGGGACTCGATACCTTAATTCAACTTAATTTTAATAATTATATTGAGGGTTCCGGCTCTCGTTTTTGAAACATGAGTACTCTTATGTAGCGAAGGAATCATATTTTTAAAAAAATATAATAATATATAAATATATATATATATATATATATATATATATATATATATATATATATAACGTTTAATATATATATATATATATATATAACGTTTCACAATATAACGTTTCATATATATATAACGTTTGTCATTGCATATATATATGCAATGTGAAACGTTATATATATATGAAACGTTATATATGCATACATGCATATATATATATATATATATATATATATATATGTATAGAAATAGATATATATATATAGAGAGAGAGAGCGATAGGTAGATAGATCAGTTTTTTGTGTTTTATTTTTAGCATATGCACATATTGTGAAAATGCACTAGTTTTTAAATGAATGTTGGGTATTAATTCTTTCAATGACCAACAATGATTTCTATTTTATTTTATCTTTGTGTTTAATTCACACATTTGCTATTTTATATATTCTCTATTGATGCTTCTTGTTTCTTTGTCTCTCGATTTGGCACCTTTTCTTTGTGCAATGCATCTTACGCAATTAAAGTGAATAGCTCCGTCCATACATATATGTTTCTCACTCATAGACAAGAAAAGATTTTCTGGCCAATGGCAAGTTTTATTATCAAACTACAACACTGTAAAACCAGACTGGGCGACAGATGCCTTCCAGGACATCGCATATTCAAGAGGTCCCCAGACATTAGACTATGGATGGTCATTCCATAATTTAACATAATACACAGGAAGGAATTCATTCAAATGCTGTATTTGGTCTCTTTCAAAAGATCGGTAATATTATGTCGAGTCCCACTGGGACTTGACACTGCTTCACCGTCTCCAGAGAGTGTATGTTTCGGTCCCTGATGATTTCTCAAAGAATACTAAAGCCAGATGGAAGCTAATCCAACCTTATCCAAATCGGATGACCACTTGATCACATTCAATACGTGTCTATTTTGTCATTAGCCAAAGGAAATGGTCAAAATGAAAGTTAAAATTATAGGAGATGAATGGACGGAATAAAATTATTTTTTATTCAACAAGAATTTTGGGAATTTACCCGAATGCGCAAGAATCTATAATACACAATTCTCTCTGTGATGTTTACTTAAAGATAGGAGTTTGGTCATGGCCAGCTTTATTCTGTATCTATTCTCTTCGTCTACACTCGCAACACCAGATTTAATATTTTTCCAATAAAAAAATTCAACTCCAAATGTATAGCTTTTAATATTTATTCCAAAAATGTATAGCTGTTTGTATTACTGGTAGTATTTTTTTTAAGTATTGCTGGTAATAATTTTTTCCTTCAAAAATGTATTGCTGGTAATATTTTTTTTAAGTATTGCTGTTAATAATTTTTTCCTTTAAAAATGTATTGCGGGTAATATTTTTTTTACAAAATATTTTTGGTATTAAAAACTATTTTTACACTTTCATAGTATTTTGAGCCAAGTTTGGGGGTTAAGTATTTGCCCATAGCTGGGACCCTAACAGGTGCTACCACCCCGGTCAAGGTGGACTGGGAAAACCAGAAATTAAGAGGTGGTCCCACGCTCCTCTAAACCTCCTGATCAGAGGCCTTGCTGTTGGAAGTAGTTTATCGTCTTACCCAGGACGTGGATTTAGTTTATAGTCTAAATAGTTTATAACTATGCAAACTCATCGAAAATAAATGTTAGCTTGAGTAAACGCGTAAGCCTAACCGAAGAAACGGTTTGTAACAAAAATAACAACGATTTAATTTAAATAAACTACAGGACGCGGATGTAATTTATGGTCGTACCAAGGACGGGTAATTTACACGGATTCCGCTCGTAGTAATAATTGTTGTAAAAGGTGTCTCATGTTTTGAAATAACTTAAACTATATGAAAACACAGGTAGTGAAATTGGAAAAATCTGTTTCGCTGTTAGAGACTATTGTCTATTACTTACCACACAATATAGAAAACTTTTGTACTATAGGGTGCTAATTTAAATTACTCTGGCCATACAGAAGTGGTTAAAACTTGTTTATAAAACTATAAGTTAAATGAATGACAAAATGGAAAAATATGTAACGTATTTCGACCTGTAATAGGACTTCATCAGAATAAAGCAAAGTTTTTTTTTGCTGGAAGTACACCCCCATATATATATATATATATATATATATATATATATATATATATATATATATATATATATATATATATATATATATATATATAAAACAACTGAAAAGTTGCAAATTTAAAAAAAATGAATGTTTTTTTGTGAAAGTATTTATTTATATTTTTTTTTAATTTGCAATTTTTCACTTGTTTTTTTCTACATATTAAGAAAGTATACGTGGCTTCTCATTATGCTATATATATATATATATATATATATATATATATATATATATATATATATATATATATATATAGAGAGAGAGAGAGAGAGAGAGAGAGAGAGAGAGAGAGAGATAGGACGAGGGAAATGTAACGTCGATTATAATTACACATTGTTGGAAAACGTTGACTATTTAGGGACATTCAATTGTAAATTTTAAAATTTCTGGCCTTCCACGTGTCTAGACGTACACCTCAGGCGATCTCTTTCGGTTTCTCATTTATACAGGGTGTACCAAAACATTTCAAGTCCTTATATCTGCTGAACTATGAATGGTACTAAGATGAAATTGGTACCATTTTAAAGCTAAATTCATTAAGTTTTTTGTCATGCTAATTATTTTTTCATATTTTTTTCAAAGTAATGGCGTTCACTCAACCAGAGAAGGCGTTTTGCGTCATTGAATTTGCAAAAACTGAATCATGGGCACTTGTTCAACGTGCATTTCCCAGGTCTCCATATCTCACACCCCGCGATTTCTTTTTGTGGGGGTTTGTGAAAAGACTGGTCTATGTGCCCCCTGCCCTTCCAAAAGGCGTGGATGAACTGAAGGCCCGAATAACAGAAGCTATTGCAACTATTAAGAACGCAATGCTGGAACGCGTTTGGCATGACTTGGACTATCGGCTTGATGTGTGCCGTGTGATCGCCGGTGCTCACATTGAAAATCTTTGAACATTTCATGTAAAACTTGAGATTAAATTCTTTCAGGATATGTCAGGTGCGTTTTAATATCCTTAATAGTTTTCGAGATATTCAATGTCAAAATGTGGCCGAGATTTTTGGAACACCCTGTATTATTATTAACTATTATTCCTAACTATTATATAGACTTTCTTAAAGCGGCATCCATTTGATACTAATTTCTTATTTTAAAAAATTGATATAATTATTTTCAAATGTTAATTATCTTTAATTTTCAAGGACTTTGCTCTACTTATTGCTATAATTGGTAGTTAAGAGTATTTTTGAGTCAGCATATACTTAATTGTTTAAAATTTACTCGAAAGGTTTAACGAACAACAAAAAGATAAAGATACTCATCGGAGTTGTGTGGTCTGTCATTAGGGTTGTTTTAACTTTCTCGCTGTGCAAAAATAAGGTGTCTATCGTAGTCAGGATCATCGAGTCAATGCAAATGATCATTTCCCTAGCTGCATAGTATGTGATTCGCCAGGGCTACATACAGTTTTGAATTCAGAGTTTTCCTTCTCTTAGACCGGTTGCCACCCAAGGCTATAGAACATATCCTGTCCTACTATTTAACTACAGCTTGGTAGAGAAGAGATGCATTCATACCTTTCCCAAGGGCATTAGCACTTAATGAACTCGACTGGAATTCGAACATAGTTCGCTGATTCCTCAGTCTGAGCCGTAACCCATTAATCTACCGTGCTATGCAAACTCCTCGAAAATAAATATTAGCTTGAGTAAATGCGTAAGCCTAACCGAAGAAACGGTTTGTAACAACAATAACAAGAAATATTGTTGTGAAGATGAAGAATAAAGGCAGGGTGATTGTGAGGGAGGAGAAAGGAAAATGTCAGAAGATGAAGCTATAAAATCCTGGATGAAATCCAGTCGGACAAACCTTTACTTTCCGATGGACCCGCCCAAACCAACAAAATGAAACTCAGACTCCTTAAATATCACAAAAACACCTCTTAATAAGTACGAGCTCTGTTTTTCATATTTCATTTGCAGTCCCCCATCCACCATCCTATCCAATATACGTGACCAGCTTCGATCGGCCGACCGACCGCCCGCCCGCTTCGAAACATAAGACTTCCTTCTATTAGCAGGAATCGTTGCTGGTTGCTACGAAAAATGCAGGAAGATCTTTTCTGTTCTATCGACACCTTCGCCATTTGCTTCCATCAAACTGGTGGCAGCCCGATCCCGGATTCGTCAGTCTGAAAGGCGTGCATGTTCTTCATTGCCGGTCAACAACCGTGCCAACCCAACCAATCCTTCGAACATTTTTTATTTTTTTAAATAAGCAAGCAGCGACCCATGGTGCATCAGCGAGAAGAGAGCGCGAAACATCGACTTCAAGCTGATCTGCAGCAGTCAGTTATCTCAGGGCTGTGCTACTGTGATTTAATCATTCGTCGATATGATTTAGGCCGATTAAAAAGCAACACACACACACATACACACACACACATATATATATATGTTGATGCATGTTTCAATAAATATTATAGACAATTTTTATTTATTTTAAGTAAGTTCCTTTCACATTATCTGATAAGCTTAATAACATTATCATTGAAAGACGAAAGAAAATCACCATATTGATACATGTTTGAATCCAATCTAAGCTTTCGGCTTACATAAGCCATTATCAAAGATGACAATTACATTTCAATATATCCACCAATACACGGACGAAAGAATAATGATAGTCTGTTTTTGTTGCATGAAAAATTTCAAAGCAACGACAAACTCGTGCATACGGGACGCTGGAAACGAAAATCGCATCACAGCTCGTGACGTCACACATGACCACGCGAGAGTGAAAACGAGAAGTATTAAGTATGGGAAGCCGTTGGTATAAACCAATTATAGGCATTTAAGAATATTTGTGGATATTTCATAGTTTATGTTGTTCAGGTTAGGTTTCAATTGTTTTATGTATATAGCTTCAAGCATTTTTAGTTTTTGAAATCATTATTATGATAACTAATAATAAATGTAAAAGTTTAATACAAATCATCAAACTATTTTAAAATAATTTAGAATTTTTTTTATTTAAAAAAATAATATTTCGACCAACCTGATAAATATTTCTGAGTGTTCTTAAAGTAAAAAATTTGGAAAACCAATGACATTTTTGCTATTGTATATAAATAATTTTACAAAATCTGATGACGAAACTAGAGGGACTGATATATATATATATATATATATATATATATATATATATATATATATATATATATATATATATATCATATAAATGTCTATACTCATATGGTGTAAAATTTGCAAATAAAAATATATTAAAACAAATTGGTATCTGGAGAAAAAAATTGAGAAAGAAAGGAAAAGACTAAAGTAGGCCTAAAAAATCGCCCAGTGTCGTAATTTCCAGTCCAAAGAAAAAAAACAAATCCAGCAAAAAAACGTAAACACTAAACAGAGCAGAGTATAAAAATCCTAGTGAGCCAGGAACTATCTATTGGCTTACCCTGAGGATCCATTTAGGTGAAAGCTAGGTTGCTGGCTCACTAGGATTATATATATATATATATATATATATATATATATATATATATATATATATATATATATATATATATATATATATATATATATGTATATATATATATGTATATATATATATGTATATATATATGTATATATATATATATATATATATATATATATATATATATATATATATATATATATATATATATCCAGGTGAGATCAGAACGAATAGAGTACTATTCCAACGTTCGTAGAATTTAATTTAAAAGAGTGCTAAATAGAGTGTAGAGCAATATTATTCATTTTAAGATATTACACCGTAAACATGACATTTGTCATGTTTTCTGTGTAATATCATTATATATATATATATAAATACATACACACACACACACACACACGCACACACACACACACACACACACATATATATATATATATATATATATATATATATATATATATATATATATATATATATATATATATATATATAAAATAATCTAGTTAAACAATTTAGACATATTACGTCTATTTATGTTAACCTCGATCTCCCCAAGTCTCCTTATCAATATCTTAGTTGCTGTAGAAAATTGATCAAGAAAAATTCCTAAATTTTCCTTAAAAAATGTTTATTTTTCCAAGAACTCTCAATCTTGTCAGAGATCATTATCAATGGTTGAATGTCAGTGGGTAAGTGTGCATGAACGCCGCAAAATTCAAAACATTTACCCGTTATGCAAGAGAGGCAACTTATGTGATTTTTTGGACCATACTTTTTTGCATGATCACCATAAAATTCAAAATATTTACCCGTAATTCATGGGAGGTAACTTATGTGATTTCTTGGAGCATATTTTTCTTCATGATCACCGTAAAATTCAAAATATTTAGCCGTTATGCTAGGAAGGTAACTTATGTGATTTGGGGATTATATTTCTATGGGTTTAAAAGATTATTTAATTGTAGTTTTATTAAACATTAAATTATTAACATTTTTGCTATAGATGCAATCTCCCAAATGACATTTAAATTGATATAAAATGTTGGTCTTTTGTAAAACGCCAGTTGACAGAGAAGAGTTGTTATGAATGACAACAATTTTTTTATATTGTTTATAAGCAGGATGAAAAAAATTCTAAAATAAACACTACTATAAATTAAAATTGATTATATACTATACTAAATTTAATACAACAAACTTAGTCATTCATTATAAGTTTATATGGATTTTTCTTCTGGTGTCATGTCAAGACACTAGAAGTGATGAAACAAAATGGCTATTTTTGTAGTGATGTTATAACATACTTATGTTATAATATATATATATATATATATATATATATATATATATATATAAGTGAACATAGAAGTCAACACTTAGAGGCGACAGTCTGTTTCATGCTAGTGCAATCGTCAGGCAACTAGTTGTCTGACGATTGCACTAGCATGAAACAGACCGTCGCCTCTAAGTGTTGACTTCTATGTTCACTTTTATATTTACACACGCTCTATCTCTGATATTGAGCACTTTATCCCATAAATATAGCACACTTTAAGACTATATTTCTTTATATATATATATATATATACATATACATATATATATATATATGTATATATATATATATATATATATATATATATATATATATGTATATATATATATAAGTGTGTACGTGTATGTGTATATACATGTGTGTGTGTATGCATATGACTAAAACATATCTGATTTAAAATCCTGCAATACTATTGAAAATATTATATAAATAAATTAATTGCCTCCGTTTGTAGGGGGTCGTTATCACCTGCCTCTGGGTTGGGCTGAAAGCAGCCTATCACGGTCTCTTTTTTCCTGTGCCACCGACGAGTCAACACGGACAAATTTAGCTCCGTAAAACTCAACCAGCAGCCACATGGTGTCCGAAAATGCAGCGGCCAAGAATACAACATAGGAACGAAGATGTCCCAACAATTGCAGCGAAGCATCCGAAAACTGAATCCCTCTTCAACCTGAAGGCGAAGATATTCCGACGTTGCAACAAAAATGAGAAGAACTGTTAACCGAATGAACATTACTGCCACCAGATAAGTCCTCTCAAAAAACACTGTTTTTTTTTTCCAACTATTTTAAACCTAATTTTTCTATCTTCCTTTTTTTTCCTTCCTCTCTCTGATATAAAGCTTTTCTTTTTTCCACTCAAGTTTGGCGTTGTCCTGTTTCCTCTCGACGTGTCGCGTCAATGCTCTTTTTACCCTTATGTTCTGCCGAGGACAAATTGTTGGTCACATAAATTCAACGGGTGTAAAAACCAGCGCAATAGCAAATGGATCTAATACAGAGAGAGATAAAATAAACATGCAGACAGGCGGAAGATATTATGAGGTGATACGCTAGGGTAATTAATTTGACATATGATACCCACTTATCCTCAGAGATCCCAACCATTTTCCTCACACACACAGTATTGTCTTCCTTTCATTTAAACTGAAGAAGCCAAAGAGAGTATAAGCTTCTCTGGTGAAACGCGTCTTTAATAAAATTGTCCACTTTCTCTCGTCATCATTTTATTTTGGATTCTATTATACATCCTGAAAAAATTGCAGTGGTGTATATTTTATACACAGCCTTGATGATAACTGTTGTGAGTCGAAAACTTGGACCCACTCTTGATTTTGGATATTTCTCGCATCTGCAGCAGTCAGATTCGTTGAAGATTATAGATTAGAAGATTACAGTTTAAGAGAAATGAGGTTATATTTAATAGACATAGTATAGTTATTGTTTTTAACAGGACTTGTTTAAAAGGAGAATTGCTACCTAATTCCACTGAATTTAAAATATTTACATATTTAAAGGGATGTTAATTTGGAAAGGTATGAATCTAATTTTTCTCGCCTTAGCAATGGGTAAATAGTCGAATAGAGAGTGTTCTATAACCGTTTTAGGAGAAGGAAAACTCTTAATTCAAAACTTTATGTAGCGCTGGCGAATCACATACTATGCAGCTAAGGAAAGGATCGTTGGCATTGACTCGATGATCCCGACTACGGTCGACTCCCTGACAGACTGGGTTCTATAGCCTTGGGTGGCAACCTGTTTAGGAGAAGGAACACTCTGAATTCAAAGCTGCATGTAGCCCTGGCAAAGCACATATTATGCAGCTAAGGCAAGGATCGTTCGCATTGACTCGATAATCCAGTCTATGGTCGACTCCTTAACAGACTGGGTTCTCTAGCTTTGGGTGGCAACCGATCTAGGAGAAGGAAAACTGAATTCAAACTGTATGTAGCCCTGGTGAAGCACATATTATGCAGCTAAGGCAAGGATCATTCGCATTGATTCGATGATCCCGACTACGGTCGACTCCTTGACAGACTGGGTTCTATAGTCTTGGGTGTCGACCGGTCTAATAGAAGGAAAACTCTGAATTCAAAAACTGTATGTAACCCTGTCGAATCTCATGCTATTCACCTAAGTAAAGGATCGTTCGCATTGATTCGATGATCCCGACTACGGTCGACTCCTTGACAGACTGGGTTCTGTAGCCTTGGGTGTCGACCGGTCTAATAGAAGGAAAACTCTGAATTCAAAAACTGTATGTAACCCTGTCGAATCTCCTGCTATTCACCTAAGTAAAGGATCGTTCGCATTGAATCGATGATCCCGAGTATGGTCGACTCCTTTTAATTATGAATACTTGAAAGAACTGGTCTTGATTTGTACAAGAAAGTATAATAGAGTAATATCAAGAAAGAATAATTCAATAAATAAAACCAAATTTCGGCTTCAGTCCCTTAACTATCGCCATAACGTAGCTTCCCTATGCTTTTAGTATAAATACATTCATGGTAATTGTACTGATGAACTCTCCTCTATCGTATATAGCCTTTATGAATTTAAGCGCAGTACTTGATTGGCGATAAGGTCTCATCATTTTATAGTTGAAATGGCTAGATGTGAATGTAAGTTCTATGCTAATAGTTTCTTCTTTCGCTTGTGGAACACTTCGGATTTTTGCTTGCCAGTCAACTTTGTTCTGCAAAAATTTAAATTCAGTGTTATCGTATGTTTTCTTCATTCATATTCTTTTATTATCCTCTCTCTTTAATAGTAGTTTTTCTCATATTCTCTAACACTCAGTGACCTCTTGCGTCCTAGTGGCTTTATGGCCTTGCTTGGGTAAAATAATTTAAAAAAAGTTAATTTTATTTTAATTTTTAGCACTACCAGGATATAAATGTTGGTAGGAAGTAAAACTAGCCGAGTTGAAGTGTTATTTTAGTTAATCCATTGCAAATAATATTCCTATTATCAAATCACGAAAAGCAAATCCTCCTGATGACATTTTACACAGGATATAATCTGATGTACTTTCTCAGGAGACACTGAATTACGTATAAAGGACTCGTCAATTGTACTGAGAAACTGCTTATGGAGAAATATCTAAATGTTCGCCCGCCAATATCAAATTGTTGACTCCAAGATTCATTGCAGAAGAAATTCGCTCATGTTGCTCAAGGCGTCAACATTTCCAAATATTTTTCCCAGATATTTGTAAAACATTTCTGTGTCAACTTATTTTTAAAATCTTTGAATTCATTTTGATAAAAACATAAAATTTTGATGAGAGGATAAAAATACACTTCAATTTGCAAGTCTCTGTTATAAATAAAAAGTAAGTAAAAATGTAGTCGACATTTATTGATAATTTCTTTTACACACTATGAAATGGACTAAATCCGATAATTATTTTGAATATATTTTATTGTTATACGTTATTTATAGATACACAAATATTTAAGTAAATGCTCTGTTTATAATAAACAGTATTAACAACATTTACCGGCTTGAACGTCCGAGAAATTTCATAGAAAATATGCGTCCTTCGACAGAAATCGAAACTTTATAATACACGGAACTGTCATATAGTCTGACGTCTATACCAGTTTAGCTACAAAGGAGCGTCTGGTTAGCAAGGTCGATTTTACTGCTTTTAAACTACAAACTTCCATTTTGTTCTCGCACGTCCATATCGACTTGTTGATACTGTTTATTATAAGCAGAGCATTTACTTAAATATTTGTAGCTGTATAAATAACGTATAACAATAAAATATATTAAAATAAAAAAACTTAAACGCTTGGAATTCGAAGAGAGAAGACGTGTTTTTCAAAGCTCTGCTGATTTCAACGGATTTTTAAGAATGTAAAAATGTCGGATTAGCATTAAGTAAGGTAAATACGAATTAAATGAAATAATCATTATTGGATTAATAGCTGAAAACTTTAAACATTGTAAAGAATTTGTAATTCAAGACAGTATTTTTTCGAAGATTTCATTTCAAAGGAAAAAATGAAATTAATGTCAAACGGAGATTAGAGGAATTAACAGAAAAATAATTACATTAATTTTAAGAAAAAGGAAGGAAAAAAATGCCTCTTCCTTCTTTGCTGGAATGTGATCGTTGCTTTTCTTGTGGCAGCACTCATAAGCGTAAAAGAATAAGAATTTGTTCAAATTGTCAACAGTTTTTTTCATTTATCTTGCGTTGGATTGACTAGAAATGCTTCAGCTTCTCTGGTTGTTTGGAGTTGTTCACATTGTCTGTCTCTCTCAGCTCTACAAGATAGTGTGATCCATCAACATAATGAACCGACCCAAAGAGATGCCAGTGAAGTTTTTAGGGCAACTTCACTCCTTAGGCAATTCCGGAAGGTGCCTTTAAAAATCCCTAAATCTGTCAGAATCCCGGCAGCCGATGCCTTGGCTACTGCCATAGACCAGGCACTTAACTTGAACAGCTCGCTTGACTGGGATCACCTTTTCTCTTTCGTAACACTTGTGCTCGGCATTCCTTACAATAAGGACCCTACATCATCTGTCTCATCTATTATGAAAAATAACATTTCTTTATTCAATTCGTCGAAAATAAATGACACTGAATTTTCTAATCTTTCTAATCCTAATAGATTTCATCTTTCATCTACAGTAAACGATTCTAAGAGACTCCGTGCCCTCGTCCAGGCTAAGTTGATCGAGGGTGATGTCTCAGCTGCAGTTAGAGTATTGGCCTCATCTGATACTATACTATCTACTACACCGGAAGTTCTCACAGCGCTCCGTCGGAAACATTCTGCGCCACCATCAGATGTCAGATGGAAAACAATGATTCGAATATTGAAATCACAAAGGAAGCAATGGTTGCCGCGCTGAAGTCTTTCTCGGGAAGCAGCAGTGGATGTGTGGACGGCCTTCGACTTGGTCACAGCAAGGAATTAATTTCTGCCCACACTGCCGAAGGTGTTGAACATTTGAAAACATCCATAACAGCTCTTATTAATACCCTTCTCCGAGCTGAGATATCGCAAGATGCTCGCGACTTAATATTTTCAGCCAACTTAACGGCTTACAAAAAAGACGGAGGTACGCCCTATCGCTGTTGGTAACATTTTTCGTCGTCTCGTGACAAAAATTGCTTGTAGAGTTGTTATGAAGGAGATAGGGCATGAATTGCGACCTGTCCAGCTCGGGGTAGGCATACAGGGTGGATGTGAAGCCGCGGTTCATGCCACAAGATAATTTTTCGAGAATACATCACCTGTTTCCCCACGAATCTTATTAAAATTGGCTATGAAAAACGCTTTCAATAGCATCAGAAGGGATCATGCCCTGGAAGTTTGCCATCAACGGCCTCCTTCCATATTTAAACTGGCTCATCTTTCGTATAGTCATTCAAGTATGTTGATCGCCTCCGATAATATTATCTCTTCTGCTACTGAAATCCAGCAAGGTGATCCACTTGGTCCGCTACTATTTACGATGGCTGTTGACGGGGTAGCTCGTTCCATCGCCTCTCCTTTCAATATATGGTATCTTGACGGGGGAGGATCCATCGAGGCCGTAGCTGCTGACCCCCGACGAGTTATTCCTGCTTTATCGCTGCTTGGACTTGAGATTAACTCGTCCAAGTCAGAGATAATAAACTTGAATTATAGTGTAGATGATTTCGAGAGTGCTATCCGGGATATCAGACTCATCCTTGAGGATATAAGAATAACACCTAAAGAGGAATTACACATTCTTGGTTCTTCAGTCTTTCAAATGGCCATTCGAGAGTGTTTGGATACTAAGTATGTCCTTCTAAAAAGAATGACTGAGAAATTGCAATTAACTGATGCACACCCAGCCCTCTTTCTCTTGAAGAACAGTTTTTCGCTACCGAGTTTCCTCTACACTCTACAAAGTGCCACTTGCTACCTCGAACAGGATTTCTTAAATGAGATAGATATCACAATTAAGAGATGGGCGGAGCTTATTTGCAACGTTAATTTCGACGACACAGGCTGGGGGCAGGCAAAGTTCCCGTTGAGTTTCGGAGGCCTGGGCCTTCGATCAGCGGTAGATTTGGCCCTCCCAGCATATCTTTCTTCACTTTCGTCCAGTCGCGAATTAATTGATGAGATACTCAGTGGATCGTCTCAGTGTTTCTCGGGTAGTTCTTTCGAACAAGCTTGCAGCGTCTGGACCCAAGAATTACTTTCTATCCAACTAGACACATCAAAACAAAAAAGCTGGGATAAAATAAAATGCGAGGCCAATTTTACTAATTTGAAGTTCTCTCTGGATCAGCACCGCCTCGCCTGTCTACTATCTGCTTCACAACCGAGTAGTGCCGCCTGGCTCAACGCAGTGGCCTCTTAATCCACCGGTACTCTTCTAGATGATGAGTCGCGATCCGTCTTGGACTCAAATTATGTGAGCGTCACAGATGCAGATGTGGAGCCTCCATCGATGAGTTTGGTTTGCATCCTCCCTCCTGTCGTCGTAGTGCAGGCCGCTTTCCACGGCATGCAGCAATAAACGACATCATCAAAAGAGGTTTGGATGCAGCTGGGTTTCCTTCCCAAATTGAACACGTAGGCCTCGACCGTGGTGATGGAAAGCGGCCGGGTGGCATTACCATTTCCCCTTTTAAAATGTGTAAGTCGTTGATTTGGTATGCGACCTATACAGATACATTTTCGGCTGGTAATTTGATCAGGTCAGCGGTTGAGCCGGGGTCCGTCGCCCGGGACGCGGAGATAAAAAAAAATAGTTAAATATTCTTCTCTTGCTGATAGATTTTTGTTACTCCTGTGGCAGTGGAGACTTCTGGGGTTATTGGTCCTCGTTCGATGGCGTTCCTCCGGACGATTTGTGGGATGGCGTCTCGATTAAAGGACGAATCTCGCGAAACGGAGTGGCTCTTGCAGCATGTCTCACAGGCGATGGTGAGAGGTAACGCTTTCCCATCATTTCGATTGGCAAAACAAAATTGTTTATAGTTACTTTGATAAAATAATTGTCGGACTTAATCCATTTCGTAGTGTGTGACGTCATTTGTTTACGTTAAGATACGCTTCGAGCAGATATGGAGATTCAAGGGAAATCGTGGGAAGTTTGCAGTTTAAACGCAGTAAAATCTAACTTCCTGGTCAGACTCTACTTGATAGCTAAACTGGTTTAGCACGTTAGGCTATATGACGGTTCCGTGTAGGGTATAGGTTCGATTCCTGTAAGAAGGACGCATATTTTCTATGAAACTTTTCGGACGTTCAGACCGGTAACTGTTGTTTATTAAAAACAGAGCATTTACTTAAATATTTGTGTATATATAAATGCCGTATATCAATAAAATATATTAAAAATAATTTCTTTTTTATCTTTTCTGTACAGGGGCTTTCTTCTTCGTAATGTTTATCGAAAAACTATATTTTAGTTTAAATAATGATAACTCTGGATAAAAAAATAATTATTCATTTAAAATCCTGATTTATAAACTGGTTAAGATGCTCGCCTATTAGCTACTATCTTTTTGGCGAGAAGTTATTTCCCATTTCGTTAGCTGTTAAAATGTCAGGAACGTTATGTTGCGTTTATCGTCTACCTGAGTGAAGGCCTCTTTAAAATCAGCTTTTGATATCTTTTATTTGGGTTTGGACTCTTGTACCAGTGGATAATACACAACTGATATAGGTTCATGGTAGGTCTGAATATATGACTATAATATTAAAAGCTTTTAATTAAACTAGCCTATTTATAATGACACAAAGCTATATACATTGATATACTCATTTTACAAAGTTCTTCTATTAAAACACCATTTCCTCTTCATTCTATTTTACAAATATTTTCTTTTCTATCCGATTCACATTCTAACAATTTTCCCCATCTTTGTTATTATCATTACTTTATGGCCGTTGCGTTCTTCGACCTTCTTCGGATGCTTGTCGCTCCAGGTAGCCTTCAGCGAATTTCGAACGGAATCCTTTACCGTAATTCCTCATGTAGAATACGCCTTCATCCATTATACGCACCCTTAAAATTGTGCTTAAAATGTGGGAAAATTCTTCTACTCATACATAATACGCACCTCTTATTTTGTAATCAAACCCTATAAACTGTACCTCCCCAAATCCATTACGGCCAACGTTTTCTACTCTTATAAAAAAAATGTTTTTAAACATAGAATAATATTATTCTAATTTAGTTTTATGATAATTCTTATTTTATTTTACATTTGTAAGTATTTTTAGGTACATATGATTGCATATGACATCCTTTTGGGGCTACAGACGCCGAATGTTAGTGTCAAATTGTCGTATGTTTGTGGTGAATAGTCATTTCGCAACTGAAATCGGCATATGAAACGGTAATTTTTTAAAGATATTTTTGTATCTGTGCATAGTACGCGCCCCTAATTTTGATTATTATTTTTTTCAGAAAAAATGCGTATTATACATGGGGAATTACTGTATTTAATGTACGAGTGGACCGTGTTCTCATTCCGCTGTCTAGTGGGTATATTGCGAGTGATAAACTGAGCAATACTAAACACGAACAAGACGAGGCCTTCCTAGCCATTGACAGTAAAAGAAGAATCTACTAGAGTAAATTAAATATATGGCTCAGTTCTCAATCCCCTGAGTATTAGCGACATGGACAAGCATATGATGAAGGCCGGAGAGCACTACGACCGAAAAGGTGTGATAATAACAACAAAAATGATGACAGTAGTCCGGATATAAATAATGTAAACAAATGTTTATAAAGCTGCATTTTGATGTTCTGAACGCTGTCGTCAGTTAATATGAATTTTTTCTCTCTTAAATTAACGAAAATTTAAAAGTTTTCCCAAGTCATACCTATATTCTTCTTTTATCAGCCGTGTTCTTTCAGGACGTAAGCGATCACTGCTCTCTACTACTTCCTCGTTTTTAATGTGCCAAGTAAATTTTGAACCTTAAACACCCATCCTTGTTTGCCATCTATCGTCTCGGGGATGTGGGTGAATCGCACGCCTTCCACCTCTAGTGATTTAAATATGACCTGCGAGTGTCAGATTATCCAAACCCTCTTTTCTCATAGTGTGTACCAGACTGTTCACCTATCTGGTTGTGATTGTAAATGTCAGTTGCTTTGTAGATTCTGCTTTCTTTAATATGTCCATTTTCCAAACATATTCTGTTCAAGAATTCCTTAAAACTTACTGTTCCAAACATATTCTTTTCAAGATATTCCTTACCTTTTGTCGGTAGAAGCAAATCGCCTTCACGTCAAATCTCTTCGTCAACTGGCTTATGACCACATCACGTTAAAACATCGCTTCCCGTACGATCATCGAAATTAAGCAACATCGAACCTGGTCAGTACCTAGATGGGTGACCGCTTGGGAATACCAGGTGCTATAAGCCTGTATATACGTGTGGTGTAATGGATAATGTCTCGGAATTGGGAATCGGAGAGCCGAGTTCTAATTCCAGTTGTGTTCGTTATATTATCTTATTCGCAAATAGTCTTGAGAAAGGTAAGAATCCACCTCTTCTCCCCTCAGCTATGGGTTAATTAATAAAGATTGTATAACTAGACCATTATTATCTTCTCCAACATAATAAAATTCTCACAATATTTTCTGTTTTTAAATAACATACAAAAGGGTTGATAAGCCGTAAAAACGAATCAGACAAAAAAAAATCTTATAAGGAGGTTGTCCAGTATTTACTGCCATATGGGATTAGATATTACATAGTTCAAAACTCTTTACTTTTTTTTCTCTAGGTATATTTTCCTATGTCTTAATAGGTTGCTTAGTTTCTGGAAATCAACTTTCGCTCTGCCTCTTTGCTTTTGATTTCTCTGATATTTTCATAAATTCTGTCTGAATTCCTGGCATATAGAGTTATCATTATTTACACTGTTTCTACTGTCTTCGTGTTTGTTTCAGCCGTTGTGTTCTCTGGCCTTCATCTTAAACAACAAGAAATTCCGAACTGGAAGCTTTATTATTCTGCCTCCGTAGATTAATAATAATTCCATTTTGGATTAATTCCTGGTTTTCAGGTGTAGTTGTTATTTTTAGTACTGGTCTGTTATTGCATGACTTGTTACACACCGCCCGACACCGAGATCGAACACACAATGACTATATTACCAAATTTAAGAACCAACGCTTTAATCTATTAGGCTATTGTGAGACAATACCCTGTGGCGATCTTTAAACCTAAGCTGTTTGCTGATGAGTGATGTTTCACTGCACTCACCAAACCGTTTCGCATTTGTTATAGCGGATACTATTGAAGACAAGTCGTCATTTGTTTTTATTTCGGAATTAACGGCTCCCATATCGTATTTATTTCTATGTTAAGTCTACTAAGTCCTTATAGCCTAGTATATGTACTGATTCTTTCAAACTGCTAACTCTCCAGTGTTCTTCCTTGTCCATTATTTTCACTTCATTTCACAGGGGCTAATGTTTACTTTTTCCCTACATACATGATCAGCCATGCCTGATTTCATTGTTTTGCCGGAGGGCCTAACTACAAAGATCAGGACAATAGTTCGCATGAAACAGCGTAAATAATTTCCGTCATTAGTTAGTACATTACTCAATTCAATTACTTAACCTTATAAATGAATTATGTAAATGAACCATAGTTACATAATTCCGTCATTTTTTTTATTGGTACGTTTTTTACGGCTTATCAATCATTTTCAGGTCATTTAAAGTCAGGAAATATTTTTAGCCTGTAAGAAAATTTTAGCGAAGATAATAATCGTTTAGTGACACAAGTCTTACTAATCAACCCATAGCTGGGGGAAAAGAAGTAGATTCATACCATTCCCAAGAGTATCTGCGCATAAAAAAAAATCACAAACCCAACTGGAATCGGAACACGACTGTCTAATTAAAAACTTCGCGCCATTATCCATTGCTGTTGTAGTGTCTTCCCTCTAATGAGTCTATTATGGACTCTTCCACTTACTATAAAGCAGTAGGAATGGTAGGCCTCGGGGGGGGGGGAAGGTGATAAACTATTTTTCCGAGGCTGTGACTGGTCGCAGCTCCTGTTGAACTCTCTGCCTTGGGCAGAGAGGAACCCGTACGAGGCTGTGCCGAAGGGCAAAGTTTTGTCTGGTGAGATAGACAGGCCCTGAACCCGTTTATGCCAGTTCTAAAGGAATATTTTTAGCCGAGCCTACGGGCTCGGAGAACGCACGGTAAACTCGGTCTTGTGCCACATAGGCCAGTTATATATTAACAGTAATAGACTGTTCTTCCGAGGCTGTGACTGGTCGCAGCTCATGTCGATCTCTCTGCATTGGGCAGAGAGGAACCCGGACGAGGCTGTGTCGAAGGGCAAAGTTTCGTCCGGGGAGGTAGACAGACCCGAAACCGTTTATGCGGGTTCTACGGGGATTTTTTTAATTTTTTTGGCCGAGCCCACGGGCTCGGATGACCCACGTTAAACTCAGCCTTGTGCCACATATATCCCTCGTAGGGGTGGGAGCTGTTAAATATCGGCAATGATAAACTGAACGCTCGTCAACCGACACACACTCCGAAGTCATGTAATACTCTTCTGTTGTATTTACTGTTCAATACACTATTTATCTGCAACCTGTTGTTTTGCTGTTCCTTAACCAATTCCTTGGTCACAACAATTACACCACCAGCACATCCAAGCTCACAGCACCTGGTATTTCCAAAGGCCCCATCTCGGTCCTGACTAGGCCCTACGTACGGGAACTGGTGTTTCAATGTCATGTGGCTTAAGCTCATCAGTTCTTTGTGTACTAGTCAATACAATTTCGGAATCATCTGAAATGCATCTTATAAGTGGCATGTGGAACTAAAACAGTCTACCCCAGTGAGCGAAATAAAGGGTTCAGTTTGACATTCCAACCACCTGAAGAAGGCCGGAGCGTACAACGGCCGAAACGTCGTAATAAATATGGCGACAAAGATGGGGCACAATAGTCCGAATAATGTAAAAAGTGTACATAATACCTCCTATCAGAAATATAGACAGATACATAAGTGATCTGCCTAAGAATATGATCAGATCATGTGTAAACTTATATGCCGATGATACAGGGATATTGGGGCGCACCTCTAAAATTCTTGACAATCAGTGATTGGCAGCTGATCTTCTCTTCTGATCTAGAACTAACTTTCAAGTGGGGGGGGGACTGGCTGGTTACATTCAGTGCCTCGAAACCAAACTAGTTATATTCCATCAGACCGCCAGTCTCCGAGGAGCTGCTTTCGCTGGTTCCCAGGCCTCATGAATTTAAGCGTCCTACGAGACTGGCATCCCGTTCCCACCCCTTCACCGTTGAAACTGTTAGATGTAGACGTGTCTTCTACGCCAATAGCTTCGTGCCTCGCACATCTCGCCTGTGGAACTCCCTTCCTTATTCCAGTTACCCTGAAAAATACAATCTCCAACTATTTAAGTGTAACGTCAATCGACATCTCCAGTTGCCTTGATCTATCCACTTCCCTCCAGATCCTTTCACCTTTCATTCCTATCGGCTCTCACTCCAAATCTTCTGTAACCCCCTTGCCTTGATCGATCCACTATCTTTCTTCACATCCTCTCCTTTAGCACTCCTATCTGCTCTTCCTCCAAACCTTCTGTAACTCCTTGCGTGCTAGTGGCTTCCAGCCTTGCTTGGGGTGATAAGCTTAATATATATATATATATATATATATATATATATATATATATATATATTGTGTATATTAAGGCAGCAATTTTTCATTGATGCATATTTTAATAAATAATATAGACAAGTTTTGTCTATTTATTTTAAGTAAGTTCTTTTCATATCGTCTGATAAGCTTAATAACATTATCATTGAAAGACGAAAGGAAATCACCATATTGATACATGTTGAAAACTTATTTACCAATATCCCTGTTAGTGAAACTATTGACATTATTATAAGGAATATATACAATAACTCATCTTTACCCCCACTTAAAATTAATCCGAATATATTACGGAAATTATTATTAATTTGTACTACTGAAGTCCCTTTCTTTGATCATAGTAATAATATATATAGACATTGTGATGGTGTCTCGAGGGGTTCAGTACTGGGTCTGACATTTTGCAATTTCTACATGTTGAACCTCGAAAATAAGATATTTACAGATGTTAAAAAACCTTTCATCTATCTAAGATATGTTGATGAAATCCTTATGTTAGTTAAAATACCTTGCCTTGATCTATCCACTTCCCTTCTCCACATCCTTTCACCTTTCATTCCTATCTGCTCTCGCTCCAAATCTTCTGTAACCCCCTTGCCTTGATCGATCCACTATCTTTCTCCACATCCTCTCCTTTACCACTCCTATCTGCTCTTCCTCCAAACCTTCTGTAACCCCTTGCGTGCTAGTGGTCGGGAAGCGGTCTTTATATTAGTAAGATAAAAAAAATAGTTTGATGCCGAAAACAATAGGCGAAAACATTTTTAAGTAAAAAAAAAAAAAAGGTGAGTCACTTTTATCGAACGGCACTGTAGTTTATCGTCATACTTAAGACGATTGAAACGGTGAAAGCAATATCGGATAAATGTATTTTAAAAGATTTGAAGTTTTTCCAATACGCAATACCGTTTAAGAATTAAAATGTCTTTTGTATGCTGATCACTAATCTTTTGCAAATTGTAGCGGTTGAGATACTGACACCTTGCAATGGATGAGGCTGCTGTCTCTCAAATTAAATGTATTAAGCATTTTCAAAAGACTTGAATTCAACATGTGGAGGACTTTATATATACATATTTATACATATAATGGGGTAATAATATCATCACTGCCAGTTAATGGAGGTTAAATATCACATCACCAAGTCACCAGATAATGAGGGTCGATAATATATCACCCCGAGATGACCAGATAAAGGATGAGCTATGGAATGATTAATATGCTTAGTCCACAAAGAGTTTTATTCCGCTAAGACAAAATTATATACACATATTTAACTTTTTCCCCACACAGAGAAACTATAACACGTGTCTACAACAATCAACCTGAAAAAGCAGCCGAAAAGATAGGGTTTTACTTGCAATTCTAACGGGAATTTTTACGGCTGGATGATTCTTCTGTGTTTCTGGAGAAGCCATATTTAGGACTACTAATTCGAGCGGGCCAGGTTTCTCTAAGTTACAAGCCAATTCCTCTCAAACAGGAAACGGCGAGACATGGATTTTCCCAACATAAAAACTGTGAGCCGTTGATAGTTTCTGTTCCTGTTGAAGATACATTGCCGACGGGAAACGGCGCCATGGACTTTTAAGCTTCAGCACATGGCATCTGATCAAAGGGTTCAGATTTAGCCTCACTCCAGGCGAGGCAAAGGCTAAAAATGTAATTCCTCAGTTCACCTGGAAGCTGGCTGACGAACTGGTCACTTATGTCACCCTATGAATTGACGTCACTAAGCGGCCGTCATGTGACCCGCGTAATTTCATCTCAGCCAAAGGGAGATAATTACCTTTTGTATCTCTACACATAAAATGCAAATCTCACAAAAGCAGAGAAAGAGGAAATTATATTTGTGCGCGTACAGATTGTTCAAAAAATAAAAAATATATATTTATGATATTAGTGTAGCGTAATGTGTGTGTGCGTGTGTGTGTGCGTCTGTGCGTGCAATATCCACGTAGTTTGTTTGAAATTAAGTACCTGGTATTCCAGATGAATAAATATATTTTTTATGTAAAGAACAACTTAACTCACAAAAGAAGAGAAAGAGAAAATTATATTTACGTGTGTACAGATAACCGAAATTAAAAAAAGGAAGAAATACCATTTATGGAATTAACAGTATTTTCCTGTGTGTGCACGCGCGTATGTGTGTGTGTGTGTTTATGTTTGTACGTTCTTGCTTGGGTGTAATGAGATACGTTCTTGGATGATAAGCGGCTTGCCCGGGAGGTGTCTCCTCGAAGCAAGAGTGAACATTTTGTACCTACCGCATCCTGTGGCTGAGCGAGCAAAAAGGAGAGAGAGAGAGAGAAAGAGGGGGGAGAGAGCGAGACAGAGAGAGGCAGACAGACAGACAGATAAGAGATGGAGAGACAGAGATAGGATGATGTTCCTTCCTTTTATAGCCCTGAGTACAACAACATCTAGAGGGAGTCCTGACCGACAAAGTGGGATAATCACATAAAAACATTATTTTTTGTTTCCATTTAAAGACAGTTTGATATAATTTTGTATAATGTCATCGGATGGAAGATATATAAATTATTGACGGTAATAAATAAGATATATATGAAAGGACAGAAGTAAATATGGAGAGAATGAGATAGATAGATAGATAGATAGATAGATAGATAGATAGATAGATAGATAGATAGATGAAAAGACTTAGGTAAGTCGATAGATAGATAGATAGATAGATAGATAGATAGATAGATAGATAGATAGATAGATATGAACAGACTTAGATATAAACAAAATTCTAGCTCTCCCGTTCAATAAAGTATAATCAACTACGAACGATTTATTGTTCATGAAGAGTACTTTTTACGCACCCCTCATAGATATGAATACACTGAGATAGATAGATAGATAGATAGATAGATAGATAGATAGATAGATAGATGAAAAGACTTAGGTAGGTCGATTGATTGATAGATAGATAGATAGATATATAGATAGATATGAACAGACTTAGATAGATATGAACAAAATTCTAGGTCTCACATTCAATAAAGTATAATCAACTATGAACGATTTATTGGTCATGAAGAGGACTTTTTCCGCACCCCTCATAGATATGAATACACTGAGATAGATAGATAGATAGATAGATAGACATACATACATACATACATACATACATGCATGCATATGTATATACATGTAAAATGTAAAGTAAATGACTTACGCAGAGTACGGAAATACCTGAAGTACTTTTAAAACATTTTTTTACTACGTTGTCATGAAAACTAAGTACAATTTGACCAAAGTTTTCAATTTACTTTCGCTCGCATTCGGATCTAAATGTCGAAACAATACGATAAAAAAATCGGAAACGATTCAAAGTTCCAATTTTATCAAATGAATGAATTCTGGCGACGTTTCAGCTTCTGTACCAAAACTAAAGTTCAATCATTTTTTTTAAAAAAAAGAAGAAATTTTACCCATTATTTTTTTTTTTAATTTTTCAGTGGCACTGGTTTTAGTTTAATGAAAACATGCATTTCTTTTTCGTTTTTACTTACTTGCTTTCTGACTGGCCCGTTTATTTATTTATTTTTTTATTTTTTCATTTAAACTTTAGAATCATTAAAAGAAAGCTGGTCTCTTATCTGAAACTACATATTTTTTTCTCTACTTACAATCAATGCGTAAATTAAATAAATTAAGCTGTTGAGGAAGCGGGCTCGAACACACAATCAAACAGCCGACAAATCTCATTCAGCCCATCACGGATTCAAAGAGTGCTTTCAAGAATCCTATCGCAATAAACTTGCGATCAAATCACATGTAATCAAATTTTTAAATTGATTGATTTTTTTAAAAGCCATTTTCTAACGTCAGTGTCTTTCAACTGATTCGCTTATATAGATATAGCGATTACAGATGGCTGTCTATGCTTGAGTCTTTCTGCTAAACCTAAGCTTTTTCGAGTAAATAACGACAGCGATTACCAATGGGAGCCCATAAATGATAGCCCTGTGCCAATAGTAAACTTTTTTAGTAAATACCTTATCAAATGGATTGCTTTAAAATTTATATAATTTTAATCAGTTTTTTTTTCTATAAATCTTCCTTTACTTATTTATATTGTTTAAATTATTACATTTTTGTTGTTGCTATGAAAACGTTTCGGCCGATGTGCCAGCGGACTTCATCCGGTATCTGTTGATCAAGTGATTCAGGGTGACAGTCACTCCAGATGGAGGGCAAAGTTTCAATCCTGGAATAATCCTGATTCCAAAAAGGTATAATATGTCTACGTAGGGCAAATGTCGCCCTAGTCAGAGGGATTTTGGACACACGGACCAGCAGACAGAATTTGCCGTTTATCTATTTCGAAGAATGAATCCAAAAGTAACTTCCTGAAAGAAATTCAAAACTTATATCATCAAATAACATTTTCAAACAGTTTGTTCAAAGTTTTGTCTATTTGTTATGAAAGCATGCGTCAGTTTTTATCTGTTTCCGGCTGGCCTCGTGTTTTTCAGCAGCGCACCGCCGACGTTAGATTGAAGCTTCAATAATTTAAATGTATGTTCTTCATATTAAAACAACCGGGGAATTAACAAGAATGAACTAGATTTGATTTTATCAGCTTTTTATCAAACGTTGAGTACAGTTTTTAAATTCACAAAATGCTTGTCTGAGATGAAATCAGAATGTTTACAATCTTTCTGTTCCTTTCAAACCCAGAAAAGTACTGCATTATGTGAGGATCTTTATCTTCTATAGACAGAATCTGTCTGCATATCAAAATCTTTAACCATTTTAACATTTTATGATTTCTCTCATTTATGCCAAGGAATCAGAGTTAAAAAATGGAGGTTTCGTGACGAATTGTTTTGAAGCTCCGCAGAGTGTGATTTGAAGAACTTAACTTATTTGTAAAATGTGTGTGATCATAGTTTTTTGGTTTTTACAAAAATGACCAGTGTTAAATATCATGAAGCCATTTCTGACCTTAGTTCTCTGGTTGGGACCCGGATGGAAATGTCTAGACAGAAATAAAAGGAAATAATAATAATAATAATAATAATAATAATAATAATAATTATAATAATAATAATAATAATAAATATATAAATATATAAATAAATAAATAAATAAATGTAATCTGATTAAGATCGTTAATTATTATTCCCAACCTTGGGTACTTCAACGTAGTGTAATGTTTAGCAAGCTTGTTACGCGAGATCAATAAACATACCCCCTTGTGCAAATCAATTGAAACAAAACGAATAATTCCGTTATTATTTACTTTTTCTCATATTTTTCCAATGAAACATGACCCAGTGCACATGTTAGTACTTCGTATGCCCATTCCATGAAGTCATTCCTTACCATTTGACGACAGATTCTCGATTGAATTTAAATTGGAAGAGTTCCTGGGCCAGTCTATAGTACTTTGATTTGCTCACTGGTAAGGCTCGCCAGTGTGTTACAATTTTCGTAGACAGTTGCAATTTTCATGCGCTTCCTTGGAGTAACGTCCATCGCAGACAATGACCATAGGACAACTAATCGACAGTCGAGACAATATTGCGTGGATGTGATAAAAATCTGATGCAATCACGGATGACGCAATATTTTTCAAGGCCAAACAAATCTCATCGTACACCCCGAAAACAGATTCATATTACTGCATTCCACTGCAAATGGCCTAATCTGAAAAAAAAATAGAAATCGATTACACCGTGTCACTCCAGTGCCTCTAAAACTCACCGTATGATAAAAAATGGAAACTAAAGCGGTTGTTTCAATTAGTTTACACAAGGATATAGGCAATATATCTATGGCCAAAGGTCTCTATTTTCATCTCATCTAACAAAATGACACGCTACCAGTATGTGTCATCTTTCTCCAGGGTATCCTTAATATATTTCGTCCTAGCTTGGAGCTGTCTCTTCGGCAGAATTTGAGTTTTTCTTGGTCTGCAACCTCGCAGTCCATTCCTATGCAGTGATGTTTGCTATTTCAAATCTAAACTTGCCGAAGTCATTCATTATTGTCTTAGCCGTTATTCTAGGGTCTTTAGACGCAATTCTCACTATTCTTTCTAGAGTTTTTGAAATCTTTCGCTCCCTACCACTGCCAGTCATGTTCTCTATTGATTGGCTCTCTGGACTTCGTAATAATTCTCACTCCAGTTCGTGACACTTGGAAACGCTTTGATAACGTTGTGAGCATCAACAATACTTTCTCTCAAGTCTAAACGAATTTATGTTGTTTTTGACACAGTGCTTTCACAAATGACAACTCAAACATTTTCTTAAACTGTTATGCAGTGTGTATATTGGAAGATAAACTTCAATTCACAAGCTTAGAATATTAATAGGTTAAACAGAGGTCAACAACCTACGGCACGCGTGCCATACATGGCTCTTCAAGCAATATCCAATGGCACGCAACTGCAAATGACATCACGAAGTCCGAACCAATAAATATTATAACGCAAAGAAGATATTTAGCTGTTTCAAATCTTCTCACTCATTGGACTCCCATTAATAATAAAAACTTTTTTAAAAACTTTTAAAAGTAGCTTATTTCTATTAATGTGGTTTATATATTATTGTATATATTACAATATAAAATATATTGTAGAACAGGTATTTTGACCTTGACTTGTATAAAAATACGTATACTGTTGGCGCACTGAATTATTTTAATATATTCTAAAGTATATATCCTATATATAACTATATAAAATATATTGTAAAAGAGGCATATTGAGCTTGATTTATATAAAAATATGTATGCTGTTGGCACACTGAATGATTTTAAAACCCTCGTCGGCACATAGTTAGAAAAAGGTTGCCGACCCCTGGGCTAAAGCACATCAGTATACAATCGTAATTTGTACTCAATAAAAATGTGTGTACTTAAGGAGGAGTAATAATTTTTAATTGTTTGAAATAATTCTGTGATTAAATTTACACTTTCTAAAAAATTGCTATGTTTTTGTTTTGTTTTTTTAGACATTTCACTCCAAGGAAGGAAATAAAACCACTAAGACGCAAAAGGTTACTAAGTGCGAAAGAATCCAAGAAAAAGAAAAAGATGATTAAGGCGTGAGAACAATAAAAAAACAGGAATTAAGAAGACAAAAGTCAACTCAAGAACACATTGCCCAGTGGATAAAGGCGTAGGTTAGATCCCGTGACTAGACCCAAAGAGTTGGGAATTCAATACCTGGTTAAGGCGGTGGAGAACTTGCAGAGGGGAATTAACAGGAGATAACTGATAACTGACATCCATTAGACATGACATTTGGAACTAGAACAGTGTACTCCAGTGAGCGAAATAAAGGGTTCAAATCGACATTCCAACCACCTGAAGAAGCGTACAACGTACAACGGCCGAAACGTCGTAATAAATATGGCGACAAAGATGAGGACAATAGTCTGAATAATATAACAGTGTAATGTTGTTCCCATCTGTATGAAACATCATGGGGAAAGTAACCATGTTGAAAATCGACAGTAGCCTTCCTGGCTTGACCGATTTAGCCTTCAGTTGTATCAACAGCAATTTATATGGTGGAGATTTGCATATGAATGTAACAATGATGATGACTCTATTCTCTGTAAATGGCGTGACGGGTCCTTAGCTGCAAATGTCTGTACTGATAGAAGTAAGGAAAGTAGATCGTCTGAACAGTTGTCATGGAAACAGTAACATACTAGCGAAAATTTTGCAATGTTTCATGTTTGCGTAAAGGGTTTCAAAATGTAGAATAATTCATCATCGACAAGGCGGCAACCATGCTTCTTGAAAACGGGAGGCCCCAATCCATTTATGGCAGCAATAAACACTAATGTTGAATTCTCGAGTCAAACACTAGTTATTAGTTATGTTTATATTTCACTGGAGAAAAAAAACTGCCCAATGTCTGAAGGCATCAGTACAAAAGGTGAACTCTTTTTAGGAGGTTTTACTTCTTTATAGGGAAGCATCTTGGTGTATTCTATGCCCCGCCAACAGGGAAAGATAGAGGTGATATTATTAATTACATAATAATCAACGAAAACAATTTCCCTTTGCACGGTGCAGTAAGAAGTTACCTACTTTTGAAATTCTAGATGAACCACGCAATCCAGTCCAGATCTAAACGATGTTAATTACCGTAATTCCCCATGTATAATACGCATTTATTTCTAAAAAAATATAATAAACAAAATCAGGGGTGCGTATTATGCACAGCGACAACAAATCCTTAAAAAATGCCATAAAATGAAATAAGAATTATCATAAAACTAAATCAGAATAGTATTATTCTGTGTTTAAAACCATTTTTTGAATAAGAGTGGAAAAAGCTGTGTAATGAAATGGAGAGGTTCTATTTATAGGGTTTGATTACCAAACAAGGGGTGCGTATTATTCGTGAGTAGAAGGATTTTCCCTACACTTTCAGCACAATTTTAGGTGTACGTCTTATTGATGAAGGCGTATTATACATGGGGAATTACGGTATAATAAGAAAATGCGAGAGATAAATGGTGTCATATTTGCAGCAGAGTCGGGTGTAAGTTTAAATGATATTCTAACAAATACACTGATGCGAAAATACTAAAAAATAATGATAATGGGCTTGGACTAAGGATGTTAGAGCTTTTCCTTTGGTACACAGAACTCAAGTCATTTCCCAAAGACCCTTGCAAAGTTAGTAGAAAGTGAGGTAACCTCAGAAAATAATAAATCTATTCAGGGCTCTTGATTTCATTTGATTCAAAAAAAAAAAAAAAACGAGTATCAAAAAAGGTCGGTGTGAATTAGATCTTAAATAATACAATTTTTACATCTTATTTCGATCTGTTTGCTTCATTAAAATTGCATCAAAACGTGAATTATAAATAAACTATATCATGATGATCCGATTTCTGCATGTTCATGAATGTGTTACATCAGCACCATCACATCGCATAGCAATCTTTTCTCACGCAATACCGATAAATTCTCCCATTTGGAAAATAAATAAATTTCCAGTCCAATCGAGCCACCCTTTTCCGAGTAATGGAAAATATATAAATTTCCATTTCAGTTGAGTGATTACTTCTCCTGTCTGCACTCTTTTTCATTAGTCATAGTGGCATAATGAAAATACTTTAATAGTAGATAACAGTAAAAGATTAATTATACTAAAATATTTTCAATCTATTATGTTCATTAACTTTTTAAGAAAAAATTCTTTATCTCTGGTTTCAGGAAAGACTTGGTAAAATAATTTTTAGAGGAATGTTTGATAAAAATAAGGAAAACTGGAAAACTAATGTCTCAGGTAAAAAAACTAATGTCTCAGGTAAAAAAAACAATAGGACCTGTATCAATTTTATTGAACTTTACAATGCACACAGGTAGAGTAATCGAAGCTAATCACCCAGGTATCGTAATCAGAGACCACAAGAAAAGAATCTGTTTTTTTATTGATCTGGCAGTCCCTGCAGATTGTAATGTATCTTTGAAGATCTTCAAACAAAAAAAAATGTAAATACAAGGATCTTAAAGTAGAAATTTAAAAAATGTGGCATATGAAGACATTAATGTATGTGATTTTAGTTTGTTTCTTTTTTACAAAAATGATCAGTGTTAAATGTCATGAAGCCATTTTTGACTCGGATGGAAATGTCCATAAAACAAAAATAAAAGGAAATAATAATAATAATAATAATAAATAAATAAATAAATAAATAAATAAATGTAATCTGACTAAGATCATTGCTTATTATTCTTCATCGGTGTAATGGTTAACAAGCTTGTCTCGCAAGATCAATTACGATCCTCACTGGGTGACATTTGTAAGCTACACTTATTAAATAGCTATTATTTCAATCTGGGCCATACGTCAGATTTCGTGCTCAGATAACATGATTTCAAATACTGATTTTCAAGTTAGGCGAACAGGACATCCGTATTTGAAAAATGGGCGTAAAATAAATCCCACCCAAATCACCTCCCGATTTGAACTTTTAGTTAGGAATAATAATAATAATAATAATAATAATAATAATAATAATAATAATAATAATAATAATAAGTGAAAAATATATCCGTTTCGGTTTCAAACTGTCCGGTCAGAGGAAAGACATCTTGATTTTCAACACGATACAATAAAGCATTCCATCTGCTGTCTGTTTATAAATGGGAATATGTCTCTTCAAGTTTTTTATTATTTCATTCTTTCTTTTTTTATATCTTTCGTTCTTCCATTCAATTCTGAATGGGAGATCTGGATTCTGTATTAAACGGTCAGCTGCAACTGACAAGAAAAGCACATTTCATGTGATTTTTCGAAAGGTAAACTAATAAATAAAGACGATAAATCATGAAATTAGTTTTAAAAACGAATTCTTTGAATCAGTATAAGATTGGCCATCGAAAATACAGCTGCTTAAAAAGGACATCCCCGAAAGAGAAGGCACAAATCAAGATCTTTTCTTACGTGATGAACTAAATAAAGATACAGAACGAAAATGTGCCTGTGAGTTCACACCTGTCTCTTGTGGGGGTTAAACAAAGCCTACCGCTACTTAGCTAAGAGGATTTTTGCCTGGAAAAGGCAGAAAATACAATTGCTCAAAAAAGCTGCTTGTGATCGGTTAATGGTTAAGTATCACTTTTCACTTTAGATCCTAAGAGCCATATGCCTGAAACGGAATTACAGATTCTTTGATTAGCCTTAGCAGCTGCCAGCTTCAGGCAGGTATTCCGAATCAAAATGGATATGAGGCCGAGTTTGCCGTTTGACATTGGTCCTGAGCACCAATAATAGCACTTATAGCATTGTGCCTTGAATAAGCGCCTGGTTAAATTTCAGGTGCTGCTTGCTGGGTGATTGCTGAGTGGTGGGCCGACAGTTGCGTACGGGACATTTGCATCCCTGGACAATTGCGCGCCGGCGTTCCTAGATGATTGCATACCTTTTGAAAATGATTTTTCGTGCAACGCAGAGAAGTTAATATACATAATTACATGCAAATTTGCCACGAACATTACATTGGCCAAAACGGCCAGTCACCCCGGCAAAGGATGACCGTTCATCATCAACAAATTAAGGACCCCCCCACACCAGAAAAATACACCTTAGGCAACATGTAGAGGAATGCGGAGGACAAAATCTGCTAAAATCTTCCCATTCTACGAGTGCGACTACAGAACCACTGAGAAAAGGCGAATTAATAAAGATGTTTCATCTAGTGCAAACCCATGATTAATTCATTGCGTAAATAAATTCTACCAAATTCCCTTTACCATTAACGACATATATAGCCAGTTACGTCCCTGGAATTTTATTTTTTTCATTGGTACAAAACATAAGCGTCAACACGTGGAGATAGAAACAGTTAAAAAACTTTTTGAAAAACTAAGCGAAACCGGTTAAAATAAGAAACAATTTTAAAAATGGAAAACAACAAATTATTTTTCTAAGAAAAAAAACTCACTGAAAATCTAATTGTAAGTAAGAAAGTTTTAATTCTTCTCTGTAAAAAAAAAGTCATATATTATAAATAAATATCACCATATTAAATATTAGATGCCCTTTTTTTTCAATCCCCATTTTAGTCTATACAATAAGTTTTTGTACGAATCTTTCTAAGAATTTTTACGTATATATATATATATATATATATATATATATATATATATATATATATATATGTAACAAAAAACTGAAAATCCCCTTTCATTTTTTAAACATTAAACTAAAAAATTACTACAAATATTACAGCCCTTGCATATTCCAATTTGGAACGCTATAAAAAGACAGTAAGAAAATATTTTGAATATACGGAGCTACTGTATCCACATGCACATACAATTTAACCCCCTGAAGTTGGTCTCAGGTGAGATTGAAAGTACTTGGGAAAATAAAAATTATTTGAAAGAAAATTTTGAAATTTTCTAAATTAATTTTCTACCGCCACCAAGAAAATAATTCGTGAACCTGAAAGGATAAAAACTAAAATACATAGTGATAATACATATAAATTATTTAACCAAACATGTTTGAATGAAAATATACTGCCTAATATATATATATATATATATATATATATATATATATATATGTAAAAGATAACAGAAAAATTCTAGAGGAACATGAAGACAAATGTATTTTGCGTCTGAAAACACTTCGTCCAGACGGGCTTAACCACAAATTTAAGAACATAGATAGAATTAATATATAACCCCATGAATCAAGCCTTACGTACATTTCACACCCACACAAGGCAGACATACTTGCGGAGGTGTTGAGGTCCCACACTTATACACACATCCATATTAATATATACAATTACAAACTTCATACACATTGCCAAAGAACTAAAAGATCACATACACTTAACACACACATCCCCTTCCCAGCAACAAATAAAACTGTCAAAATGACCAAGAAGGGAATTCTGAATATCCTCAGAGTCTATCTTAAAAACAACTTAAATGAGGCCGTTTGACCAAGTCAAAGACCGACCAAAATTAATGATAAAATACAAATGAAAACTACAGATAAAATTCACTTTCTTCAGAAAAAGTCGTTCACTACGTAGTTCACTGCTACTAACAAGCAGTGATTTTTTCTCCTGATGATGGCCAAAGGAACCTAACTGAAATAGTAAAAAAAATATTAATATACAACCCAGTGTGTCTGAAAATTTTAATTTAAAAAATAATTATTGTTTAAAACACACACACACACACACATATATATATATATATATATATATATATATATATATATATATATATACATTAATCATTTCACAACAAGGAAGGCAATAAAGCTACTAAGATGCAAGGGGGTCACTGAGTGTGAGAGAATAAAAAAAAATTCTATAATGAGATTGACATCGCCTTTAAATTTTTGAAGATTAAAATTGAACAAGAAGCAAGAAACTGGAAGAAATTTCCACAAGCGAGAAGTGCAACAGAAGAAACTGTTGCCGTAAAACTTACGGTTGCATATAAGCATTGAAACTGTAAAGTGATGAGACCTTGCTGGCAATCTAGTACTGAGCTTCAATTCATAAAGTCTAGTTACCATTGAGAAATGGTCATCAGAATAATTACCATAAAAGTATTTATAGAAAAAGGCAAAAGAAAGCCCACGTTACAGTGGTGAAGCAGAGATGCCAGCTCAGGACAAATATCATTGCAGATTATTCTTTGGATTTTATCAAGAATATCTAAATATATTGCAGGGGCGCACCAGACCAGATGGAGAAGAAATATTAAAATTATGCACGAACGGTATATTTATGAATATAAATGTCTAGTACAACACAGTGAATCAACTTATAGCATCTATATTAGAAATGTATTTAATATTATATTAAAATCAATACTCATATGATCATTTTGCAGTAGCCATTATTGTTATCTTAAGCTAAAGATGAACATCAGCAAGAGAAGGGGACGGACGAGGTAACAGGAGCAAAAACCAAAAAAGCAAAAATTTAAAAAAAGTTTTATTCTGGCAAAAAGTCAACTAACAGAAGTTAAACTATTACTGGATTCCAATTCTCTATATCCGTAATTTTTTTTTATTTTCGTTTGTTAGTATCTCATCAGTTCTTCGTACTTTCCAAACATGACGTAACCTCAGGGGCTCTTTAGCTAGTTTGTACCTAATTTGGCGAAAGAAATTCACCTATTCTGACTGCTCTCATTACAAAACCACTTCTTCAGCCTGATTTCTCTTCGTTTGTGGTCTCAATTTTTCAGAACCCTTTGATCTTATTTGTCAACCCCAAATATTTTTCCTTTACGACTGTGAATTCTGCACACATTAATCTTTTAATAGTAATCACATTCAAATTATTTTCTTTAGAAAATGCTTCCATCAATATTATCGCTATCCTAAACCATTCTGGATATTTTTATTATACTAACACTATGTTATAAAGATAATAATGCTTATGAATTCTTTCTCGTATTATCGAGAGTTAAGAATTTTTCTAGGATTTTCAGGCGGCTGATACACAGAACGCATCTTGGAAGTATTTGTGTTATTTTTTTTGATTTTTCACTTGTAAAATGAAAGATTTTGATTCAATCTCCGCGTCCGTTCCTATTGATTGATTTAGATGTCCATCGCAGCGTGAAAGAAACACTCGACTTGAAAGCCGAATGGAGTCAATCAGTCTCGCATGTTTTTTCTCAGTTTTGTATTTAATAGATCAAATTTTGGATAAATGTAAATCCAGGGTGGGAAGCACAAATCCTGTTGCCAAATAAATTTGTATTTTGTCTTTCATTCTCAGAAGAGAATTTGATTTGTCTACACCTTGATGGCTGCAATTCCAGGAAACAATCTCTTATTACCATTTCCAGTTCCTTAAGCATTCTTACGCGCTGTTCCGAAAATTTCGCTTCCGCTCTGTCCCAGTGAGAATTATTGAAATTTGTCAAGTCTGAACTTCAAGTAAAGCCACGTGACGTCAAATGCTGATTATTTTGTCTACCAAACTTTCTAGTTAGGAATTGTCTTACCAGAAGAGCAAAATCTGATAGCGTAGCAATTTTAGATAACCCTACTTCAACTTGCCCGACTACAATGTTAAATCATCTTCATTTTGTCTTCTTTAATGTGCTGTAAATAATTATCTCCGAAAAAGTCTTACAATCTGAAAATATTTTTCTGTCTTTAAATAACCAGCAAGAAGTTGATAAGCCGTAAAAAAAACAAACAATCAAACAATAAAAAACAAGTCATTATCATTATTTTCACTATTTATATTCGGACTATTGAGGAATCGGAGAGCCGAGTTCGAATTCCAGTCGATTCCATTACATTCACTTACGTGCTAATACCCTTGGGAAAGGTGTGAATCCGCTTCTTCTCCCTCCAACTATGGGTAAATAGCAGGACAGACTTGGTTCTATAGCCTTGGATGGCAACTGGTCTAGGAGAAGGACAACTCTGAATTCAAAAACCTGCGGAGGGTCGTTTGGGGACCTTGTGGCATCCGTTGCACCAGGTCCCTGTATTCGTCCCTCCAAAAAGTGTGGATGGCCCTGCACAAAGCGTTCACCACTATAATCAAATCCTGTGTGGCTGTCGGGCTTTCAGTTTCTGGGAACTGATCTGTCTGACCCTCATACGTCGAGTACGACGGGAGAAGCATATAATTCGGACTATTGTACTCATCTTTGATTTTGTTATTACTAAGCTTTGGCCGATATGACTTCCGGCCTTCATTAGATGTATATCGATGAGGGTAACCTATAAGACCGTTCTCCTTCTATTGGCCATGTCTTGGGATACTACGTCTAGTTATTATTTTTAATACTGCACAGTTATTGCTCACTTTTTTCCACGTCCACTTACACCGCCCGAACCAGGACTGTGTGTCTTCAAGAAGTGGGCAATCAAGGCTCTTCACAACTTCCTATTCTTTGTCCTTTCACACACCATTCCACATACATTTACATTAGCTTGTTTGATAGGTCAACGACTTTTCCTCTGCTCTTTTTGCCTTCCGTATGCCCTGTGCGTGTCAAATTCTCCAAGCCTTTATTCATTATATGTCATTTAAATTTCAACTGTCTTTTTCTGATTTTAAGTATAAGAGGCTTTTATGTTTCCATATTCAGATTATTGATTTCGAGTTATTGCTGGGTTGTAGCTTGAAGTTGCCTTCAGCCTAGTCCCTCCAATTTCACATAACCTACTGAAAACATGTCTTTATTTTTAGTTATTTTTTATGTTTATTTAGACCTGGGGTAACATAAAGTCTATTTCAATATATCCCCTACGAATCAGATTGTCCAAGGAAAATTTAGAATCATCCACTTTGATTTCAGATTACACTTCAAAAAATATATATTTATTTATACATGTTTCTCGCTCTGTCGGCTGAGGTTTCAGAATACGCCCCACCCAAATGAGGCGTCC
Organism: Acanthosepion esculentum; assembly: GCA_964036315.1. Classification (NCBI taxonomy): domain Eukaryota; kingdom Metazoa; phylum Mollusca; class Cephalopoda; order Sepiida; family Sepiidae; genus Acanthosepion; species Acanthosepion esculentum. Next base: position 18,219,940 of record OZ038480.1, read on the forward strand.
TGGGTACGGCGATAAACTACATTTTTCAATAAGGCCTCTGATCAGGAGGTTTTGAGGAGCGTGAAACCACCTCTTAATTGCTGGTATTCCCAGGTCCACCCTGACCCGGGGTGGTAGAACCTGTTAGGGTCCCATATATGGGCAAATAGTTAACCCCCGAAATGGGGTCAAAATAGTATGAAAGTGTCAAAATAGGTTTTAATACCATACATACATTTTTGTGAAAAAATTTATTGATGAATTTTAAAAAAACAAACAATTATTACCAGCAATATATTTTAAAAAAATAGCAGAAATCCATTTTTAAAGGAAAGATATTGCCAGCAATAAATTTTTGAAGAAAAAAATATTACCAGCAATACATTTTTAGAAAAAATATATTACCAGCAATAAAAAATCTTGTCGGCATACATACATTAACACACACAGACATCCCATTCCCAGCAATCAATAAAACTGTCAAAAGGACTAAGAAGGGAATTCTGAAACTTACCAGCCTCTATCTTAAATGAGGCCGTTTGACCAACACAAGGACTAAATAAAATTAACAATAAAAAACAAATGAAAACTACAGAACTACGGAACTGGCTTACTGGCATACGATCGCCAAAGTTAAGCGACGCCGAGATTGGTCAGTGTCTAGATGAATGCCCATTGAGGTGTTGATTTGCCGTAAAACAAACCAAACCAAACCATCATAAATGTTCAGTTGAATATAATGGAAAAGAAAAGTTTTGTAAAATTTTTTATTCCTTTTTCTTGTGTCTTTGCAATTTTTTTCTTTATGAATATTAAGAGGATGTAGAAACTGTCTGGAGTGATTATTGACCCGATAACTTTCGACTTATCTTCTGGACGTTTTCAATAGGGGAGACTTAATTAATGTTGTTACTTTATTTAACAAGGGGTCACAGAGTGCGAAGGAATAAATAAAAAGAAAAACATTATTAAAGATTGCGAACAATAAAAGAACAGGGATTACATTTTTGAAGATCAAAATCGGCTTGAAAGAGAGTTCCACAAGAGAGAAGTGCGAGAGAAGAAACTGTTAGCATAGAACTTGCGGTTACATCTAGCCATTCCAACTGTAAAATAATGAGACGTTGCCAACAGTCTAGCATTGCACTTAAATTCATAGAGTCTACGTACCATAGAGGAAAGTTAATCGGAACTGGCTTACTAGCATACGATCGCCAAAGTTAAGCAACGCCGAGATTGGTCAGTGCCTAGATGAGTGGCCACTTGTGAATACCAGGTGCTATAATCTTGGATGTGCGGGTGGTGTAATGCATAATGGTCTGGAATTGGAAATTGGAGTGCTGAGTTCCAATTCAAGATGGCTTCGTTACATTCACTTACGTGTAAATGTCCTTGAGAAAGGCATGAACCCACCTCTTATCTTCCTAACTATGGATTAATTAGTAGGAGTTATATCAGTAAATAATTATATCCGAAAAAATCTGAAAATATTTTTCTGTCTTTAAATACCCAGCAAGAGGTTGATAAACAGTAAAAAACAAAACAATAAAAGCCAAGTCATTATCATTATTTTCATAGTTTACATTCGGACTATTGTTCTCATCTTTGATTTTGTTATTACTACGCTTCGGTCGATATGACTTCCGGCCTTCATTAGATGTATATCGATAAGGGTAACCTATAAGACCGTTCACCTTCTATTGGCCATGTCTTGGGATATCTCGTCTAGTTATTATTTTTAATACTGCACAGTTATTGCTCATCTTTTTTCCGCGTCCAATTACACCGCACGGACCAGGACTGTGTGTACATTAGAGTGAAACTAATACGATATATTCTTTATATAAATATAAATATAGAAAATTTTACCGACAGTTGTTTTATACCAACTGTATTCTGAAATAAAAGAAAAAATGGCTTGCATTATCAAATTAAAGAGTGTAGCGCAAACTAAAAATCAAAAACTGTATCCGAACTGGAATTGAACTCGGATTGATGATTCTATTTTCAGAATTATTTATTCGTATTTCACCCGAATTCTACATCTTCATATTACAAAAGTACTCATGTTAATCTGAATATTGTAAAGCATTAATATACCAGTTTGTATCAATTTCGTTATTATTTCTGTAAGATTGAAGTTCTTTTTGTAAGCATTTATATTTTTCGCTTTTATAGAAACTATTGTCCAATGGCAGTCTCCCCTCCTTATTTAATTCCACAATCGAAGAAATAAACACTCCACACAAACATGACAGTGTTAGACATTGTTTACCCACAATCGTTCGAATTCGGCAGTCGTCTTTTTTTTTCTTTCTGTCTGTCTGTTTGTCTGATTCCTAACTAAGGAATTGCCACATCGTAAACCCAGAACCATAACTCTTTGTTTTTCATTTTCCATTTATTCATTCATTCTTTCCCATTCTCATTCTGAAGAAGATAATTCTTTGAAATTGGTTGTTCTTTTGGCAGCGATATCTGAATGCATTCTTCATTCAGGGTGTGCATGAAAAGCGCTTTCGGTGCGAAGAAGACGAACGAACGAACGCATCTCCAGAGGAATCCGAACGCCTTGCTGGAAGATTTTTCTTTGGCAGCAGAGAAAAATGGCGTGCTGAATACTCGCAAGAATTCAGAGAGTACAGTCAACGAGGGAAATGATTCGTAAACGTAACAGCACAAAAGTAATTCCAAGGCATAATTCAATTATTATTGAAACCAATGTACGAATTTTGAAACAACATTATTCAACTCAGTTTTTTTGGCACTTGTTTCTTCTTCTTGTCATTGTTGATGTGATGGTCGCTGTCAGTTTTGTTTTTGACTGTAGTTTTTTTTTTCTTTAGTTTTTTGTTTCGATTTCGTTTCCCCAATTCAGCCTCTTTAGTCTCTTCATTTCTTTATCTGGTTAATTCAACTTCTTAACAATTTTTCACTCCATTTCTTTCTTCCCGCTTCTGAATCGCCATTTTGTTTTTTCTCATACATCAACGATTTCATCCTTACCCATCCATCTCTCTCTCTCTATCTCTTTGACTTTATCGCCTTGCTTTTTATTTTCTTTCTTTTATCACCTAATGTTCAATGTCTTTGCTCTTAAAGTCTTTTTCTCTACTTTTCTTTTTCTGTCTTATTTTCTGTTATATATTAACCTCTAATTCCTTCTTTTCTTCAGTTTATCAACGTTATTTTCCATTCTCCTCTTGACTTCCTTCCTTCATAATTTCTCTAAGCTTTCTTCCTTCATTAATTCTTTTCGTTAGGTTCCCTCTTAAAACACTTTATTTCTTATCCCATGTGGGCTTCTTCGATATTGGATAATAATCACATTGAAGGCATTAACCAAATTCTAAACTAATTGGCGGATATTGCATAATCATATTTGTCGTGTTTTCTGACAATGGTCTAATTGGAGCCCCTACGCGTTCTTTTTTTTTTCATTTTTTTCACTTTTCTATTTTTCAATAATCAATTGATTTCGCAGGAAAGTGTATTTGTTAAAAAAGGGTTTAGCGAAGGAAAATATTGTGGATGAATGTTCTTTTTCTTTTAATCCAGCATTTTGCATCTTTGCTCTCATTGTCATCATTTGCCGTCAGACAGAAACCAAATTTTTGTTTGCTCACTTTTGTGTACATGAGAATGGCGGCCATGTTGTAAAACACTGCTTAAAGGATCAGCGTCGAGAGAGTCTATTTCTCATTTGATTGCTTTTGTTTTCGGTTATTTTTCAGTTTTCAAGTTTTATCGTTATTTTCTTCTTTTCCATTTTTCTTGCTTCTCTTTCTTTCTTTCTTTTGTCGCCATTTCCTCATTTTTCTAACTCGCTTTTTCCTCTTGACCTTTAACTTCTTGCCCTTTTCTCTCTCTCTCTCCATCTCTTTTTTCACTTTCAAATTCCTATTTTTAACATCACTTTTCTTTTCTTCGTCTTTCTGATATATTTATCAATTTCTATCTTTCGTCTTTCTTTTATACTTCTTTGTCCTTTTCTTTATCACACATTTCATTTTGCTCGCTGTCATTATTAATTTTGCCCATTGTTTCACTTCTCGACCCAGCCGACAGTTTTTGTATCTCTTTTCTATTCTATGACAAATTGTATTTATTTATTTATCTACATTTTAGCATTAAACAGTTTGGCGTTATTCCTTTTTTTTTTGTACAGACGTAAAATACGAGAATAACGCCCCTTTCAAGTTGTTTAAACACAAACGAGAAAAAAAAAAGCTTTTGAATCAAAGGAAGGCTTAATAAAAGATTTTTTTTTAAATTCATTATTGACTTCATTTTGTTTTGATGATTTCCTATTTTTCTTCTCTTTTCTTAAATTTCAAGTATAATGTCCGTAGAAAATAAAGAAACTGGATTTTAAAAAAATGAAATATTTTTAAGTTTAACGATTTGTTGAAACTTCACGTTTGAATTAAAAGGAGACAAATATGTCTGCAGTGTTTTTGTGTAAAAGAACGTTTGTTTGTAGCTTTTATGTAGAGATTTTAAAGGGAGACAATTCTTGAAAAAAGTTATTTGTCGGTGTCTTTTGATGACTGATATGCGTCATTCATTCATTATTTTTCGTTTCGTTTTCGTTTCGTTTTTTTTTTTGTTTATATTTTCTCAAAGCGAATTTTGTAATTTCTTGTATTTCTTTCCTTTTTTATTGCCTTTCATTGTCTCATTCTTTCTTTTCATCTTTCTTTCTTTTTTCCCACTATGGTCTTTTCATTCTTTCGTTTTCTGTTGTCTTTAAATTTTCACGATCGTTTCTTTTTCTTTCTCTTCTTCTGGCTTTATACATTAATTCTTTACTGTTTATTTCTCATTTCTATTTCAATGACTTGGGAGGCATTTTTCTCTATTTTCTTCTGTCATTTTTTTTATTCTTCCCACATTTTCGTTTTTTTGTATCTTCCCCTTCGTTCCGTTCTTATTTACCTTATGTGATCAACAAATATATAAAGATTAAAATAAAATGTGTAAATTGTACATAGCGTCTGTTATTTCATATCAATTTTTTTTTACCGAGGACTCGTGATACTTCTCATGAAAATCCAAACTTTTATTATTCATCAAGGAAAACAATAAGCTTGGATAATTTTCGTTATTATTAAACAGTTATCTTTACACCTCAGTGCAGATTGTTGAGAATAAATTTTCATAATGTTTTGACCCCAGTTCGGGGTTAACTATTTGCCCATAGCTAGGAGTCTAACAGGTGCTACTTGGGAGCACAAGCAATTAAGAGGTGGTTCCACGATATTTAAAACCTCCTGATCAGAGGCCTTACTGCTGGATGTAGTTTATCGACTTACCCAGGACTATTACATTTAGGGAAAATGGATAATTTTTTTTTTTTATATTTAAAGATATAAACCAACTGATTTCAGAAATGTTATAATTCTATTTATATATGGGTATACAATAGTGTTTCTAAATTCTTCTAGTTGCTAACAACGTTTTGTTTGTTGTTTATAGATACTTTGTTTCAATAAATTCCTTTTGATTTTTGCCTTGAAAAAGTTCCCATTGGACAAAACACGTTGGCTAAAACTACAGTTTTTTTTGTCATTTTACTTAATACATATTGTCTTTTTCTAAAGGATAATTCTACATTTTACATTGATATATATATATATATATATATATATATATATATATATATATATATATATATATATATATATACATTGTATTAGGTTTAAGTGGAGTTTTAGTGGCATATCAACTCTTTCGAAGCCTTTTATGACAATACTGATTTATTTCGGTTTAAGTTTTGGGAAAATGGATAAATTTTTCTTTTTATATTTTTAGATAAAAACCAACTGATTTCAGAAACGTTATAATTCTATTTATTTTAATATTTTCGAATAATTCTTTTATGCTCTTTGCCTGAAAGAAATTGTGTCTTTTGGAGTCAATGCATTAAATTAGAAAATGATTCATTGTATAGTGGGTTTGGCATGTAAATGTATTGTTAGTCTTTTATCTTTAAAAATGTACTGTTGTTAATTTCACTATAAATGTAGGTTGTTGGTAACTTTTGTATATAACAGAAATTAAGACGTAGTTCCAGGCTCTTCAAAAACTCCAATCTGCCTATCAGAGGCTTTGCTGCTGGATGTACTTTATTGTCACTGTATATACATGCATATATCAGTAATATATATATATATATATATATATATATATATATATATCTTGTTTGTCTGATGATTTCAAAAGCGTCAAACCCAGTGTTACAAACTCATATCCATACAACTATATATATATATATATATATATATATATATATATATATATATATATATATATATATATGTATATCCAAATGAGAGGAAAGAACAATCTCCCTATCTGAGTCCTTGCTCCTGGATGTAGTTTATTGAGACTATATATACATGCATATATCAATAATATATATATATATATATATATATGTTGTTTGTGTCTGATAATCGTAAAAGCGTGAAACCAAACACATATTCATACAACTGAATATATATATATATATATATATATATATATATATATATATATATATATATATATATATATATATATATTACAGGTAATAAATCTGTTAGTATATAATCCAAATGGATCGTAATAATATCAAATATTAAAACTCATCTGCAAAATACTTCTCATAAAAATCCAAAGTTTTATTAATCATCAAGGAAAAGAATAAACTTATCCTCATCAACGAAAAGAATAAAATTCGATAATTTTCGTTATTTTTTATTAAACAGTCATTGTTACACCACTTACAGATGGTTGAGAATAATATATAATATAGACCCACACGGATTATTATTGTAAGGTGTTAGACACATTTTTTATTGTTTTGTTTTTTTGGTGGGGGACATTACCAAAGTAATGATTAAAATAAATTTGAACCAATCCTTGGTTTTATAAGGTATGCATAATTTAAAATATTTCATTGAAAGCAGACGATATTTGCCGCTCCTGTAAACTAGAAAATGACTTGTTATTTTTTCAATTTTTTTTATTTTCTTTCCCTTCTTTTTTTATTTTCTTTCCCTTCTTTTTTATTTTCTTTCCCTTCTTATCTTTCCCTTCTTTTCTTTCCCTTCTTTTCTTTCCCTTCTTTTCTTTCTCTTCTTATCTTTCCCTTCTTTTCTTTCTCTTCTTATCTTTCTTGCTATTTCTGAATTATCTTTTTCTCTTTATTCTTTTTGGTTTGTTTCTTTCTCTTTTCGTGTTGGGCTTATGGCCATATCACTTTGAAACATTGGTACTCATTGGATCAACAAAGTTAAGCAACGCCAAACCTGTATCAGTACCTAGATGGGTGACCGCTTGGCAATACCAGGCGTTTTAAACTTGGATGTGCGGATCTTGCTTTTTATAACGGAATGGAAGGAGACTGTGTGGAACCTTGTGCGAATTCAAGTCCGGACTCTTGCCTTTATTTACGCAAAAATACCATGGGGAAAAAATGTGAATCTATCTTTTCTCCTCCAGCTATGAGTTAAATAGTAGAACTTGTGCTCGAAATCATTATTATCACAAAAAATTGTTAAATCAATATTCATTCCAGAAAACAAAATTATTTTTGCAATCCAAATTTACTTCTCAGCCTCAAATAATCAACAAATAATTCATAAGCCGTAAAAATCAAAACGAAAATCTTTTCTGTTTTATTTCTTTCCTTCAGTTGTATTTCATAATGATTAGCATTTTCTTTTTTATATCTTTTTTTTCAAATTTTAAAAATAATTTAATATTTTTCTCGTCAGAATCCATCTTGCACATTTATAAATCTACCATTCGTCTGTGCATTGAATATTGCTGCCATATTTGGTCTGGTGCACCTGTTATATATCTTGAGATTCTCAACAAAATCCGAATAAATGTAAAGTTTTTGGTCTTCATCTAGAATCAAGACTTTACTTGCCCACCGCCAATTTTTTTCTCGTTAGAATCCATCTTGAACATGCATAAATCTACCATTCGTCCGTGCATTGAATATTGCTGCCATATATGGTTTGGTGCTCCTGTTATATATCTTGAAATTCTCAATAAAATCCAAAGATTGTAATGTTATTGGTCTTCACCTAGAATCAAGATTTTAATTTCCCACCGCCAAAGTTTTTCTCGTCACAATCCATCTTGCACATTTATAAATCTACCATCCGTCCGTGCATTGAATATTGCTGCCCTATACGGTCCGGTGCTCCGTCTATATATCGTGAGATTCTTGACAAGATTCAAAGAATGGTAAGTAATGTAATCGATCCTGACCTGGCATCTCGACCTCAGTCACATTTCCAGCGCTGTGATGTGGCTTCCCTCTGTCTTTTCTACAAACATTTTTATGGTCACTGTTCTAATGAACTCACCTCCTTGTTACCTCGAGTGAATGAATTTAAGGGTACTGCTAGGTCATACCGTTTTATTACTGAACTAGATGGATGTAACGGTAAGTTACATTACAATCGTCTCTCACACTTCTCGCTTGCCTAACTTGCTTTCTGTTTCCCGCTTACAGTAATCTTCAAAAATAAATACCACACCAATCCCTATCTTCTGTCTTCCTGAAACCTTTTATTTTATTGTCATTTCTTCTCCTTCACTTCCAGTAACTCCTTGCATCTTAGTGGCATTATCGCCTTGCTTGGGTTGGATGATTAAAAACTATTTTGTAAGTAGCATTATCTATTTTCAGTAATAATTTAATCAAATTCATTTTTCTTATCGCATCTACCATAGAGCGAGATTTAGTGTAACAGATATGCAAGTTATTGTTAGTAGGCCTGTCGTTGGTTGTTTCATTAATGTACCTTTTAACAAGGAAGACTCCAGCCCAATAAATACAGTCGTTAACGTTGTATCTAAAATTCAAATCTTCCTACTTCTATGTTCTTGAATATAACTTGTTTTTTTCAAACATACTTGTAACACCATTGGAAAATTCGTAAACATAAGGAATCAGCATATATGCGAGGCAACAAAAATTTCCTGAGCCAACCAAGCATAGAAATGAATACAATATGGGAACCAGTAATAAGGAATGCCAGAGAAAACCGATAACAACGACGAAATTTGCAATATGAGCTCAGGTAAAAACATGTAATGATAACAGCAAAAAATGCAATATGAGCACAGGTAAAAAACGGGTTGCTGAAGACATTAGATTGATAATACCCAGAAATTCATACACAGATGTCCTCAAGGACACATGGCACGGTGGATAAAGTCGTTAGTTAGATCCAATGACAGGACCCAAAGAGTGTGAGTTCAATACCCGGTTAAGGCAGTGGAGAACTTTCAGAGGGAAATTAACAGGAGATAACTGATAACTGACATCCATTAAACATGGCACGTGGAACTAGAACAGTCTACCCCAGTGATCGAAATAAAGGGTTCAGTTCGACATTCCAACCACCTGAAGAATGCCGGAGCATACACCGGCCGAAACGTTGTAATAAATATGGCGACAAAGATGAGGACAATAGTCCGAATAATGTAAATAATATGCTTGTAAAGTGTTAGAATAACACGATAATTAATGTATCAGCATCTCTCCAAATGTTAACTTGCATGTCATTCTTTTGTAAAACGTTTGTCTTCATAAGACATAAACATAAACCATTGACTTTGCAATAATATTTCTCTTCGTTTACGATATAAAAACTAACAAATATGGCCGACTTCATTCTAGCTATGCCGAAAAGGATCAGTGTCGAATGCCTAGTTTCATAACTGTTCTCAAATTGAAGCAATAACATGTTTTCCTACTGCACATCTTTGCACAAGACTAGATTAAGATTAGTAAAAGTAAATCTAACTAAACTATTTGATTTAACTGCCATTTAATTACATCCACCAAATTCTTCTTGAATTCCCGCTGAGATCTCCAGAAATATGAGAAGACTAACTGACGATATCCTATTACATTTTATGCAGCATGAAATAGCCCCCAAGAAAAGGTGCTTCAGTTGTTGTCTGGAAAGCATAAGCAGGTCCACCGTACCCAACATCACTCAAAGAAGAGTTACAAAAACAATCCCAAGTTAAACTTAAAGTAGGTCAAACTCCACCTCTTAACATATCAGGGAGCTCCTTTTTCAGTCTTTTAGCGATCGGACATATCGACCTCCATATTGTGTTTCGCTTTTTGTTCACGTCGGTAGACACATAGACTGGGATAGATTCGTTGCATGTTCACAAGAGACAGAAGGTGAAATCAACGCGATGGAAATAAAAAAAACGCACAAGAATCCTTTTATCAAAATTTTGTATTTTACTTTGAGCTTCACTTGTCCAGTTTAGATGGGTATGTAGGTGTCAGACTAACAGATCAACTCTTCCTTTCGACTCTTCTTCTGACCAATTCTCTGCTCATCCCCACATCACGACGTGCCGCTGGCTGTTCAAACATCGGCATCGGAATTACGGGCGGTTCAAAACACATCTGAATCCGGACCGTGTCCGCTATTACAGACCTCTGATTGGAAATATTCAATGTACATGTTTTTTGTTACTTGTTCTAAAAGTTTTTAATTATTTATTTATTCATTTTATTGGCTTTCGCCTTAAATGGATAGCCTATTTTGAAGACCATATTTCACAAACCTTATTTCTGGCTATAAAACCGAAAAAACGTGCGATCGAAATACGAGGGTCATTCAATAAATAAGGTGACTTTTTCGGTATAAGGACTTCTAATACAGATAGAAGCTTACTTATTTTTATTTTTCAACGTAGTCTCCCAGCACTGTCACACACTTTTCCCATCTGTGCACAAGCTTCCGTATTCACTCGGCGTAAAAACCTTTGGACTGATGTCTCAGCCAGTCGCTCACAACACTTTTGACTTCATCGTCACTTTTAAACTTTGTGCCTCTCGTGAACGCTTTCAAGGGACCAAACAGGTGAAAGTCTGACGGGGCAAGGTCTAGGCTGTAAGGGGGATGAGGGAGCAGTTCCCAGCCCAGCTCGCTGATGGTCTGCACCGTTTGGGCTGCTGTGGGAGGCCTTGCGTTGTCATGATGCAAGATGACTCATTCTGACTGATGGCCTCTGCGTTTGTCCCAACAGATAAGCTCAAAGTCCTTGCAATGTCATCCACTGTCACCCTTCTGTCAGACTGAATGAGGTCATTGACTGATTCGATCACCTCAGGTGACCTCACTTCTGTAGGACTCCCAGGCCTGTCTTCATCCTCAACACTGCTCAGTCCTTCTTTAAACAATTTAGCCCACTTGTAGACATTTTTTGGCTGAAACATGTGGCACCATACACAGTTGACATTCTCCTATGAATTTCAACTGGTTTGCACCCTTCAGCAACCAAAAACTTGATAACTGACCGCTGTTCAATCCTGGAGCATGCTTCTTGGTCGGCCATCTTTGTTAATCGCCAAAACTCTCATAGTTTTTTTAATCTGCAAAAGACATTAAATCCATGTGAAAAAGAAGTAAAACAAAAAAAAAAATAAAAAAGTAAGCTTCTATCTGTATTAGAAGTCCTTATACCGAAAAATTCAACTTATTTATTGAATGACCCTCGTACAAACACACATATGTGTGAGTCAATCAGCCTCACGATCTCAACCTTACTGCTGTTGATCAGTTCAAGTTGCGTAATCTATGCTGCAAACATCTTTCAAACAATTTGGTGCATCACAAAACGGACGAAGGGAGAAAGACGCCCGAACTTGCCCCGACACTCAGAATGAATTCTACCCCCTCCCTGCTACCGTATCTGTGCGTCCGATTTCGGCCACAAGAATGTGTCCATAGATATTGGCGTTGAGACACATTCATCTTAATCGTACATCAGGAGACTACTGTCTAGTTTTCTATCGGTTTAATAAGATTTGTACTAAGGTCAATGTTAAAATAATTTAACTATAGCTGAGTCGGAGAGAAAAGGTAGATTCGTACCTTTCTCAATAGTATTTGTGCATAATGGCATATAACAGACTTTATAAAATGGATATTTAAATTTCTGGGTGCTGTTTATAGAGGAATAACTACTTTACGTGTTAATGTTTTCTTCTTTCTCTCTTTTGAGATTGAGCAACTTGTATGCCAATGCATTTCTGCTAACGACCACTAGATGACGTTGCCTGAAGCAGTATATTATATAAAAGTGTTTCGATTCCTCTGTTGGTGAAAATTTGTCCTCCAGCGAAACTACATATGACATTGAACACAAGACAGAAAATACACATCATACAATGCCTTAAGTTGACTTGACTATGTACAGATATATCTAATAATTCTACTAAACTAACAGATAAATAATTCTTCTCGTGTGTAACTCTATCATCGTTTTTCATACAAGCTTTGCATACATGTACGTACGTAAAAAGACATCTCCTCAGGCGTACATTCATTCAGTTTTTTTTTGTATTCTTTTCAATAGGTCGCCCTGGATATTACGATAAACTACATCCACGTCATGGGTAAGACGATAAACTACGTCCAGCAGCAGGCCTCTGATCAGGAGGTTTTGAGGAGCGTGGAACCACCTCTTAATTGCTGATGTTCCCAGGTCCACCCTGACCCGGGGTGGTAGAACCTGTTAGTGTCCCAGTTATGGGCAAATAGTTAACCTCTAAACTGGGGTAAAAACAGCATGAAAGTGTCAAAATAGGTTTTAATACCAGAAATACTTTGCAAAAGATTATTACCAGCAATAAATCTTTGAGGAAAAAGAAACTATTACCACCAATATATTTTTGGAAAAAAAAATATTACCAGCTATACATTTTTGAGGAAGAAATATTACCAGAAATACTTTTAAAAAATATATTATTATCAACAATACATTTTTGAAGGAAAAATATTACCAGAAATAGATTTTTGACAAAAGAAGATATTAGCAGCAATAAAAATTTTGTCGGCATTAAATAACCCATTGAGATTGATATGCCGTAAACCAAACCAAACCAAACCAAGCCAAATCTTTCAATAATTTCATTGTTAATTGTATGTCGTTGTTTATTTTATCCTCTTTTCTTGAAGAACTCTCAATGCGTCAACTACTACGTAATATTACTATACACATATCAACAAGAATACATCCCTTCAGTAGGGGTAATCTTTTAGCACCATCATGACTAAACAACCATACCAATAAATGTTTTTTTGCTCCAAACCCTGATAGATTGCTGCTAAGTTTAAGAAGAGATATTTAAGTATAAATGATGCCACACGTTCTTCGGCTTGAAAGTATTTTAAAAAGGACACGTCGTTTTTACACGTGACCAAAATAAAGTAAATCAGGTAGTCTAGTCACGTGACTTAAGTAAATGTAGCTATTACAAGGCTTTCAGCAAAAAAACATGCATATAAAACGTAATAGAAATCCGTCTTTGTGCTGTCAGTTTTCAACCCTCATCCACTAAGAGAAAAGATCATCGGCACGGCCATCAAATGTGCTGGTTTCTTTTTTTACAATACCAAAGAAGGGTTGTTTTTTCGATTAGCGAAAAAAAAAAAATGTTTTTCGAAGACGCCATTGCGTGGAAGGGACCGGTAATTTGGCAGTTGGTGATCATTGCATTGTGAAAAAAGTTCCTTCCTTGTTCCTGATTGGATGAAAAATTAATGAAAATCTCTTTCCCCCCGGGAAAGCTGACAACATTTTTGGTGCCTGTAATTAGCTTACAACAACCTTTCAGGTTTGTTGTTTGTGCATATGTTAGTCTGTGTATGTGTGCGTGTGCGTGTGTGTGTGTGTGTGTGCGTGGGTGTGCGTGCGTGTAGCGTTGGACACAGAAGAAAATGGTTTAGTTGAGACAGATTTTTATTGTATTCTTACCATTTACCTTAAGACTTCAGTAGTTAGAGAACTGTGGGGACATTAGAAGAACAGGGGAAATGAAAAGAAAATTAAAAAAGGCTACCAGGAAAAAGGAAAAGAATAAAACATTAATGCTTAAGATATGATGAAAACAATAAAGGAAGGTTATAGTATCTTTATTCACTAACGGTTTTATCATTACGTGTCGGTGAATATATTCTTCGGCCTTCTACAAGTGTGCAATTCAATTGCTAATTAAAGGACCCTATTAGTGACAGTTTTGTTCTGCAAATAAGGTTGGAAAATACACCTGCTAAATGTATCAAATATATCAGGAATATATTGTTATTTGAAGGGTAGGTAATGATTGATTCTAGACCCGAAGAGGTTAACATTTTAGTTTTCGATGAAGCATCAACGCGGGAGATTGTTTCACAAATATCGTTTCTTGAGAAGAAACATTCTCTGCGGAACATCCGTGTTACTAAAGGAATAATTAAGCAATGGGCATGATTCAATGATATAGACGTAACAAAGGGGTATCGATTGAAGAGGTTTAAGGTGATGTCACAAAAGAATATAGATGAATATTTGTCAAAGAAGTACCGATAGACTTGTAACGTTCCCCCTGTGGCAAAGGGCTTGTATTTTTCACTTTACGGATCCATTTCAAAGGTCACAGGCCTATGTCTACTATATCTCTATTTCCATGTGAATTGTTGAGACGTGTTCCATTTTTAGTGCAACGAATTCGGACATTTACAGCCAAGACTTGCCTTGATAAATAGATGTCACCAAGTCAAATGTTCAGATGAGTTCCATTCGTTAGTGTCACGGATTAAGACATTTACAGCAGGCTGCTCCTTTGCATGAAATCAATGTGTTACCAAGACAACCTGCTCAAATGTTCAGACGAGATCAAGACTTTAGTGCCACGAATTCTGATCTTTACAGCGAAGCTCCTCTCCTGCTGCATCAACCAGGTCAAATGATCAGAAGTGTTCCATTCTTTCGTGCCACAAATTCAGATCTTTAGAAAGAAAGGTAAAATAATGAAGGAGTGGTTCTTGAGCCTTTTATTTGGTGATCGACAGTAGAACAACTTTATTAATTGATATTTTGCAGCTTATCAATTTTTTGTAGCTTATTTAAAACATATTTTTGAATTGTACGAAAAAATCTTTTTTTTTTTTCGTGTATAATAATTTTCACATACAAGTCCTACAATATAAGCCGTAGCTGGTGAGAGAAGAATTGGATGTTTAACTTTCCCTATATTTGAACTTAAGTGACTCTAACGAACAAAACTGGAGTTCGAACTCAGCTTTTCGACTTCTCATTCAGGGCAATTATCCATTACACCACCCGCACATCCACGTGTACTGTGCCTGGTATCAAAGCATTTTTAAACATTTCTACTAAAATATTACATTTAAAGAAATAAGAAACACGCACGCACTTACATATATATGTGTGTGTGTATGTGTGCCTGCGTGTGTGTGCGTATGTTTGTGTGCGTGTGAAGTGTACTCAATATTGGAACGTTTATATATATATATATATACACAGTGGAGATATAGTAATCAACACTAGATGGTGACTCATGATTGCACTGAGATCGCGAAACTGGCAGTTTCTATCACCCATTATTCAATATCTATCTATCTATCTATCTATCTATCTATCTATCTATCTATCTATCTATCTATCTATCTCAGTCTTTTCCTATCTATCTATCTATCTATCTATCTATCTATCTATCTATCTATCTATCTATCTATCTATCTATCCCAGTCTTTTCCTATCTATCTATCTATCTATCTATCTATCTATCTATCTATCTATCTACCCCAGTCTTTTCCTATCTATCTATCTATCTATCTACCCCAGTCTTTTCCTATCTATCTATCTATCTATCTATCTATCTATCTATCTATCTATCTATCTATCTATCTATCTACCCCAGTCTTTTCCTATCTATCTATCTATCTATCTATCTATCTATCTATCTATCTATCTATCTATCTATCTGTCTACCCCAGTCATTTCCTATCTATCTATCTATCTATCTATCTATCTATCTATCTATCTATCTATCTATCTATCTATCTACCCAACTCTGTTCCTATCTATCTATCTATCTATCTATCTATATATCTATCTATCTATCTATCTATCTATCTATCTATCTATCTATCTATCTATCTACCCAACTCTGTTCCTATCTATCTATCTATCTATCTATCTATCTATCTATCTATCTATCTATCTATCTATCTATCTATGTGAGAAGCTGTGCGTTTGAGTACTAAGCCAATGTATGGAATGTTACGGAAAAGAGAAAAAGCGTTTGAATGTTTCGTTATTCCTCACATTTTTAAAATTCAAAATCAAGTAAAATTTGCAGTGAAATTACCGCCGCCGTTGGGAAATATTAATCGAGAAGGGCCTTGTATTCACGCGTGCGCGCGCGCATAAACACACACACACAAACACACACACACAATACAGCTAATTCCATAAATGGGGTTTCTTCCTGCTTACTTTGAGCTATCTGTACACATGTAAACATAATTTTCTCTTTCACTTCTTAAGTTTTTTATATAAAAATATATTTCTTTAGTCGGCAAACCGGTTACTTAATTTCAAACAAACTACGTGAGCAACATGCGCGTGCACCTACACGCACACACAACACACACACACACACACACACACACACACACACAGACTACACTAATTTAATAAATAATTATGCTTACTATTTTAGCTATCTGTATACACATATATACATTTTTTGTGTTTCTCTTCTTTTCTGACCTTTGCTTTTCTGTGTATAAATATATCTATGTCAAAACCTCAACGTATTTAACTCTAGTCAATTCAAAATGATTAATTCATTTAGCTTGAACAAGAGCAACCTCGTTCGTTACAAAGTGATGACACCTCAACCGCTAAAGTTTTTTTAAGATATTGATCAGTATTCAAAACAAACGTTAAAAAAAATACTACGTCCTGCGTTTCGTTCCTAGCGGAGACTTCTTCAGGTTAATAATGATTTTATCGATTAATTCAGTTTATATACATTTATAGTAGGAGAGAAATACAACAAATGCCGTTCACAATTTTATATCGGGAAACGCTGAAGATCCGGGGAGGCTTAATTTTAAATTGAATTTTTTAAATTGTTCGAAGTCCTATAAATCTTGAAATAAAACATACACGATTTCATTCAGCTTTTTATGTTGTTTCTGTTCTTATTTTTATTCTTTTTAAATATCTCACAATACAATCGCAGTAGTTTTGTTATGAATGTGGATATCCTGGATGTAAGTTTACTTTGAAAGTTTCTGAAATGAATCCACTTTCAATACATTTGGCCTTAAATTTATTTCTATTTTAATTTTAAAAACGGTATTCTTTACTATATATATTCATGTATTTAGACAGCAAATTCTCTTTTAAGCATGTCTGATTAGATAAATTACAGAAACTATGCTTGCTTATTTTTAGCCTAATCCTTGTTAAGTTATTTTGAGTACATTAGGTACTAGTGAGCAAACCCACTTTACAGTTCCCCAATAGAAGGTTAACCAATCAGGAGGCGTAAAATATTCAATCCGTCTTGTATAAAGGCGGCCATTTTGATTACTCTCTCCAAAGAGGACCAGAAACCAAAGAACAGAAGGAAGAACTACGCTCTGCTACTTTACCGAGATATCCACTGCTAACCTGAACTACGCTTCCCTACTGTCTTCGAAATATTCACTGCCAACCTCTGGATTCTATACTCAAAGACTACCGTCATCATGAACAACAATTCTTTCCTATTCACGAATATTTTTTTTCATATATTACAATTAAATGTTGCAAGAAATGCATTGTAACAGTGAATATTACTTTTATTTCCCAAGTACTTTCTATCAATTTCCGGGGTGCAATTTCTAAGGGAAAACTATGCGTAGCTATCCATTACTGATTTTTTTTCTTTTTGGCTTAAAATACAACGGCTGAGAGTTTTGCTTTAGCGTCCATTAGAACGTGAAAAAAATTATCTACCATGGAACTTGGAATACTGGCACGTCATGGTCAAGCTCGCATTAAAGCGTGAAAAACTTTTTTACGATATCTGTATATATACATATATATGTATTAAGGAAAAAGACAATAGGAAAACTGTAGTATTAGCCGATGCGTTTCGTCCAAGGTGGACTTTTTCAAAGTAAAAAACGAAATGAATTTATTGAAACAAACTATATGTAAACAACAAAAGATGCCGTTAGCAAGTAGAAAATGAAAGTATTCTCTTCAAAGATAAAGTAATTGACGTTATTTTTCACTTGACCCAAAGAATATACAATAGCGTTTCTAAATTCTTCTAGTTGCTAACGACATTTTGTTTGTTGTTTATAGATACTTTATTTCAATAAATTCATTTCATTTTTTGCCTTGAAAATGTTCACATTGGACGAAACACGTTGGCTAAGAACTACAGCTTTCTATTTGTCTTTTTCCTTAATACATATTGTCTTTTTCTAAAGGATAATTCTAATAAGTTTATATATATATATATATATATATATATATATATATATATATATATATATATATATATATATATATATATATATATTGCTTTAGGTTTAAGTGGAGTTTTAGTGGCATATCAACTCTTTCGAAACCTTTTATGACAATTCTGATTTATTTCGGTTGATATTTTGGGAAAATGGATAAATTTTTTTTTTTATATCTTTAGATAAAAACCAACTGATTTCAGAAACGTTATAATTCTATTTATTTTAATATTTGCGAATAATTCTTTTATGCTCTTTGCCTGAAAGAAATTGTGTCTTTTGGAGTCAATGCATGAAATTAAAAAATGATTTATTGTATAGTGGGTTTGACATGTAAATCTATTGTTAGTCTTTTATCTTTAAAAAATGTACTGTTGTTAATTTCACTATAAATGTAGGTTGTTGGTAATTTTTGTATATAAAAATGTTTTGCTGTCTTCATAAAGATATATTCTTATACTTACAGAGTATTTTCTTTTGTGGTTTACTGTTTGCACATAGATGCGACCCTAACAGAGTCAAGGTGAGCCAGGGAACACTAGAAATTAAGACGTAGTTCCAGGCTCTTCAAAAACTCCAATCTCCCTATCAGAGGCTTTGCTGACGGATGTACTTAATTGTCATTGTATATACATGCATATATGAGTAATATATATATATATATATATTGTTTATCTGATGATCGCAAAAGCGCGAAACCCAGGGTTACAAACTCATATCAACAACTAAATACATACAACTATATATATATATATATATATATATATATATATATATATATATATATATATATATATATACACAGTGTAACCCGGATATAAGAGAGTTGTCGGGACCGGAGAATAAGTCTCTTATATCCGGGTTTCTCTTATATCCGGGTTTGGTCTATTTTGTTTTATTAACACAGGCTCTAATTTGGGACCAGAGAAAATCTCTCTTATATCCGGGTTTCTCATATATCCGGGTCTCTTATATCCGGGTTACACTGTATATATATATAGCCAAATGAGAGGAAAGAAGAGATGGGGTAAAAATCCACAGTTCGTAACAATTTTTTTAATTATTATTTATTTTTTTATTACAAAAGTAGAGCAAAATATTATATTTATAATAAATTATAATAAATTATAATAAATATTATAAATTATAATAAATTGCAATAAAAACATTTTACATCGCTGGACAAAACTTTCATGTTTCAGTAATGAGATGGTACTTCATCAGATGATGGTAGATAACTAATACCTTCTAATCTACACATGTTAGTCTATATATATATATATATATATATATATATATATATATATATATATATATATATATATATATATATATATGTGTGTGTGTGTGTGTGTGTTTGTGGTGTGTGTTTGTGTGTCTGTGTGTCTGTGTGTGTGTGGAGAAGAAGTGTTGATTATATGATGTTTATACAAATGTATCAGGACCATTCCAGAAAAATCATATTTTAATGGGCAAGTAGAGAATCAGTTTTCCAGACTCCGCCATAATCTCAGGAATGAGGACCAAATTAAATTTGAAACCGTTTTCAGGCGACGAAGTAAAAGTAAAATGTCCGATTTGATCTTCAGGAAATGAGGTAATTCTCGAAATGGATTAGCTTCGCGTGATTTAACCTTGGCAAACGGAGAGAAGACACCGCCCCAAATGTCTACTGCAACGCATAAATTGTACCATTTTAAGTAGAAAACCATTTTTAGGTGATAACTCAAATCTTGAACGACACATTCGACTGGAAATGAGAAATCGAATTGGAAAGTTGTTGAGAAGAGAAACAGATGATTCGATTCCGTTTCCAAATATTAAATTCTTCATTGGTGAGGCAAGAAATATGGTTAGCCTGGAACAGGTGTTGGTCTCCTATTGTGATGATCTGAACCTTTACAGTGGCCCCGCAATGATTTATGTGCTAAAAAGTTGATAACGAAATAGATGCTTTTTTATTGGTTAACGTAGAAGGCACCGTAGTCGTACGAGTTCTCATGTTAATGGTCTACATTCGTCTGAATTCTTTAAAGAAGCGCAAAATATCTCTATTTCCTTCAACAGAAACATTAACTGTGTCGAGAGATTCCGGAAGATATTGAATTTATTTTTTTATTTTGAAAGAAAGCTCTTTACACCGAGATCAGAATGGATTAACATTAGAAAGTTCTGCTGACGGGATAAATCATACATAGTGTCCCTACCCAAGTCTATAGCAATTTACTAAACATAGCTTAGATGTGGTATAATGTTGAGATAATTGATCACGTGGTAGCATTTGAATTTGATATGGCACAATGCCTCAGGTCACGGGGAAATCAGCGTGGATCAACTCGCCAGTACAATGAACATCTCGTTCACGATGACTTGTGACTTCGTGCTAGCACCAACATTGAACAGCTCACAAGGCTTGGATTATCCTGTTGCATGTTTTCCAAGCACTTTCCAAAGGTTCTGCATGCTGTGATTGCCTAACTAGACCGATAACAGCAAGATTACCTTCTTGTCATTCAAGATTCGACTTCTTCCTACAATTGTACAATTTATGCGTTGCAATATACATTTGGGGCGGTGTCTTCTCTCCGTTTGCCAAGGGCAAATCATGGAAGCTAATACATTTAAAAAATTACCTCAATTCCGGAAGCTCAAATCGTCCATTGTACCTTTACTTCGTCGTCTGAAAACGGTTTCAAATTTAATTTGGTTCTCATTCCTGAGATTATGGCGGAGTCTGGAAAACTGATTCTCTACTTGCACATTAAAAATATGATTTTTTTTTATCTAATCGTCGTCGATTAGACCACGATTAGATTCGAACCCGGGTCTCATGAAAGGGAACGTTATATACACTCGGTCACGCGCCTGTCACATCTCTCTCTCTCTCTCTCTCTCTCTCTCGCACGCTCTCCCTCTCTCTCACTCACATACACACACTCACTCTCTTTATGTATGTATGTATGTATGCGTGTGTGAATACGTGCATATATGTAAGTGCATTCATATATTAAACAGTGTTTAAATCAGTCAAAATAGGAAACCCCAATGCCTATACATTTCTGCTATTGAGTCACAAGGTTATTTATTCCTTAACGATAAAACTCTAAAAGATTTGATGCCAGTAAATCTTTGAATCCAATTTCTGCATCTTTGCAACGAATGTCTTTTAGTTTAAAAAACTGGCAGGATGTTTGAAACATTGTTAGTCAATGGCAGCAAGATAAGGGGAATAATGGTGGATGTGGCAAAGTCTCGTATTCCAAGTCGGTGGATATTTTTGCAGTGTGCAAATAAGCAACATGTGGCTCAGAATAGCCATGAAGCAGAATTGAGCCTAGTTGATTAGTCAGTAACAGTCGCATTTTGCTTCACTGAATATGCATTTCACCCGGTTGATCGCGGTCGACTCCGGCAGTGGTGCTCTGGTTATATTCCACAAAGCTGTAATGGATAAGGCTAATGGCGGACCAGCAGACGGTCACCAGAATCTTTCGTTAGTGTAATTTCGGTTTTCGAAAATGTTTGCGTGCTTCGTCGAGATCAAGTCATTGATATAAGTAAATTGTAACTAGTAAAGAGTTCTGTTTATATCTTATGAAATAGACTTGACTTCTCTAAATATTTAAGGTTTTAAGTTATATTTATATCATCATAATATTTAAATATCACGGTTGCTTTAATGTAAATATGATTGTACTTTATATTATATGTGTTGGGTAGTTAAATAAATACGTAAAAATAAAATGGATGAATTATAAATTTTAGATAATTTGTTAATAATTTTTATTGTGAATTTATAGAACAAAGTAGTTATTTACATTATTAGGACTATTGTCCTCATCTTTGTTGCCATATTTATTACGTTTCGGCCTTTCAGTATCTGTCTATAATTATGACATGAGGTATTATGTACATTGTTTACATCATTCGGACTATTGTCTTCATCTTTGTCGCCATATTTATTACAAAGTCCGACAATTATTTTAAGACATGTCTTAAAATAATTGTCGGACTTTGTCCATTTCCTAATGTGTGACGTCATTTGTTTACATTTGATACGCCATGAACAGATATGAATGTACGTGAAAGATTCATGGAAGATTAAAGTTTAAAGACAGTAAAATCGACCTTACTAACCGAACGCTCCTCTGTGACCGAAACGGTTAAGGCACGTCAGGCTATATGACGGTTCCGTATAGGATACAGGTTCGATTCCTGCCGGAGGACGAAAATTTTCAATGAAATTTCTCGGACATTCAGGCCTGTAAATGTTGTTTAATACTGTTTATTATAAAACAAAGCATTTACTTAAATATTTGTATCTATAAGAAGAATGTATAAACATAAAAATGTCTTAAAATATATATATATATATATATAGTAAACGTAACAAATCAATTGGTATATGAGAGAAACCCGGATATAAGAGAGATTTTCTCTGGTCCCAAATTAGAGCCTGTGTTAATGTATATATAATAGACCAAACCTGGATATAAGATAAACCCGGATATAAGAGACTTCTTCTCCGGTCCCGACAACTCTCTTATATCCGGGTTACACTGTATATATGTAGGTAAATAATGCAAGGAGCTCTTTGTAGTGCTTGACGATTGCTTATTTCCGCGTGTATATACACTGACAGAGAATAAAAAACCTGGATATGTGCTTTAATTTATTAGATATTAAACGTAACCAGCTAGATTAAAGTAAAGAATCTCATATAAAATTGGTTCTCTGGGCACCTCGAGGCGGTGTAACAGTTAGCAAGCTTGTCTTGCTAGAACAGTTACGACTGAGTGGGGAGTTCGATTCCTACTGGGTTCCATATACATTCGGCCGTGTGCCACATCTAAGCTACGCTTGGAAAATCACTAAAATTGGTTCTCTGTATCGCACCAGATGGTTTTTCTCACTTGGTTTCATCCTTCATATCTACAAATCTGCCATTCGTCCTTGCATTGAAAGCTGTTACAATATATGGTCTGGTGCCCCCGCTGTTCCTCTCGAGATCCTCGACAAAATCCAGAGACGGATATACAATGCAATGCGATAGGTCCTGATCTGGCATCTCGTCTACAGTCACTTTCTCACTGATGTGCTGTGGCTACCCTCTGTCTTTTCTGCAAATATTTTCATGGCAACTGCTCTGACGAGCTACTGTCACTGGTACCCCATCTGCATGAATTTAAGCGTGGTACTAGGCTGGCATCTCGGTCCCACCCTTTAACTGTCGAAACGGTTAAATGTAGCCGTCTCTTCTACTCCAACAGCTTCTTCTCTCGCACTTCCCGACAGTGGAACTCCTTTCCCCTTACTTGCTTCCCTGGTAGCTATAATCTTCAAATATTCAAATGTAATGTCAATCGACATCTTTTGATACCTTGATCCTGATCCCTGTCCTTCTCTATATCCTTTCCTCAAACACCCCTCTCTACTCTTACTCTCACTCTCTGTAACCCCTTGCGTGCTAGTGAAATGCTTATATATATATATATATATATATATATATATATATATATATATATATATATATATATATATATATATATATATTATTAATTAATATTTAAATGAGATCTAATTATCTAAAAATAATGGAAGCCTTATTAATAAAAACAAACCAACAGTTAATAATATTAACTTTGAACACGGACATAATATCTTGACCGTATTTTGAAACAAAAAATGAAAACATTTTATAAAACATACATACAACAAACTATTTCTAATTTTAACAGTTAAAATATAATCCTTGAACATGGCTAAATTTATAGCTGAAAGCGCTCGGATAAAAAGAACATTCGGACAGTTTTTATATAATTTATAATCCGAAAAGAAAAAAAATTATTAGATCGCATGAGAAATTGTATAAAAAACTAAATAAAAGCACCTTGTATGTTGTATTCAATGAAATGTGCATGGAAGAAGGATTGCTGCCTAAATATATATATATATATATATATATATATATATATATATATATATAGAGAGAGAGAGAGAGAGAGAGAGAGAGAGAGAGAGAGAGATCAATATAAGCACAGGTTTCAAAATAAAGTGCATAGAGAATTGCTGCCACATAGGGTCTGGAGCTGTCCAATCCTCAACTTTCATTTTCTACATTGACAAAAGTCCAAAAGCGTCTACGAGGCTTTGTGGGTGCTGAATTATATCCAATCCTATAAGCCGTTTCCTCACAGACGAAACATCTCAAACCTCTCGCTACTGTATCGCTATTTTCATGATAAATATTCTGACCACGTACATTCCTGAGCACGGTGGAGTCATGGATAGTGGCTCGGATTGAGGAATTCCAGTCGAATCCATTACATTCACTTACATGCTAATACCCTTGGGAAATGTATGAATCGTCTTCTTCTCCCCACCCCAGCTATGGGTAAATAGCAGGAGAGATCGGGTTCTATAGCCTTGGATGGCGACTGGCCTACCGCAGAGAGAAATGGCAACCCACTGCGGGAAAAAATCTACCTCATCAGTCATGTATCGAAAGATACATGATCGCTAAAGCGTGTATCACGCATGGCACATGACTGACTGACATTTCCGAGTTCCATCTGACCAGATAGCTAAGACCTGCTATGTGACGTATACAGTGTCGAATCATTCTCCTTCCCTTCGCATTCCACTGGTAATGAGTAAATTCCTTTCGGGCAGCTTCTTTCTAAGAGCGGCTGCTTTGTGTAACAGACTCCTGTGGGGATTATTCTTTGATCACTACACTCTTATTCACTTTATTGGGAGACCGGATGCTCTCTTGGATGTGCGAGTTATGCAATGGATAATGGCTCAAAATTGTTAATCGGAGAGCCGAGTTCCAATTTCAGTTGGGTTCGTTATATTCACTTACGCTCAAATAACCTTTATAATATTAGGAATCCACCACTTGTCTCCCCAGATATGGGTTAATTAGTAAAACTTGTTTTAGTAATTATATTATTATCTTACCAATTCTTAAAATTTAAAAATGTTTTCTGTCTTAAAATGTTGATAAGCCGTAGAAAACGAATCAATTAATTATCTCTTGTCTATCCGACTTATCCTAATAATCTGCATTTCTTACCTGTTCCTATTACTTACATATAACGGCAATATTTACTAACCCTCTGACTTGAGTGGCTCTTGGGCCTTGGATGAACAATAGTGTAAAAAGTGACCCTGTGCTGATTACTGCTTGTGCGGTGAGATTGAGCATCACTGATTGCCCTTCTAGGTGATTTTGTCACAGACGAAGTTAATATCTCTAGTGCAAATGGAACGCCAGTGATTCAACTTTGTACAATTTTACAAAACAAAATGTCTGTCTGTAACTTACTAAAAATTATAGTAACAAAAAAACAAAATGACGATTTCTTTGGAAAGTTCTTTTATCGAATGTTGCAGGGAGCCAAATCATTTCATTTTATCAAAGCTGCGTGTTCGCTCTTTTCACAAGATGACTGAGTGTTAAGACAACGCTAATTGCAAATAATTGTTGCTGGCCCCAATAGTTTGTTGTAAGAGAAATGACGGATGATAATTATTACCATCGACTCTTTCCTGAAAAAATGCCAAAGGTTACGCCAGTCCAGGAAATCTGACCTCTGATCCGCTGATTAATTGTTTCTTTTAAAATTATCCTACCCAGGAATTACCTGCCAATCGCTAAATTACCTTTATTTAATTTCTTTTCATCGTTTATTTAATATTTGCGTGAAACGGAAAAGGATGATTGCCCTTGTTTCGAGTGGGTTGCTAAGATTTGGCAAAAGCAAGAAGGACATTGGAGCAAGTTAGAAACAAAACGAACACGAAAGAGTTTTTTTGAAAGTTTGATTTTAGACGTTCGTGTTTATAATTCTGTATTAAAATTTGGGTAATCTAGTCATCGTGCTAAGTAATAAACTAAGTAATTTCGTTAATTATGTTAAGTAATAAACTAGGTATCTAGTTAATCATGTTAAGGAATAAACTAAGTAATCTAGTTGATGATGTTAAGTATGTAATCTAGTTGATCCTGTTAAGTAATAAACTAGGTAATATAGTTAAGTAATAATCTAAGTAATCTAGTTAAGCATGTTAAGTAATAAACTAGGTAATCTAGTTAAACATGTTAAGTAATAAGCTAGGTAATCTAGTTGATCACGTTAAGTAATAAACTAGGTAATCTAGTTAAACATGTTAAGTAATAAACTAGGTAATCTCGTTGATCATGTTAAGTAATAAACTAGGTAATCTTGTTGACAATGTTAAGTAATAAACATGGTAAACTTAAGCATGTTAAGTAATAAACTATGTAACTATTTAATCATGTTTAGTAAGAAACTAAGTAGTCGAGTTGATCATGTTAAGTAATAAACTAGACAATCTAGTTAATCATTTTAAGTAATAATCTAAGTTTAGTTTATCATGTTAAGTAATAAACTAGGTAATCTAGTTAATCATGTTAAGTAAGAAATTAAGTAATCTAGTTGATCATGTTAAGTAATAAACTAGGTAATCTAGTTAAGTAATAATCTAAGTAATCTAGTTAAGCATGTTAAGTAATAAGCTAGGTAATCTAGTTAATCATGTTAAGTAATAAACTAAGTAATCTTGTTGACCATGTTAAGTAATAAACATGGTAATCTAGTTAAGTATGTTAAGTAATAAACTATGTAATCTAGTTAATCATGTTAAGTAATAAACTATGTAATCTAGTTGATCACGTTAAGTAATAAGCTAGGTAATTTAGTTGATTATGTTAAGTAATAAACTAGTATTTGGATTACATTTAACAAAATGAAGAGTTATAAACAACGTTATCTTTTGATATTATGAAGTTAATTTAATCAATTAATTAATTTTTTACAGTATATTCGTTTTCATTTTTTCAGACTAGTCTCTTTATCGTTATTGTTTTGATTTGAAGGCTATTCTATTTTTTATTTCGACTGGAATTTATTTAAACCTGAAAATGACACAGGATGCCAAAGGCCTACTGGAATTGATAAAGATGCCTTCTAGAAACTAAACACTATCAAGAAAAAGAAAATATCTTTTGAAACAATAATAGCGAAAAGAGTGTTGAACTGCTATGTAATATCAGTTCTAGCAGTAGATGCTGGGCAAATAAACGCTGAAGGCAACAAAGACTCGACTCTACAGAAGGATATTGAGAATACTGTTGGACGGAACAAGGAAGTTTTACAGAAAATGAAAACAAAAAGGAGACGTCTACTTGGAATCATGAAGAGACAGTTGAAATTCATTGACGAGGATAGAAGGTTTCGAGAATTTAACACTCATGGGACATAGTGAAGTCAAGACTGGCGGAGAGGGAGCAAACAGCGTGTATCATACCTAAGGAGCTTGTGTATAGTCATAGCAGAATAGGGACTAGTAGTGATACTAAGGGAACAAAGATTGCTTATGGCTACAAAGTATAGGAAATTGTGGAGAGTCATGACCGTAAAGTGACATGGCATATTAAAAAAAGTCGTATATCCATATTTTTGTCAAATCCCGAGTAACCAAACAACGAAGCTTATTTTCTTGTCGACAAACTACATTTTTCCGAGTTGGTCCATTGTCGAAGAACTATTGCTAACAAGCTGCGTTTTTTAAAGACTCATTTTAGTGGAGTCACCTCAGTTTTCAATTAGCCTCCTCGAACCTCCTTCTTGTAGTCTTGGAATTGATTAGTACATAATTATATCCACCTTCTGTTAGCCACTGGTTAGAAAGAACTTTGTAGCGAGTCTGATTGTCGATGGCTGCTCTGATGTTACGACTTACATTAAAAAAATAGCTAACTTTAATGATGCTTAGTATATCCGTCTTGTAAACCAAGTATTAGGAAAAAAATGGAAAAACAAAAAATCCGAATATGCCAGTTTACTGTTTTTAATGTTGTTTCAATGTTCACGTCAGACGTTTCGGTCTAGTAGCCCTTCTTCAGGACATAGTTATTAAAACATAATTAAAATTAGACGATATTCAAGTCAAAATGAAAAGACGATAGACAAAGAATAATCAAAACAAAATGACTGAATTTTAAGATCAGCGTTCCGTTTTGAAATGCGATCACGTCGGCGTCACGTGGTCGATGTTGTGAAAACGTATTCCTAAAATATTATCTATATTACCTACTAGAACTATTCGCAGCTTATTAAATAACACCAGCAACCAACATATTATATCTGATGCTTGCATCTACCAAATCTCTGTGATTTAACTGTGATTTAAAATATGTGAGCGAAACATGTAGGTCCGTAAAATCTCGTGTTTTCAAACATAAACGAGATATTCGACTCGATAATTTAAACAATGCTCTATTTGTACACATAATTAAATCTGATCATAATTTCGACTTTGATTCTGTGAAGATTTTAAAATATATTCATAATAAAAATCTTAGACGGATTTATGAGGCAGGCATAATATCTATCTCGCGCACGGTGAATACTAGACCTGGCTTCGTTAATATTTCCCCTATTCTGGCAAGATTAATGCTGGACAAACGTACTTATAAACTTTAGATTCTAGTAAAATTCTTTTTCATTAATAATAAACTCTATATTAGGAATACGTTTTCGCAACATCGCCGACGTGACGCCGACGTGATCGCATTTCAAAACGGAACGCTGATCTTAAAATTCAGTCATTTTGTTTTGATTATTCTTATGGCTATCGTCTTTTCTTGTCTACTTGAATATCGTCTAATTTTAATTATGTTTTAATAACTATGTCCTGAAGAAGGTCTAGTAGATCGAAACGTCTGACGTCGACATTGAAACAACATTAAAAACAGTAAACTTGCATATTCGGATTTTTTGTTTTTCCATATTTTTCCTCATACTGTCGGATCTATATCCACATATTTGCTCACAAACCATGTATTGTAAATTCCATTCTCACTGGGTAACCCAATGCTATGCACTAGATCAAGTCTTGATTACTTAACATAGGGAAATAAACATAATGCAAAGGATAGTGAGTTGATATGGTAGACTACTCGCTCGTGCAGTGAATACTGTCCTCATCGAGTACCCAGAA
Organism: Acanthosepion esculentum; assembly: GCA_964036315.1. NCBI lineage: Eukaryota > Metazoa > Mollusca > Cephalopoda > Sepiida > Sepiidae > Acanthosepion > Acanthosepion esculentum. The sequence continues at coordinate 18,249,306 of OZ038480.1, forward strand.
ACTGTATCCTTGTACCAGACAACACTCAGCTTAGTAAACAAAAACATTATTTTTCTTTCTCTTCATTTGTTGATGTACTTCCTTAAGTTTTAACCAAATTCTCTATTTCTTTGTAACCATGCTTTCTCTCTCATTCTTTTAAGATTTATTTATTTTTTCTTTGGTGGGTTTTTATGCGTTCAAAACATGAGTGATCATGGCTCTCCCCGACTTTCTATTCTTTGTAGCTCTAAGTATTGTGTGTACCCTGATTATTCCTTTAAGTTCCGTTCTGCCATCCATTTGTACAAGTTCGTTAGGCAGGTTATTCGCTGTCTTTATCTGCACTCTCTAGTACCGTCGATATGTCCTGCGAGTGTCAAATTCTCTAAGGCTTATTTCCTCATTATATGTCCCATTTCAAATGACTCTCTGATTCTAAGCACAAATATTCGTTTCTTTCCAATTTAACTTAAATCTTTTTCGTTTCATTAAAAAAAACTTCGTTGCCCACATTTTCGTCCTTTGATATTATTAACATTTTTCTGTACAACCAGATATCTATCTATCTATCTATCTATCTATCTCAGTATATTCGCATTTTTCTTTCTTTCTTTCTTTCTTTCTCAGTCTAACTGTACCTTATCTATCTATCTATCGATCTATCTATCTATCTATGTCTATTCCTAATTTTTCTTTCTTTCTTTCTTTCTTTCTTTCTTTCTTTCTTTCTCAGCCTATCAGTACCTTATCTATCTATCTATCTATCTATCTCAGTCTATTCGCACTCTTTCTTTCTTTCTTTCTTTCTTTCTTCTTTCTTTCTTTCTTTCTTTTTCAGTCTAACCGTACCTTTATCTATCTATCTATCTATCTATCTATCTATCTATCTATCTATGTCTATTTCTACTTTTTGTTTGTTTGTTTGTTTCTTTCTTTCTTTCTTTCTTTCTTCAGTCTATCCGGTATCTATCTATCTATCTATCTATCTATCTATCTATCTATTTATCTATCTATCTATCTATCTCAGTATATTCGCATTTTTCTTTCTTTCTTTCTTTCTCAGTCTAACTGTACCTTATCTATCTATCTATCTATCTATCTATCGATCTATCTATCTATCTATGTCTATTCCTAATTTTTCTTTCTTTCTTTCTTTCTTTCTTTCTTTCTTTCTTTCTTTCTTTCTTTTTCAGTCTAACCGTACCTTTATCTATCTATCTATCTATCTATCTATCTATCTATCTATCTATCTATCTCAGTCTATTCGCACTTTTTCTTTCTTTCTTTCTTTCTTACTTTCTTTTTCAGTCTAACCGTACCTTTATCTATCTATCTATCTATCTATCTATCTATCTATCTATCTATCTATCTATCTATTTATGTCTATTTCTACTTTTTGTTTGTTTGTTTCTTTCTCGCTTTCTTTCTTTCTTCCTTCTCCAGTCTATCCGGTATCTATCTATCTATCTATCTATCTATCTATCTATCTATCTATCTATCTATCTATCTATCTATCTATCTATCTCCTTTATTCCATAAATGTTGCTTGAAATGTTAAAGGACTACCTATACAGACCTAAATCTTTTAAGAAACAATAATGTTTGCTCGTTTTTTTTACGTAATCATTCAACAATAACAATAATATATTTATCTAGTTCAAGTTTGCCACCCAATTTGTGGAAAACTTAAGACGGGAACTGGCTTTCTAATAGAAAGAGAAAAAGTATAAAATATTTTTTTTCAGTGTTGGCGTAAATTCTCGCGATATGTGAAATATTCGCCGTGACATGGGAAAACTGCCTTCCTTTGATATTCGTTTTAAGAAATCTGTAACTGGAACATTTTCTAAAGTTTTTATCCACTACTGAGCTTGTTTATGCTTTTTAGTTCTGAAAATATCTGTAGTTCGGGATAGAGGAATTTTTAATGCTCCCGATTCTCTCAAACACATAAAGGTATCCTTATAGCGTAAATGGTAAGTAATATATTCCTTAAAACATGTATTAATTAGTATTATTAATTAATAATTTAATTAATTCCTAATTTAAATTTTATTTGACGTTTATGGTTTGCACTTTCTGTCTTCAAATTCAGTACTGGAGTCTATAGACAAAATGAGCGCCATTAGATTCTATTGTGGATTATTTTGTTGCAGTCGTTGAGGCTTGATTAGAGAGCACACCTCAAACGCCATTAATCGTTGGTTTGGTTCTAACGGATTGTTTTTGATCTCATGCAGATATATTGTTTGAGTTTCAATTTAATTCTTACAAGAAAAGTTGTTTATTTTCTTTTTCTAATTTATTTTTATTAGATTTCTTCTTTCATTAGCTTTTTTTATTTTCTAGGACTTCTTTCTTCTTTCTTTTCTTTCTTCTTTCTATTCTGACTACCATTTTCTTTCTTTCCTTTTTGTTTGCATTGTTGCTTTCTTGTTTGCTTTCCTTCCTTCTTTCTTTCTGTCTTTTTTCTTTCTTTCTTTCTTTCTTTCTTTAGCAATTTTCTTTTTATCTCATAACCCCTTTCTTTTTTTTCCTCGTTGTATCCTCCTTACTCCAAAATCTTTACCGCTAAAGACTGACTTTTTCTTTCTCTCTCTCTCTCTCTCTTTCTTTCTTTCTCTCTCTCTCTTTCTTTCTTTCTTTCTTTCTCTCTCTCTTTCTTTCCTTCTTTCTTTTTTCTCTCTTTCTTTCATTCTTTCCTTCTTTCTTTCTTTCTTTCTTTCTTTAGCAATTTTCTTTTTATCTCATAACCCCTTTCTTTTTTTCTTCGTTGTATCCTCCTTACTCCAAAATCTTCACCGCTACAGACTGACTTTTTCTTTCTTTCTTTCTTCCTCTCTCTCTCTTTCTTTCTTTCTCTCTCTCTCTCTTTCTTTCTCTCTCTCTCTTTCTTTTCTTCTTTCTTTTTTCTCTTTTTCTTTCATTCTTTCCTTCTTTCTTTCTTTCTTTCTTTCTTTAGCAATTTTCTTTTTATCTCATAACCACTTTCTTATTTCCTCGTTGTATCCTCCTTACTCCAAAATCTTCACCGCTAACGGCTGACTTTTTCTTTCTTTCTTTCTTTCTTTCTTTCTTTCTTTCTTTCTTTCCACGATTTTATCTCTTTCTTTCTCTATAGTACTAAAAATTCACCTTTTTTTTTCTCGATTCATTATTTTTCTCTCTTCATCTCTTGGAGATTTATTTTCATTTCTTTCATTCGACCTTCTTTCCTTTCTTCATCATTTTACCTTATTTTTTTCGTTCATTTTATTTCTCTGGCCTTTATTTTAGCCTCTTTTAATTTCTTCATTTTGTTATTTTCAACTTCCATTCATTTTTTCTTACCATTTTGAAAAATCTTGCCATTCTTACCAACATCAACGTTTTTTTTTCGTTTGTATCTCCTTTCAGCCATTTTCAACTTTTCATTTGCCTTCCCACTTTGATTTCTATTTACTTTCTCCTTTCCTCTCTCGCCGCGCTCTCCTATAACTATATCCTCACTCCTATACTTTCCTCCATTCTTTGACCTGACTGCACATACAAACACCGACCGTCACTATCCAACAGCAGCCCCATCGGCTCATCACCCCTCAAAACACTAATTCAGCTGCAACCGCCATGATCACCATACCGCCGCCGTCATCATCATCATTCCTGTTGAAACCATCTCCTGCCCCACACATGCTTTCCCTAAGCAAGTACCTTCCTGAAGAGGTCCACTCACCATGGGCACTTGCCAGATGGCTCAGACTTTCCAATCCCGACCGTTTCTCCAAACCCTCATCGTTCGATAGACTTCGTGTTTTCTTATGTCTTTGATGCGTTTGATTCTTCTATCTCCTTGTCCAGTGGGCAGCCCGGCCATATCTGCTCTCACCTCAGTCTGGACTTAAGCTTTACTGTGAGTGACAGCTACTTTCTGATCGTATGACCTCCTGCCTATTGCCTAAGTTTAGCAAGTTGACTTGAGGGGATCTTCTCTATCGTTATGTGCTTCTTTTCGACTTACGTCTCTGTGGAAGTGCATGTGTTGTGTGTGAATGTAGAAATGTCTATTCATGTATACATATATATATATATATATATATATATATATATATATATTGGTACACACACACACACACACACATATATATATATATATATATACACACATATATATAGGTTATTTATATGTAACTATATATGTCTATTCGTACATATATATATATATTCTTACACACACATATATATATACATATATATATATAGTTTATATATATATATATATATATATATATATATATATAGGTTTTTGTTTATAATATATATATATATCATGTCATATATAAATATATATAAATGCACATACACATACACACATACACATATATATGTGTGCGTGTGTGGGAACTTGAATGCAAAACTATTTGACCCATAGAAAATTTTCTTCATTTTCTTTCTAATTAACATTCCAAAATTGATTTTATCGCATTTATCTATTCTATGAACAATTTATTTTTTACTTCAAATATATCAAGTTTTAAGAGGCACTCAAAGTAGATGGCAGCCGTTTGAGGCGTGTGGAAAGATTTTAAGAGGAGGTAGTAAAAAGTAAAGATTCATTGTATTTTTAGGGAAAACATCCACGTCGGAGGTTCTTCTAAGAAGATCTTGGGAATTATTCATCTGAATGAAAGTTTATCTTCAAAATTATAAAAAAACGGGAAACGAGGGTGATTTGACTCCTTGGATATAGCATGGCTGTCTTAGCTGTCAAGGTCTGAACTAGTAGAACTAAAGATTATTTTAGAAATCGACGTTGCGTCTGTGTTGAGGAGCCTATTAAACGGATAATAAGTGATCCGTTCAGAAAACAGCGTGAACCTATTTTGAAAACTTGATAATAAGGCTTAAGCCGCTCCAGACAATATATGGCGGTTATACTCCATTTTTCTGTCTGAAAACCAATGACAGAATTCTTCTGGTATCTTTAGCAATGGATTGCACATGTTGAGATCTAAAGTAAACTTGAGACCCACACACGTTCAAAGGGTGCGACCACGTTGAAAATGCAAACTTTAATCGTGACTACAGTAAGATCACGGTATAACGTGATATAATTTTTTTAGGAATTCTAGGTGACAATTATGTTATTTCCACATTGGTCTGTTTGAAATGTAGGTCAGAAGAGAGATCAACTGCAAGGATTCGATCATGTTGATCTTTGAATGAATATCTAAATTTGAACTGAACACACGCACAAAGACACACACACACACACACACACACACACACAGACATATATATATATATATATATATATATATATATATATATATATATATATATATAATTGTTTATTTAAAAATTATAACATAAATATGTTATAAAATGACTACAAAAATAACCATTTTGTTTCAACGCCTCCGGTGTCTTATCAAGTGATGATGTTGAATGTAGAATAAAGGGTTTTAATCTGAATTATATCTGCTCTACTCTGTATTGAGCACTCTTTTAAGAATAGTAATTGTTGGTTATTGGAATTTATTCCGTATACACCAATCCTAGACTTGGATATATATATATATATATATATATATATATATATATATATATATATATATATAGACAGAGAGAGAGAGAGAGAGATAGATATGTGTGCGAGTTTGAGAGAGAGAGAGGGAGAAAGAGTTTGTCACTGGGGAACCGGTGTCATAAGAAAATGGAGTGACGTAGGGGTGAACTAGCATTTGGCCCCGCCAATACATGAATCGACTCGGATATTCAGATTAAAGTAGCCGAAATCTTCGATGTAGGTATCTTTCTGATAAACTGCATACAGCTTCCATTACTTGTATACCATCATCTTTAATCCGGCTAATGGTCTGAGTGGTTCTGGCAATATTTTTTCTCGCTTTTTCTCGTTCTCGTTTAAATGTCAAGTTTGAGTAAGTTCGTTACTTTTAAGAATACACACACACACACTCACACACACACACACACACACACACACACACACACACACACACACACACACACACACACATACATATATATATATATATATATATATATCGAAGTGAACATTGAGGTCAGCGCTCAGAGGCGACGGGATGTTTCATGCTAGGTGCAATCGTCAGGCCGCCTGACGATTGCACCTAGCATGAAACAGCCTGTCGCCTCTGACCGTTAACTTCAATGTTCACTTTTATATTTATATTTACATACGCTCTGTCTCGGATATTGAACACTTTATCCCATAAATATACCACATTTGAATATATATATATATATATATATATATATATATATATATATATATATATATATATATATATATATAAAATTGTTATTTCTGTAGGTTTGTTATCGAACTCTTCCTAAGGTTATGGAGATAGACCCCCATAACCATATATATTCTGACATTTCCCAGGATCCTTGGATAAATATATTTCAATTCAAAAGGCCTCCCTGAGGGCCATCCCACACCCGAACTGATTTTTTTCCTCTTGATATACATGAAATTTAAATTTCAACAAGGAATGACTACTAGACTACTTGGATAAATATATTTCATTTTGATCAAAGAAAGTCCACGCGAGGCACAAACCCCCATTGATTTTTTTCCTTTTGTTTTAAATTAAATTTTGAACAAGGAGATGACTCCTATCCAAAATATAGAAGGAGAAAACCAGAAGATGGAGGCTACAACGACAAGATGAAAATGAGAAAATATGGATGTCAAGTTGAACAAAAAATCACCAATCACCAACAGCTATTGCCTTAAAATACATATTTGCTGCGAAAATTTAACTGTCATGTCAATGTTGAAATCTGCTCATCAGTTCACCCTTTCAAATGCTCCCACAAGGTGTCGAATGGCTTCGCAGGTGCCCATGAAACTCTTATGGAGCGTCTCTGCATTATCAATGCCTGCTGCATAAACCATTTTTTGCGCGGCCCCACAGATAAAAATCCAAAGGACTAAGGTGGGAGGTACGTGCAGACCATGGAACCGGTCCTCCGCTATTTATCCATCTTTCATGATAGATGTCAGCCAGTACATCGGGAACAATGTGACTAAAATGTACTAAAGCCCCATCATCCATGAACCACATGCGTCCTCGTATTAACAGTGGTAAATCCTCTAGCAGGTCTGGAAGTGTGTTCGAATTAAGTCCCTGTAGACACCTCCTGTAAGACGCGCTGAGAAAGCATATGGACCTGCCAAACAGTCACCTATAATTCCAGCTCACAAATTAATAATAGACTGATGCAAGTGTCTAGCCTGTATCGTAACATGGTAATTCCGATCTGCTCACAAATGTTGGTTGCGTAAATTTGTTCTTCCATCTCTTCCAAATGTTGCCTCTTCCGTAAACAAGACTGAAGAGATAAACAAGGGGTCGAGAGTTTGTGCAATAAACGATCGGCAAAAAAATTTCCCTTGCTGTGTGATCAAAGGGCGAAAGACCTTGCACACGTTGCAAATGATACAGATACAGGAGTTGCTCTTGAATTATCCTCCATGCGTTACGATGAGATGTACGAAATGCAAGGGTCACTTGTACGGTTTTCCTCAGTCTATAGTATACAGTGCCACGTATCCGGCCTCAGCAACGCGACGATAAGCAGTAGCAAAGGTTGGATGATTCGGCTTCCTTCGGTCTGGAGACTCAATCTGATACAGCCGTGCAGCCTCTCGCGTCCATTACCATTTCGTGCGGCCGTATGCAAAAATCATATCTGCCTGATATATATATATATATATATATATATATATATATATATATATATATGTAATACTTGTATTGTGCTTTACCTTTATTTTTGAATGTCTTGCGTCACGCTCTGCAGACACGCGAAAAGGCTGGAGTATTACCAACAGCGTTCCCGCTAGTGGCAAATGTATGTGCGAGTGACGTTCATATATTCGAATGCACACTCTTCCAGTATAGAGACTCTGTTATTTCAGAACCGGTTCTTATGTATTAGTTATATGGTCATGACGAAGAACAATCGCTTCACAAGGCAGTCGGATGATTTGCTTTTAATTCTGCAATATGAATGACTTGCAAGCCCTGTTCTCTTTTGAAAGCGTCTAAGAATTTCCATATTGTGGGATGCGGGGATCACACTTGCTGCAAAAAAGCCCTATACCATCCTTCAAAGGGGTTACTAGTTTTAGGTAAATCAGCATTGACTCTCTCAAAGCAAGACCACATACGTATTTCAAACATAGGTATTTCAAATAATCATTATTTAGTACAGGGTGTCCATAAATTTCGTGTGCACTTTAAAAAAATTTATAACTTATTTGTATTTGCGATAGAAATAATCTGTAAAAAATGTTATAAAGTTTAATGTACCTAATTTTAAGTATAGCTAAAAGAACTAATCTGATTTCAGGCATTACTGTAAATCAGTTGGCAAATGTTTTCCGTGAACTGCAAAATCGTATTACCTTTTGTATTGCTAATGATGGAGGACATGTGGAAACTTAAAATAAAATTTCAATAAAACCTTTAAAAATATAGATTTATTTCTTTCTAATCTTTTTTACATAATATTTCTATCGCAAATACAAACAAAGTTATAAATTTTTTAAAGTGCCCACTAACTTTATGGACACGCTGTATATATATATATATATATATATATATATATATATATATATATATATATATATATATATATAATTTTTTTAAATGCACACGAACTTTATGGACACCATGTATAATCGCCCTTTTGATTAATTTTTATTCAAACAATTTACAATTCGAATAAATGTTTTTCGAATAATTATTTTCAAACAATTATTTTCCAACAACGTCCACATAATTTCTGGGTAAGGGCGGTTTCAAAAATCCCGTAATAAACCACATCCAAAGAAACTTCATTCACTATACGTTATACAGTATTTATACTTACAACGAATGTTTAAAAGAATCTGTCTTAATTGGTGGAGTAAAACGCCATATGAAAGTTCACCAAAATGTCCCTATAACACCTACTGCAAGAGGCACCCGACGTTGTCACACCTGCGCAAGAGAATTTAATCCACCCCAGCCAATATTAGACGATTAGTTAAGCGATGACATTGTTCGACATCAAATCACTGCAATCATATATTTACATATAGATACTTCTGTCTTTTTGGTATTTCTCCCAAGCCTGTTTAGTCATCCATTTACTCAAACCTTTCAAGTATGTTATGCCCTGTTTTCCTCTGTTCGTCTTTCCCTCAATCTGTCCTGTGAGTATCAGATTTTACAAGCCCTCCTTCCTCATTACCTGTCGCTATAAGTATAAGTTTTCCTTTAATTTCCATTTTCACTGAAACATCGTCGTTGCTTCGTTGTTCGGTCAATGGTATCCTCAGCATCTTTTTGTACAACTAGATTCCGGTTGCTTCAAGACTTTTCTTCATATGTGAGCATTCACTGCCATATAGGAGCACATATATTACGTAACAGTTCAGTACTCTTTTCTTTGTTTCTAGTGAAATACTCTGCTTAGCTTTTCACATGCATTTTGGCCATCGGATCTCAGGATAGTCAGTCAGTTATCTGCCATGCGTGATACATGCTTAGGCGATCATGTATATCTGCCTCGTTAGACACGTATCGACAGATTATTTTCCCGCAGTTGGTTACCATTTCTTTGTGCGGTAGAGCAGTTGTCATCCAAGGCTATAGAACCCAGTTTGTCCTGCTACTTACCCATAACTGGAGGGAGAAGAAACCGATTCATACTTTTCCCAAAGGTATTAGCATGTAAGTGAATGTAATGGATTCAACTGGAATTCGAACTCGGCTCTCCGATTCCTCAATCCGAGCTGCTATCCATTACTCTACCGTTTGTACTTGTTTGATTTTAGTATCCCGGATTTGCATTTTGGGCGCATTTTTTTTTTGCTGACAACCATGCATTGTTTTCTTTCAAAACGTCCCGGGTCTGCATGTTTCATGTTGTTAAGACAGTGGCCGCCAACAACAAATCCCGACAGGACATCTAATTCTCTCAGAATTGCTTCACTGAAGATGTTGATGATTCCGGCGCGAAGAAAAATCCTTGTCTTACACTACTTTCTATTTCCGGCTACTAGTTATGTGCGAAACTCATCTTCTCTCCGCCTGAGAAAACAAAAACTATGGACAATTACAATTGATGACTTTTATTTATTGAAAAAAAAAAGTTTGAACAAAGTAACTATAAGCAATTTTTATTTTTTTGCTATCCTCTGCCAGCCACAATGATGGAGAAAGCATTACCCCGGACTATCGCCAGTGAGACACTCTGCAAGAGCCGCTCCGTTTCGCGAGGCTGGTCCCTTAATCGAGACGCAATCGCGCCAATCCTCCGAAGGAACGCCATCGAACGAGGGCCAATAACCCCAGAAGTCTCCACGGCCACAGGAGTAAAAAAAAAATCTATCAGCAAGAGAAAAATATTTAACTATATGGATAATTCATTCACGAACTTCCTGAAATAGGGGAAATCGTAAAGACATTCAATAAAAAAATCATATTTAAGGAAAACATGCATAAAAGAAGCAATACTACCCAAATATACTCTCTCTCTCTCTCTACACCCCCTATATATATATATATTATAAATTAACTGATTTAAAATACGTTTTTTCGCTACACAGTAATAAACATGTTTCAAAAATGGATGCTAAAACCTTTAAATTTAATTATATAATTAAATTAAAACATTAGTTCCATTTCATCTTCAAGCGAATATTGAAATAACTTATTTTAAAATTTACTGAGTTTTAAACGCACATATAAATTCATAATTTACTGTTTCCAAGGATACAGAGAAATCCAATCATTCAGACAAGGGGTGGTAGCGTGTTCATTTTTATTAATTATTGTTGTATTAATTATGAGTTACGTTCGAAAAAGAGGTTAAGTTTAGTGAGGGTAGGGGTGTATTTTTCGACGAATTCTGACATCCGTTAAACGCATGTCGTCTGTTTTTTGTTTTTTTATTAACGGCAAAAAGTTTTTTGGTAGTTTTCCGTACTTGGGGTGTTTCGGTTAGAATACGTTTCATTTAACTACGATTTTAAAATACTTTTACACTTAATTACTAATAGACTATATTACTTTTTTAAAACAAGTAAATATAATAGAATTACTTACATTATTTAAAATTACTTTTTCATATCAAATATAAGTCTATAATATTACCAGCTGCCATTTTTTAATTTTATTTTAAAATATTATTTAAGGGAAATGTTAAAAATTTATATGTGCCTTTAGAACTCATTAAATTTAAAAATAAAATATTTCAAAATTCGCTTGAAGATGAAACGGAACTAATGCTTTCAATTTAATTATATAATTAAATTTAAAGTTTTTAGCTTCAGTTTTGAAACATGGTTATTACTGTGTAGCGAAAAAAAACATATTTTAAATGAGTTAATTTATAGTATTTATGCTCTGTAAATTTACATTGAGCACTGTTTTGTAAAAATAAAAATATCAATAAGAACACCGGATTATTTATCTTACTGTTCTTTCTTTACACACACACACACACACACACACACACACACACACACACACACACACACACATATATATATATATATATATATATATATATATAATATTGTGCTTTTGTGTGCGTGTATCTTTGTATGTATGCATAAAATCCTGCGTGGGTCTTAATTATACGTTTACATGTGGACTTCTAAGTGGAGATTTGTGGCTTTTTAATGAACCTACATGCAAATGCTTGTCTATTCTTCTATATTTCTGTGCACGTGCGCATGCGTTAGTTCTGTGGTCACTGAAGGGTCAACAAGGTCAATGAAAGGGAAGATTTCAGGCCTTCCCACATTCTACATACGGTAAATGTTAAAAGACCGGCGCCCGTACAGATCCTTACTGAACCGTCCCACTCTTTCCGCGTCGTAAACGCTGACACCTTCAATTACTTGCCTCCGACACGATTTCCCCCCACCACAGCTCATCTCACCTGCTCGTCTTGCCATCAGCTATTTACCTAATAAATTCCAACAGCCGACAGAAGAAAGGGGAAAAAAAGACTGATAAAAGGTAGGTTGCTTCGCGAAATAAGCTCGGCCATCACAGAGACGGGCACGGTTTCTATACGAATGAATGGTCACTGTTGCTGAGTGGTGCAAGAAAGTTGAAAAGGGAGTTGACCTGCTGTTGAAGAAGAGGGTTATTTCTCTCGACTAGAGGAAAAGGGCGCCGATGCAATCTTACCCGACCGTTTCATTGCTGATAAACACAAACCAGGCCTTTTCGATAACTTCCAACTTTTGACAGATAATTACAGTTGACAACTGTACAGAAGCCGGATGGACTTTGGTCGTTCGCGATTACCGAAATCTTATCATCGCCTAGCATCTCTCGTGTAGGCTGTCTGTTCAATCCCAGGAGTTAAGCATTGGTGTGTCATATCAATATCAAATGGGAGTCTGTAAAGGAAAATTGTTAATGATCTCAATAGATGTCTTGACATCTACAATATTAGTGATAATTTGGTATATATATATATATATATATATATATATATATATATATATATATATATATAAGTGAAAATAAAAGTCAACGCTTGCAGGCAACAATCTGTTTCATGCTAGATGAAATCGTCAGGCCATCTAGCATGAAACAGACTGTCGCCTCTATGTGTTGACTTCTCTGTTCACTTTTATATTTACACACGACTCTATCTCTGATATTGAGCACTTTATCCCATAAATATAGCACATCTTAAGACTATATTTCTTCATATATATATATATATATATATATATATGTATATATATATTTTTTTGTCATCCACAGATAGACTGTTTCGCTTTTTCACAGCTCATCAGTGTGGCTAGACATCTGGTTGCCTTTAGCTAGGATCGAAACCCAACTGAATTGGCTTCAGTCGGAACTTCTACCACTAAGCCGTCGGAGCACGGCAGGGATGAAGGTGAATTTTAGCATGTTTATTCTTTTTTTTAGATTTAGATAAACACACAGTGACTGACAGTGACTCAATTCTGCCGAAGAGTACTCCTGATCAAACTGGACTCATAAATAATTATATTGGTTACACAACTACATTCTTATCGAGATGCATTACGTTACACCTATCTGATCATAGCTCCATTAGAACCCATTTAAACACACACACAAACTTACCAGACTCCATTAGAAACATACTAGTAGAAAACAAATATATATTAGCTGCATCCACCTGTAAAAAAAGATTAAAAATAATGGAAGCTTTCATAATAAAAAAGAAAAAGCCAACTCTTAACAATATTAACTACGAACAAGGCCACAATGTGCTCACCGTTTTCGGAAATTAAAACATCTCTAAACACTAAAACATACACATAATGCAGACACTCAATTAAGCTGAAATATCCAATCATCCTTGATAATGGCTAAAGGTATAGCCGAAAGCACTCGGAACTATAAAACATTTGGACAGTTTTTACACACTCTTTGTCCAGAAAAGAAAGCTCTTGTTCAAACACAAGAAAAATTAAATAAAAAGCTTAACCGTAGTACCTTGCCTGTCGTTTTTAATGAAACATGCATGTATATATATATATATATATATATATATATATATATATATATATATATATATATATATATATATATATATATGTGTGTGTGTGTATGTATATATATATATATATATATATATATATATATATATGTGTGTGTATGTATATATACATACATACATATATATATATATATATATATATATATATATATATATATATATATATATATATATATATATATATATATATATGACGCACGGTGGAGTAATGGATAGCAGCTCGGGTGGATTGAGGAATCGGATTTCATTCAGTTACGTATAAAATCCCTTCTTCTCCCTTCCAGCTAGGGGTAAATAGCTGAAGAGACTGTGTTCTATAGCCTTGGGTGTCAATTGGCCTAGGACAACTCTGAATTCAAAACAGGCGGAGGGTCGTTTGGTGACCTTGTGGCACGTGGTGAACCATGTCTCTGTATTCGGCTCTTCAAAAGTGTGGTTGTTTCTGTACAAAGCCTTCACCACTATAATCAAATTTGCTTCACCCTCATACCTAGAATACGACTTAATTGTCCAGCGGTTTCAATCCTTTCACGTCCACGAATTACTTTCTTGGTGGTGGTAAAATATTGATCAAGATGAATACCAAAATTTTCTTTCAAATAATTATTATTTTCCCAAGTACTTTCAATCTCATCTGAGACCATCTTTAAGAAGTTAAATTGTCTGTGAAAAACAAAAAAACAGCAATCGTTTGCTTAGGGAAATTCATATTTATTGAAATAATATAATATATGTATGCCTCTTTTTTGTGCACTTAGTTTCATCAACTAGGATACATAGCACAGTGGATAAAGTTTACCCCAGTGATCCTTTACATGCTTATATATTATCTGTTATGTTGATGCACGTGACGCGTGTCTGACCCATTGGAACTCCCCGGAAATCATGACATAGCTGTACTCTGTCTCTTTGCTTTTTCTTTTCGATTCTTGATCTCTGACGAGGCCTTGATGGAGGTGAAACATGTTTGATTGACATATGTGTTTGTGTTTGTGTGTGTATTATGCTTAAATATATAATGTTTAAGGGTAGATGTAACTTTGCATGATCATGAAGCTCCGCGTAGCCGAGGGGTCAGAAGCATGTCATATTTCTACTGCAAAGAAGGAAAAAGGTTCGAGCGCTACCGAAGGGCTCATTTTCTACAATGAGATTTTTCGAATGTTCATAGTGCTTAAAATACACGGAACGTTTACACAAATATGGGTATCCGCTAAAACAACTTTTAAATAATAAAAAATATGCCGGATTAATAAAAAAAATGTATTAATTCTTCATCAGTGTATGTAAACTGTGTACCAACGTGTGCTATTTTGAATTCGATAATAATTATTACAAGCATAATTTTGCACTCTATATGGGCAGCCATTTTATTGCTTATTGGCAGACTATTTAGCATCTGACCAGTTTTAATATCTTCTTCCGAATAGCTGATTGTTTAGTAGATATATCCTTGCTGTCCTAATCGTTTACCGCAAAAAACATTGATATAAAATATGATAAAATGTTCTACAATACTGAACTAACAACTGAATTTAACTATAAAGTAGAAAATAATTCACTACGATTTTGGGATATTTTATTAATTAGATCCAGTAATAAATTAGTTTTCAAAGTATAATTTATCAGAGTATCATTGGTCCTGAATATTGCTGTCGCTTGTAGTCTGTATTTAGAAATTCTTGATAAAATCCAAAGAAGACGCATCAATATGATTGGTCCTGACCTGGCATCTTGTCTTCAGTCATTTTACTACTTCCGTAACGTAGCTTCCCTGTGTCTTATCTATATTTTAGTGATAATTGTTCTGATGAACTATCCTCTTGGACTTGATGAATTTAAACGAAGTACTAGATTAGGATCTTATATTCCTTTGTGTATACATGATGTATTTTGAATTGAATCTTCACTCAATATCAGATTCAAGAGCCACTCAAGATAGATGAGGTCGTTCTATAAACGTAAGAAGTACTGATTATGAGAATATATAGGATACACAATGATTGACTGAATTCTTGAAGAGGGTAAGGTTGTAGCGATCGGGAAACATCCTCTCGTGAATCTGTACTGCAAAGTAGCTGTGCTTGGAAAGATCTCTGAGTAGAACTTTCTCCTGACCAATGGAATACTAAGGAAATGGGGAAAATTATATCCTTTATATGGGTTACGGCAAGTTCTATTTGTAAAGGTTTGAACTAGTGTAACTAATGAATGTATAGTCTGAACATTTGCTATGGAAATAGCGATAGGCTTGAGATGTTTCGTCTGTGAGAAAGTGGTTGTAGGTTTTGAAAATAATTCATCGCCCACAAAGCCATGTAAACGCTTTTGAACTTTATCAGAACTGAAAAGTGAGGATTGGGCAGCTGCAGCTTTGATATAGTAGCAATATACTATTTTATTAGTCTGATCTAACTCTCCAATTTCTGTCTATATTTCTGAGATGAGGTATTGTAACTATTTACACTATTTATATTTTTCGAACTGCTGTCCTCATCTTTATTGCCATATTCACTCCTTCAATATCTGTCTATATTTCTGAGATGAGGCATTGTAATTATTTACATTGTTCGGACTGTGGTCCTCATCTTTATTACCATATTCACTCCTTCAATATCTGTCTATATTTCTAAGATGAGGTATTGTAACTATTTACACTATTTATATTTTTCAGACTGTTGTTCTCATCTTTATTGTCATATTTACGACGTTTCGGCCGTTGTACGTCCAGGCCTTCTTCAGGTGATATACATTAGAATTTTGAACTGCACACTTTATTTCGTCCATCAGGGTAGATTATTCTAGGTCCACATGCTATGCCTTTTCTTAATATCCCAGTTTCAGTTATTTCCCTTTAGTAACTCAACTTACCAAGAGTTTTTTTTTTGTTTTTGTTCACTTCTGCTGTGGCGAGGTATTGAACTCACAACTCTTTGGGCCAAGTCACTGAATCAATTCAACCAATGATTTTATCCACTGGGCCATGTTTCCTTGTATATCACCTGAAAAAGGTACAACGACCGAAACGGCGTAAACACGCGAATAAAGATGAGAACAATAGTCCGAACAATATAAATATTTGTTTAATAAAACTAATGAGTAAACGCAATCAACAGATTGAACTCAATTTTTAAATAAGAGTTTAAAGACATGATTTGAAAATATTTTTGAAGGACAAATCTGAGAAAGAAGCTTCTAGAGATAACTGTAAATGTGTCTCCTTATTGTTCGCGGTCGGCCTTATCGGCAAACTGGGTTACTGGTAAAACATGGCCCCAAATATAAGACGATGCTAATATAAATATAAACAGAGGTATATTTAACGGTCGTAAAATATCGATGTTGTTTTGCGACAAAAATCAATAAAAATGAGGAAACGAATAAGAAAAAGCGGCTTTTAAAGTTAATAATAAAACGAATGATTCATGTAAGAAATTCAAAAAAGTTTCCATTTAATTCATTTTATTTTTGTGATGCTATGCTGGAAGAGACATTGCACTGAAATAGCAGAATAGAAGCCAAGTTTAGAGTTGACCTGTGTTAGTGCCAGCCGCCGAATTCAGAAGTATATGACCTCATATCTGCATCTGATATTGTAAGCGTTACAAATGTTGGACAGGTGGATATATAAAGTCCTGCAGATTTGATTGGGAAGACTCACAGACATTCATGGGGACGGCAGATTGACCGAGAGTAACTGATAGGATATTATTGCGAATTAAATACCCAGTAATGAAGATTAATGAAGATTCAAGTCTCGCGTTATCATGTAATCGACACTCTCACTTTATTACAGCTGCAAAAATGAAAAAAAATGTAGTGGACATGTATTTAGCTTGAATTTTTCTCTACTCCCATCTCTCTTCTTCTAAACTGTCTTACCTTCGGAAGCAGGAGGACAAGTCTGAATTTAAAACTGCACAGATGGTAATAGAAAACTTTCGCAAGAAATCATGGCAATTCATTGATCACGAGGAAAGTCATGATCACCTTATGAAGATGGTATAAAAACGTTCTAGCAAACAAAACAAAAGAAAGCCAGTTTTATTTTCGCTATTAACCTAAGAAATTCAGACGATTTTATCGAGTTCGTTATTTTTGCAAGTCGAAGAAAAAAGCAAAAATAAAATAAATAGAATTCATATTGTATGTATTATTGGCGGGTCCATGAAAAATGATACTTTCGCCGCTTCTTTTTATTTAACTGAAGTCATTCGCCTGTATCTCTAAACACATTCAAAACATAACGTGAAAGATAGGAAAATTCCCCTATAGCTCTATAACCAGTTTAGAAGAAGGTAGAACTCAGAATTCCAAACAGCAGAGAAGACAACGGGAGTCCATTTCACTGTCTTTGCCAAAACGTCATGATAATTCACAGATAATAAAGGAAGCTGTGAAGAGTCGTGATCGCCTTCTTTCTGAAAGGATATGACTTAAAAAATTGAAAAAAATATACAAATGGTCTAACAAACTAAGAGAAGAACATCAAATTTTTAGATACTAACCTTCCATTGACGACTTCGACAGGCTCTCATTTGAGTCGAGATTAGCTTGATGCTAAATATCAAGCCGCCATTTTCCACTTTAATAATGAGAAAACCAACAAATAAATGAAGAATAGCATCGTTATTTATTAATATGGACAGCTTTCATCAAACGCTTCATAAAGTGAACTAGATGCTTGGTTATTAATTAATTCAACGTTAATTAGCAAAATACCCACCTTCGGTTTCTATGCTCGTCTTTCGTCTTGACATTTTCAACATCTTTCTCTCACCCGAACCCTCATCAGCTCAAGATGGCTGCCAATATGAAGGTATTGAATCAATCAATCTAGTTGCATTTGGATACCCTTCTCGCCGGACGCTGTTTATCTGAGAGGTTTTGTGCCGTCCAGTTTTAATTAATCTTTCTCGATTTCCTCCTAACGAGACCCGTTTTCATTAATACGCTGATCTCTGGCCTTTACGGATATCGGTCATTTTCTCTTCAGCTGCTTGTTCTCTTTCAATTCTTTCGTCGGCATCGGTAGATGCCGAAGAAAACGTGAGGTTTCTTGGCGGGGCTTTTTTTCATAGAAACAAGAAACAGGCAGCGAAGTCAAAAACTGAAGCTATATATTCAGGCTTATAGAGGTATATTCAAGCATATTTATATTGGCAAAATATGTTTCGTACCCTGCCAAAGAATTCTGGAATACACCGTTTCAGTCACCTGAGTAAGACTGGCACAAGAAAGGTCACTGAACAAGGAAATATTTACAAACTAGAAAAAACGTTTAATATTTAACTACTCTCAAAGCAAGCAAATGGGTATAAACTGAGACATAAACAAGGATTATTTATATATTTCTTGTTAGTTTAACGGCATCACAACAGCTTATGGGTCATTTCATGCAGACATTTAATTTTCTTGGGAAGTTTGAAGTAATAAAAATATAATTTATGATATTCTGCTTTCACAATTGAGTATATGGTAAGTGATATTGAGCTTTTGTGCATATATATATATATATATATATATATATATATATATATATATATATATATATATATATATATATATATATATATATAGCATGGTGAGAAGCCACGTATACTTCCTTGATATGTATATAATATATGGATATAAAAACTGAAAATAAATTGGGTGTATTTTTTACGAAAGTAAATAAAGACTTTCGTAAAACAAACACCCAATTTTTTTTCAGTTATTTTATCCATATTATATATATATATATATATATATATATATATATATATATATATATATATATATATATATACAAAATGGAAGAAAAAGTTTTTGGAAATTTCTAAAGTCTTTGATTTGGCGCCATTTTTAGCAAAGTCTTATAAAAATATAAAACTCTTTATTAAAAGATCTTCCAGAAATAAAATATACAGGGTATTCATAGAGTTCGTGTGCACTTTAAAGAATTTATAACCTATTTATATTTGCGATAGAAATAATTTGTAAAAAGGATTAGAAAGAAGTAAATCTATATTTTTTAAGGTTTTATTGAAATTTTATTTAAGTTTCCACATGTCCTTCATCATTAGCAATACAAAGGGTAATACGATTTTGCAGTTCACGGAAAACATTTGCCAACTGATTTACAGTAATGCCTGAAATCACATTAGTTATTTTAGCTATACTTAAAACTAGGTACATTAAACTTTATAACATTTTTTACTGATTATTTCTATCGCAAATACAAATAAAGTTATAATTGTTTTAAAGTGCACACGAACTTTATGGACACTCTTTATATACATGTTTGTGTGGAGACAATTACTAGAGACGGTGATATGTGTGTTTTATGTTGTAGTTTCGTTGAAGTTATATTTTGGAATACAGATTTGTTTCTTTAAGAAATTGTAGGATATTATATGGATTAATGCCATGAAAGAGTTCTTTGATGTTGGTTGTTTGGTTGATTTCGTTTAGCGGCATATCACCTTCTCTGGGTTATTTAATGTCGGAATCCAAATATTTTGAACGCAATTGCACGCCTTCAACTACTGACAACGTATTTTGGGTCATTTTTCTATAAAATATATTGTTGACAAATCTACTATAAACATGTATCGTTGGTCATTTTAATATAAAAATGTATTCTTATACTTTCATACTGCTTTGCTTTTGTTTGGCACTATTTGCCCATAGCTGAGATCCTACCAGGTGCTACCACACCGGGTCAGGGTGAAGCTGGAAACAGCAGCAATTAAGAGGTCTTTCCACTCTCCTCACAAACTACAATCCCCCGATCAGATATCATGCTGCCGGATGTGGTTTATCGTCATACTCAGGACTATTTCATATCCTGGAACTAAGAAAATACATAAACCTAATAGTCAAATATAAACGTCAGATATTTAATTATACACGAGCTAAGTAGATGTTTATAGACTTAGATATATACGACCAGTATTTGCCTGGCCGCGAAACGAATTAACATTCACAGATACACCATATATATACTTTTAAGCGTGTTGTGGTGAGGCTACGACCACAATGACGGAGTCTCCCCAGCGAATTGCTACTCAGGTGGTGACACCGTCTCCAAATCCATTTTTTGGGGCCTAGAATAGGCCAAAAAAGACGCAGCCTATTTCGTGAGGATGCGTCGGGAGTACAAAGATTTCATAAAGGGTAGCAGGTTTTTTTACCATTTCTGAAGCCCTAAATACGGTAGTAACATGAAATATCTGCTGACAGCGGATTTAAAAACCCGTAACTTAATCGATGCCAGCAGAAGAAAAGTCTGGCGAAACGGCCCAAATGCCGACGTCCTGCTGGCGACGGAGGAGGAGGTGAAGAAACTGGTTGAAAATGTGTTAACCACAAAAGTACTCTGTTTACAGATGGAATACATGGGCACACGTCGGACTAAGATCACCGTGCATGGGGTGCCGTTTAACATAATTTTGGACCACGTGGAGGCCGTTTTTGCGAATTTCAGTCAAGTCGGGGATGTCACCTATGTTCTGAATAAGGCAGGTATGGCGACTGGAGACCTCGATCTCCAAGTAACCCTGAACAGGAAAAGGTTCCTCGACGTTCCCGACACACTGGTGTGCAAATGTATTTAATTTTATATATTTTTGTAAGATAAAATATGAAAAATTAGGAAAATTTGGTCTTTATGAAATTTTTACGTCATGGGGATTTTTGGGGGGTACCCTGTGAAGATGTGGTATTGTGTTGTATGTCGATTTGAATGCTGATGGATAAGTTCTTGCGGTGAATGAACAAACTTTAATGGATGAATAGATCGTGAATCTGAATAACTATCTAGGATAGTAAATATTAACCAGCAATAAATCAACATTCCTACAGAGATTGAAGAGTGACAGAACTAATTTTACCTCGGAATTAATTTCAACTCGGAACTAATTTTACTCGGAATTAATTTCAACTCGGATCTAATTTCAATTCGATTTTTAAAAAAAACCTAATGCTAACCCTAATCATTAGTTCTGAGTTGAAATTAATTCCGAATTGAAATTAATTCTGCACCCCAGACTGAAACCATCCGAATAAGTATATGCCGAGACAGAAAAGAAATGGTAAATAATAAACGTGAATGCTGAACGTTAGCCGAAGAGCAGTGGTTCTCTAGAAATTGTGAAAATGATTTTTCTTCAGTTTTCAAACAAAACAAATGTTATACTGAAAGACAGAAAAAAATTGAACTTTGGGATATTTGAAACTTAAATGGATTGCCATCATCAGGCCAGGAAATTATTTATTTGAAATAAACAAAAAAAAAAAAATGCCTCATGTAGTGGATTTTTCCATTCCATAAAAGTCACAGAAGGATTCAGAAAGAATAAATAACTGTATAAAAATGTACCACCACCTTTGCTAAAGAACTGCATTATGCTAGAATATGAAGACAGTAAATATAGGCAGTCCGTAAACATTAATAAAACAATGGAATAACTGGAAATAATTCAATCATCAAAAGCAGTAGGAAGACTTGATGCCATTTAGTCTTTTAAAAATTGTCACGTCCTTTCACGAAGACGACGCATGTCATTTGTTCTAAGCAACTTCTCTATATATGATGTCCTCATCTTTGTCACCATATTTATTACAAAGTTTCGGCCGTTGTATGCCCCGGACTTCTTCAGTCGAACTGAACCCTAACTAAGGACACATGGCACAGTGGATAAAGGCGTTAGTTAGATCCAGTGACAGGACCCAAAAAAGAGTGAGTTCAATACCCGGTTAAGCCAGTGGTGAAATTGGAGAGGGGAATTAAAAGGAGACAACTGATAACTGACATCCATTAAACATGGCACGTGGAACTAGAACAGTCTACCCCAGTGAGCGAAATAAAGGGTTCAGTTCGAAATTCCAACCACCTGAAGAAGGCCGGAGCGTATAACGGCCGAAATGTTGTAATAAATATGGCGACAAAGATGAGGACAATAGTCCGAATAACGTAAATAATGTAGTTGCGATGAGGAATAAAATATTCATTTAGGATAAATATAGACATCGCGTTTATTTGTTGACCAGCCGAACTTTTTACAGCTTAGAGTATTAAGTCGCTTTGGGTCCTGTCACTTGATCTAACCAACGCCTTTATCCACTGTGCCGGAGCGTAGAAACGGCCGAAACGTGGTAATAAATATGGAGACAAATTTGAGGACAATATAATAATGTAAATAATGTACATTTATCGTCTTTAATTTTATTAGTTAAAATATAAGGGCAATATTTTTTAATATTATTCAAAACTTAGGTGATCATGGCTCTCCGCAGCTTCCTTTGTGTTCTGGGAAAAGCCATGATTTTCTGAGAAATATAGTGAAGTGGTTTCCCGTCTCCTTCACTAGTCTTGGAATTCATACTTTTCCTTATCCTAGACAGCGAAAACTAGAGAGATCAGTCTTCACCGCTATTTAAAAGTAAGAGATGAACTCACGCCTTCCCCACAGGAAGCAGGCAACCCGGATATTTTTTTTTTTTTTTTTTTTTTTTTAATCATATCGCCCCAAGCAAGGCCGGAGGCCACTATCACGCAAGGGGTTAAAGAGGGGGTTGGAGGAAGAGCAGATAGGAGTGGCAAGGGAGGGGATGTGGAGAAAGAGAAAGACAGTGAGTCGATCAAGGCAAGGGGGCCAAAAAAGATCCGGAGCGAGAGAAGATAGGAATGAGAAATGAAAGGATGTGGAGAAGGGAAAGAGACAGAGAGAGAGAAATCCGGGGACCCCTTCGTAGACACGAAACAAGGTTTGGGCCTCTAAACGTGTCCAATAGAGGGGCTCGGCTCACTGTTATGTTATCTGTACAGCAAATAATAATATTATTAATGATAAAATGGATACATGGGTTAAACTTTTGGTTAAAATTGTGTTAATTGTAAAAATCAAATAATAGTAAGACAGAAAAAGCAAAAAGTGTGCATCAAGACAAAAGATCATCAAATAGTATATATATATACATATATATATATATATATATATATATATATATATATATATATATATATATATATATATATATATATATATATATTCTTGCAGCATGGCCCGGCGTTGCCGGTGCTTGATTCAAAAATCGTACGACTCATACAGCTATCGCTATCACTTGACTTAAAAATATTTTTGCCCTTCCTTGCCTTTAAAGGAGTGCCCATTGCCATGCTGATGTTGCTGTATGCCTTACTTTTTGCCTATCTCACACTGCGAATTTTTTTTAAGCACTATACTAAACATTAAATCTGTTACGAAAAAAGAACTAAACAAAAGGAACACAAAACCATCAGCTTTAAAAAAAGGACTCGTAACTGGAAAAACCGAATGAAAAAAGAATGTTAACAACAAATACTTTTTCCCACCCAACCCAGTTCTGTGGAATCAGAATCAACGTTGAGTTTAAGCAAGCGAATGAGCCAATTGGAGTAAAGTGCCATGCAGATTTACATTTTTCCTACTTGTGACGAATGCTATCGATGTTTTTGCATGCTACTTAACTATCAGTCAGCTGTTGGCTCTCACGCTGGCCAATAGAATCTTCCTGCCTATTCGTGGCAGCCCGCTATAGGCTCTCACTCTGGCCAGTAGAAAATGGCCGCAAACTACATGAAAATTGCCGTAGAAGCATGAAAAAATCGATTATTTCCACTATAGATGGGAGTTGGAAAATGCAACGTCGGTCGTGGCCTTCTCTATAACTTGGAGCATGTGCATGTAAATTTTGGTGCAAATCCGTCGAAAATTGCAGCCGTGCATTCGTTACACACACACACACATCCTGCCTTTCATTCATATATATATATATATATATATATATATATATATATATATATATATATATATATATATATATATATATATATATATATATATATACGTCCTGGGTAAGACGTTAAACTATATCCGCGTCCTCGGTAAAACGTTAAACTACATCCAGCAGCAAGGCCTCTGATCAGGAGGTTTTGAAGAACGTGGAACCACCTCTTAATTGCTGGTGTTCCCGGGTCCGCCCTGACCCGTGTTGGTGGCACCTGTTGGGGGCCCAAATTTGGGCAAAAACTTAACTATTTTTGAAATAAAAGTTATTACCAGCAATACAATTTTGAAGGAAAAATATTACCAGTAATAAAAAATTTTGTCGGCATTAAATAACCGATTGAGGTTAATATGCCATAAAACAAAATGAACCAAACCAATCTAAAACAAAGAATGCATATTCTATTCATACGAGTCTATCCTAAAAATGTTGTCGGCATTAAATAACCCATTGAGGTTGATATGCCGTAAAACAAAATAAACCAAACCAATCTAAACCAAAGAATACATATTCTATTCATACGAATCTATCCTAAAAATGTTGTTGGCATTAAAATAAAATAAACCAAACCAAAACAAATATATATAGGTTGATATGCCTTAAAGTAAAATAAACCAAACCAAACCAAATATATATATATATATATATATATATATATATATATATATATATATATATATATATATATATATATTAATGCTCTGTAAATTTACATTGAGCACTATTTTGTACAAAATAAAAATATCAATAAGAACACCGGATTACATATCTTACTGTTCTTTCTTTTTATTTAAATATATATATATATATATATATATATATATATATATATATATATATATATATATATATATGTGTGTGTGTGTGTGTGTGTGTGTGTCCTAGCCATAAAGGGAAGTAGAAAATAAATTTCAAAGCCATGAAGGCAAGGAACGAGGGGAGAAATCAGTAAAATAAAGCATTGTATTCTCTTGAGAAATCCTAAGTTTTAACGAAGTATAAAATAATTAAGAAAAAAAGGAAAAGCTACAATTAATGGCCGAGACTTGATGATTACAAAAACACAAATGAAGAAATGATAAAAATAGAT
Organism: Acanthosepion esculentum; assembly: GCA_964036315.1. Taxonomy (NCBI): domain Eukaryota; kingdom Metazoa; phylum Mollusca; class Cephalopoda; order Sepiida; family Sepiidae; genus Acanthosepion; species Acanthosepion esculentum. The sequence continues at coordinate 18,274,783 of OZ038480.1, forward strand.
GGCGACAAAATGAATGTCATCTATGTACTGTGCAAGTAAATATTATTTTAATATTCAAAATTCGCTTGGTTGCCTTTTAAATTTACTTTCGAGTCAGTATCCTTCTTTCACAGTTTGGATTGTGGTCACTGCGATAATAATAATAATAATAATAATAATAATAATAATAATAATAATAATAATAATAATTGGTATGAACGCCACCCAGACCCGGTTACGGAGATAGGACCTGTTACAATTTTATGGTACTACACAATACACACTGACAGAACAATCAAAGCCAACCGCCCAGACAGTGTTATTAGAGACCGCACACATAAAAAGTGCCTCCTTATTGATATGGCAGTCCCTGCAGACTGCAATGTATCTTTGAAGATCTTCAAAAAGCTGTCAAAATACAAGGGCATTGAGATCTAGATCTCAAAAATGTGGAACATGGTAACATCAACAATCCCTGTTGTAGTTGGAGCCCTCGGATTGGTCGGAAAAGATTCCAGTAGACTTATTAAAGGGATTCCTGGAAGCCCATGCCGTAAAGAAATACAAAAAGAAAAATGTGCTCAAGAGTACACCTCCCACCTTACCTATATTTATCTATGTAAAATATGTGTCTGTTTTGTTTTTTCAGCTGGTCAGTGGAAAATGTTATGATGCCATTTCTAACCTTAGTTCTTTAGGAGGGACCCGGGACAAAATGTGTACACACCAGAAATCAAAGGAAATAAAATGATAATAATGCAAAGGGCCTTCGAAACGCTTACCCAGAGAGAATGTAAAAGTCACCATGGCAAAGTGTTTTTGTATATTATAGTTTAAGACATTTTTATGTTTATACATTCTTTTTATAGATACAAATATTAAAGTAAATTGTCTGTTTATAATAAACAGCATTAACCAACATTTACCGGCCTGAATGTCCGAGAAATACTTAATATTTATTATTAATATGTTAATACTATTATTATTAATTATTAATACTTATTATTAATATGTTAATATTATTAAAATATTAATACTATTTATTAAAAACAAAGTATTTAAATATTTGTATCTATAGAAAAGAACGTGTAAACATAAAAATGTTTTAAATAATTGTTGGACTTTGTCCATTTCATAATATATTATAGTTTGTATAAGCAGTAGAAGGTACTGGAGAATGAGCATGTGAAATTGCTTCTGAACTTCACAATTCAAACTGACAGAGTTATTGAACACATCAGAACTGACATAATATTGATCATATAAAGTTCACTTGAGTTTCTGATGATAGACGTGTCATTACCCTGGAGATAACCACATTTCGGGTAAGAAGTTGAAAAGATTGGGAACTACACTGATTGGGAAGTGCTCAACTGAGTTAAGTGAAGGTGTTGAGTGTGTTCACTCTACATGCCAAGGTTATGCCAATTGTCATTAGAGCACCTGGATCGATTTCAAAGAATCTCCAGGAATACATTCATACTCTCGGAATCGCGTTTTGCACAACATTGTAAAAGACAACTATCTTAGGCTAAGCAAATATCCTGCTGGAACTGTTTCCTGGCTGAGATCTTGAGACTTGACAGACAGACAGACAGACACTTAAAATTTTCCCACTGTTTGAATCCATCACTGTGCAAATTTTAATAATAATAATAATAATAATAATACCTATTTTTGCTTTGTTTTCTTCTCATGATAACCCTCAATGTATGTCCACATCTGACCTTTCATCTGGTGGTCATTGCGACTTATACTAAATTAAAACAGTATATGGTCAATTTACTTTTGTTTTTCCTTAAAAACGAGAAGGAAAATTTCGAACAACAACCTGTGACTCAAGGTGTTAATCGTGCCGAGGAGTGATTGGCTGCTGCGTTATGAGGTTCCGAATCTCCAGGCTTCGGAGCCCGGTCTGTAAAATACCGTTACCCAATGTGCCGGACGACTTTAGGTGGACTCTTGGATGAGTGCCTCACTCTTTGGAACAATATGAGAACTAAAAGTCAAACCTAAAAGTCAAACCATTATGACTCTTTCCGTGGATAAACAGGGAGCCCGTCCCTCAGGAGGGAATCTACCTGAGGCTAGAAAATCTGCCATAGGAACAAACTCCTACACAAATAATGAATATTCAGGTCTTCACAACCGGGATAATCTCAATGATGGCCCTGCGAAATCTCTAACTAGATCGACAACCATTCATTTAATGAAAGAAATGGTAAAATGGTCTCGCGTGGAGTACAAAACCGTTATAACTGCATTCTATGAAGCTTTTCATAAACTGTAGAAATGCATCACTCGCCGAACATGCCATTTGGCGAGAAAAGGTTGGACAAGTAATTAGAAAGTACATTGACGAAAATAAACTAGCCAAAGTAAGAAGGTACATTATGGGAAATAACTGACTGACAGATGCTGGAATTAGAGAAATAAAAAGAACAGTCAGAATAGGCGAATCAACAGAACATGAAAGGGAAGCAGAAATGGCATAAAGGTACGAACACCACACAAACTACAGATGATAATGAAGAAACTGAGATACACACCAATCACTCTAATGATAATGCTGACATTTTAGAAGCCTGCAATTAAACAAGTTCAAAACACATTGAACTGAGTTATTTTACGCAAAACAAGAATACTATACAAGAAGAAATCATGAGAAAAAAGAATACTATACTAAGGAAGAAATCATGAGACATGTAAGTCAAACATAATATACTAACATACGCAAAACAAGAATACTATACTAAGGAAGAAATCATGTGAAATGGAGGAACGAGAACAACTCCCAAAATTCCAACCAAGAAAACAGAACCTCAAAACTATTAAACTCTACAATGCAGCACTCAAATTAATTCTAAATGATCTAGACCCATATATAAGTCTCAACGAATCAATTATCAGCAAGAGCAGCAACTAAAAATGAAACATCAAGGTAAAAAAAAAGCAGGCTTCATTCGATGTGGATGTTGGTTGGAGTAAAGAAACGAATTAGCACTGGTTTGGAGAAATGACCAAATATTTGTTTTCATTCACAAGATATGAAAATATTTCTGGTATGCCGTATAGTGTAGCGATTAAATATACGGTGTACGAGGTGTGAAATGAGAGCGTGATAAAAAAGGAGTATGCTTAATCCGGCAGACTGCTGTTGGCTCTCGGTTTGGGCTTGTCGCGTGGATAGTGAAGTCCGTTTCTCTTTCTGCGTTCAGAGGAGGTCTTTTCCGCAGTCGGACGGGCAGTCACCCTAGCTCTCGAGTAGCCTCTATGGTCAGTGTGCGTGTATGAAGTCACTCTATCTCTGCTATCTCTCCGCTGTCCAGCTTCTGTTATAGCCTATATGAGGGAAGCACACATACGTAATTGTAGACATCTCTGGCAAGCGAGAGTCGCGTTGATAATGGCCAGCACTCTGGTATATTTGTGTTTGCTTTAAAATTTGTTTTGAATAGAGTGCGGCGTGAGTGTGACTTAGCTAGACAACAATTTGTGTGTCGTTAGAGATATATATTTTCTAATAATTTTATAAATTTGGCTTTAATTTGTTATCTCTATGAGTAAATTGTGCTTTTCTGTTACAAATACTCCTTTACCAGAGGAAATGTTGTGTTGAGGATTTTCTCGAAATAACGTTACTAATAATTTTTACAGGGAAAGAAATTAAATGAATTGATTTGTTTACGGATTATTGAAAGTGTTGCTGGATAGAGTGTTAGCCAAACGAGTTAATTCTAAAGCATTTACTGTCCAAATTTGGTTTCTTAAAATCGTGACTTCAAAATCGTTTTGAAAATGGTGTATCATGTATGAAACTGGTATAGTTTGTAGGTCGCTTGCGTCTTGGAGATGATATAATGATTTGGAAAACATTTCAGTTATATTTGTTAACAGCTAAAAGTACCTGAGGGGCTGAAATGCAAAAGGCGGTTATCGCATATATGTATTGTATGACTTGAATCTGTTAGACCAATGGGTGCGTCGGTCTGATCTTGTGTATTTGGTAACATCTTCAATGGAACGAGAACAACACCCAAAATTCCAACCAAGAAAACAGAACCTCAAAACTATTAAACTCTACAATGCAGCATTCAAATTAATTCTAAATGAATACACTGACCATAGAGGCTACTCGAGAGCTAGGGTGACTGCCCGTCCGACTGCGAAAAAGACCTCCTCTGAACACAAAGAGAAACGGACTACGGTAAGAATGTGTGGTGTTGTAGTTTGTATTGTCCCTCGAAGGCTGAAAAGAAAGGGTCGAACAATGTGGTTGCGATATGTGTTTAAAGATGTCGACGAAAATGTGAAGTACAGTGTTATCAGGGTGCTTTATAATTTTCTAGTGGGTCAGAATTGGCACAACCTGGAAGATATGTCGGTAGTGTAGAAAGAAAGAATTCAGTGGTATTATTAATTTTTTCTTTTTGTTTTCGAATGGTCCACGTTGAATTGGTTTTGTTTGGAAGGCCTTTTTCGCTTTAACATGCTTGGGTGATGTTGGTGCACAAAATTTTAATAGAAGGAGCTTTGATTTGTAAAGTTGCCGATTTGGTTCTGGCTAAATTGCTACCAAGTGTCGAACGAATGTTATGTGAAAACTTTTGAATATGTCTGGTATTTGTCTGTATCTCTGAGATGAGGTATTATGTACACTATTTACATTATTCGGACTATTGTACTCATATTTGTCGCCATAATTATTACAACGTTTCGGCCCTTTTGTATCTGTCTATATTTCTGAGATGAGGTATTAAGTACATTATTTACATTATTCGGACTATTGTCCTCATCTTTGTCGCCATAATTATTACAACGTTTCGGCCGTTGTACCCTTTATTTCGCTCACTGGGGTAGACTGTTGTAGTTCCACCTGCCATATTTAATGGATGTCAGTTATCAGTTATATCCTGTTAATTCACCTCTTCAAATTTTTCACTGTCTTAACTGGGTATTGAACTCACACTCTTTGGGTCCTGTCACTGGATCTAACTAACGCCTTTATCCACTGTGCCATGAGTCCTTGAGGACATCTCTCTATGGATTTCTGGGTATCATAGCCTAATGTCTTCCGCAACAAATTTTACCAGTGCTCATATTGCAATTTTTGTTGTTATTATCGCTTTTCTCTGGCACTCCTTATTACTGTTCCAATATTGTATTCATTTCTATCCTTGATCGGCTCAGGAGATTTTTGTGGCCTAGCATATGTGCTGATTCCTTAAGTTTACGAATTTTCTACTGGTGTTCTTTGTCTATGATCTCAATCTGATCCCACAGAGGACAATAGTTCGAATAATGTAAATAATGTTTGGTATTATTGTCGTTTTTTCTCGTAGGTGAAGCTATCTTCGTATATTATTAAATCGTACCTTCAGATTTCTTAGTTTTATTCATGTTCACATCTCTGAGAATGGAGCTGACTTCCGTAGTGTTTGAGTGGTATTTTCTCATATGGTCCGCGTAGGTTTATTTGTGACTTCTGGTTGGTATTCTTGAAGGAAGTGAGCTGGGGTTCTGCAAGCCTCAAACTTGTTAGATAAAAGTCGTATTTTTTGTGATATCTGCCGAAGGAGTTAGAAGTCAGGCGTAACGTGTCTAAGAGAAGGAAAGGGTTAAGCAAAGGGCAGTAGAAATGAGATGAGTGTTGCTCGCCTGATGACCATTGCCTTGAGTCTCTTCTTCATCTTTGAGGAGACTGTCCAACATTCGCTGCCGTAAAGGAGGACAGATGTCAAGTAGCAGTTCAGTACTCTTTTTTTTTGTTACCAAAGAAATCCTCCTGTCTCGCAATACACTACCCAGATTTTGGAATGCGTCCCTTATTTGCAAATCGCATTTCGGGCTCATCCTTTTACTGATGACCATGCATTCTGTCTTCTTGTAGTTTATGCTTAGCCCGTTTTTCTCGCTCACAACAGTAGTCAACCGGATTAAGCATACTACATACTCTGAAACTGTAACTAAGGTCTTCTTAGCTTAGTTGCAGTATAAACCACAGGTGGGCTCTGTGGGTGAGCGCTGTTGGGGTGAGCTCTGTGGGGGTGAGTGCTGTTGGGGTGGGCTCTGTTAGCGTTGAATAAACACAAATGCGCCTGAGCAAGCATCTACAATAGGGATTTGCGAACCACCCTATTAGACGGGTATCGTCGAATACGAGTGGACAACTATAATAATAATAATACAATTATAGCACTTCCCAGATAATTACATTTCTGTAGGTGCTTAACTTTGACGTCCCCAATTTGTATTTTGTATGTCCCTTTTGCTAACGATCGTATACTGTTTTTTTATACTTAAACATATATCCAGGCAAGTTAGATTCAATTTTTAAATTAAGTTCTCTCGTTTTTTTTAATTCTTTTCTTTCTCGAAAGTATCTAGAGAGAAACAATCATTGATAATATTAAACATGTATCTCTCAATTTTAAACTCTCTATATAAAACAGAGGATGTCTGTGTGTATGTGTGTGTGCTAACTTTTCCCTCGAGATTCATCCGACCAATTTTGACCAAACTTGGCACATACATGGTACAATGTAAGAGATAGGTTCTTAGAGTAAAAATCGATAATTCTTAAAAATCAATCATCGATAAATCCGATCAAAATCGATAAATTCAACTTTTTTCCTCCGATTTCGTTCAAACTTGGTATGTATTTTACTTACATCATGACGAGCTCAACGATACCTCATTTTTATTTCTACACCACTGCGCTTAGCAAAAATCAATTTCAACACAAATCGATTTCAAACACAAATTTTAAACTAAAAACTCCCTCAATTTTCAAGCAATCTAATACAAACTTCACTCAATTGTAGCTAACAATAAGTTGATTGTTTAAAAGTCATTTAACTTGATAATTGTGTTCACCCATATAGTGAAAACCCGCGTAAATAGCGAAAAATGGCGATTTTTACTGGTTTCTCTCTTATTTTTCGTTGAACTTTCAACCAATTTTCATCAAACTTAACAATTGCTTTATAAATGAATCCTCTTTTACATCCCTGGTAGCACACAGAAAAAATGAATTTCAAAAACTCAAAAATAATTGTGGTCTGAAGTGGATCTTCACGTTGCCTGTTTTACCCCTTCATGTCCTCGGCTAACTTTGATTGAATAAATACAGAATACTTCTGTTATATCAGTAACTGCATCAATGAAAATGTTTTTTAACTAATTTAAAGTAAACGAAGATAGACTCTGTTACATCTAAACATGATGCTATTTTTGCTCCATTCTAATTGAACGCTTTTTCTGACCGACCAGCTAGTAATACATAAACGCAGGTGAATCTGTATGAAACTACATTCCATTCAAACATTTACATTAATTTTTGCCTTTGTTTTATTTATAGGACACATTGGAGCAATGGATAGCGACTCGGATTAAGGAATACGGGAGCCGAGTTCTGATTCCCGTCGATTTACATGATTTCTTTGGAAGTGACGGCGTTTTTTATTTATTAATTCGACAGATTTATCGTTGATACTATTTGAGTAGATGCTCCATTTATTTATTGAATAGCATATTTATTTATTTTCAGGGAGCAGACTAAAATAAACATAGTTTAATAAGAAATAGGGGCGTCTATTCAAGTATGAGTATCCCAATAAATAACATTTAAACAAAATAAAATTATTTTAGGTGTAAATATGCATGGGAGAGGTATGAATCCACCTCTTCTTCTTTCAGCTATGGGTAAATAGGAGTACGGGTCCTATAGCTTTGGGTGACAACCGGCCTAGGAGAAGGATGTCTGAACTAAAAACCTCCAACTATGGATTAAATTGCCTCACCTACCTGCAATTAACCAAACGTATTGAGGTAAGGCTACACCCTTGAAGACATAGTCAATCGGGGAGGGGTTCCTCCAACAGGAGTGAGAAGGCCCTGGATTATATATATATATATATATATATATATATATATATATATATATATATTTTAAGCTTATCACCCCAAGCAAGAGTGGAGGCCACTAGCACGCAAGGGGTTACAGAAGGTTTGGAGGAAGAGCAGATAGGAGTGGTAAAGGAGAGGATGTGGAGAAAGATAGTGGATCGATCAAGGCAAGGGGGTTACAGAAGATTTGGAGCGAGAGCAGAAAGGAATGAAAGGTGAAAGTATGTGGAGAAGGGAAGTGGATAGATCAAGGCAACTGGAGATGTCGATTGACGTTACACTTAAACCATTGGAGATTGCATTTTTCAGGGAAACAGGTTTAAGGAAGGGAGTTTCACAGGCGAGATGTGCGAGACATGAAGCTATTGGAGTAGAAGAGACGTCTACATCTAACAGTTTCAACGGTGAAGGGGTGGGAACGGGATGCCAGCCTCGTAGGACGTTTAAATTCACGAGGCCTAGGGACAAGCGAAAGCAGCTCCTCGGAGCAATTACCGTGAAAGTATTTGTAAAAAAGACAGAGCGAGGCAACGTCGCGTCTGTGAGAGAGCGACTGCAGACGAGATGACAGATCAGGGCCAATTACATTGCATATCCGTCTTTGAAATTGAACAATAAAAAACATTAAAAAATTAAAAATTTTCAGACACACTGGGGTTGTATATTAATATTTTTGTTTTATTATTTCGGTTAGGGTTCCTCGATTTGTTTCGGCCAGCATGACCATCACCAGGAGAAAAAAAATCCCTGCTTGTTAGTAGCAGTGAACTACAGAAGTGAATGACTGTTTCTGAAGAAAAGGAATTTATCTGTAGTTTTTTTATCGTTAATTTTGGTCAGTTCTTGTGTTGGTCAAATGGCCTCTTTGAAGTTTATCCCATAAATATAGCACACTTTAAACTATATTTCTTCATATATATATATATATATATATATATATATATATATATATATATATATATATATATATATATATATATAAGTGAATATAGAAGTCAACATGTTCACTTTTATATTTACACACGCTCTATCTTTGATATTTAACACTTTATCCCATAAATATAGCACACTTTAAGACTATATTTCTTCATATATATATATATAGTTGTATATTTAGGCAGCAATCCTTCTTTTATGCAAGTTTCATTAAAAACGACAGACAAGGACCTCCGGTTAAGTTTTTTATTTAATTTTTCTTGTGTACGAACAAGAGCTTTCTTTGCTGGACAAAGGGTGTGTAATAATAATAAAGAAAAAGCCTACTCTTATCAATATTAACTACGAACAAAGCCACAACGTGCTAACCGTATTTGGAAATTAAAACACCCCTACTACACACTAAGACATATACTTAAGGCACACACTCAATTAAGCTGAAAAATCAAATCACCCTTGATAATGGCTAAAGGTATAGCCGAAAGCGCTCCGAAAAATAAAACATTTGGACAGTTCTTACACACCCTTTGTCCAGCAAAGAAAGCTCTTGTTCGTACACTAGAAAAATTAAATAAAAAACTTAACCGTAGTAGCTTGTCTGTCGTTTTTAATGAAACTTGCACATATATATATATATATATATATATATATATATATATATATATATAGGTTTCACGCCTTAAGCAATCATCAGACCATGTTTTACTCCTCTTTGTGTGGGCTCTATATATAGTAGAAAAGGGATAATTTTTCCGTTTATTTATAGTCTTGGGTCGGTTTAGTACACAGACTTCAATTCTTGAGTTTGGTATTTGAAGTGTTGATTGCTATGCCACACTGTTTATTTCAACAAACCCTCTTTTCTCGATTTTAATCACTCTTACCTCCATTAATATAGAAAATATGAAACCGAATAATTTCTATATAGATAAACAAAGAAGAATGAATATAACGATTGGGAGAAAGAGAGTGGAACAGAAAGAAAGAGAGAGGAATAAGGAGAAAGAGAGAGGAAAAGGGAGCAAGAGAGTAGAATAAAGAGAAAGAGAGAGGGACACTGGTTTACTATTGTTTCTGTTTTAGTAGATCTCTCTAGATACATACGAGCTGCGACTCTAAATTGCAGGCTCGCGAACAAATTGTATTAAGGGCATTTCCCACAGTCCTTTGAGAGTAAAACTTTTTCGGGCACAAGGAGACAGTATTAGTTATCGTTACTCATTTTTATGGAGAAATTCTAAACAAATTACACCTTAGACTTACTTAAATATGAATATATATAGTGTGTGTGCCAGTATGTGTTTGTGAATGTTGGCTGCATATTTGAATTTCTTCAGAGAACGGGAATTCGAATTACTCCTAATGACGTCATGTCTAATGGTTAAACCACACGGAAAAAAAACATGTATGACATATTCATACACATTATTATTATTATTGTTGCTGCTGTTGTTATTATTAAAATTATTTTTTGTTCCCATGTTGTAAAATGTAAATAATGTAATGTAAACAATAAATGTAATTAATACATATATATTAAATTTATATATTTGTGTATTTAGGCACCATATTCTCTTTTATGCATGTCTGATTGAATAAATCAGAAACATTAGGTCTGCTTATTTTTATCATAATCCTTTCATATTCACGAATATTTTCCATATGTTATAATTGAATAAGGCAAGAAATGCACTGTAACAGTGAGAATAGAAGTGATTCTCACTGTTACAGTGCATTTCTTGCCATAATCAATTGTAATATACGGAAAAATATTCGTGAATATGAAATGATTATGATGAAAATAAGCAAATATAATATTTGTAATTTATTCAAAATTGCCTAAATCTATCTATCTATCTATCTATCTATCTATCTATCTATCTATCTACATATGTGTGCGTACCTCTGTGTGTGTGTGTGTGTGCATGTATTCAAACATCTTTCAAATATTGATATAGATATATTGCATGTAGTTATTTTTGTTCTGATCCTTTCCAGTTCTTTAATCAGTTTCTTGATGTTAAGATGAAATTCATCAAGAAATACAGATTTTACTGCAGTTGCAATACGTTTGTCTTTGTAAATTACCCCTCAAGATGATGTTAGAAGAGGCCGGAAGTAGAAACTAAAAACTACAACGACTTCCTTGATGAATTTCATCTTAACATCAAGAAACTGATTTGACACCTGGAAAGGGTCAGAATAAAAATACCCTTGGGGTTTTCATTTGATGAGATAGAGCACATATATACTATGGATTTGGTTAGGCACCTGTGGACATTAATCGAGGATTCTGCAATTACATAGCTCTGTTACTTGGGGTATATTAGAATTTGTGTTTTGTTTACGTTTATTCTCGTTATAAAGTTTCAGTATTCTGTTGTTGTGTGATTTAATAATTTTATCTAGAACAGCTATAACTATTTTTTAGGGTATTCCTGTTAAGGATTTGACTTTATTTACTATTCGTAGCAAAGTGTTTGTTAGATTTAAAAATCTGTGTCCCAATTTGCTATGGAGTAAATTTGTTGAAGGGAGGTGTATACTAATTTATTTTCCTCCCTCTATTGTTCTTTCTAGAGTAACTACAATTTTCCATATATTTATTTTCGAAAGATCTGTAGCCACTGTCAGTAAGGATTTTCTTCGAAACAATTTTGTCTTTACCGAATATTTTTGGGTAGAAGAATTCATTTTGATAAGACATTCAACGGACGATGGCATATGCTTAATAACCGGCAATGGATGATTGGAATTAGCATTTATATAAATGGGGTTAGCTTTATTTGTCAAGAAAGGTTAGAGATTATTAAGTTTAAGGTTACATCTAAGAAATCCACTTGTTTAATGTTAGAATTAATTTTAACATTGAGGTGTAAAGATTTAAACACTCTATGAAGCAATTTCTTCAAATTCTCTCTTACTTCAAGGAAATACAATGAAACGAACTTGCATCTTTGTCGTGAGTAAAATGTTTTTAGCTATATGAAAAAATTATAATAAATAATTATTGAACTATATCAGTATTGAGCCCACTTTTGAATTAATGCTGTGAATGTTAGAGTTTATATATTATTTTCGTTCGTATATATAGATATATAATATAAACCTGAAGAGCCAGGTAAACCTACCTAGATTTCACCTCAACTGCTCGTCAGGGTAAAACTGGCCCTATATATATATATATATATATATATATATATATATATATATATATATATATATATATATATATATACAGGGTATCCATAAAGTTTCTGTGCACTTTAAAAAATTTATAACTTTATTTGTATTTACGATAGAAATAATTTGTAAAAAGGATTAGAAAGAAGTAAATCGATATTTTTTAAGGTTTTATTGAAATTTTATTTAAGTTTCCACATGTCCTCCATCATTAGCAATACAAAGGGTAATACAATTTTGCAGTTCACGGAAAACATTTGCCAACTGATTTACAGTAATGCCTGAAATCACATTAGTTATTTTAGCTAGACTTAAAACTAGGTATATTAAACTTTATAACATTTTTTACAAATTATTTCTATCGCAAATACAAATAAAGTTATAAATTGTTTAAAGTGCACACGAACTTTATGGACACCCTGTATATTTATATACATACATACATACATACATACATACATATATATATATATATATATATATATATATATATATATATATATATATATATATATATATATATATATGTGTGTCAGTGAGGGTGACTATGCGTATGTGTATCAGTAGATATAACAACATACAGAAATATATTCGATGACGCATATACATTTTCTGAGATGTATATCTGTCTATCTCAATATGAGTATTTTTCTCTATCCATCTCTCCATATATATATATATATATATATATATATATATATATATATATATTATTATTATTATTATTATTATTATTATTATTATTACTATAAACGTCACTTCTGTCCCTATCGGTAAAAGAACAATGACTTTTCACTTCAGTAATGCCACTGGTTGTGCGCGCTACATTTCCAAATGTTAGCCTTGGCAGCAGGGTTCCTGAAAAACAATCAACCGCAACAGATTTTCTATTTCGGACAATTGCAAGTGGAAGCTGGAGGGGATTTTGGCAACGAAAGGGAATCACCCCTTGCCGGCTGTATGATCCTTTCTGACATGTCGTATTAAATAACACGGACCAACCATGCACCCCAAGTTTTGACATGAGAAGACTAAACAAAGAGACAATGGAATCAGTGGGCGACGATTCGCAAATGGGAATCAAGGAAAAATTAAATAGAAAAAAAATTTGCCGTAGACAGCGACCGACTTTTAACATACCCCCACATTGATATATATATATATATATATATATATATATATATATATATATATATATATATATATATATATATATATATATATAAGAGAGAGAACAAATGGAGTAAAAATTCACAGTTCGTAGCATTTACTTTTTAAAAAGTGCTCACTACAATGTAGAGCAAAATATTACGAGGGTCATTTAATAAATAAGGTGAATTTTTCGGTATAAGGACTTCTAATACAGATAGATGCTTACTCTTTTTTTCTTACTTCTTTTTCACATGGATTTAATTTCTTTTGCAGATTAAAAATAAAAACTCTGAGAGTTTTGGCGATTAACAAAGATGGCCGACCAAGACGCATGCTCCAGGATTGAACAGCGGTCAGTTATCAAGTTTTTGGTTGCTGAAGGGTGCAAACCAGTTGAAATTCATAGGAGAATCTCTACTGTGTATGGTGCCACATGTTTCAGCCAAAAAATGTCTACAAGTGGGCTAAATTGTTTAAAGAAGGACGGAGCAGTGTTGAGGATGAAGACAGGCCTGGGAGGCCTACAGAAGTGAGGTCTCCTGAGGTGATCGAATCAGTCAATGACCTCATTCAGTCTGACAGAAGGGTGACAGTGGATGACATTGCAAGGACTTTGAGCTTATCTGTTGGGACAAACGCAGAGGTCATCCGTCAGAAGGAGTCATCTTGCATCATGACAACGCAAGGCCTCACACAGCAGCCCAAACGGTGCAGACCATCAACGAGCTGGGCTGGAAACTGCTCCCTCATCCCCGTTACAGCTCAGACCTTGCCCATTTAGACTTTCACCTGTTTGATCCCTTGAAAGCATTCACGAGAAGCACGAAGTTTAAAAGTGACGATGAAGTCAAAAGTGTTGTGAGCGACTGGCTGAGACATCAGTCCAAATATTTTTACGCTGAGGGAATACGGAAGCTTGTGAACAGATGGGAAAAGTGTGTGCCAGTGCTGGGAGACTACGTTGGAAAAAAAAGAAATAGTAAGGTTCTATCTGTATTAGAAGTCCTTATACCGAAAAATTCACCTTATTTATTGAATACCCTCATATTATAATAAAACATTTATTATAACACATCACTTCAAAAAATAAAACGTCATATTTGGCTACATCCATGATACATTTGTCGCTGTCATATACTCCACAATCGTAAAGAATGACATGTCTAAGCGGCGGTTTATTGTGAAAAAATAGCTCACCCCATCCACCTCACTCTCTGACCTTCTTTTTCTATTTAACGTGGATCTGGCTTTTAATTGGTTAATCGAGAAAAACCCACACTTATATTTTTAATTCTGATCTTATACCCATCTCTTTAACTTTTGGAAAAGAGGTAATTATTTGTTTTTAAATTTACTCTAAAAATATTTTTTATCCCCAGTTACCAACTATCGCCTGAGGAAGTACAATCTTCGTATTGAAACATGAAAGCTTTTGTGTAGCGATTTAAAATGTTTAATATAATCTCTTATAATAAAATATTATATATATATATATATATATATATATATATATATATATATATATATATATATCGGCTTCCTTCCATCCTGGGCGGGATGTATGGAGAAGTCATTGAAAATAAGGGGATGTTTACCAAATATTAAATTTCGTTGATATTTTGTTCACAATCAAGTATTAACAAGATCGTTCCTTAACTTTTGTCCAGTAGCTTATTTCCTTTGTTCCATTTAATCTTTATTAAAAAAAAACAATTATGTAATATTTTTATTTATGTCTTTGTTGTTTCCGTTCCTTATATTATGGCCGCTACTGTATATATATATATATATATATATATATATATATATATATATATATATATATATATATATATATATATATATATATATACACCATTGGAAAATTCGTAAACTTAAGGAATCAGCACATATGCTACGCCACAAAAATCTCCTGAGCCGACCAAGCATACAAATGAATACAATATGGGAACAATTATAAGGAGTGCCAGAGAAAGGCGATAATAACAATAAATAATTGCAATATGAGCTCTGGTAAAAAATACATGCAATGATAAAAGCAAAAATTGCAATATGAGCACTGGTAAAAAATGATTGCTGAAACTTTGGGTTTATAATACCCAGAAATTCATACACAGATGATCCTCAAGGACACATGGCACAGTGGATAAAGGCGTTTGTTAGATACAGTGACAGAACCCAAAGTGTGTGTTCAATACCTGGTTAAGGCGGTGGAGAGGGAATTAATTGATAATTGGCATCCATTAGACATGGCACGCGGAACTAGAAGAGTCTACACCAGTGAGCGAAAAAAGGGTTCAGTTCGACATTCCAACCACCTGAAAAGGCCGAAACTCTGTAATAAATATGGCGACAAAGATGAGGACAATAGTCCGAATAATGTAAATAATATATATATATATATATATATATATATATATATATATATATATATATAGATACGTGTGTGTGTGTGTGTGTGTGTGTGTGTGTGTGTGTATGTGTGTCTGTCTGTCTGTCTGTCTGTCTCCAGGTACAATGAGAATGAATAGAAAATGTTTTTTTAAATTTATATTTAAAAATTAATTTATATTTCACTTATGTATTTTTGTTCATTTATTTATTTATTATCTCATATTCATTACCTATTTATTTATATTTAATATATAATATTTTTATTAAATTTACTTAATAACTTGTCTTTAATAATTATCTCATTAATTATTATTTTAATTATCATTTTATATTATATATATTACTATTTTAATTGATACCTTTTAATTACCCTTCTTTAAGATATTTTTAAAAAATAATTATAAAAACCTTCTGTAATCTTTAAAATTTGAATTTCTTTTTGTAATTTTTCCTTATTAAAACTAGATATTAATATTTTAAAATATAGGTCAAAGTTATTTTAACTGGTGTGTGAATCCGAAAAATTCCTACCACCATGAAACTGTATTTAAGCTTTGTCTAAACAATCTGCTGCATCTTCAGTTATTTTATTCTTTCTCTCCTTCCGTTACTTCTCCCTTTCTGTTTTTCCTTTTTCCTTTTACTTGATCTGGGGGAAGTGGCAGAGGGACGTTGAACTCGTTCTCTATGCGCATGCATGCTGGTTACTGCCAGTATAGGTTCTTCATTATTTTAATATCTTTCCCGAATATAACAAGGTTGCTGAGGTGTTCCATCAGATCCTTGTGGCGTACTTTGGCGAAGGCCTTTGCATTGTCTATGAAACATAGATACTCATCCTTCTGCCTTCATATCGCTCTTTCTGGGAACATTCTGATCATGAATATCGCGTTCCTTGTCCCGGTGTCTTTAACGAACCTGCACTGTTCTTGTCCTATCTCTGGACTGATTCTGCTGCGCGCTCATCAGAATACGGATGTCGAGTTTTGTCACGTGGCTCTTAAGGCTTATTGGTCGCTGGAGTTCGCATTCGTTTATGCCTGGTTTCTTCTGATTATTTTTTCTTATTTACTAAACTTAAAACGATTTTTGAAATTTAACCATTTTTTTAGATTTTAGGTCGGGTGAGAAGATGCATTCTTGCCTTACGCCCCTTTCTATTTTTGTATATTCATCACTTAACTTGTTCCCTATGCGCATGCATGCTGTCTGCTGCCAGTATAGGTTCGTGATTATATATATATACATATATCCTTTGCCAGCAGGATATGGGCCGGAGGAGTGGCGGGGGTTGCTCTTCAAGTTAGGTATATATTTCACATTCTAAATCCTCTTCAAATCGATAAAAATCATATTTTTCGATTCTGGCAAGAGTCGCGGGCTAAGGAAGACCTAGAACAGGGGTCAACAAACTTCGACTCTCAGGCCACATCCCGCCTGCGAAGGATTTTTGTCCGGTCCGCCAACTGAACTGTAGTAAGCAATTTGCATTTTTTTGTTGATTGCGTTAGTTGCTATCCTGTTATATATCCTGCCGTAAAATAAGGGACATTGTTTAAATAATATAACATTAACTTCATTGTTTTTCTTTAAATCGCCATACAAAATCAGCCCTCTGGAAGGAGCAGTCTGAGGTTGCGACAATTTATTATAGTACATTTTATATCATGGTCCTCCTCCGAGACATTGCATAGCTGTCTGGTTCGCTCCCACGCAAAAGGTTGCCGACCACTGGTCTAGACGATGCTAATGTACAAAAATCATTTCCCAAGAAATTTTTCCCCATTTTCTTACGAGTGGACCTGTTTATTTATGTAGTCCCGATATAGTTCATTCAGAATATGGAAGAGCTAACGTTTATTTTAGTTACAAAATGCTGTATGTATATATCTATATCTCTCTCTCTCTCTCTCTCTCTCTCTCTCTCTCTCTCTATATATATATATATATATATATATATATATATATATATATATATATATATAAGTGTATATATATATATATATATATATATATATATATATATATATATATATATATATATATATCTATATATATATACACAAAATGGAAGAAAAAGTTTTTGGAAATTTCTAAAGTCTTTGATTTGGCGCCATTTTTAGTAAAGTCATATAAAAATGTAAAACTCTTTATTAAAAAATATTCCAGAAATAAAATATACAGGGTGTTCATAAAGTTCGTGCGCACTTTAAAAATTTATAACTTTTTTTCTATTTGCGATAGAAATAATTTGTAAAATGGATTAGAAAGAAGTAAATCTATATTTTTTAAGGTTTGATTGAAATTTTATTTAAGTTTCCACATGTCCTCCATCATTAGCAATACAAAGGGTAATACGATTTTGCAGTTCACGGAAAACATTTGCCAACTGATTTACAGTAATGCCTGAAATCACATTAGTTATTTTAGCTATACTTAAAACTAGGTACATTAAACTTTATAACATTTTTACAGATTATTTCTATCGCAAATACAAATAAAGTTATTAATTTTTTAAAGTGCACACGATCTTTATGGACACCATGTACATTTCTGAAACTTTATCTGAGGAATATTAACTGATTTAAAGGATAATTAATCTGACTTGAACAACCATTATTCTTTTAAAGTTTAAAATATGAAAAAAAAAATGAGTTTTTGCAAGTAAACAGTGGCTTTTTTATTTATTTAAAAAGGTTATTAACACCTCCGTGACAACCGATGACGGATAGATCTTTATGTAATGTTGTTTTACGGAGATTTAACCTTAAAAAATAATTGAGGAACATAACGCGAACACCTTTTAAGTACACGGTAATTTTAAAAATTTAAGAAAATATGCTGTTTTAATAAATTTTAGAGAATTGTGTCTCTAAATTTACGACAGGTGTCTCTCTTATTTTTTTATGTCGCGTATGGGCTAACCATATCTATAAAATTTGAGACGTTTTTACGCTATCAAAATCAATTCAAAATACTTTATGAAATATTTGGGGTCGTCGGATTGTAATAAGTTTTACGATATATGATTAGTAAATATAATTTCATTTAATAACAATATTTCGTAAGTGTTACACCAGTGATACTGAATTTTAAAAGATTTTAAAATATTATGAATTATTCTAATTAAAATTTAAAAAAATGTAAACAAATTTTGCAAATTCATTTTTCAAAGAAAAAAAAAGACAATATTGCCCTAAATATATATTATTCATAAAAGCAATTAAAATCTTTTCTAATTAAATCATTTTTTAGTTTTATTTCATTTTTTTACATTTCGATTCAGAACAGTTTTTCGGTAAGACGTGGTCCGATTTTACAAAAGAACTCGGCAATTGAATCTCTCCAAAAGATTCTGCTTTTAACTAATATAGTCACTAAAAATGTAATTAATAATAACAAAACAAAAGTCATTGAAACAAAGCAAGTTCAGTCGACCAATGATGACAATTCCAGAACATCGTAACTATAAGCAATTTTTTCTATCCTCTGCCAGCCGCTATGATGGAGAAAACATTACCTCGAACCGTCGCCAGTGAGACACGCTGCAAGAGCCACTCCGTTTCGCGAGGCTCGTTCCTTAATCGAGACGCAATCGCGCCAATCCTCCGAAGGAACACCATCGAACGAGGGCCAATAATCTCAGCAAGAGAAGAATATTTAGCTATTTTTTTTATCTTTGCGTCTCGGGTGACGAACCCCGGCTCAACCGCGGACCTGATCAAATTACCGCACATCTGTATCTGCACAGGTCGCATCCCAAATCAACGACTTACCCATTTTAAAAGGGAAGATGTTAATGCCATCCAGCCGCTTTCCCTCACCACGGTCGAGGCCTACGGGTTCGATTTGGGAAGGGAACCCAGCTGCATCCAAACCTCTTTTGATGATGTCGTTAATTGCTGCATGCCGTGGAAAGCGGCCGGCACTACGACGACAGGATGCAAACCAAACTCATCGATGGAGGCTCCACATCTGCATCTGTGACGCTCACATAATTTGAGTCCAAGACGGATCGCGACTCCGACACGAGTGCACTCATCATCTAAAAGGGTACCGGTAGATGAAGAGGGCACTGCGTTGAGCCAGGCGCCACTACTCGGTTGTGAGTCACTAAAAATTATCTCGATGGATTTCTCAACGTTTTATAAAATTAAGTAAGGGATCCCAACCAAGCTTTTAGCTAAAGGCTATATTTATGTAAAACAATGCTACTTCAAATTCTACAATGCTGACTAATTTTAATTATACAATGCTGACGCTTTTAATTACACATGTAAAAAAAAAAAATTACTAAGATTTTCTAATAAAATAGGTTGCTGAAATAATAAATAATTTCTGAAAATTTCATTAAAATCCGACATTTGATTTTATTTTTTCGAGTTTAACGCGACATGCACAGTTTGTCATTGCGTCGTAAAGGCTTTCTTTGCTCGAATATCGTTATAAAAGCTTGGTTGAGATCTGTAACATTTAAGAAATCGTAATTTCTAAGAATTTACAATAATTTGTTGCATCTTGAAGATGTCACCAACTTTCAAGGAACCTAGAATTTTATTGTTTATATTATGAGTCCCAAATATGACTCCACCAGTTGTCTTCTAAATCAAGTTCATTAACTATTTCCATGATGGATTGAAACACAAGCAAAACCATCAGCTTTACATTCATCATTAAAAATTATTGTTCAGAAATCAGTTTTCATGTACTACTTCATCCATGTTTTTCTTTTTGATTTTTACTTAAAAGATACTAGTTTATTTGTTTTCATGTTTTTAAACATTTTTTTAATATTCTGAATATTTTCACCCAACACCAGAGTCATCAGATATTTTTTTTGCTTATTTTATCGTTTAATTTTACGCAAATATCTTTTTTGTGGCGTTAAAGTAAATATTTTCCTCGTTTTAACACCGTCAATGTTTTTTAATTTTCATTTTTACAGTTCTGAGAGTCTTATATTCAACTTGAGTTAAGAAGATAGACATCGGTCAGGTTTACAACTTGGGTTAAGAAGATAGACATCGGTCTGGTTTACAACTTGGGTTAAGAAGATAGACATCGGTCCGGTTTACAACTTGGATTAAGAAGATAGACATCGGTCTGGTTTACAACTTGGGTTAAGAACATAGACATCGGTCTGGTTTACAACTTGGGTTAAGAAGATAGACATCGGTCAGGTTTACAACTTGGGTTAAGAAGATAGACATCGATCTGGTTTACAACTTGGGTTAAGAAGATAGACATCGGTCCGGTTTACAACTTGGGTTAAGAAGATAGACATCGGTCCGGTTTACAACTTGGGTTAAGAACATAGACATCGGTCCGGTTTCCAATTCTGGTCCATCACCTCCTTACACTAGCAATAATTTTGCATAATTATAAAAGTGATGGCTGAAATATTACTTTAACATTCCTTCGTGTTTCTATGAATTACCTGAATTTCAGCCTGAAATTAGGTCGATCAATATAGCTCTACATTCATCGTTAAAATTACTGTCTTCGTGTATTCTTCACTCAAATATTACGCTTCATTTGTTTTTTGTTTATTTAAAGACGTTAGTTTGCTGGCTAAATGTTTCTTATTAATGATCATTATATTTTTCATGTTTTCTGTTTACATTCGCAAAATCGGGTCGCTTATCTTTTTGTAATTGTTCGAAAATCTCTTTTTATACTCTTGAAGTAATTTTTTTACAATAATTCTTTTTAAAACAATTTTTTCACCGTGTACTGGACCCGGAGCCACTCGATGTAGAGGGTTACGTTAAGGGGAAGTTATATGGATAGGAGGGGAAGGTAACGGTTAACTCATGACATGAACCGGTTAAGATTGTAGAAATTCAAATTGTAAACCTGATCTATGTCTACGTTGTTACCCAAGTTATAAACCGGACATATGTCTATCTTGATAACCAAAGTTATAAACCGGACTGATGTTTATATTGTTAATTTAAATTATAAGCCGGGCATATGTCTACCTTGTTTTCAAAGTTGTAAACCGGACTTATGCCTATTTTCATAACTCAAGTTGTAAAGCAGACATATGTCTATCTTGTACCCCAAGTTGTAAACCGCACCTCTGTCTACCTTGTTACCCAAGTTGTAAACCAGTCATTTGTCTATCTTGTTAACCCAAGTTATAAGACGGACTCTTGTTAACTTAAATTATAAACCGGACATATGTCTACCTTGTTACCCAAGTCGTAAACCGGACATATGTCTACCTTGTTACTCAAGTTGTAAACCGGACATATGTCTACCTTGTTACCGAAGTCGTAAACCGGACATATGTCTACCTTGTTAACCTACTTTGTAAATCGTACCGATGTCTACCTTTTCAGCCTAAGTTTTAAACGGAACCTTTGTCTACTGTATCCAAGCAAGCAAGTCAGCTATAAACCACTTTATTTTTTCGTCTATGTTGTAAACCAGACGTATATCTATCTTTTGAACCCAAGTTATAAACCGGACCTATGTCTACCTTTTTAAACCAAATTGTAAACCGGATCTCTGTCGACATTTTTAACACAATTTGTAAACCGCTACTCTGTCTACCTCATCCATAGACGCACGTTGTAAAATATATTATTGTTTCGTCTATGTCAATAAACGTAATCCTTAAGACAGACATTTGTAAAGCTTAGCTTGGTGACCGAACAACATCTTTTTGGGTGGAAAGATTTCATTTCGTCAGTATCTTTTGTTGAAAATGTACTGAGAATTAGTATTGGGAAACTTAGATTTTATCTACGGTTGCCCACCAAAATATTCGCAGTTGTAGCATATATGTATCTATCTTGGTATCCAGGTAAAACGACTAGTGTTCATTAGGCCCTATTTGAAACCAATAATAATTCTGGCTATCATAGTCAATCTCTTAAGAAACTAAAGACTATTTTTTATTATATAATATAAGACAAAATATCAGTTTTGGTTATGATAAAATAGTAAAGTATTTGGTATATTGGTAATTATTCTTAAATGCAGAATACAAGGGTAGATTGGAATAAAAGTGTAAGCTGGAAAATGCTTTCAGAATTAATTAGTTTTGGGAACATAAAATGGACAAGAGGCGTTTGGAATAAATGGCAGGTTGAAATAAGCAGATAAGTAAGAAAAAGTGAAAAAATAAAATAAACAGGGGTCTGGAATACGCGTTGATATGATATAAAATATCAAAATTGAAATAATAAGCTTTGCCTCTTTATTCCGGACGAGAGGGTATAAGTTTTTTATCCTTGTATTTTCCGTGTACCTTCGACCATGTTAAATTAATTAGAGTTCTAATATCTGAAAGAGATGATTTACAATGTTAGGTTTTAAATTCAATCCAGAATTTATTATGTCTTTGTCTCTGAAAGTGAAAGGAATTTCGTTTCTATTAAATATATATTGACTTTTTAATGAGACAGTGGCCGCAAGTCCTGATAGAATAAACAGATTGATATTGAAATATATTACACAAAAAATAAGTGTCCACACAGCCTGGACTCATCAAAAACAAGATATAAATAATATGGCTGCGTTCTGACCCATGCATTACGTTTTTCGATCTAATAGAATCTGCCGGCCAGATTAGACATTTTTATTTCAGGAATAAAAGTAATCGTTCTTGCCTGGAGATGATCAGAGGAGATTTCGTCTCTGCCTGTATGTGAGCGATGTGTTTAGCGGAGTGGGGTTAGGATTTGGATGGGAATTTTTGGTTAAAGCTGCTGTTGAAGGTGGTAGTGGGGACAGTGGGTTTGCGAGAAGAGGAAGGGCTTGGAAGGGACTGTGGTCAGTCAAAGGACAATCGGACAATTGCATCTGCATATTGTGATTACTCGCGTTTGTGTCCTGACGCCGTGAACGGTCATGGGTCATCGTATATATATATATATATATATATATATATATATATATATATATATATATATATATATATATATATATATATATATATATATATATATATTTTATATATATATATATATATATATATATATATATATTTTATATATATATATATATATATATATATATATGAAATGATTTTTATGACTTTTGTTAAAAAAACAATAAATATTGTCCCTTCACTTTTGTGCAACATTCATATGTCCAAGTAAATGCCAACTGAAGAAATCTATTTTAATTTCTTTTTTCTTTTGTGGGTATGGGGTCTTCTCTCTTGAATAGTGGAATATTTAGTATGAAAGTTTATGGGGACCTTTTTTATTTCTGGATAATTTCTCATTTGACCTGACATTTTTATTTTTATTTTTCATCATTTTTTTTAATTTTCCTTTTTAGCTTTCTATTTTATACGCTAACAATAAGGAATCTATACTTAACACAAGCAAATCGATTCTTCTGGTCATTTTGTTCGGTCTGCTACAATTGCGGAGGATTCCCAGTTGTCATGGGGTTTTTATTGACCTGTTAACGCAAAATCAACGAAGGAAGGTCAAATAGACACTATTTCAAAATGAAATAATTGTGATTACGAAGGCATATACAAATACAAACGCATTCATATATTTATATATACATATAAATATATTTATATTTCTCTCTCTATATATATAATTGATGATATATATATATATATATATATATATATATATATATAATTTAAATAAAAACAGACCGCTTTAAGGTTCCATGTAATAAACTATTTCACCACAGCCCCTTCTATATCAATATATAACTTCCGTTAAGTTAACCGAATTAAATAAGTGTCTGGACCTCCTCAAATAATATTAAATATGAAAGAATTGAAATTTTAAATTACATCTAACTCAGTCATGTCTCCCCCTCACTTCCTCACTTCGTTAATTTACATATGCTTAGTACTTCCCGTCAAAAAAATAAAAGGTGAAATAATTTATTACATGGAACCTTAAAGTGGTCTGTTTTTATTTAAATTATTAGCACTTTAGTTACATTGAGCTCTCTGGATTTTATCCTCCTTGGGTCTACCCATACAGATTACCTAGTTTTTCGTAAACTATATATATATATATATATATATATATATATATATATATATATATATATATATATATATATATATATAAAAACCAAGTATAGGATTGGTGTATACAGAATAACTTCAAATAACCAAAAAATATTATTCTTAAAAGAATGCCCAATATAGAGTAGAGTAAATATAATTATTTATTCGAAAATTATAAAATAAATATGTTATAAAATCACTACAGAAAGAGTAATTTTGTTTCAACACATCTGGTGTCTTATGAAGTGAAGGTTTTGAATGTAGAATAAAGGGTTTTAAAAGGTCCAAATCAATCGAACACCCCTCTCTAGGGGAAACGCTGTTACATAAGCTGGAATGACCAATCAAAATACAAGTATATGAGAATTCATGAAACTTGACAACTAACCTTGGTTATAATAATTAATTAATATTTTAATGTTTGGGTCCCTTCACTTGATAAGACACCAGAAGTGTTGAAACAAAATGGCTATTTTTTAGTGATTTTATAATATATTAATGTTATAATTTTCGAAGAAATAATTACATATATATATATATATATATATATATATATATATATATGTAGATTCAGGTAATATTTCATCGAGTGTAGAACAAGAATACTCAGCAGAATGAATAAAGCACTAGACGGCCGTTTTGTCCATTTATGGACTCATCAGCAGTGCGCAACCATTATCGAGAATCGAACCCGGACTGTTACGATACAACGCAAGCATCATAACACAGGGCTAACGTATACAAATATGGATGTACATATTTCATATATTGTCATAAATTATGAACTAGTGTATAAATGTAGCGTATTATATATCGATAAGCATCAATCCATAGATATGACCCCCTCACAGGCACATATCTATCTATCTATCTATCTATCTATCTATCTATCTATCTATATACAGGGGTTGGTCATAATAATTGAAACACTTGTTAAATTCAAAGAAAATTTATTTACTATGGAGTTGGTCCTTCTTTAGCCTCACATACATCTTTAATGCGTCTAGGAATGGAATCATACAGCCTTTCTGACTTCATCCAGAGGAATTTTCAGCCATTCTTCCATTAATACCTGCTCCAGCTCTTTAAGACACAACGGTCGAGGATAGTGGATCCTAACTTGTCGCTCCAAAATGCACCACAAATGTTTAATAATATTGATATCTGGAGATTGGGGAGGCCACTCCATGTGTTCTAGCTCACTTTCATGCTTTTCATACCAATTCTTAAACACTCGAGCGATATGTATTGGAGCATTATCGTCTTGGAAGATGCAGTCACCATCAGGGGATAAAGTCTGGGCCATTGGATGAACATGATCTCCCAAAGTGTTCAGGTAATCTTTGCTGTTGTTTCTACCATGCAGGGCAACTATTGGGCTGAGACATTTCCATGATATGGTGGCCCAAACTATCACTGATCCACCTCCATGCTTCAATGTTGGAAGAAGGCAGTCAGGGTTGCAAGCTTCTTTGGGCTGCCTCCACACACGAACTCGCCCTGAAGTTGGGAAAAGAGAAAAACTGGACTCGTCTGAGAATACGACTGGCTTCAATTCGTTTGCAGGCCAGGCATTGTGATCTCTGCACCACTTCAACCTCTTCTGTATTTTGCGAGTGGAGAGAAGAGGTTTCCTTATGGCGGCTTTTCCATGATATCCAGCCTTATGGAGCTCCCGACGAACAGTTTTAGTAGAAACTGGACTATTCAGATGATTATTCAACTCAACAGTCACTTTCGCCGCAGTAGTCTGATGATTTTTGCCACAGTGCGTTTCAATGCAGGTCAGACCCTGTCAGTAAGTTGGCAAGTCCGGCCCGAATTGCTACTTTTGCTAGAGGCTTTGCCTCGTTTCTCGAATTGCGTCATAGTTCTTGATACGGTCGCTCTTGAAAAAACAAACAGTGTTCGAGGCTCCAGCCATGTGAGCTTCAACAATTTGCCCTTTTCAAACTCGGAGAAGTCACGCATTTAGCTTAAATTTGACTAAATTCTAAAAATAAATTAGACAAAGACAGTAAATTAGATAAATAAACGTATTTACAATCGATATAACCTGTAATTACGAAGTTTTAGTTAAAGTTCTTAATATATTAGATCTTTGAAATATAGGAGTGG
>OZ038480.1:18303953-18358953 GCA_964036315.1 Acanthosepion esculentum
ATAGAGGAGAGCATGACTAAAGACTATGTGTACGCTATCCCGTGCAGCTGCGGAAAGAAATATAAAGCAGCCCCCTTAAGGTGAGCCTTCAAGAACACCAGAAATCTGTAACACGAGGGAAAGTGGAAAAATCAGGCGTGGCTGACCACATAAGGAGAGAGAAGGGAGATCACCACCCTCTGTGGGATCAGGTTGAGATCATAGACAAGGAACACCATTGGAAAATTCGTAAACTTAAGGAATCAGCACATATGCTTGGCCACAAAAATCTCCTGAGCCGACCAAGCATAGAAATAAATACAATATGGGACCCAGTAATAAGTAGTGCTAGAGAAAAGCGATAATAACAAAAAAGTTGCAATATGAGCGCTGGTAAAAAAATGTAATGAGAACAGCAAAAATTGCAATATCACCACTGGTAAAAATGGTTGCTGAAGACATTAGGTTTATAATACCCAGAAATTCATGCACGTCATGTCCTCAAGGACACATGGCACAGTGGATAAAGGCATTGGTTAGATCCAGTGACAGGTCCCAAAGAAGGTGAGTTCAATACCTGGTTAAGGGAAAAATTAACAGGAGATAACTGATAACTGACATCCATTAAACATGGCACGTGGAACTAGAACAGTCTACCCCAGTGAGCGAAATAAAGGGTTCAGTTCGACATTCCAACCACCTGAAGAAGGCTGGAACGTACAACGGCCGATACGTTGTAATAAATATGGCGACAAAGATGAGGGCAATACTTCGAATAATGTAAATAATGTAAATGTTCTTTTTATAATAAACAGTATTAACGACATTTCCCGGTCTGAATATCCGAGAAATTTCACAGAAAACATGTCTTCTCCGAGAGGAATTTCTCTGGTATGCACGCCAGTAAATGTTGTTAATACTGTTTATTATAAACAGAGCATTTACTGAAATAATTTTAACTATAAAAATAACGTCTAAACAGAAAATATATTAAAATAATTGTCGAACTTAGTCCATTTCATCATTCATATATATATATATATATATATATATATATATATATATATATATATA
This sequence comes from Acanthosepion esculentum, assembly GCA_964036315.1. Classification (NCBI taxonomy): domain Eukaryota; kingdom Metazoa; phylum Mollusca; class Cephalopoda; order Sepiida; family Sepiidae; genus Acanthosepion; species Acanthosepion esculentum. The sequence continues at coordinate 18,305,007 of OZ038480.1, forward strand.
TATATATACCTGGTCAAAATCAAAGACCAGATACAAACAAAAGTGTTAAAAAATATAAAATGCTGTTACTTTAATCAAAATATCTTTGTGAAACATTTACATTTAATTAGAAAATGTAGTTTATCAACAAACAAGTGAAAACTTTAAGCTTTTAATTGATTAATTTAAACAAACATTGGAAAAAGGATTTTTGGGTTGGTCATAAAGATAAGACCGTGTGTGAAAATAAAAACCAAATTATTGGACAGAAATTTTAGAACTAGTCAGTGTGCTCATAGCTTCAGGCATGTAGACATCTACGTCATTCATTTCCAGTATTAAATTTCAGATTTTAAAATGGATAAGGGTACAATTTTAACAGGATTGTTTAACTTCAAAGATGTGGTCTTTCGCAACCAGCCATTGCAAATGAAACTGGTCGTAGCAGAACTGTTAAAAATCCGGATGCGTATACTTTTAAAAAATCAAGCGGTCGCCCCAATAAAATCTCACCATATCTAGACAGACGCATTAGGCGAGAAGTTAAGAGAAATTCAAGCCTGACATCAAATCAGATAAAAGCTGAATGCAGCTCTCGAACAATTCGACGGCATTTAAATAAGAAAGGGTTTAAGAACTTGAAACGGCCTCAGTGGCCTTGCCTTCTTCTTCACCATAAAACCTCCCGTTTACAATTTGCTTCCGATTATCAAACTTGGAGTGTGGATAAATGGAAGAAAGTGTTATTTTCAGACGAGAAAAAATTCAATATTGATGGCCCAGATGGTTTTCAGCGTTACTGGCATGCAAAAGATGTCCCAAAAAGAAATTTTGTCAACACGACACAGTGGAGGTGGATCAATTATGGCCTGGGGTTCATTTTCGTACAATGGAACTCTTGAGTTACAGGAGGTAAAAGGTCGTCAAACAGCTGCTAGTTACATTGACATGTTAAGAATGCCATTGCTAATTACTGAAGGCCCTCATCTATGTGGAGAAAACTGGATTTTCCAGCAGGACAATGCTGCAATCCACAACGCTCTCCGGATCGAAACCCAATCGAGAATGTTTGGGGATGGATGGCAAAGGATGTTTATAAACATGGATCGCAAATTGAAACTGTGGATGCTCTTCGTGCTGCAGTTTATGAATCCTGGGTGAGCATCCCAAGCACCATCATGCAGAAGTTAATAATGAGTATGCCAAAGCGTATTTCCGAAGTAATTCGCAAAAATGGAGGATATACTGAGAATTAAATTGTCGTTGTGACTTATTTGTTCTGTATTTGCTATTTTTATTTACATGGTTTTATCTTTATGACCAAATAAAAAAAATCCGTTTTTTCAATGTTTGTTTAAATTAATCAATTAAAAGCTTAAAATGTTCACTTGTTTTTGATAAACTATATTTTCTATTTAATGTAAATGTTTCGCAAAATTATTTTGATTAAAGTAACAGTATTTTATATTTTTGTATCTGGTCTCAAGATTTTGACCAGGAGCGTATATATATATATATATATATATATATATATATATATATATATATATATATATATATATATATATATATATATTATTCAATAGTGGGAATGGTGTATTGAAAGTTTTAAAAGTAGCCAGAAAGGCGCTCATACGAATTCCAGCCGTGCTCTACAAGCAAAGGCTTGGAATAAACTCTACTACTCGTAGACAAAACAACACACATCAAAACAGTCAAACCTGAAGAGAAAGTAACAACATCCACCCATCCACCACCATTGAAAATGGCTAAAAAAAGTGACTGAAATCACTTGGGACAATGGACAATAAGGACGAATCTTGTACTCAACGAAACACGTTTGAAAGAAGGCTTGCTGCCCATATATATATATATATATATATATATATATATATATATATATATATATATATATATATATATAGGTAAATGTATGACAAGATGAAAAAATATGAGTGACACCTTTATTTCATGAATAATCTCCCTCGGACGGCACTAATATTTTTTACACCTTTTAACTATTGACACACACACACACACACACACACACACACACACACACACACACACACACACACACACACACACACACACACATATATATATATATATATATTGCTGATATCCTCTGAAGAGTGGACGGAGAGATTACTAGAAGTTACATCTACAAAAATGTAGAATCGGGATGCTGCTACATCATTTAAGTTGTAAATTTTACATTTGTATTAATACAATATATATATATATATATATATATATATATATATAGAGAGAGAGAGAGAGAGAGAGACAGACAGAGACAGAGACAGAGATAAAATGAGATAGAGAGATAGCGATAGAGAGAAAAACTGTATTTAGGAAGCAAATATTGATACAAATACTTATTCATTGAATTTAATCTTGAAAGTTTGCTTAATTTTCATTATATTGTTCTAATTTATGAATCAAATGTTACATCTTGCGATCCAAATTATGGGTAAGCTGTCCGAAGTTCATGTTTTTTTTTCTGTTTTACAGGTTTTTTTTTCAAGTACCTTCGGCCGTCCCAGTTATTTTCTTGAACTACTGCCTACCACACGGACAGCATATATATGCTACTTGAAAAACAATACAACAACAGAACAATATGAACTCCGGATAGTTTATTTACAATTTTGATCCCAATACTCTTACTCGAAGTTACTTGGATTATAATTGAAGTTATTTGGATTATAATTGAGTTATAATTGAGTATAATTACCACATCTAGTTAAGTTTCAGTCTGAAGTAGGAATTTTTTTTTTTAAGCGTATCACCCCAAGCAAGGCTGGTGGCCACTATCACGCATGGGGTTACAGAAGGGTTGGAGGAAGAGCAGATAGGAGTGGTAAAGGAAGGGATGTGAAGAAAGAGAAGGACGGAGGGTCGATCAAGGCAAGGGGGTTACAGGGGATTTAGAGCGAGAGCAGATAGGAATGAAAGATGAAAGGAAGTGGAGAAGGGAAGTGGATAGATCAAGGCAACTGGAGATGACGATTGACAAGCTGCTTAATATATATTTTATTTTAACAACTCCAGAAAATTCAGAAATTACGTGTATATTATGTTGAAACACCGGTTCTCGAAATATTACCAAAGTTAAGTAAAGTCTGGTCAGTACCTGGGAAAGCAGGAGGCTTTATTTGAATGTGCAGATGACGTAATGGATAACGGCCCGGAATTAAAGAGGGATTATCGAATTCCAAGTCGAGTCGCATTTTTTATATTCACTTACGTGCAAATAGTCTTGGGAAGTTTATGAATCTACTTCTTCTCATCCCCAATATATGGGTTAATTAGTAGGACATCTACGAGTAAATCATTATTAATTCAAAAAAGTCTTACAATCTAAAAATATTTGCTGGCTTTGAACAACTTGGCAAGGGTTCATAAGTCGTGAAAAAAAACAATCAATCCAGAAAATTCAGCATTCATATTCAGGATATTTTTGAGAAACCCGGATATATGTTCGCGCCGAGTTGCGTAGTAGTCAATAAATATTCTTTTAGCTTATATGCATCCTGAGTCTATTTCACACCTTCATCAAGTAAATGGACAGAAATGAACACTAGGATGGCTGAGGTGTCGTTTTCGACAACTTCAAATTTTCAACAAATTTCTATGGAATAACTAGTTTTGGTTCGATGCCGAGGCTGATGGACAATTATTGAATTTTAGCAAAGATGCTTAACAGACTTAATTCTTTAAAAAATATTCAGTGAAATAGCTGATATTTGAGGTTTTACCTTGAATGGCCGAGGTGTCGTTTTTGACACCTAGGCTATTTATAGGGTAAATGCATTGAAATAATATCATAACGCGGCAAATGTGCAAAGGATGAAACTAGGGTACTGTTAGTAACATGTAAAGATTGTAGAATCTAAGATATTGCTAAATAGTTGGTCCTACAGGATTGTAGAAAGAATGTTATAGCCTACTTCAAAATGATGTCTAATGTTGTGTAATAGTAATATTCTTTAATAAACTATGTATTGCAATCATATGAGTAATTTCATTAACCATATATGATTATTTTTCATGCGAAATATTAAAAAACAATCATAAGGTGTCGAAAACCACACCTTGGCCATTTTATATATATCAAAGGAGCTGGCCATCCTTGTGTTAAGAACAATATATATATATATATATATATATAGAGAGAGAGAGAGAGATATTTAAAGACATTTTTATGTTTAACATTCTTTTTATAGATACAAGTATGTAAGTAAATGCTCTGTTTATAATAGGCATTATTAAATAACATTTACCGGCCTGAATGTCCGAGGAATTTTCATAGAAAATATTCGTTCTCCGACAGGATTCGAACCTGTATCCTATACGGAACCGTCATATAACCTGACGTGCCTTAACCGATTCGGCCACTGAGGATCGTTCGGTTGGCAAGGTCGAATTTACTGCTTATAAACTTCAATCTTCCATGAATCTCTCACGTACATTCATAACTGCTCATGGCGTATATAATGTAAACAAATGACGTCACACATTATGAAATGGTTAATAAGTAAACGAACAGAACTTATCACAAAATGCAGACTCCAGAAACCAATAACGAATACCTTATAAAATATCACCATCAAAATTACAAATACTACACTATATACAACTCAGAAAATGCCACATACTTTAGATAAAGCCAATGATTTCAAGTAAACAAATAAGATAACCAGTCCCACAAATGAATCTAAATAAATTAACAAATTATCAAACTACGAATAAACGCATAAACAACTAAATATAATAATAATCAACAACAACTAGTGAAGTAATCAATAATAAATAATTAGCAAAAAGTTATCAATCAACACTATAAAATAGTTACAAGTTACAGCATTCGAATCCACAATTATTTCCACTCAATATCCTCTAGAATAATTTGAAACATAACCGTTACCTCCCTCAAATAACCGTTAGGACAATACAATAGCCTTTACTACCCATAATACAACATTAACCAGCATATATATATAATGGAGTCGAAACACAACAAGCATGGTATGAAGATTACGTTGAAGCATGAAACAGACTGTCGCCGCTTGGTGTTGACCTCAGTGTCTGCTAATAGAAGTTTATCACTCTGTTTCTGTTCCTTCTAAAGTTCATTTTAACTCTATACGCCTAACATCTCCGTCTAAACAATAACATTTTATTTATTAGGTATCTGTTTCTCGATAGGAGTAGATAGGTTTGCCTATCGCCCAGTTTACACTCCTCCCAGTCTTTTGAAAAGTGGAAGTTTATCCCTTGTTTCGTGTTAAGAATTGGGTTTCAGATTTCTTCTAAAGTCTTTTTCATTCGTTTTCACTCACAGTAGCTTTTTTCACTTGCATTTTAGTGTCATTGTCGCTTTGCAGGAATCAAACTGATGATATATATATATATATATATATATATATATATATATATATGTGTGTGTGTGTGTGTGTGTGTGTGTGTGTGTGTGCGCGCGCGTGTGTGTAGGTATTAGTGATTGGACGATAACAATATTTTTACCGATTCCGATACAATTCCCGATACTGTTTTAAATTTCCGATTTCAATACCTACAATGATTCAAATTCATTATTTTCATGCCTTACAACTGGTTTGGGAAACTTAATAAACAAAGTACATTTATTAATAAAACATTTAGTATAAAAATGAATACAAAAGCTTATGAAATAAAGTTAGATATCTTTTTTCTATAAAAAAAATTGGATAAGAGTAAATAATAAAGAGAACAATTTCTTTACGTAAATCATTTAAAGTACTTCGCTACAGTTGACATATTTCTTTAGATTGTTTATCATTAGAAATCTTTAAAAATCTTCCAAACTACACTTATTTGCTTGGCATTGGATACACTCGCCATCATTAGGGTCTGAAAATAATAAACATCGGTTAAAATTAAAATTTTTCACTGTTAGGTAAAAAATGTTTCTGGTTTTCTAATGAGTATAATTTGTAAACATTCAACAAATAATGGTTTTCTATTAATAGTAAAATAAAAAAAATGTGTCTATTTTTTGTCCACATTTTAAGTTTTACCAAGCAGAGGTGCCTTTTAATTATTATGTTATTTCCTTAAAATTTTATATGTGGTGTATTTCAATGAATAGAACAAATTTAGGGGTGACAATACAATTTCAGGATGCACTTAAAAAAATAAGAGACAGCCTAATTTATATATAATTGTTGTGAGACCAATACTTCCCTACATCATGGACAATCCCAGTACTATATTATTATGTGAATGATAGTACCATGTGAGTAGTAGCACCAGTAATGCGCAGCCGCGTACGATACCAATATCGGACACCACTGGATAATAAACTCTGCTTAAACTATTCTTTGTAAATTTTCTGTTGAATATATCTTTCTTACCTCTAACCCGTGTTCCGTGTTTTACTTCCGTGGCCCCTACTTCGGGTCCATATCAATAATATTGTAACAATAATACTCTAAACAGAAAGGCATCATCCTATGTACTGCAGTTTCACTCATGCATATATTTTGATAAATTACATCTCAGAAATATAGACAAATACTGAAAGGGCGAAACGTTGTAATAAATATGGCGACAAAGATGAGGAAAATAGTCCGAATAATGTAAATAGTGTACATAATACCTCATCTCAGAAATATAAACAGATACTGAAAGGCCGAAACGTTGTAATAAATATGTCGACAAAGATGAGGAAAATAGTCCGAATAATGTAAATAATGTACATAATACCTCATCTCAGAAATATAGACAGATACTGAAAGGGCGAAACGTTGTAATAAATATGGCGACAAAGATGAGGAAAATAGTCCGAATAATGTAAATAGTGTACATAATACCTCAACTCAGAAATATAGACAGATGCGAAAATGCTGAAACGTTGTAATAAATATGGCGACAAAGATGAGGAAAATAGTCCGAATAATGTAAATAGTGTACATAATACCTCAACTCAGAAATATAGACAGATGCGAAAATGCTGAAACGTTGTAATAAATATGGCGACAAAGATGAGGAAAATAGTCCGAATAATGTAAATAGTGTACATAATACCTCATCTCAGAAATATAGACAGATACTGAAAGGGCGAAACCTTGTAATAAATATGGTAACAAAGATGAAAACAATAGTCCGAATAATGTAAGTAGTGTACATAATACCTCATCTCAGAAATATACACAAATACTGAGCGACGAACTGTTATGTAATATCTATCATCTTATATGGCAGTACATGCTGAAATATCTACTCATAGATGATGAGAAAACCGGAGTCTAAAGTGAGAATACCATGGACGGAATATGTGAGTAAAGAGGAAGTCTAAAGGAAAATGGAAGCGTATAAGACACTTAAGCTCAGAATCAGTGATAGCTGAAATTTATTGGGCACATAAAGAAGACCTGTAGAAGTTGACTCGGTATTAAGGAAGAAGTATGGAAATAATATAATAGCTTTATTTCATCAACTGTTTGAACTAGTCTCTTTATCTTTGTTGTTTGGCTCACCACTTTTATGCGTATACATTCTACGGCCGGCCTTATTACAGGACATATTGAAAGCAAAACGGACAGGGGAAAGCAGCGAGTCACCCACCTGACGAACTTGTGTGAATAGATGGCGGAACATGGATGGGTGTCTTGGCAAAGGGATAAACGTTGTTACAATGATATATTACGGATAGGAGGATGTGGAAAGCCATGAACACTCACGTCCTGAAAGGACATCGCATATAGAAGAAGAAGAAGAAGAAGATGAAGAAGAAGATGAAGCAGAAGAAGAAGTAGAAGAAGAAGAAGAAGAAGTAGAAGAAGAAGAAGATGAAGTAGAAGAAGACGAAGTAGAAGAAGAAGAAGATGAAGAAGAAGTTGAAGAAGAAGAAGAAGAAGAAGAAGTAGAAGAAGAAGAAGAAGAAGAAGAAGAAGAAGAAGAAGAAGATGAAGAAGAAGATGAAGCAGAAGAAGAAGTAGAAGAAGAAGAAGATGAAGTAGAAGAAGACGAAGTAGAAGAAGAAGAAGAAGAAGAAGAAGGAGAAGAAGAAGTAGAAGAAGAAGAATAAGAAGAAGTAGAAGAAGAAGAAGAAGAAGAAGTAGAAGAAGAAGAAGATGAAGTAGAAGAAGACGAAGTAGAAGAAGAAGAAGATGAAGAAGAAGTTGAAGAAGAAGAAGAAGAAGAAGTAGAAGAAGAAGAAGAAGAAGAAGAAGAAGAAGATGAAGAAGAAGATGAAGCAGAAGAAGAAGTAGAAGAAGAAGAAGATGAAGTAGAAGAAGACGAAGTAGAAGAAGAAGAAGAAGAAGAAGGAGAAGAAGAAGTAGAAGAAGAAGAATAAGAAGAAGTAGAAGAAGAAGAAGTAGAAGAAGAAGAAGAAGTAGAAGAAGAAGAAGAAGAAGAAGTAGAAGAAGAAGATGAAGAAGAAAAAGAAGCAGAAGAAGCAGTAGAAGAAGTTGAAGAAGAAGAAGTAGAAGAAGAAGAAGAAGATGAAGAAGAAGTAGAAGAAGAGGAGGAGAAGAAGAAGATGAAGAAGTTGAAGAAGAAGAAGAAGAAGAAGTAGTAGTAGTAGTAGTAGTAGAAGAAGAAGAAGAAGAAGAAGAAGAAGAAGAAGAAGAAGAAGAAGAAGAAGAATATAAAGAGTAATCTATGAAATCCGAATATTCGGACAGAGTCCTTTATCTTATAAAAAAAGCAAGGCAAAGGACTTATAATTTTCTCTTTATTCTTCCCTTATATCATGTTTCACGTTTCTTGTCCAATTTCATACAAACGAGTAAAATTGATTGCAGCTTACTGAAGAGCATGTTGACAAAATTCAAATGCAGCATGAAACGTTGTCGCTCCTGTCTGTGAATTCTTCGAACTGGAAATCTCAAAAGTTAGAAAACTAAAGAACTGAGTTCGAGAAAAGAGAATTGGTTTAAATATTACAAGATATGGCACTCAACCAAGTATTGCTGGAAATCTGTGCGCAGAAATGGTGTGAGCCAAAAAAAAGAAAAAAAAAAGACAAAAATAGTCTAAACAATGAAATAAAGCTGTTATATTATTTCAACAGTTCGCTGTGTCAGTAAATTAAAATTCAACATGCCTGACGGGCTTAAACAGGTGGATGACGAAACATGGTTTGTTGAGGTAGCAGAGGGAAGGAATTTGTTGAGAGCTGCAAGGGATAGAGGGAGGTGGAGAGCCATGATCGTCTACATCCTGAAAGGACATGGCACATAAAAACAGAGAGAATGATCTTCCGGGATTTGGACGTAACGAGACCGTTATTTCCCGTCTGTGTTTGCCATAAATACAGTTTGATCTTTGTATCTTACTCTTATAAGATTGTGCTTACGATACTAAATCTTTGAAGGGTCTTCAGCTCCCTTAGGACAGCCTCACTGTAAAGCTTGAAAAGACAGGTGAGAAGACATATCCTTGTCTTACGCTAAATCTAGCTCCCTTAGGACAGCCTCACTGTAAAGCTTGAATAAGTCTGGCGAGAAGACACATCCTTGTCTTACGCTAAATCTAGTTCCCTTAGCATAGCCTCACAGTAAAGCCTGAATAATTCTGGCGAGAAGACACATCCTTGTCTTACGCTAAATCTAGCTCCCTTAGGATAGCCTCACAGTAAAGCTTGAATAAGTCTGGCGAGAAGACACATCCTTGTCTTACGCTAAATTTAGCTCCCTTAGGATAGCCTCACAGTAAAGCTGAATAAGTCTGTCGAGAAGACACATCATTGTCATACGCTAAATCTAGCTCCCTTAGGATAGCCTCAAGGTAAAGCTTGAATAAGTCTGGCGAGAAGACACATCCTTGTCTTACGCTAAATCTAGCTCCCTTAGGATAGCCTCACAGTAAAGCTTGAATAATTCTGGCGAGAAGACACATCCTTGTCTTACGCTAAATCTAGCTCCCTTAGGATAGCCTCACAGTAAAGCTTGAATAATTCTGGCGAGAAGACACATCCTTGTCTTACGCTAAATCTAGCTCCTTTAGCATAGCCTTACCCGTTGACCATTAATAATTTGGTTATTCGGAAAATAAGTTATTCATAAATTAATTTTCGCAAAGATCTCTGTGAGTCACAGGATGGTTTTAAAAAATTCGTAAAACGAGATAAAAAAGTTTCTTTTTTTGTTTTAATTTACCCTCTTTCCTTCTTTGTCTTTCCTTTCTTTCTCTTTAACTTCTCCTTTTCTGTTTTCTTTCTACGCTTACTTTCTTTTTATCTTGCTTGCTTTCTTTGTTTCGTTTTGCGCGCTTTCTTTTCTTTTAACGCTTTTGTTTATTGCTACGTTTTCATTCTACACTTTACTTTTTTCTTTCTTACGTCCTTTCCTTCGGTTTTTCTTTCTTTCGGTCTTTCTTTCTTTCATTCTTTCTTGCTTTGGTACTTTTTATTTCTCTCTTTCTTTCCCTGTTTTCCGATTCAATTTTCCCTTTCATCTTCGTCTACAATTTATTTATTTTTTTATTTTTGTATTGTTTCATCATTCTTGTTGCCTTTCGTTTTTTTTTACCTGACGTTTCTTTCTTTTTACCTTCCCTTTCTTTCTTCTTCCCCTTCGTTTCTTTCTTTTTGCCTTTCGTTTTTTTCCTTTTAACTTCCGTTTCTTTCTTTTTCCCTTCGGTTTCTTTCTTTTTGCACTTCGTTTTTTTGCCTTCTGTTTCTTTCTTTTTGCCTTTCGTTTCTTTCTTTTTGCCTTTCGTTTCATTCTTTTTATCTTCCGTTTCTTTATTTTGCTTTCCGTTTCCTATTTTTTGCTTTTCGTTTCTTTCTTTTTACCTTCCGTTTCTTTCTTTTCGCCTTTCATTTCTTTATTTTACCTTTTCATTTCTTACTTTTTACCTTCCGTTTCCTTCTATTTGCCTTCCCTTTTTTCTTTTAACGTTCCGTTTCTTTGTTTTGCCTTCCGTTTCTTTCTTTTTGCCCTTCGATTCTTTATTTTTGCCTTTCGATTCTTTCTTTTTGCCTTTCGATTCTTTCTTTTCGCCTTTCATTTCTTTATTTTACCTTTTCATTTCTTACTTTTTACCTTCCGTTTCCTTCTATTTGCCTTCCCTTTTTTCTTTTAACGTTCCGTTTCTTTGTTTTTGCCTTCCGTTTCTTTCTTTTTGCCCTTCGATTCTTTATTTTTGCCTTTCGATTCTTTCTTTTTGCCTTTCGATTCTTTCTTTTTGCCTTTCGTTTCTTTCCTTTTTCCTTTCCTTTCTTTCTTTTTACCTTCTGATTCTTACTTTCTGCCTTTCGTTTCTCTCTTTTTGCCCTTCGTTTCATTCTTTTTATCTTCTGTTTCTTTCTTTTTTTCTTCCGTTTTCTTTCTTTTTGCCTTTCGTTTCTTTCTTTTTGCCCTTCGTTTTTTTTCTTTTTGCCTTCCGTTTCTTTCTTTTCACATTCCGTTTCTTTCTTTGTCTTTTGGTTTTCTTTCAGATGTGTTTCCTTTCCTATATTTCTTTGTTCAATGAATCATGTTTTTCTCTTTCTTCATCTTTCTTTTTACTTTTCCTTCCTATCCTTTTCCTTTGTCTTCTCTGATTTATACTTCCTCTAATTTTTCTCTCACCTTTTCCTTTCCTGTCTTCTTTATTTTCCTTGTTTTGCTCTCCTTTCCCTTTTTCTTCTTTCCTTTCTTCATCTTTTTTGTCACTTGTTCTTCAATAATCCTTGTTTTTATACTTTTTGCTTCTCTTTCATCTCACTCTCTCTCTCTCTTTCTCTCTATTTTAATCATTTTTCTTTTAAAACATTATTCCCTTCCTTTCTTTCAATTCTTTAAAAGTGATTTCTATTCTTTTTTCTACCCTTTATACTTGATTTCTCTCTTCACAATTTTATCACCCATCCCCTCTCTATCTCTTTCCAGGTGTTGTGCAAAAGGTCAAATTTCAATTTCCCAATTTCTTCATGACTTAGAAAGCCTAATTCCCTGATCGTCTGACCATTCGTGGCCCCCATCAAGGACGTGAGGCAGCAGGACATTTGCGGCAAATTATTCTTGTTGTGACCAAGGCAAATTGATAGAAAAAAGTATTTTTGTCTTTTCTTTTGATTATTTTACGTTTCGCATTATATTTTAGCATTAATTCTGCCACTGCCGAGGACACTCGTATAATTTTCGACACTTTCAGCTAACGGTTTATAATATTGGCAAGAGTTCTCAGGGGCATCATGGGTAAATAGTTTAAGAATGGCGGTCTTGTGACATTGTGGATAAAGAATGTAAATGGACAGAAGGAATAGACAAAATCTAAAGAAAAGATTTAAAAAAAATGAAAAAGATACTAACGGATAGTTTTCCATTACTTTCCCTTTATTTTTTTCCGTGATAAAAAATGGCGTTTTCTTTTTAGTTTCTTTTTATTTGTTTGCATTTTTTTGTTATCTTGTTAACTTAGAATCTTTTCTTTTCTTAAATAATTTGAAGATTTTCTTTGTTTTGCGTGTTTCTTCATTTTATGCAACGTTTTATTTTTGATGTTTTTTTGTCAGTTATTTGCTTTTATAATCCAAGACTTTAGGCATGTTTCTTCTGCTCTTATTAGTCAGAGACCTATTCTACAACCTCCAGCTTTTATTTCGTAGTACATGCGATGAAGGGGAATTTTAGAGGGCTTTTACGGCTGTTGGCTAAGATATATATATATATATATATATATATATATATATATATATATATATATATTTCATTAAATAATATAGACAAGTGTTGTCTATTTTTTTATGAAATTCTTTTGATATCGTCTGATAAGCTTAATAACATTATCATTAAAAGAAGAAAAAAATCACAATATTGATACATATTTTTTTAATCCTAACTAAGCTTTGGGCTTACATAAGCCATTATCAAAGATGACAATTACATTACAATATATTAAACAATACATGCACAGTCTGTTTTTGTTTACATGGAAGATTTCCAAGCAACGACAAACTTGTGCATACAAGACGCAAACACAAAAAAAAACTGTCCGTGTATTGTTTAATATATTAAATATATATATATATATATATATCGGACAGTTCACAGTCGAACAATTCTTTATACGATTTCGCACGCAATGCAAAAACCGAAGAGCCACTCAAGATGATGTGTATAAACAGTCAGTATATTTATTTATTTTCAACCACCGATCTGAATATTTGTAAAAATTTACGCCCGTCCTCAGGAATAGTACCTGCGTTCCTCAGGGCAGAAAAAAAGCCAGTGTTTAGACTGGCGTGCCTTACCGCTTGGCAACAAATCAACAAACGAAATACGTGCTTTCAAACGAAATTTTTCTCCTGTGACTGTGTGTGCGTGTATATAAAAAAAATGTAACCTGGTAATATACATACTTATACTTGATATGAAAAAAATAATTTTACATACTGTAAGTAATTCTAATACATTTACTTGGTTTTAAAAAGAAATATAGTCTATTAAAAATTAAAAGTGAAATTTTTTTAGAATTGTAGTAAAATAAATCATATTCTAGCCTAAACATCGCCAAAAAATCTTTAAGTATACAAATAGAAAAAATGCCGTAAGAATTTTTTACCGTTAACAATAAATTTTTTTATAAAAAACCCAGACGACGTGCATTTAGCGGATGTCAGAATTTGTTGAAAAATACATCCCTACCCATCCCTAAACATAACCCCGCTTTCGAATGTAACTAATAACTGATACAACAAAAATTGAAATTGAACACGCTACCACCCCCCTTGTCTGGATGAGTGGATTTCTCTGTATCCTTGGAAACACTGAATTATGAACCTTTGCCGTTCCTTTAAAACTAAGTAAATTTAAAAATAAGTTACTCCAAAATTCGCTTGAGGATGAAATGGAACTAATGTTTTTAATTTAATTACAAAATTAAATTCGAAGTTTTTAGCTTCCATTCTTGAAACATAGTTATTACTGTGTAGCGAAAAAACATATTTTAAATCAGTTAATTTATAATATATATATATATATATATATATATATATATATATATATATATATATATCAGTTTTTGGTTGTACAGAACTTTATAATAGCAAGGAACAAGCGTTATTCAAAATTTAAATTACAAGACATGTTGGTGCAAATTTAATAACTAAAAACAACCTGTTTCGTCACAGTTTATCTAGATTTATTCTGGGAATTAAACGTATAAATTAATTTATACGATGACTAATGTCGATAGAAAAAACATTTTCAAGGAAAAGTAGCGACCAATAATATTCAGACTCAGAGGGATGGCTTGCGGGATCTGATATATAAGGGTTGTGATGTAATTGCAGAAATTGCCTGACAGCCATGACTGGGTTCACCTGCTTGTGTGGCATGGTGAAGAGAGCTGTTGCCAGACATAGGTTCTACTAGGAGCCACCCTCGTGACCCAGGGAAGTACTACCTCCTCAGGGCATTTGATGTGGTCTTGCGCGTTGAGTCTGAGGACCTCTGGGTAGATGAATGGAGGTATAATGACGCTATCACTTGTGATCACGCCAAAAATTTTCGTAATCAACATTAGACTCATCCAACTCTTACCAAATTCTCTGCCCTGTCCTCAGATTGACACCCAAACGCTCTGAAATGTTCGCATTAGGACTTCCAGTACAGTATACAGTTTTCAAATTTCTGACGGAGCGAATTGCATCATGGTGCACCTTTTCTCACAGACAGTGCCCAATTACCCTAATATACTGTGCAGTCGACAAAATCAAAAACAAACAATGCGCATGTGCGGAATGAAAAATATAAAATTGCGACTATTTACCCATCGCACCCTGTATATTGTCACATTTTACCAGCTGCACCGACACTACATAGATGGATAAATCGACAGAGGACGAGGGTACAAACATCAGTATAAATGTCAATTTACGTACATAAATACATGGTAAATGTCAGTTTCTCCATTTAAGGAAGCGTCATGCCATGTACTACCCGACAGAAGTGCGGAGGAGAAACACTTCGACCCCAGATACTACACTCCGTATTTACACGTCACGCCACGGGTCGGGAGACGCCACAAAGCCGGTTTAAAGTGGAGAGCCCAAACGCTTGCCCATACGCCAAGATCAAAATTTGCCCGCAACAAACGTCTCGCTGGCGTCGATATTCTAGCAACCATACGTCTTTGGTGCAATGAAGGAGGTCCTGACACAGGCTTCGAATCACCGGGGCCAGACATATCTCATTTTTTTGTTGTGTTCTGGCCGAAAACAGAAAGACATTTGAGAGATAAAAATGTAGTTTGTCCGTCAGATTTTATTTATTTGCCGCACCGCGCTGGCAGGATGTGACACAAGGTCAATTTAATGTGGGAAGGTCGTGCAGCCTGGTCATGTCCCAAAATGCCCCCCACAACCGTGGGTTGCTTTGGCATCGGTATTACTACCGATCTCTACTCTTTATTGCAATGGAGAAGGTACTACAGCGGACAGCTCTTCTCCGTTACCGAGTACTTCTCAACATTTTTAGTTTCACTCTGTTCGAAGTCAAAGACAGAAACACAATTAAAAATAAAAGTGTAGTCTGACCGAAAAGCAGATACTACACCCTGATCCTATATATATATATATATAAATTAGTAGCCTTTGTCTTTTAGGGTTTTGGAGATAGAACCCATAACCATATATATTCTGAAATTACATTACCCAGGGACCTTGGATATGTATATTTCATTTTGATCAAAGCGGGTCCCCCGGAGAGGGGCACACAGCCTCCCCACCCCAGAAATTTTCCCTTTGATTTTAAATTAAATTTAAATTAGAACGCGGGAATAACTCCTATCCAAAATATAGAAGGAAAAAGCCAGAAGATGGAGGTCACCTCGGCAAGATATAATGAAACAAATAGACGTCAAGTTGAGCAAGAAATCACCAAAGTGGGTAGTGCCTTGCAATACATATTTGTTGCGACAATTCAACTGCCATATCAATGTTGAAATTGCTCAACAATTCATTCAATCAATAATTGCATCAGATACATATAAAAGGGGTCAAATCAAACAAACTCGCCATTGAATTTTGTTTCCCATTGATTTAAATTAAATTTAAATTAGAACACGGGAACAACTCCTATCCAAAATATAGAAGGAGAAAGCCAGAAGATGGAGGTCACATCGGCAAGATCATTGAGTAATACTGAAATTTATCATTTTTCTATACAAATTATAACAACCATTTTTAAATCAATCATCATTTTCTTACCAAAAAAAAGTAACATGCAGCAAGGCGATGGTAGTCTGAGCCAAAACAGATACTACACTCTGATCCTGTATTTAGTGTAATTAGGTATCCGACCCTTCCAAGGAAGCTATCCTATCAGCAGGTGTAGCGTATACTATTACCATTTTGTGAGTGGAATCTGGACCATGCAGTAGTTTCTACGATGCTATAATGGAGTGTATAGTTAAGACTGTGTTTTCTGGTAATTAATCCAGATAGGTTTTTACGTGTACCAATTACGGATTTGCCATTTCGCAGCCTCGGTTTCTCCCCTAACACAGTTTAATTAAACTTAGATAAATAATATCAAAATTAAACCCAGATCTCCTACACTAATATAAGGAGTCTACATTCCAACTAGACAGAAGTTGAGCTACAACTTCTTGAAGTCAAATTCTAAGCCAGTTCAAGAATTTAAATTGTCGGGCTACTAGCCTCTACTCACAAAAGAAAACTCTTTAAATCCATTTGGCTATGAGCTTGGAGCATATTTCAAGCATAGGTTGCTCTGTGGCAGAGACCTCGAAAACAAAGACCCTACCTTTCAGTTAATGCGTTTCGCGTGACCCTCTTTCGTCGAATGTCGTTTGTATTCACTGTGTATCGTACTCAATATCGATGTTGTAAAATTCATGAGAGTTTTAGATTCTGCAGGCCTTCTTTCTTCATCCTGTGTCCCAGATATTTAAACGGTTTGTTTCTTATTGTAAGTAGCAGCCTCCGCGTAATTCTTATTTTCCGCAAATCTTTATCGTTGCTTACATGTTCATTCGGTGATACTCTCAGTATTCCTCTGTAGAACCACATCACTGGTACTACAAGTACCAATTTCATCTACGAAGAGATTGTCCACCATTCGTTCTTTCTTATACTTTAATTTAATATTTATTTATTAACAGTTCTGATGAATTATTTAACAATGTACCCAGCTTCATTGTTTACGACATTCCGCTAACGGCCGACTAACTGTTTAATGCCCCAACGATAGAAATCATTATGTTTTGGATCGAAAGATTCATCAAGTCACGTTTCAAGCTCCACATCGTTGTTGAATGAAGCACCCCTAAAATTATTAGAAAGCACTCAGAAAAGATGATATCGTGAAGAGGCTAAATCATGAGATAATTGTATGTGTGACAGAACTTCTCAACCGAGCTCATTTTTGTATCCGTCTGGTGTCGAGTGAGTAAACTGGTAGCAATGGAGAAGCGCTAGTGTTTATTTGTCA
This sequence comes from Acanthosepion esculentum, assembly GCA_964036315.1. Classification (NCBI taxonomy): domain Eukaryota; kingdom Metazoa; phylum Mollusca; class Cephalopoda; order Sepiida; family Sepiidae; genus Acanthosepion; species Acanthosepion esculentum. The sequence continues at coordinate 18,322,424 of OZ038480.1, forward strand.
CGATCATTGCGCGTGACACTCTTGCGCCATGTTTCTGGACAGTACTCGGTACGTGATGAGCGACACTAACATTAAATCTGATATCTTCTGAGGTAATCTCCGAGTGGTTTAGCGCCATGCTTCTTTAATCAGCGCGTACAATTGGTTCTCAATAAACTGAACATATCGGTCAGAACGTGGATAGTCTGTAATTTCAAACATCACTTCTTAGAAACGGAAAAAGCATTTCTGCGTCTATTCTGTCTAGAAATGCAGTCATCTTTAGACACAGCACAAAAGTCTCTGACAGATTTGTGACGTTGATTAATAGTAAACAGAAGATTTCGATTATTCTTATCTAGTTGCCTTGATCTATCCACTTCCCTTCTCCACATCCTTTCACCTTTCATTCCTATCTGCTCTCGCTCCAAATCTTCTGTAACCCCCTTGCCTTGATTGATCCACTATCTTTCTCCACATCATCTCCTTTACCATTACTATCTGCTCTTCCTCCAAACCTTCTGTAACCCCTTGCGTGCTAGTGGCTTCCAGCCTTGCTTGGGATGATAAGCTTAAAAAAAAAAAAATTGACATTCCATATCAGCGAGGTTGATAATCTGAAATAAAATTTCAATAACGTTAGACAACAGTTTCACACGATGACTAGAATTACCAAGAAGCAAAAAATGGTACGAAAAATTATTCTTCGAATTCATTCGCAGAAGATTCGAAAAAAAAACAAAACAAGGTGTCCATAAAGTTCGTGTGCACTTTAAAAAATTTATAACTTTATTTGTATTTGCGATAGAAATAATCTGTAAAAAATGTTATAAAGTTTAATGTACCTAGTTTTAAGTATCGCTAAAATAACTAATGTGAGTTCAGGCATTACTGTAAATCAGTTGGATATATACAGGGTGTCCATAAAGTTCGTGTGAACTTTAAAAACTTTATAACTCTTTTTCTATTTGCGATAGAAATAATTTGTAAAAAGGATTAGAAAGAAGTAAATCTATATTTTTTAAGGTTTTATTGAAGTTTTATTTAAGTTTCCACATGTCCTCCATCATTAGCAATACAAAGGGTAATACGATTTTGCAGTTCACGGAAAACATTTGCCAACTGATTTACAGTAATGCCTGAAATCACATTAGTTATTTTAGCTATACTTAAAACTAGGTACATTAAACTTTGTAACATTTTTTACAGATTATTTCTATCGCAAATACAAATAAAGTTATACATTTTTAAAGTGCACACAAACTTTATGGACAACCTGTATAAAATGAATCTTAAAAACAATCGAGCAACTAAATAGTGTATAACATTTTTAGTGTTATTAAAATTCTAAGCATAGGTTAAAACAATAAACATTGCCAAGGGAGTTAATGAATGTAATAGATCCGACTGAAATTCGAACTCGGCTCTACGATTCCTGAATCCGAAACGCTATTCATAACTCAACCGTGCCTATGAACAAAATGAACAAAAGAAAAATATTAAGAAGAGAGAACAATAAAAGAACAGGAATTAAGAAGACAGAAGATAACGAGTGATATTGCATTTAAAATTTGAAGATAAATATTGACTAGGAAGTAAGAAGCTTGAAGAGTGTTCCACAAAAAAACTGTCAGCCATGAATTTATGGTTACATGTTTCAAATGTAAAATGATGAGACCTTGCCACTCATGTAGCACTGTATTTAAATTCATAAAGTCTAGATACCAAAGAGGAAAGCTCGTCAAAACAATTATCATGAAGGTATTTAAAGAAAAGACACAGAAAAACTAGATTATTGAAGCAGAAATGCTAGGTCAGAGCCAATAACATTGCAGATTCCTCTTTGGATTTTATCAAGATTCGCTAAATACATAGCGGAAGTACCAGAACAGATGTGACAGCCATATTCAAAGCATGATTTTATAAATAACCGTATTTATTTTCCGGAAGACATTCGCCACTCTTCCTATGAGTCATCGGATTTCTGTCACACTTTCAACCGTTCGTTACTACACTACCAAGTGAGAGAGAAATTTATATATTCCCTTGTGCAAATTAATTGAAATAAAACGAATAATTCCGTTATTATTTACTTTTTTTTCGTATTTTTCCAATGAAACATGACCCAATGCACATGTTAGTACTTCGTATGTCATTCCACGAAGTCGCTCCTTGCAGATTGACCACATATTCTAGATTGGATTTAAATCAGGAGAGTTTCCGGGACAGTCTATATATAGTACTTTGACTTGCTCACTGGTAAGGCATGCCAGTGTGTTCGTGCAGCGTTACAAATTTTCGTACGCTTCCTTGGAGTAACGTCCATCGCAGACAATAGCTGTAGGACAGCTAATCGACAGTCGAGACAATAGTGTCTGGGCTTGATAAAAATCTGATGCAATCTCGGAGGACACAATATTTTTTTAGGCCAAATAAATTTCATTATACACCCCGAAAATGAATTCATATTACTGCACACCACTGCAAATGAACTAGTCTTAGGAAAAAATCGAATCGATTACACGCTGTCACTGCAGTGGGTCTAAACCTGACTGTATGATGAAAGAAAGGAAACTAAAGCGGTTGCTTCTTGTTAATTTGCACAAGGGTGTACCTGCCTGATTTTGACGTCCCCAGTACATAATTCGCAACAGTTTATTTTTAGCTAGCAACCATATATTCTGTCTTCTTACAATTATTATTTCTTTCTTTTTGCTTGACTTTGTCTAAGTATTTTTCAGTTCTCTTTATTTATCTCCTACTACTACTACTATTATTATTATTATCATTATTAAGGAGAAGGTGGAGGAGATAGACAAGGGGGGAGAAGGGAATAATGAATAGAATGAAATAATAATTTATAGGCGAATTAAGAAAATAACTCTATCATATTTTTCTTCCTTTTTTCTTCTCCCTCCCATCCTTCTTTTTCCCTTAATTTTTCTTTTTTCTCCCCCTTCTCTTTCTTTCTTTTACCTCCCACTTTCACTCATTTCTTCAATATTTTCTCCGCCATTTTTTCCCATCTACACATTCCTCCTCATTCTTCTTCGTACTTCTGACGGATTTGATTTTTACCATGATGGCCTAACGTTTCAGTTTTAACGGGATTTTTTACGATAGCCTTACACACACGACCTCGTCTAGTAAATAACCGCACATTGTCACCAGTGTAAGATATCGTGGTAAGTAAGGCGGAAAAAAAAATCAACCCCCGATGTTAGAGAGTGAAGACATTTTCAGGATTCTGGTTGGAGATTATAGCTAAGTACGCAATCAGTTTGAATCAATGAAGGGTCACGCCTTTGCAAAAAAAAAAAAAAAAAAAAACGAACAAAAGAAAAGACAAACATAAAGCTATGCCAATTCCTGTCCGATATTGTCCAGTCTGGCCCCTGGACGCTGCCATAAAAATACTGGTCTACTGTGTAATTGCTTTCGGTACCCTTTGCATGGAAAGGTGGAAATCGTATTTCTTTTCTTTTTTTACCTATTGTTAATGCTTTGTTTCTATTGTCTCACAAACTCTTAGTTCAGTCTTCACTATGAAAAAGTTTTGCTTTGTTACTTCAGTTAGGATTTTAACCCATTTTATCCAAAGTGCCGAACATGAAACAACACCGACCTGACGTGGCTTCTCGCTGTCTTTTCTACAAATATTTTCATGGCAACTACTCTGAAAAGGTTTTTTTCCCCCTGCTTCCCTCACTACATGAGTTTAAGCGTTCTACTAGATTGGCATTTAGGTCCCACCCTTTCACTGTTGAATTATTTAAATTTAACCGCCACTTCTACTCCAATAGTTTCTTTTCTCGCACTTCCCGCCTGTGGAACTCTCTTCCGTTTACTTGCTACCAGAATAAATACAATCTTCAAAAATTTAAATCGTCAGTCGCGATCAACTATCTTCTAGAATCGCGTTCAGTTTTTATCCTTTCCTCGTTTCCTTATGTCCAGTCTTTTATATCAGCAGCACTCCCAGGAAGCCCTGTCCACTCGTGGCATTCTCGCCTTGCTTGGCGGTGAAATAATTAAAAAGGTATAGTTGATGATTTAAGAAACTGAATTAATATGCATATGAAAACAGAAAAACGAACAAAAAAATCTATGTTTGAGCTTAAATATAATATGTTATATGAAATAGTATGAAGGTAAAGTAAAGTTTAGGATCACCCTATATATATATATATTTGAATTGGACAAAGTCCGACAATTTATTTAAAGACATTTGTGATATTAACCGTTCGGCCACAGAGAAGCGTCTGGTTAGCAAGGTCGATTTCACTATCTTCAAACTTAAATATTCCATGAATCTCTTCTATTCATATCTGGTCTCGCGTATCAAATGTAAACAAATGACGTCATATATTTTTGAATTGGACAAAGTCCGACAATTTATTTAAAGACATTTATGATATGTTTAACGTTCTTTTTATAGATACAAGTATTTAAGCAAATGCTCTGTTTTTTTTATAATAAACAGTATTAAATAACATTTACCGGCCTGAATGTCCGAGAAATTTTCATAGACAGGAATCGAACCTGTATCCTAAAAGTAACCGTCATTTCGCGTGACGTGCCTTAATCGTTCGGCCACAGAGCAGCGTCTGGTTAGCAAGGTCGATTTCACTATCTTCAAACTTAAATCTTCCATGAATCTCTTCTATTCATATCTGCTCTAGCGTATCAAATGTAAACAAATGACGTCATATATTTTTGAATTGGACAAATGACGGTTCCGTATAGGATACAGGTTCGATTCCTGTCGGAGAACGAAAATTTTCTAATGTTATTTAATACTGTTTATTATAAAACAGAGCATTATCTTAAATACGTGTATCTATAAAAAGAACGTTAAACATATAAATGTCTTTAAATATATATATATATATATATATATATATATATATATATATAGAGAGAGAGAGAGAGAGAGAGAGAGAGAGAGAGAGTGAGTGGCTGCTGCTGCTAATGCAATGCTCTTCAACTAGAATTTATCTCTCCTAGCCGTGCGACGATAGCTTGGGTGTGGAATCTCTGATTGATATCAAATCGGTTAGGTTTCGATCCCGACTTGAAACAATCGGATATCCACACGGATGAACTACGAAACAATCTGTCTGTGGATGACTATATATATATATATATATATATATATATATATATATATATATATATATATATATATATATATATAAGGAAGAGGTTATAATTGTTCCAACGAGAGGAAAATGTATATTCTTAAAAAGAAGACAGAAAACGTTTATGGTTATAATGTGGATTGTTTTAAATAAATATTATACTTTATTTTCCATATTCTTGCTACACGTGTTTCCGGTCTCGCGACCTTCATCAGGCAAAGAGTGCTTATTTCCACTTATTAAAAGGAATTAATTTTCCTTATGTTTTCCGTTGGTCAAAAATAAAAATTTCTCTTTTTGAAAACGTCTGGGCAGCAGCCATAGCAACTCTTTAACTATTATTGTTCCGATTAATGTATGGTCGAGATTCTAGATATGAACTCCATGAGCTTGTTGATGATTGCATAGTACGTGCTATACCTGGGCTATATAGGTTTTTAAATTCAAAGTCGTCCCTCTAGAACCAATATACAGGGTGCGATGGATAAAATGTCTTTAGCAGATATATTTACCAAGATTACAAAAAAATATCTTGAAATATTAAAGAGTAAATTTATTCAATAAAATCGCCATTGGCTTCAACCACAGCCTGCAGGCCACTTCAGAATCTCCTGCATCTCTTCTGGATTGTCTCCTTGTTTAAGTTGATGAATGCTGCCATAATCCTTGCCTTCAGTTTGTCTTTGGTGTTACAAGAACTATTGTTGGTCTCTCGCTCAACTGCGCCCCACACATAATAATCAAGGGGTTGCAGTCTGGGGAGTTAGGTGGCTAGATGTAAGGGGTGATATGGTTGCAGAAATTGTCTTACAGCCATGATTGGGTTATCCTGTATGTGTGGTATGGTGCAGAATCCTGTTGCTAAACATAGTGTCTTTCCAGTGTGAGATTCAGTCCTTTTTGGACGTCTCAGCTATTCGGTCGAACTCTCTGCCTCTGAGGCAGAGGGGAACTCTCTGCCTTTGGGCAGAGAGGAACTCGGACGTGGCTCCGCCGAAGGACAGAGCCTCGTTCGGGGTGGTTGACCACCCCGATCCCGTTTATACGGGTTCTACGGGCAATTTTTGCCCGAGCCTACGCGCTCGGAAAGCCCATATTAAACCGGCCTTGTGCCACATTTGACACACGTGGGCGTGTTAATGAATATAGTGTCTTCCAGCACCAACCCTCTTGACTCAGGGCAACAGTACCTCCTCAAGGCCCTGGTTTAGGTCTCCGTGTTGAGTCTGAGGCCCTGTGTGAAGATGATTGGAGGCATAACATTGCCATCACTAGTGATCATTCCAAACACCATGATTGTGACTTGATATATCATCCAACACATTCTGAATCTCCTGCACTGTCCTCAGATTGACACCCAAATACCCTGAAATGTTCGTATTGCAACTTTGGGTGCGGATGCCAAGCAGTGCCGTTTCCAAATTTCTGGTCGGGTCAATTGCGTCATGGTGCTCTTTTTCCCACAGACGCTACCCAAATGATACTACTATACTGTGTAGTCGGTAAAATCAAAAACAAAGAACGCGCATGCGCGAAATTAAAAATATAAAATGGCGACAATTTACTCATCATACACTGTATATATTCTTCGATGTGTCGGGTCCCTTCAGGGCGCAGATGATCATGGCTTTCCACAATTTCCTGTCCTCTGTGGGTCTTAATAAATTTTGTCTTTTTTTATCCCTTCTAAAACTTGTTCCGTCATCCTTTTACTCAAGCTCATTAAGTAGGTTTTACATTGTTTTCATCTGTTTCTCTTGCTTTCAATCTGCCCTGCGAGTATCAAAATTTCCAAGCCCACTTTTCTCATAACGTGCCCTAGAAATTTCGTCTGTCTCATTCTGATGTTAAGTATAAGTGTCCTTTTTAGTTTTAATTTCTCTAAACCTTCGTCATTGCTCATTCGGTCTATGGTATTCTCAGCATCCTTCTGTAGAACCATTTTATACTGCTTCAAGTCTCTTCATCATCTATGAGGAGATTGCCCATCATTCACTGCCATATAGGGGGAGTGATAATACGTAACAGTTCAGCTCTTTTTTTCTTCCTGATGCTAAGTATAATTTTTTTTTTCCCATTTTCTCTAAAGTTTCGCCGTTGGCCTATGGGATTCACATCATCCTTCTGTAGTCTAGTTTGAAAAAAAGTTACCTCATGAACGTCTGTACGTAAAAATAATCTCGTGGGGAAGACATATTGTTTTTATGCTGAGAAATTAACGCAAAATCCCGGCGAACCCGAGATTTGAGAAAATATAAATATGCAGTGTACGAAAGACGGGGGTGGGGTCGAGAAAAGGAAGTTAGACTATAAACGGCCAGACATTACGACAAATACAACATCTACACTTTGGCACTCGGGATTAGTGCCTACTAAGAGATTTAGGCCAGTCTCTCGAATTTAAACTACATGTAGAACCTCATTCTGCTGCCTCGGGTCTCTTCTTCGTTTATGAGGAGCTTGTCCGGTGTTCACTGCCATACAGGAAAGGATTGTGAGCTACGATAGTCATTCTTCGGAGCCTATTTTATTTTCTGTCTATCGACTCTGTAAATAAATTCGCTACTATTATTCCCAGTCAGGCACGCACAAATCTTTAGCGTTCGTAGATACAGCAGTAACAAGTTTATTAATGACTTCAAGGCCATTAGCATCTTGAGAAGATTTGCTTCCTCGTCACAGTAATCCACCATTTCTTCTAATTGGAAAACTTCATCCTTCTGTCCAGAAACCCGACAACAGATCAGTCACTATGTATAAATTGTTGATGACTTGATCCCACTCAGACTGGATTGTGGATGGATTTTACTAGCTACAGGAGTCAAGGGTTCCCAGGGTCAGGGTTTCCATCTCTTTCACTAAGAGAACCTAATATCAGATCTGAGGCCCTTGGAATCTAGCTGCGGTCTACCATTTTCAGGATTAAAACGCAAAACGAAGAAATCTTTGAACGTCTGACCTTTTTGACATAAATTCTTTTCAGAAAAAGGGTTGTCTTCTCTGAACCAAAGTCCATCATGAATTATTGATCTGGGTGATATGCAGTTTTAACAAATGTATCAATCGAGAAGGAAAGAAAATGAAAGGAAAGAAAGAAAATGAAAAAGGGTTTAGTTAGTGTGGATGGGAAAGAAAAGAAAAAAATAGAACGAATGATGAAAATCAAAGAAAAAGATGAGAAAGGTAAAGAAAGAAAGGAAAATGAAAGAAAGAAAGAAGGAATGAATGAAAGAAAGAAAGAAAGAAGGAATGTAAGAAAATGAAGAGAAGTGAGAATGAGTGTTAATAGTAGGAAGAAAAGAAAGATAATATATGGAAAAGTTAAATATATATATATTCATAAAAACAGAAACTATGAAGAAATAAAACAAAATGAAAAGAAAAACAGGTTATATATTGTAATTGAGTTGGAAATTAAAGTATTAAAGTATTTATTAAAGTATTAAGACCAAATACTTGAAACCAACAACAGAGTAACAAAGAAAATGGTTGAAACCTTCAAATATTCGTGCAAAGTTTTTACGCATGCGTGAATGCAAGTAGATACGAGGCAAAATTTGTCTAATTAAATCATTTTAAAGATAAGTAGAAAGAAACGGCGAATGGGAAATGAAAACCTGCGAATTGAATTCTCTGTACAAAAATAACAAAATAGAATTTAAGTCTGCCACAATTAAATTAAACAAAGAATGTCTAGTAGAACTAAGCAAAAAATTATCATAACCGGTTTTGAATTAAGAGTTGCCTTTCTCCTAGTCTTGTTGCCAACCTAGGATAGAAAACCCAGTTCGCTCTGTTATAATCCCCTCGATGAAGGCGGAGCAGAGACGGATTCAGATTTTCCCAGGGTATTTGCACGAAAATGATCGCAACAGCCTTGGCTGAATATTAAACACGACACTGTAATCCCTCTTTCCTGGTGATAACCGCATATGGCCTTATAGCATTGTAACACCGACTCCTGTACGATCACCGAAGTTAAGCCAACGTCAAGCCTCGTCAGTACCTTGATGGGCGACCGCTTGTGAATACGAGTTTCTGTAATGCTTTTCTTGGATGTGCGGGTGGTGTAATGGATAATGGCTCGATCGGAATTGTTAATCGGAAAGCCTATGACTCATTTCAGTTGGTTTCGTTATATTTACTTGTACGCAAATAGTCTTAAATCCAAGTCTTTTCCTCCAGCTATGGATTAATTAATAAGACTTGTATCACGAATCCATTATTATGTAAGAAAAGAACAAATTTTACAATCTAAAATTTTTTTCTGGCATTAAATAAACGAATCAAGCAACTGCCGATAACCGCATCGCTTTGTGAACAATATTTTTATGCTATTTTTAAAACTATTCTTTTTATCTTGTTTTCTTCGTATTTTGACAACATTTTCAATATCTGTAATCAATGCTGAATGTTTTTTTTTGGTTATATAATATATTATATTATATATACGGATTTATTTATTTTTTTAGGTTATATAATATTACATTATATTATATATACTTATTTATTTATTTACGTTATATATTATATAATATATACTTATTTATTTATTTACGTTATATATTATATTATATATACTTATTTATTCATTTATTTAGGTTATATATTATATTATATATACTTATTTATTTAGGTTATATATTATATTATATATACTTATTTATTTATTTAGGTTATATATTATATTATATTATATATACTTATTTATTTATTTAGGTTATATATTATATTATATATACTTATTTATTTATTTAGGTTATATATTATATTATATATACTTATTTATTTATGTATGTTATATATTATATTATATTATATTATATATACTTATTTATTTATTTAGGTTATATATTATATTATATATACTTATTTATTTAGGTTATATATTATATTATATATGCTTATTTATTTATTTAGGTTATATATTATATTATATATACTTATTTATGATATGATGAACAACGCCCAAGATGTATAATAAAATCTCACACTACCAAATATGTTATTTTAAATATCTATAAGTAAAACATATATGTTAACCTGAAATTCCTGTGATATATTTATCAAATAAATAAATATTATAAAACTTCGGTTGCTTAAACATCGTGTTAATTCACAGCAAAATACTTGTGGGACACCAGTGGAATTACAGACTTTATTATAATGAGCCGTTATTTACTTAAAAAATTGGGGGTAAGCTTCAAAATATCTCCAGTGCCAAACGAGTTATTTATTCAATCGACATGAAAGGCATGCATGTTAATCTCAGACTAGCATTTATTTAATTGGCTCGTCAAATTGGTCTTTGTTAACACCACGAAATGCATGGCTTCCGGACCAGAATGAAAGCGTAGTATTCGTTCTGCTCATTATAGCTGAGAGAAAGGAACGGGTCCCGGGGATTCCAACCCTGAGGTAGGCACCTTTCTCAAGGAGAGATGAGATCGGTGTAATATCGACGCTAGCGTGAGAGTGATCGCGGAGACTGGGAAATGTCTGTCATGCCGTATGGACATCCCACCAGAAAAACAAATCTTATCCCACATCCGAGCTTAGTGAGCAGGTGAGGTAAATAAAACCAAGGAATTAATTTAAATGAATGGAGGAAAAGGACGGTATATCTTATAGCGTGAATTTCGGTGACAAGATCGGGAGCATTAGACCCCCATCCCGCATCCAATAGTAAATTTAAACCCACTTAATGTTGTGGTAGGATCCACCTAATCTGCATAGGTGACTACCGACTATATAAATAATGGTTGGTACCGGAAGACAGGGAGCGAATACAGAGATCCAGCTAGAGACTCTGCCCGACTGCGACTTAGTCAACACATTCTCCAGGAACGGTCTTCCCAGAAATATACAGAAATACTATATGTAAATATTGTGTACACTTTCTTGTTATAATACATTCTTGTTCTAAGTACATTTCGTGTTGCATTATTATTCCATGCATTAGTCGAGATTCAACAATGAGTCAAGACTCAACAGTTAAACATTGCCTTTTCTTGAAGTTGAAGAATACCGGCGATTATATTTATACGAGGGTAAGTCAAAAACGATCCACACTTTCACCATAAAATATTAGCTTTGTCACACTGCCTTCTTCTCATGCATGTTTATCGTTGGCACTATTGTGCTCATGTAATCGAAATTTGAGCTTGATCACGCCAGTTTTCTTGATGCTGTTACAGTGTAAACATGGCCGCTCCGCTAGCAGTATACAGCAAGGAGGAACAAACAGCAAATCTTATCCAGTTTCCAGATGCATCTTTTTTCTGACTATTGAAATAACTTTGTAAATTCAGATCAGTTTTAAAGAGATAAAGAGAGTATGGGAATTTATGAAAGAGTAAAGAGAATATTTCAATCATCATCAAACTTATGAATAGTTAAAAGACCAGGTGTGTTGGGAGTGGAGCATCTAACCATACCCCTACGCATATCTGCGTTGAAAGGCGGAGAGATGTTCATTCATATTGGGCAAGTAGACCTGGCCGATCCCATCCCATTTCGGGTCAAACCGCAGCCAACGTCCTCCACCTTGAAAGTTCTCCCTGATTAAGGACAGGTGACCGTTGATTCTATCGAGGAAACCTCCGCCTTGACGGTTGACATTGATCTACGTAGCCGACCGTCCAGCGATACAGTTTCACCACGACGTTTGCTGCATGAGTCGCTACGGATCTCTTAGGGCACAATTGGCCCTAACGAAAATAAGTTATCCCCTTAAACCGGAGGGATGAAAAATAAGGATTTTGTCACTTCCCTTGTTTTTAAGGACTGGGCATTCTGGGTACAGGGAGATTGGCCATGACACTAAGGTGAGCTAGACAGATCTCCGAGGCCCACATCTTATCATTACGCATCCAACGGCTCCACTGACCATCCGAACTGTATTTCAATTAATAAAGTTTAATATCATTTCGTTCCATCTTACCTTTCTTCACACAACCGAATTTCACCCCCTGGGAACATATCAGGATCCTGTTGTTCTAGATGGCCGTTCATATACATGAAGGTTCATCTACTCTTCGACAGGGAAGAGCCGGATTTTGATTCCTCCCAGGGTATTTGAACGAAAATTATCGCAACAGCCTGAAAATTAAACACGCCACGCTAATCCCTCTTTCCTGCCGACAACCTCTTACGGCCTTATAGCATTGGTCTATTGGTAACAATAGATATAAGCATGACCAATAGATTACTGTTGGATGAATAGTGTCAGATAGGGAGCATGAGAGAATGCCTGACCGCCGTCTTGAAATCTATTTTCTTGTCTATTCTAGAGAGTTCTGATCAAAGAGCGTGACTCCATTGTTATGATGTCCGTCTTAAAACTATCTAAAATATTTTCTTACTTTAAATAATCTGTAAAGGGTCGATAAGCCATAAAAAAATGAATGAATGAATCAATAATAAAACGGTATTTTTAATCCTGCTGGCTGTCTTGACATCTTTGTCATCAGAAAAGCCTGGGGTGAAGACAGTTTTTTTTTCGGGGACTTGTCAATGCAGTGTTGGATTACATGATACCAGTAGCACACGTAGAGTGGACTCACATATAGTTCACTTGTGAAAATACTTATCGTTTCAGGACAAGGTCGTAACTGTCTATTATGGCTAAGAGCAGATCTTCTCTCAAGGGTGTTTAAGTGTTTTTTTTTATGATTTGGAAATCATTTCAACCAGCGGAAAAAATAGAGGGAAATTCTAATTGTCTTTAAAAGACAACGGGCGCTTACGTCTACAAAACGTTGACTCACTGTTTTTTATACGGTCACCGAAGTTAAGCAACGTTGAGCCAGGTCTGTAACTAGATAGGTAACCGTTTGGGAATATCAGGTGCTGTAAGTTTGGATGTAAGAGTAGCGTAATAAATAATGGCTCGGAATTGGAAGTTGAAGAAACGGGTTCCAATTCCTGCATGGTCCGTTATATTCATTTATGTGCAAATACCCTTGTAAAATGAATGGATTCACCTCTCCCCCAGTTATGGGTTAATTAGTAAGACTTGTATCATTAGACCATTATTATCTGAAAAATATTTTCCCTCTCTGTTTTGTCTAAGAGTTGGTTGTTTGTGTCAAATAAGACCGAACACGCAATTCGAAATTTCATACATTTACTATTTACTATTGGTAACAATAGGCACACTCATGATCAGTGGATTAATGATGAATTAATAGTGTCACATGGGAATATGAGAGAATGCCTGATCACCGAATTGAAATCTACATCCTTGTGTAAATTAATTGAAACAACCGCTTTAGTTTCCTTTCTTTCATCATACCGTCAGTTTTAGACCCACTGGAGTAGCAGGATGTAATCAATTTTTATTTTTTCCTCAGATTAGGTCATTTGCAGTGGTGTGCAAGAATATAAATCTACTTTAGGGTGTATGATGAAATTTGTTTGGCCTTGAAAAATATTGCGTCATCCGTCATTTGTATCACACTCAGGCACTATTGTCTCAACTGTCGATTAGTTGTTCTACGGCCACTGTCTGCGATGGACATTACTCCAAGGAAGCGTACCAAAATTGTAACGCTGCAAGAACACAATGACAAGCATTACCAGTGAGCAAGACAAAGCATTATAGACTGGCCCGGAAACTGTCCTGATTTAAATCCAATCGAGAATTTGTGGTTAATCTGCAAGGAACGACTTCATGGAATGGACATACGAAGTATTAACATGTTCACTGGGTCATGTTTCATTGGAAAAATACGAAAACAAAAGTAAATAATAACGGAATTATTCGTTTTATTTCAATTAATTTGCACACGGATGTATTTTCTTACCTGTCCTAGAGAGTTCTGTTGAAAGAGCATGACTTGTTCCCACCTCGTGATCGAGGTAACTCCATTGTCATGACGTCCGTCTTAACACTGTCTAAAAATATTTTCTGACTTTAAATAACCTGTAAAGGGTTGATAAACCGTAAAAATGAATGAATCAGTCAATAATAAAACGGTATTTTTATAGCTAGAGATTTATACTTGAATGTGTCGAAGATGAAAATCAGTTGCATATGTGTGTGTGTGTGTTCAAACAAGTTTTATTAAATTCAACTGACAACTGCGATTTCACCAGTTTTTGAATAAAATCTATATCAGAATGAAAAATATGGATAAACTGTCATGCCTGTTCAGTTGTTTTTGGTTAAATACATTTGACAGTGTCAGTCATTATCAAGAACCATGTACTCTCAATATGGTAGACAAGTTTCCGATGAAATGTTCATCATCACTGCAGAAAATTCCGCAGTAGCTTAGCCGTAACGATGCAAGTGAAGGTCCTATTGTGACCATATAAATGTAGGTAATTTATAAATTCGCAGTTGTTAATGTTTTTCAAGCCAATATTCTCCTTTGCAAAATTCAAAAACCTGATAATATGTTTTTAATTTACATAAGCCACCATGGAATATCAATAGGTGGAGACTGTCCTTAAAGAAAACAAAAAAAGCCCAAAAAACCCCGAAAATCTAAAAAAATCCATTCAAAGATATTTTTCGTCTAATTACCCTTTTTGTAATACAGTTTTATTTTGCCGGCAGAAATGTTTATATAAAAAAATATTTTTTACTTATAAACTTTTTTCCCCATTTCAAGCTAAACTAAGCTTTTATTCAATAAGTATATGATGCCATCTCCGTTCCCTTTTGAAAAAAAAATTTAATCTAATTTCATTTAGAATTTTCGATTAAAAGTTTGTCTATTTGGAAATGGTTCACTCAAAAATACACAATGTTGACAAAGCAAGTTTAGGGGCAAAATTTGTTCCGCAAAATGGCCTTTTGAAGTTTCTCGTTGTAAATTCTGTTCTTGTCAACATGGCAAAAATTCGTCGCCTGCCAGAGAAATCTCCTCAGCAGAAAAGCGCCAGGCAGATGATAGAAAAATGGAAAAATGATTGGTATTGTCAATGATTAGAAAAACACTATTATTGATTTCTTTACAAGTTTGTCTACAAATGTGTATATGTGTAAATACGGGTTTACTAATAATGTGTATTAGATAACGCATAACACACACACACACACACACACACACACACACATATATATATATATATATATATATATATATATATGATATAACGATATATAATTTTGTATAATTTTATATATCAACAAGCAGTATTTAGAAAATTATGACAAACTGAAAAGTGTTTTTTTGTGACTCGTTTTATCCGTTATGATTTTATCAGACACAAATGAGCACGGAACGAGAGACGCATCTGAAATTATATATATATATATATATATATATATATATATATATATATATATATATATATATATATATATATATATATATATATTGCACAATAAAAAATATTAAAAAATTAAAATCTTCAGACACACTGGGCTGTATATTAATATTATTTCGTTTTTATTATTATTATTTCAGTTAGATTCCTCGATTAGTTTCGGCCAACATGGCCCTCACCAGCAGAAAAAATATTCTGATTGATATATATATATATATATATATATATATATATATATATATATATATATATATATATATATATATAAGAAAGATAGAAAGTTCTCAGAAAGATCAACGAAGATATAAACCTATTTTTAAATTTTGTTTAGAAATATATGTTGCAAAATAAAATAATTACACTTACCTTGAGAACGTCGGTCAGCGTATACAGTTGTGGACGGAATTATCCACCCCACTTACATCAATAAAGCTATAATACTTCACATTGGATTTGAAAGAATGTGCAGTAATGCCTACAAAAATATTTATTTTAATGTCAAACAATAATAAAATAAACACTCAAAAACATTTAACATTAGATAAGATTGTTGGACCTCTTGTCTCAATAATCAATTGTGTAACCTTTATTCTTGATTATTGCCTGTAATCATTTTTGATAGTTCCTTACAAGATCAATACACACACTGATATTTGGCTCCATTCTTCCTTGGCAATAGCTTCTAGTTCCTCCATATTCGATGGATTTCTTTCTCTTAATTTTTAAAAAAAAAAATTTTCTTCAAATATGCCCATAAATTTTCAATGGGGTTTACATCAAGACTTTGTGTGGGGTACGCCAAAACCTAACTTATGCTGTCATCTAAGTATTTTGTAACAAAATGTGTGTTTCGGCACATTGTTATGTTGGAACGTCCAGTGACGCCTCAAAGACAGCTTCCTGCACATTATTTTATATTATTTTTAAGAATAGCCAAATACTTCTCTTTATCCATGATATTCTGTACTCTCACTAGTTCTCCTGGTCCCAAGTAGCTATTTATCTCCAGGGCAGAATGCTCCTACCACCGTAGGGAGGGTATTGTTTGGTTAGTGAGCTTCATTTAGTTTCAAAACGAGAGTTCATGTGACCAAATAATTCTAGTTTAGTTTCATCTGACCATAAAACAGAATTCCAATATTTACTCCCATGTTCAAGATGGCTTCTAGCATAAGCTAATCTGCATTTTAGGTATTTAGCCTTAAGCAAGGGAGTTTTCCTTGAGCGACAGGCTCGAAGTACTGCTATATGAAAGCGTCCAGTGACCGTCTTCGTCGATACATTCAACCCTGATATCTTTACATCATTCACAATGTCTTTTGTCATTAAGTGAGACATCTCTAACAATTTTATTTTCCATTCTCTCAGAAATTAACCACTTTCTGCAAGTTTTTAATTTATTTTAAACAGTCTCGTTGTACTTCTTGATAATGCTACGAATTTTAAGATCTAAGGACATTTAAATACTTGGAAAGTACTATATATCCATCACCTTGTTTGAACGCATCAAATATCTTTATTCGGAACTTCTTGTCAAGTTCAGCTGTTATTTAATACCGTTTATTATAAAACAGAGCATTTGCTTAAATACTTGTATCTATAAAAAGAACGTTAAACATATCATAAATGTCTTTAAATATATATATATATATATATATATATATATATATATATATATATATATATATATATATATATATATATATATATATATACATATTGTTAAATATAACACACACCGAATGCCTATTATGTTTTATCCTGAGCAGTTCCAAGTGTCGTAAAATGGCTTTAGTTTCAAGAGATATTGGTCGTCGATCTAAGCTTTCGGTTCACCTCAGGCATCATTCAGCGTGATTACATGGACTACAACAGAGATGTTTTCCATCCTAAAAGTTTGATATGCGTCGATAACGATCGCGGAAAAAGCCAACGCTGGTCGTAAATTCGTAATGTTGTTCTATGACGTCGTACATGACCACGTGAGAGAGAAATGTTATCAACAGAACCAAATGTTTAAATCCATTGTAATATGTTTCCTTCCTTTTGAAGGTGGACATCACTGGCCGGAACCTAAAGCGTGCTTCACATCGTGTCCAGACCACTGCTCAACAGGCATCAAGTTAAATAAAATTATGTACGTAACACAATGATACTTCCGAAGTGAAAAAAATCTGTTTACCTTGCATTCTACGTCATTAAACCTTTAGCTACGCCCATTGCAAATTTTGCAATCAGCTTCATTCTTTGGTGCCAACACATCAGATATTTAGATCTAAGACCAATCTTGCTAAGCCCACAGAGTTGAATCATTAGAATTTCCTCCCTATTTCTATCCAGTCAGCTTTTTAGCAAGTATCGCTAATTTGTGGAAGAGACTCCCACATTGATCACTATTATCTAAACATGTTTATGTCTAGGGAAAATCGTTATCTATCCTTCACATACTAATTATCTTTCTTCCCCCACTTCATATGCTGGTTAAACAAACTCATTCAGTAACACTCTACCTTGAGTGGCTCGTGAGCTTTTTTATTGGGCGGAATTGACATAATTCAAAACGTATGCGCGGCCTTTTTGGTTGATGAATTGTTTTCCGTCTTACAATCCGTTTTCTACAGATTAAACGTTACTAGCCTCTCGCGACACTATCGCAATTTTTAGAGCAAATTTTCAGACATGCTATATCCCTTCGTCCCATCAGTTCAGATCTTCACAGACAAGACGCACTATGCCAAGAACACAGGGTCGACTCATCCTAGTTTCCTTCATATTGCATTGGTGAGGAAGAAGTTCCAATCATAAAGATTCTTCCTGAGCGCTATTGCATTGAGGAACGGTTTCCCGAGAGGATGCTTCCTCAACCAGTACAGTCTCTCTTCAAGCCGAGGGTCGAACCTCATAGTATACATCCCCTGCTCCCTCATTCAGCAAACCTCTATCTTGAGTGGCTCTTGGGTATTGTATTTGGTAATCAAAAGCAAAAAAAAATAATTACAAAATAATTACAAAAATCATTTCCTTCCTTTTTGACGGTATGGGTAAATTATTTTTCACGCCCACCTTGCTCCTTTACTTCTGCTCATGAAGTACATATATACATAGTTATATATATATATATATATATATATATATATATATATATATATATAAGTAGAGTGACAGATTTATCCATTTCCCCAAAAGATTTATGCATAGTACATTAAGCTCTTAACAGTGAACTTGTTTTTTGTGTGTGTAGCTGACACTTTGCACAATGTAAATAACAAGTCCTACAAATGGAAAGTTTACAAAGTAAATATCAGGCTCAACCACTTGGTATGCATGTATCAAAAATAGATAAATGATATGCAAAGGTCATATACATTTAAGTTCCTGTTCCGGTCATTTCTAGGTTACTTTCTGAGGTACTAATTTACTCTGAAAGGTCATTAACAAAATGTATTTATATTTTAGAGCGTTGGGGTTGCCTCCCTTTACGGTAGTTTTTACCGAGTTTTTTCAATGCTATATTACGACTGTGTAGAGGGTATTTTTCTTAATGGGTACTCTGTACGTTTGTGTTGGTACTTCACTAAGTGAAGATTTCAGCAAGTTGACTCACTGTTACTTGTGGAAAACCTGATATATTTGATGGCGAGGTCTTAAAATGAGAAAAATGAATGGAATTGAAGGTTAGTCTTAAAAAGATTGAAGGCATTGCAACTAGGGAAATAAGGGGGGAGAAGCAAGGAAACATTTGAGATATTGGGGGGAAAGCCTGACTGAGTAAAGATGTAAAAAGAGGGACAACAAAAAAGAAGAAATGAAAGAAAATAGAAGATCAAGGAAGAGAATATGGGAGAGCGGTTGTATATCAGAAAGGATAGATGAAGAAAGCAATTAAAGAGTGTAAGGAAGGTAAAACGGCTTAGGTAGATGGGGTGTAACTCAGAAATGAAAAGGGTGAAGAAGAAGATTATGATGAAAAATATAAACACAAAGATGATGATGATGATGATGATGCGGATGAATATCATCATCATCATCATCATAAAACGAAACTCATAGAAAAAGAAGAAGAAAATTATGACGATAAAGAGGAAGGCAAAGAAGAGGAATAAAATTATGACGATAAAAAAAGGAACACGAAGAAGAAGATTATGATTATAAAGAGAATAGTATTATGGAGAAAGAAAAAGAAGAAAAAATAAAGAAGAAAATGATGAAGAAATATGAAGAAGAAAATGATGGAGATATATGGAGAAGAAAAAGAAGAAAATGATGGAGATATATAAAGAAGAAGAAAAAGAAGAAAATGATGGAGAAATATGTAGAAGAAGAAAAGGAAGAAAATGATGGAGATATATGAAGAAAAAGAAGAAAATGATGGAAATATATGAAGAAGAAAAAGAAGAAAATGATGGAGAAATATGAAGAAGAAAAAGAAGAAAATGATGGAGAAATATGAAGAAGAAGAAAAATAAGAAAATGATAGAGATATATGAAGAAGAAAAAGAAGAAACTTGTGGAGATATATGAAGAAGAAGAAAAAGTAGAAAATATGGAGATATATGAAGAAGAAAAAGAAGAAAATGATGGGGATATATGAAGAAGAAAAAGAAGAAAATGATGAAAATATATGAACAGGAAAAAGAAGAAAATGATAGAGATATATGAAGAAGATGAAAAAGAAGAAAATGATGGAGAAATCTGAAGAAGAAGAAAATGATGGAGATATATGAAGAAGAAGAAAAAGAAGAAAATGATGGAGATATATAAAGAAGAAGAAAATGATGGAGCTATATAAAGAAGAAGAAAATGATGGCGAAATATGAAGAAGAAAAAGCAAATTATGATGGTAGAGAGAAACAAATTGAAGTAAATGGAGAGTGTTGTGAGGGAAAGATGATTAGAATTTCGAACCAAAGTTTAATTCCTTGCCTCTTCTGGACGTCTTAGTTATTTCTCTTTAACTCAACTCTCCAAGTTTTGGTTTACCACTGCTGCCGTCTAGGTATTGAACTCACAACTCTTTGGGCTTAGTCACCAATGTATTTATCCACTAAGCCATGTGTCCTTGAGGACATCTGTATATAAATTTTTGAGACTTATAAACCTAATGTCTCAGCAGCCATTTTTTACCAGTTGCAATTTTTGTTAATATTAATGCATTTTTTACCAGAGCCTATTTTGCAATGTTCTGTTGTTATTCATTGCTTCTCTTTAACACTCCTTATTATTGGTTCCCGTATTGTATTCATTTCTATGCTTGGTCGGCTCAGGAGAATTTTGTGGCTTAGCATATATGCTGATTCCTTAAGTTTTCGTATTTTTCAGTGAGGCTCTCTGTATATTATATCAACCTCATCCTCCCGAATGGGGCGGTGATCTCCCATTTCCCTCCATATGTGGTCAGCAACGCCTTATTTTTCTATTTCCCCTTGTGTTACTGCTTTGCGATATTTTTGTTGTCTTACCTTAAGGAGGTGGCCTGTTTCTTTTTTGTATTTTCTACCACAGCTGCACGTTATGGTGCACACACATCCCTTAGTCATGTTCTCCTCTATGAGGGGGGTCTTACCCGGAAGATGTGTCTGCGATGTGTTGAACCACTTTTGAAGATTGTCCTGATTTTATATGGGCCAGAGATCATTTGTATTTTTCCGATAATCCATTTAAATAGGGTAGGCAAACTGAAACTGTTTTCTGAGTGCCGTTATCCTCTTGTACCCTTCTATCCAAATCAGTTGTAGCTACTGCCTTGTACCCAGGTAGTTGTTACGTTGTAGGGTACTGCTTATACTGACCATTTCTTGTTCGTATGTTTCTGGGTCGCAACTTATGACTTTTGCTCCATGTTGCAAGCAGCGGACGATCTCTTTCTTTACATTGTATTGAGGTTTGGAGTTGCATTTGAGATATTGTCCGGTGAATGTTGGCTTGCAGTATTCGAATGTCTTGAACCCATGCTCTGTTCGAGATATTAGTAAATCCTGTTGTTTTCTCACTCCATTGTGAACTGTATCGATGATCTTCTTATTAACAGGGTCCTGTAGTAGCTGAACGTTCTCCTGGTGTGGCCAGAGTATGAAGGTGTCATCTACGTATCTCAGCCATATAGTTGGCTTTAGTGCTGTTGATTCTAATGCCATTTCCTCAAAGTATTCCATATATAGGTTTGCCAATGATGGTGATAATGGCGAGCCCATTGCTAAGCCCTTCTCCTGTCGATATATGTCTGATCCCATTCCGAAGTATGTTGTTTACGTACAGAAAGTCAGCATCCCCATCAGGTTATCTATTGATATACTGGTGAGGAAAGAAAAAGTGATAGAGAGAGAGAGAGAGGGGGGGAGAAGGAGAAGGAGGGAGAGAGAGTAGTGTCGAGATGAGGATGATAATGATGGAGAGAGAAATGAAAGTGGTAAAGAGGCAAAAGAAAGAGTAAGCAATAAAGAAAATTGGAGAAAGAAGCAAAATGGCGTGAGAGAAAGAGAAAGTTAGAGAAAGAATAAAAGGCAAAAACAAAGGAAATTAGAAGGAGATAGACTATTAAAGAGAAGGGGGTGACAGAGAGAGAGAGATTGCAAAATAGGTGATTAAATGTAGGAAAAACATGACTAAAAAATCACCAAATAAACCGATATAAAATCAACCTCGAAAAAAATGTTACCTTTGATATGATATACACTGGCTTGCTTGATAACTGCAAGGTTTTAAAAATGACCCGATGTTGTTGGCCTTTCTTTTTACAGTGGTGTTGTCCATTTTACATTTGACTGACCATGCAGACCTTATAGCATTGACAAGGGTTTTAGCCAAAGTGACCAGTGTTCTTGGGGTAGGGATTGGAGACAAAAATACAGAAAGTGGCCATTTGTGATTAATCCTGCTTGATCTGTTTCTTTTTTTGGATGCTGGCCTTTTATTTTGTAAAGCATGTTTGGACAACTCAGAGAAAACAACACCGCTTTTCATTTTTCAGATTGTTATGTTTGTAAACACATGCTGACATAAATTCACATTCTCACATTTTCACTCATCTGAATATGTTGTATATGTGTGGATATTTGTTAAACCCAGCTTAGTCCAGCACAAATCCAATTGTAAAATAAAAAATAAAAAAGTTGTTAGGCCGGGGGGATAAATGGTCATGTGACAGTGGAGGCGAAGAAAGAAAGACAAAGAAGCAATATGGAGACAAGAAAGAGAAAAGTGACAAAAGAGAAAGAAACGATATTTATTTTTACAGTCAGGTTCGCCCTGGACAAGGCCCGAAAGCTATTCGATGTAGAGGGTTTCGTTAAGGGGTAGTTTATACGGCTAGGAATAATAACGGTTAACTCTAGAGTTGAACAGGTTAAAATTGTAGTGATCGGGGAAAAATCCTATTGGGAGTCTATTTCACGGGGCAGTGATACGCGTGAAGAAGATGTTTGTGTGAAACTTACTTTTCACCGATGCAATACGGAGTCGCTGGTTTGTTACAATGTAGGTGACATGGCGGGTCATAGCCGTGAACGTTAGAACTTGTGGAACAGAGGAATGTAATTTGTCCGGGAGTACTTTCCATGGAAATATCGATAGAGCAATGATAGGCTTGCCACATCCTACCTGTGAGAAAGCAGTTGGAAGGTGAAAAATAATTATTCTCTAAAAAAATACACAGAGACGCTATTGAACTCTGTCCAGCCTGGAAAGTGAGGTCCGGGCAGTTCCCAGACAAATATGATAACAGTACTCCATTTTCGGCCTGATCCGGCCCTTATATAGATAGAGAATAGCATGTCAGGTACTTACTAGAGCGGTACAGGGGGTGCGACCATTTTACCTGCATCTTTAGCGATCTACGAGTTCCACTTGAGCTCGTGTGTGAGTTTGAAGCCCAATATTCTCTCAAGGCCTTATGTCTCTTCGAGGGGGGCATTCGTTCATCATGACCGGCGGTAGTTCAGGTCTGATCAGCGGTGATGGAATGTAACTTGTTTGGTTTCCGATGCATTGAATGTAACCAGCCAGTTTTTCTTCATTAGGAAGTTAGTGCTAGATAGAAATAAAAAGTGATAAAGAAAGGAACAACATTAAAAATCGTCTTTCCGAAGACGTTTCAATGAATCTCTCCGTTTATCTTGGCCCCATCACCGACTTTGAAGTGTCCTATCATTTTACAGCCTATAAAACTAATCCAGAACATGATTCTCCGTCTCCGTTTTTGAGGCTGTGTTGTTAGAGAACATAAACACTAACCAGCCATTAGGTCCACACAATATTTTTAAACCAAGAGTCCCCAAATATTTTCAAAACAAGGGATCCTAAATATTTTCAGAACAAGGGTCCCCAAATATTTACAAAACAAGGAAATCTAAATATTTTCAAAACAAGGGTATCCAAGTATCTTCTAAACAAGGGACAATAAATATTTTCAAAACAAGGGTCCACAAATATTTTCAAAACAAGGAACCCTAAATATTTTCAAAACAAGGGTCCCCAAATATTTTAAAAACTAAGGACACTAAATATTTTCAAAATAAGGGACCACAAATATTTTCAAAACAAGGGACCCTAAATATTTTCAAAATAAGGATCCCCAAATATTTTCAAAACTAGGGACACTAAATATTTTCAAAATAAGGGACCACAAATATTTTCAAAACATGGTACCCTAAATATTTTCAAAACAAGAGTCCACGAATATTTTCAAAACAAGTGTACCCATATATTTTCAAAACAAGGGACCCTACATATTTTCAAAACAAGGGTTCACAAATATTTTCAAAATAAGGACCGTAAATATTTTCAAAACAAAGGACCCCAAATATTTTCACAAGGGACCCTAAATATTTTCAAAACAAAGGACCCTAAGTATTTTCAAAACAAGGGACAATAAATATTTTCGAAACAAAGGACCATAAGTATTTTCAAAACAAGGGACCCTAAATTCTTTCAAAACAAGGGACCCTAAATATTTTCAAGACAAGGGACCCTAAATATTTCTATCTAGACAATCCGTTTTTCTTTCATATTACTCCTTC
Source organism: Acanthosepion esculentum (assembly GCA_964036315.1). Taxonomy (NCBI): domain Eukaryota; kingdom Metazoa; phylum Mollusca; class Cephalopoda; order Sepiida; family Sepiidae; genus Acanthosepion; species Acanthosepion esculentum. The sequence goes on from OZ038480.1 coordinate 18,346,839, forward strand.
GTCTAAAAATCTTTGTATCACATTTTAAAGACACATTCCTTCTTGTTTTTACCTTGTGGATGTTATCAGTTTGTTTTCTGATTCTTCTAAGACCAATGGTAAAATAATACGCATATATATATACTGTCCCCTCCAAAATATTGAAACGGCAAGTCCAATTCCTTTGTTTTTGTTGTTCATTGAAGACATTTAGATTTAAGATGAGTATGAGGCAAGAACTCAAAATATCATCTTTTATTTCCTGGTATATATATATATATATATATATATATATATATATATATATGTGTGTGTGTGTGTGTGTGTGTGTGTGTGTGTGTGTGTGTGTGTGTGTGTCTCTGTGTCTCTGTGTCTGGGTAAAAAGTTCATAGAATTATTTTTAATCCGGCATTTTTATTACTTCAAACGTTATTTTTCGTGGATACCCGTATTTGAAATAGCCGGACCATTTTTTAAAGTTTATTTTAAACAGAGCAGTGCACTCGAGAAAACTTCATGAGGAAAATATACGCTCAAGGGTGTGTGTATTCCTTAAAAGAACCTAGCTGGGCTGTGACGCACTTGGTGGCTTAGCGAAACAAACGGTGATTAATACTACAAAGGAGGCGTCTATTTCAAACACGGTTATCCACTGAAAATAATATCTGAAGCAATATATATATATATATATATATATATATATATATATATATATATATATATATACTGTCTGCTCTAAAATATTGACTCGGCAAGTCCAATTCTTTTGTTCTCGTTGTTCCCTGAAGACATTTAGGTTTAAGATGAATATGAGATATGAGTTCAGAATTTCAGTTTTTATTTCCTGTTATTTAAATTTAGATGCGTTAAACAACTTAGGACATACCACCTTTTGTTTGAATCCACCCTTTTTTCAAGTTAGAAAAACTATTGGAATGTGTGACTCACAGGTGTTGCTTGTTGTCCAGTTGTTACCTTTTAGATTGATTGTTTAAACATTAAATAACTTTGAATGACTACTCTTGCTTCTATCCCTGGATTTCAACTGTAAAATATTGTTAATGGCTTGGTTTATTTTGTTTTACGGCATATCAACCTCAATGGGTTATTTAATCATAATTTTATCATAATCCGTTTTATGTTTTGCATCTATAAATATAGAGGCCATAGCTACAATTTCTACAAAGTTAATTTCAGAAGATCTGAACCCACTATCTCTAAGAACTTTATCATAATCCCTTTGATGTTTCTCAAATATCTCTTTGTTATTTATCTAACAATTGCTTTACTCTTTCACTTCTTTTTTTTATTTTGTCTCGGGAGGGAATGATCCTTCAGTCTCATCTTCAGGAGATGAAACACATGCTCTATTAGGTTATGGTCCGGTGATTAACTTGGTCAATCTAAAACTGTTCACTATTTTTTCCCCGACGAAGTCCTTTGTTGTGGTGGCAATATGTTTTTGTCATAGTCCTCTTGTATGATAAACTTCCTTCTAATTAGTTTGGATGCTATTTTCTGTAAATTGGCAAACAAAATGTTACTGTAGACTTCTAAATTCATTCTGCTGGTACCATCATGAGTTCCATCCTCAATCAATTTGAACAAGACTGTTCCGGAAGCAGCCCAAGGCAAGACACTGCCTCCACTATGCTTCACAGACGATCAAAAGCAGAACCTTTCTTTCTATGCATTTTAGAATTTGAGATTCTAGAGATTGATTTTGAAACCATCAGTCCATGATTCTTTCTTCTAGAACTTTTGTCGCTCATCCCTGTACTTACTTCGAAATTCCAATCTGGCCTTCTGAGTCTTACTGCTGATGAGTGTTTTGCATCTATAAATATAGAGGCCATCGCCATAATTTTCTACAAACTTAATTTCAGAAGGTCTGAACCCACTATGTCTAAGAATTTCTTTGTCATTTATTTAACAAGTGCTCTACTCTTTCACACAGTGGACAGTTTTGGATTGACCAAGTTAATCACCGGACCATAACCTAATAGAGCATGTGTTTCATCTCCTGAAGATGAGACTGAAGGATCATTCCCTCCCGAGACAAAATAAAAAAAAGAAGTGAAAGAGTAAAGCAATTGTTAGATAAATAACAAAGAGATATTTGAGAAACATCAAAGGGATTATGATAAAGTTCTTAGAGATAGTGGGTTCAGATCTTCTGAAATTAACTTTGTAGAAATTGTAGCTATGGCCTCTATATTTATAGATGCAAAACATAAAACGGATTATGATAAAATTATGATTAAATAACCCATTGAGGTTGATATGCCGTAAAACAAAATAAACCAAGCCATTAACAATATTTTACAGTTGAAATCCAGGGATAGAAGCAAGAGTAGTCATTCAAAGTTATTTAATGTTTAAACAATCAATCTAAAAGGTAACAACTGGACAACAAGCCAGAATCTGTAGATCCGTAACTGAACCGTGTTTCCTTTGTCTACAGGAAAAAATTGAGATAATTTAATTTTTGAATGGTGATCAATTATTAAATCAGAGATATGAAACTACGGTGAATTGCAGGCATATTAATGAATTAACCTTACAATCTAAGCTTTATAACTCAATAATCACTTCTCTTATGTTATATTAACTTTATATAAACATTTTATTATTAGCCTTAGTAGTTTATTCTAGATTAAAGTAGTAAATAGGTTACTGTTCGTAAATTACTGGTAGTAAGGTTAGCCGTGAATTGGCTTATAATTATTTTACTGGTGATGTTGTTTGAAAATAATTTTAATTTGAAATAAATATATAAATGTCATATAAATGTTTAAAATTTATTTTGTATTATAATTTATAATGTAAGTTTGGTATAGTTAAGTAGTTGTTTTGTTCGTATATGGTTTTTCTTCTTAAAGTATCTTTTATTTACGTACTATGTTTAAGTTTGTTTGAATATGCGATTTCATTCAAAATGCCATAAAGTTTGGATTGCTACATTGTATATGTAATATGTTCCTATCTTTTTGCGTTATATTTCTGTGCAATTTTGAATTCTCCAACGTAACGTGTCTTCATTGACTAAATCTGGTATCAAGAACTTCTCATATGTTATTTTCTTCTTTTTCTTTTTCCTTTGTATCTGTAAAGTTTGGATATACTCCTCTCCTTCTTTTTCTTTTCTTTTCTTTCCCTTCCCTCTATAGTAGGGTTGCTTTCTTATGACTTCTCTTTTTCCTCTCTTTCTTTTTATTGATTTCTTATTTTCTTTCCATTTTTACATTAATTTACTTTTTTTCTTTCTTTTCTTTTTATGGAATGAATAAATTTTTTATATATTTGTTTCTTTACCTTCTATGGAAAATTTTCAAATATCTAAAAAGAAGTGATATTTCATAAATTGTATTTTTAAATAAAATCGTTTATTACCTCCATCGTTAACAACCTGACGAGACGTCTTTAGACGTCGAAACAAATATGCATTTTTGTCGTGGTAACTTGCATGTTCCAATGTAATAGTTTATTATATTCGCTTGGGTTTTTTTCTTTGGACTAAGGACTTCAGACACTTGACGATTTTCTTCACATTGTTCTGATGTGTTTAGTTCTTTCTTCTTTTTTTTTACTTCTTATTCTTTCCTCAGGTACCAATTTGCCCTCAGGTGTCTACAAGTTGAGTCATCCGAGGTTTTCCAAGCGAGAAATACTGTTAATATATATATATATATGTATATATATATGGAGAGAAAGAGAGAGAGAGAGAGCAAGATAGATAGATAGATGTGGTTTCCGAAGCTAAAAGCTTTTTCCATGATAGAATTGCTCCAAGCCCAACTGTAGACTGTTGGCCAACAAATACTGAAGAGACCATAGTTGGGGAGACAAGAATTGGACTGGTACATTTCCCAAAAGTATTTGTGCAAAAACAAAGTGTAAAGAACCGAGCCACTGACCCTTATACCATCCATATACAAATATACATCTTTTAACTTATCTGAATTATGGCATGACCGTCGCCGAGGAATATATACCACAGTATCTACCATTATATTTACATACGCTCTATCTCTGAATTCAGCATTTTAACCCATTAAATATAGCATACCTTAAAACTATATTTTTATATATCAATATTTTGTTTAGCAGCATATCAACATCTATGGGTTACTTAATGCTGGAATGTAAATATTCTATTTTTGGAGATAGTAATGGTTTAGTGATTTGCTTTTTATCACGTGACCCGTAGGGTCGTAGAGGACACAATGTGTACTGCAGAAAAGGATTGGGCAGAAGCAAATAGCAAAATAGACTAACACAGCCCATCCTCTCCAGGCTGCTTTTGAATACAGAGTTTTTCCTTCTACTAGAACCGGTTGCCACCCAAGGTCATAGAAACCAGTCTGTCCTGCTATTTATCCATAGCTAGCGGGGTGGGGGGCGTAGAAGAGGATTCATACCTTTCCAAAGGGTATTAGCACGTAAGTGAGTGTAATGGATCCGAACCGTTATCCATTACTCCAATAGCCTCCTTAGTGATACAAGTCTTTAATAATTAACCCATAGCTTGGGGGAGAAGAGATGGATTCATACCTTTCCGAAAAGGTATTTGCGCCTATGTGAATATAACGAACCCAACAGGAATTGGATCTCTGCTCCCCAATTAACAATTCCAAGCCATTTTCCATTATACCACCTGCATGTACAAGCTTACAACACTGGTATTCCGAATCGGTCACCCATTGAATTACTGACCAGGCTCGATGTTTGCTTAACTACTGAGATCTTATCAGAACCGGTGTTTCTACGCTTTGTGGCCATGCATGTTACATATGTAGGATAAAAAATATGTGCAGCTTTTCCAAATTATTGTTCTGTCCATAATATATATGTTTATATTTGTATGCATAATCTTTATTCATATTTATTTAACGATGCATACCCACACTTAAATATGTGTGTGTGTGCAGCTATATACATACACTGATAGATAGATAGATAGATAGATAGATAGATGCTGGGATAGATATGAGTAAACAGATAGATAGATAGATAGATAGATAGATAGATAGATAGATAGATAGATAGATAGATAGATAGATATGAATAGGCTGGGACATATATGAGTAGACTGAGATAGATAGATAGATAGATAGATAGATAGATAGATAGATAGATAGATAGATAGATAGATAGAATAGAGATGTTGGGATATATATTAGTAGACTGAGATAGATAGATAGATAGATAGATAGATAGATAGATAGATAGATAGATAGATAGATAGATAGATAGATAGATATGAATAGGCTGGGACATATATGAGTAGACTGAGATAGACAGAAATAGATAGATAGATAGATAGATAGATAGATATGAACAAAATGATAGATAGATAGATAGATAGATAGATAGATAGATAGATAGATATGAATAGGCTGGGACATATATGAGTAGACTGAGATAGATAGATAGATAGATAGATAGATAGATAGATAGATAGATAGATAGATAGATAATGGACTCTCCTGTCAGTCTTCGACGTATGAGCCCCCACAATTCAACTCCTTGAAGTGAACAGTCGGACTACTCGCTTATATGATCTGATTATAGTGGTGACGGCTTATGCAAGAACCATCCACACTTTTCTGAACAACCGAATAAAGAGAACTGATGCGCATAAAAGACCATCAGTTCCCCAAACCATCCTCCTCAGATTTTGAATTAAGAGCTGTCCTTCTTCTAGACTGGTTGCCTAATTATTTAACAATAACTGATGTATTTCTCAAGGATATTTCTACATAACTGAATGCAACGAACTTAACTGGAACTTGAACTCAGTTCTACGATTTCAAATCCCGAACAGCTATCTATAACACAGCGCATGCATATAATTTCTGTTATTACTTAACCGTTATTTTTAGTGGATACTCGTATTTGAGTAGACGCTCCGTATATTTATTAAGCAATATATTTGTTTATTTTCGTTTACTGAATATTCGAGAAAATCTTATTAGAGATAAATATGGGCTCTCCGACAAGATTCAAACCCGAGTTCCGCTAGGGGAAATCGTCATTAGAAATGGTAGGCTGAAGAGTGATTCGATAATCAAGCAAAGTTGAATTGTGCTTTTAAAGAGAGATTTTTCTCTGACTCGAATATTCCTGCCATTAGACGAAAATAAATAAATATAATTTTTAATAAATTAACCGAGCGTCTACTAAAATACGCGTATCCACAAAGATAACATTTAAGTAATAAAAATCTTTCGGGTTAATAAAAAAAAATCCATTCCTTTCTTTACACACACACACACACACACACACACACACACATATATATATATGTGTGTGTGTGTGTGTGTGTGTGTGTGTGTATGTGGAGTTAACCTTCAAGACAGGACATCTAACGTAAATGGTTTAACAAGTGCAATATTGAAGGAATCGAGACTCGGAATCAGATTCAGTTACGGTGGACTGGTCATGTTTTGAGAATGTCTGATGGTAGGATACCCAAGATTCTAATGTACAGCCAGTTAGATCAGGGCTACAGGAATGTAGGACACCCATGGCTAAGATACAAAGACAAGCTGAAAAGCAACTTGTCAGCTGTCAACATACCACATAACACCCTTGAGCGCTTAGCCTTGGAGCGGGTAGAATGGATATCAACGTGTTTTAGTGGACTCAGCAGTTTTCAATCTGCTTGTCTGAATCGTCTTCAAGAAGCGAGAGCAAGATCTAAAAGGTCAGCCAATCTAACAGTGATCTCGTCTCCCAATCCTCACTCTTGCTCCATATGTGGCCTCCTTTGTAAATCACTAGCGGGTCTTAAATGCCACTTAAGATTATCGCACAAAATTTCATAACTGAATCAACTAAGCGGTCAGATCCTCATACGTCGAAACCGACGGGAGAGTCCATTATATATATCAACTCATCAACTACAAAGCTGAAGTGGAATGGGCACCTATATATATATATATATATATATATATATATATATATATATATATGTAGGGTCCCATTCCACTTCAGCTTTGCATTTGGTGAGATGCTCTCCACAATTTTCAGGGTGCCATGCCATGGTAATATTAGCAGAAACCACTGTTCCTCCGCATCAATGTCCTCACGCCCCTCAAAATCTCCCATCTGAGAGGCCGCTGCTTTGTTTCTGCAGAACTATTCATAACCATTTTCGGTTCTCACCGTCGAGGTGCAGTTGAAATGCACCGAAACGAAGTCGCATCTTTGTAGTGAGTAAACTGTTTTTGTCTATATGATAAAATAATATATATATATATATATATATATATATATATATATATATATAGTAAGTAAGTAACCGAAGGACCATGGAAACAAAGAAATTATGTACACAAAATGTCTTTCACAAATAGTAAATATGCGAACAGCACAATGCTTTCTAAGTATATCTGGGATATAAAAAACAAAACACACACCACACCAAAAATATCTTGGAAAATAAGGAAAAAATCATCAGTCTACAACAACCTATCAAAAACTTGCAAACTTTGCTTGGAGGAAAAAATAGCTATCATTACCTTCCCAGATCAAAATAAATTATTAAATAAAAGATCCGAGCTAATCTCAAAATGTAGACATGAAAACAAATTTTTACTACGTAACTTAAAATAGAAAAATAAATAAATATATAAACAAACAACAATAAAATAAGCAAAATAAATTACTCCAAACAAATCACAAAACCACACCTGTTAGAATATGCGAAACAAAATCAAAACAAAAGAACGGACGAAAGTTATAACTGTTATACAAATAAAAATAATAATAAAAAAACATTAATAAAAGATAATATACTACGTTATTTAAAAACCGAAAGCCAAAAATATATAGTGTAAATAATAATAACAACAAGTATAATAAATCGATCTAAATACATCCAAACATATAAATAAACTAACAACCGATTACGATAAAGTAGCCGTTTAATAAAAACAAAAAAACAAATAAAGATAACCAACCTAAATAGATAAATTAAAAAACTGTTCCCACCTAAATAATAGTCAGAAAAAACCCACAACATCACACCTCAAAATTCAACAAACAGATTTAATCAATGACAAATAAACAAATATATAAGATAAAAAATAAAAATGAAAACAAATAAAAACAAGCAAAACAATTTGACCCAAATAAATAAGCGAACAATCAACTTCCGGTAAATGACGGCCATTATAGACTACCAACAATAAGCTATATAAACAAATTTTTACTACGTAAACCAAAAACACCGATCAAAATAAAAGAATAAATAAATAAATATATAAGATAAAAAATAAAAATAAAGAAACAAGCAAAATAATTTGACATAAATAAATAAACAAATAAGCGACTTCCGGTAAAAGTAACCGCCAAAATAGACTACCCATAATGCACCACTGACCCTTATATAAATAGCCGAGAAAAATAACAGCACTAGTCGCCTGACGATTGCACTAGCATGAAACAGACTGTCGCCTCTAAGTGCTGACTTCCATGTCCACTTTTATATATATATATATATATATATATATATATATATATATATATACAACACACACACACACACACACACACACACACATATATATAAATATATGTATATGACAATAATATAATATTATAGTACATATGTACACACAGTGTGACCACGTTAGCAATCTCAGATGAGTTTGTGGCGGACTTCACATTTATTTAACTTAGATTAGGAGACCAAACTGACGTGAAGAAAAAGAGGATAAGCCAAAGACATCATTACACATAAAATTTGTATTTAACAAGATGTACAAAATAGGATGTGAAAGAAAAGCATGCATTGAGTAAAACAAGAGTTGTCTCTCTTTAACTCTCAATTGTTCCAAAGTTCACTGTAAGAAATAAGGTTATAATAGTTACTGGTAATAAATGTTTTCAACAATTTTGCTGTGTAAGAAAAAAAGACTATGTGAGTATAGGGAATATTCAGCATGTGAGTGGTTGTGTGAGTGAGAAGATTTGTTTCAACTGTCGTGGATTCCTGTGTCAGCTGAAATCTCACTCATTTACTAAGAATAATCTTTGCTTATATAGGTGACCTTCGTCTCCGAAAGCGCTGCGCGGGAAGAATCACTCTTCGCGTGCAGACAATCTGATTGGTTGTCATTGACCAATCAGCGAGCGAGCTTTGGAGAGACTCACGAAAAGCTTCTGGGATCCGATTCTCTCAAAAGTGCACGAAATCGACTACATGAAAATATAGCGATTATAAAATTGTCGCATTACACAGTAGTGTTGATTTATTATCTAATGAATACTCGTTGTTTTATAATTTGAATTTGTGTAAGTTTGTATGTAGGTATGTGTGTGATGATGATCATCACAAATTCAAAGGATTCTGCAAATAGCCAAAACATATCTTCAAGTTATGGATATACGGAACCTTTCAACGAAAAATTGACATTTAATTTCTAAAAAATAATTGCAGATTTTGAAAATATATTGTTCTTTTTTTATTCCAGTTAAAAAAAATTAATTATAACAGACAACTGAACTGTTTTAAATCGATGTTTCTTTAATCGACAATATTTTTGCAATAAACATATACTCCCACACTAAAGAAATATATTAGGACGATGCGACAAATTTCCATGTTGAGCTCTAAATAGCTTTATCGAAATGAAAGCAAGTAGTTAAATACATTCCAGTAGACAATAAATCTATTTACTCGTTCCAGTTTTCCTGTCAGATTCAACTTTCCATGCTTTGAAGATATTTAAAAATGATTTATTTTATAGTTACAAAATAGAATCATTATTAAGCAGGGCAGACTGCGCCCCCAGATTTTGACAAGAGGAAAACTTTGATTTCGAACCAGATTAGAATCCAAAGGCAAACATTATCTTTGCAAAAATCGCGTGGGAACATACAGATAATAAAAAAGGAATCCTTCGCAAGCTAAGATCGTCTCTATTTCGAAATGACATGGTATTAAAAATAAATTATTATTTAGGACTTAATTCTATCTTTTTTGTTGATATTCTACTCCTCTGAAATATATTTACAAAGGAGTTCAAGTTTCCTAAAAGTATGAACATAAAAGTTTTACTCGTTGAAACAATCCTGGGTAAGTGGATTACAATTAGCAATGCCCACTCTTAAGGAGGCTTAATAGCAAATTTCTGGATATCTAGCATAATAATTGCAAAGATTCCCAGCCTAGAAAACCTTACAGAATTACACTGTATAAATAGAGTTTATTTTGATGAAACAGTCTTTAGTCTTGTCATAACTTTTTATACTAAAGTTCACTCAATATAAATCTCGAGAGAGGCACCTCGAGGCGGTATAATGGTTAGCAAGCTTGTCTCGCTAGAACAATTACGACTGAGAAGTGAGTTCGATCCTCATTGGGTGCCCCCATACTTTCGGTCTTGTGCCACATCTAAGCTATGCTTGGAAAATCTCTGGGCACCTCGAGGTGGTGTAATGGTTAGCAAGCTTGTCTCGCTAGAACAATTACGACTGAGTAGTGAGTTCGATCCTCACTGGGTGCCCCATACTTTCGGCCTTGGAAAATCACTATAAATCTCGAGAGGCATCTGTGTTAGAGAGTTAACGAATGAGTAAAGGTGTGTGAGACGAATGTAAGAAAGGAAAATGAAGACTTACGGTAAGGAAGATAGATAGCGAGAGACACTGGACTGAGGGTCAAGCAGCACAGTTATTGGGACCAAAAGCCTGGCTAGCCGTACATTTGATTATAGTGGCTAAGGCTTGTGTCAAATATAAGGTTTTAAATTCATAGTTCTCCTTCTCCTAGACAATTCTCCGCCCAAGCTATAGGATCCAGTCTGTCTTGCTATTTGCTCATATCTTCTTTCTCGAGGGAGAGAGAAGAGATAGATTCATACCTTTACTAAGGGCGTTAGCACGTAAGAGAATGTAATGAACTCGATTGGGATTCGATATTGGCCCCCCGATTCCTCAATCCGAGTCGCTATCTATTACTCCAGAGTGCCTGCCTGCCTACCACTTTCTCTCTCTTTATATATATATATATATATATATATATATATATATATATATATATATATATAATTGTACACTGCGGTCAACGAACACAGTGACTACATAAAAGAAAACATACACTAGTGCTAAATAAGCATAAAAGAAAAAATGAAATGATATAAGCAGTAAATTGCTGATAACTCCTGGAGAGTGTACGAACGTGTCCGCGTATGAAATTCTGGGGTCGGTATAACTGAAGGTAACATCAATCAGCAAAGTGACAAACGTTTACTCCCATTAATCATATATATATATATATATATATATATATATATATATATATATATATATATATATATATATATATATATATATATATATTATATATATATTATTTTATATGCGCAATACTTAGTGGAAAGCGCTCAATATCAGTGATAGTGCTAACATATTGATCGCAAAAGCGTGAAACTCAGTCTCACAAACTCATATCTTTACAACTGAGGATATATATATATATATATATATATATATATATATATATAGATAGATAGATAGATAGATAGATAGATAGATAGATTGGACACTGAGGTCAACACAAGGAGAAAACATATATATATATATATATATATATATATATATATATATATATATATATATATATATATATATATATATATTCGTACATGTTTTCATACGCTGACCAAATTTCTAAATATAATAATTTTGTTTGGAATTCGTCGTTCGAAAACATTTCATCAGCTTTCAATATATTTATATATATATATATGTGTGTGTGTGTGTGTGTGTGTGTGTGTGTGTGTGTGTGTACGTGTATGTATGTGTGTGTAATTTGAAAATAAAGACCATATATGCGCCCATGTTAACATATGCATTGTGTTTGTATATGCTAGATAAATGGTTATATGCTTGCATGAATAAATGTTGAAGTACATAGTTATTGCATTAGGTTTTGAGTGTCCTCCCTGCAGGCAACTTCTCTCATTAAATCTGTCTATTTTAAGTAACCGTTCACAGAACCTAGTGGGATATTGTCACTGATTAGACAATGATTTAGTCAAAAGTAATAAGAACATTGAGCATTTTTCTGTGTCTATATTTTTTAGAGCGAACCAACAGTCAGACCACGCCCAAGGCTATTTAC
>OZ038480.1:18363953-18411453 GCA_964036315.1 Acanthosepion esculentum
TGCAGGGAATCTGACTTTGAACATCGGAGATATCAGACTGGAATCGTTTTGAAAAATCAGTGGAAACACAGTGCGACTAAAACTTCGATCTTTACTATTTGCGATTGTTGGGTGTTACTTTTAATATAGGCTGTGCTTCATGTGACATTTGATGATAAGAGAAATAATTCAGAATTTAATAGCTCTGGGTTTCAAGATTTAATTCAGTTCGCTAATTATATGCCTCTATAGAAACACTGCTTGTATTTGATGAACCAACAAGTGGCTACTAAATGAGGGATCACTTTTCTTTCGCACTCAGGCCTTGAATGGGTTCCATTCACATATAATCTTTAGAAAACATGCAAGTAGAAGTGATTGCTAGATTAAGAATCCGGCACTGCTAAATTATAAATTTTGAATTTCACTACTTGTCTGTTAGGAAAGTTTTACTCTTTATATATATATATATACGATCAAGGGGACCGTCTCTTTGCATGAAAAGAGACTGCCTCCTTGGTCTTCATGTTATTAGGCTCTAGTGTTCCTTATTCTTTTCCCCCACTTCTTCCGTCTCTATTTTCCTGCTATATATAATTTTTTATTTTTTTATTTTTTTTGGCGGAAAATTACGATATTCCGTTGAAGAAAACTTTTTTTCCTTCATACAGATTATTCATTTCCACTTTTAATGTTTTAATTGTATGAAGATTGTTTGCGAGATTAAAAGTTACTTATTATAAAATAAATGTTCCCCGTTGACCTTGATAAGCTAGTGAACGAAACCGGTTGGTCTGTCTTGTGAGTGTTTCATTTCTTATTTTTTATTTTTTCATTTCACATAATGCCTATTAGGAACAAATTCTCTGTCTTCCTCGCTATTTTTCAGTTTTGTACCTCCCACAATCTATTTATATATATATATATATAAGTTAAGCTAAGTCAGATTTCGAGACTGTAACAAAAAACAAATGGACTTTTAAACTTGTGGTGAAGCTTTATTCAACGCAATTTCACTACTGCTTATAAGTGACGTTCAGCCATTTCTTTTATAGTCGAGTAGTTCAAGGGGCAGACAACTATGGTTGCCTTCATCAGTAACCCGAAAGTCAATTCAAAATTTGGCAACTCTGTCAAATGAAACTCAATACGCTGTTCATATTCAATTCAAGCAACCTCTCTTTAAGACCGGATCGTCAATATTTGATCAATAAAAAAAAAGGTTATTAAATGGGGGATCACATTTTTTACCAGAAAATCCCCAGATTTTTTACAATAATGTTTTATTTGTTCTTATATAGACGATAAATTACATCCAGTAGCAAGGCCTCTGGTCAGGAGGTTCCGATGATCGTGTAACAACATCTTAATTGGTGTTCATCCTCACCTGGGGTTGTAGCACCTGTTAGAGCCCTAGCTATGGGCAAATAGTGAAACCCACCAAAAGAAACGTATGAAAATATATTTTGTAGTAAAAATACCAGCAATATATATTTTTATATAAAAAAAAATTACCAACTATGCATACAGGCTGCGATGAATAAATTGTCGTATGAAAACGTGTGAAAATATATTTTGTAGTAAAAATACCAGCAATATATATTTTTATAAAAAAAAATTACCAACAATGCATACAGGCTGCGATGAATAAATTGTCGTCTAAATTACGCAGGAAAGAAAATAATACTGATATCTCATTTTAAGATATATTAGACAGAAATATCTTGAAATACTAAAGAGTAAATTTATTGAATAAAATTGACTGCAACCACAGCCTCCAGACGACTTCGGAATCTTCTGCAACTCATCCGGACGGTCTCTTTGTTTAAGTTGGTGAATGCTGTCATGAATCTTGCTTTCAGTTCATCTTTGGTGTCACAAAGAGGTTTGTTGGTTCCTCGTTCAACTGCGCCCCACACATAATAATCAAGGTGGCTGCAGTCTGGGGAGTAGTTAGGTGGCCAGATGTAAGGGCTGATGTGGTCGCAGAAATTTCCTGACGAACATAACTCGGTTCTCCTTCTTGTGTGGCATGGTGCAGAATCCTGTTGCCAGACAAAAGGTCTTCCAGCAGCCATCCTCTTGACCCAGGGCAACATTACCTCCTCAAGGCAATTGATGTAGCCCTCCGTGTTGGCTCTGAGGCCCTCATTAACAAATTCGGGAGTTCTTTTCTCATCAGAACGATCTGAATTTTCCGATCTGCAGCACCTTCGTAATCACCATTAGACTCCTCCAACTCTTTCCGAATCCTCTGCACTGTCCTTAGATTGACACCCAACCACCCTGAAATGTTCGTATTGGAGCTTCCGCCGCGAATGGAAAGCAGTACAGTATGTCGATACCAAATTTCTGGCGGAGTGAATTGCGTCATGGTGCTCTTTTTTTTCGCACAGACGGTGCCTAACCGACCCTACCATATCGTGCAGTCGACAAAATCAAAAACAAAAAACGCGCGAAATTTAAAAAAAATATAAAATGGCGACAATTTACCCATCGCACCCTGTATTTGTAATAAGATTACCAGCAATACATTTTATATCAAAGTATAGTAGAATTAACAACAAAACATCTTAAAGGAAAATGACCAACAATACAGTTTATCAGTAGTTGAAGGCATACAATCCCGTTCAAAATATATTTTTAGTCGAAGCCATAAAATTTTGTTCAAAATATTTAGATTTCGGCATAACTGTGTTGATATGCCGCTAAACCAAATCAACTAATCTAGATAAGACTAGAAAAGATGGCATTGAAAGACCAACAACGTTAGTTTTGAATTAGTACTGCCAAATTAGCCGGACTTATTTCAAAAGCAGCCCCAATAGTCGCAAGAGGCTAAATTCAAATTTTGCTAGTTCTGTGCTTTCACTCTGCCAATTCTGTTTACTCGTATTTTTTTTCTAAAGATAAATCTATGGAATTTCTTATGGCAAATGGGGGATCAGTTTAAAGCTTTTTTGTTAAAGAAAAGCGATCCCCGTTTTAATATGCACTTGTTTACTAATCACTAATGATCTCTAAGCATGTTTGCCAGTTTGAACTACATCTTAAACACTAGTGCTACTAAATTTTGAATTGCCTTTCTTTTCGTGAGTAGCCCAGGGTATTCACGCTTAATTTAAATGTAGTGCCAAATGCTTCAAGAAGCTAAATTAAAAATTTAGTAGCAATGACCTAAATATTTAATACATTTCAGACATTGTCTATATTTCTGAGATGGGGGATTGTAACTATTTACTCTATTTACATTATTCGGACTGTTGTCCTTATCATGGTGTCATATTCACGACGTTTCGGCCGTTGTACGTTCTAGCCTTCTTTATGGTCTGTCTATATTTCTGACATGGGGTATTGTAAGTATTTACACTATTTACATTGTTTGGACTGTTGTACCCATCTTTGTTGTCATATTCACAAGGTTTCGGCCAGTGTACACTACGGCCTTCTGCATGTGATTGGAATTTCGAACCAATCTTTTTATTTCATCCACCGGATTAGATTGTTTTAGTTCCACGTGCCATGCCTCTTCCGGATGATTCAGTTTTAGTTATTTCTCTTAGTAAATCAACTGTCACCAGGTATTGTACTCTACCCCGGTGGAAAAATAAAGATTTCGGTTCGAAGAAGGCCGGAGCGTACAACGGCCGAAACGTTGTGAATATGATTACAAAGATGTAGATAACAGTCGGAACATTGTAAATAGTGTAAATACTTAAATACTCCATCTCATAAATGTAGACAGACACTGAAGTAGGCTATAGCGTACAACGGCCGAAACGTCGTGAATAAGACAGCAAAGATGTAGACAACAGTCGGAACAATGTAAATAGTGTAAATAGTTACAAAATCATGCAATGATAACAGCAAAAATTGCAATATGAGCACTTGTAAAAAATGGTTGCTTAAAACATTAGGTTTATAATACCCAGAAATTCATACATTGATGTCCTCAAGGACACATGGCACAGTGGATAAAGGCGTTAGTTAGATCCTGTGAGTTCAGTACCCGGTTAAGGCAGTGAAGAACTTTCAGAGTGAAATTAACAGGAGATAATTGATAACTGATATCCATTAAACATGGCATGTGGAACTAGAACAGTCTACCCCAGTGAGTGAAATAAAGGGTTCAGTTCGACATTCCATAGGCCGAAACGTTGTAATATATATGGCAACAAAGATTATGACAATAGTCCGAGCAATGTAAATAATGTATATAATACCTCATCTCAGAAATATAGACAGAAAATTTGTTTTTGTCTTGGTTTCATTTAGTTCACATACTGCGGCGAGATTCTAAAAACAAAAATAATGAACTTTACAACGAATTATTGAATGTTCGAATCCAGAGAAACTTAGTTTTTCTTCGTTAAAGTTTTATTTTCGGTCCAGCAGCCAAGCAGATGTCAGGAGTAGAAACAGTTACGGAGGCATTCGTTTATCGGTGGACATTTTCAGTAAAATTTCAGTCTAATAACGCAAATTCAAATCTATCAAATTCACAAGAGAACATAACCGGAAAAAAAAATCAAAATCCTTCAATTTTTCAAAAACGTTTTTTTTTCTCCAACAAATTAAAGAATTAAAAGCAGGTATAAAAGCCACGAAAAATATACGTCAGTCTTTCAGATTTAAAAAAAAAAAAAAAAAAAAGGAAAAAAAGCATTTACACATGTGCTCAAGCCCCTGGAGATAAGACGCTCCTAAAATCAAACTATCAAAAAAATATATCTCTGATTTTTTCTTCATGATTTATTTCTTCTGCAGAATTGAATAAAATGTTTAAATATTTTTCTGCTATTTTTCCTTCGATCACAGAACATCAATGTTACAAAAACAAACCCGCTGAACAGGTTTTATTTGTGTTCTTCTTTACTTCTCGTTTTAAACTGGTTTTGATGCGATATTAACACATTTCGAACGAAGGTCTTTCTGTCGTTGTTGAGTGGCATCTGGCAAAACGAAAGACATACGTAATATAGTAACGCCGTTGAACAATACTGGTGTCAGACGCCTTCGAATATCACTCGCTGTAGTTGTAAAGAAAAGAACAAAGAAGAAAAAACTGTCAACTTATAGTAGCAACAAACGTCTGCAATAGATTTCTTCTGTCTCTCGACCGCAACACTTGCAGCCAAATCGCAGTTCAAACGATAGTCCGTCGTAACAGTCCAACAGGCAACGTAGAAACGACAAAATGGGGTCACACATCCAACATTCACTTATCACCAGCAAAAACGCGTGTTCGTCCACCAAGCTCAGAAAATCTAATGCCGCATAAGCGAAAAACAACGGCTTTTGTTCACCGAGAGATCTTTCTGATAGGTCACGCCATTCAGGGTAGGGAAGAACATTAGCATGGATTCTGGTCCTTAAAGTAGATTTTTGCTAACTACTTTTTGGTAATTTTTCTTTGGCAGATCGCACTCAAAACACGAACTGTTTTTCGAGGTAGCTGATTATCTCTTTCCCTATACTCGCACTAATAGTACTTGCTCGAAAAATAACCACCGAATAGTGTTCAGTAAAATGAGATATTCACTGACCGTCCCATGCGGTTGGATGTGGTACAAGGCCGAGTTGCGGGGTATCCGAGCCCGTAGACTCGGCGAAAAATTCCCCGTATACCCCGTAAAAAACGGCTTAGAGTAGCTGTCTCTAGAGACGTAACTCTACCCTTCGGAATAGCCTCGTCTAGGGATCCTCTCTGCCCGGAGGCAGAGCTTGACCAGCACACGAATTAATCCGGATAGTGTTCGTGATCCGTATAATGAGATATTTACTAACGCGGTCGGGTACGGTACAAGGCCAAGTTTATTGTGGGGTATCCGAGCCTGTATGCTCGATCAATTTTCCCGTAGATCCTGTATAACATGGGGTCGAGTAACTGTCTTCTGGAGACGAGACTCTGCCCTTCGACATAGCCTCGTCTGGAGATCCTCTCTGCCCGCAAGCAGAGAGTTTAACCAGCACTCTTCCGAAGCAATTCGGATAGGGATCATGATCCGTATAATGATCACTTAGACGCCACACTAATTCCCATATATACATTTCCTTTACCATCACGTGATCTACTCATTCAAAATTGGATCGCCTGTGTTTGCTCTCTGGTGATCTGTGTTCAAATCCAAGTATCGACAGCGACATTTTATTCCTATACACCACGTAAACACTAAACTGTATTCGCAATCTCGACGTTTCGGGATTTAATTCATGCCTAACATCTTTCTTTGGTCAGAGGGGCGTTCCCCTCCAAAAGCCTCTTCCCAAGCACAGCTACTGTGTAGACCTGACTACCACCGGGATGAATTCTCAAACACTAACGTCTTTAGCTCTTCAATTCCAAGCTCAATCGTTATCTATCCGCCAAATCATCGCAAACTTCACTTTCTGCTTCTCCCTTTTGCGTTCATATAACACACCTTTCAGAAACTCTCTCTCTCTCTCTCTCTCTCTCTTTAGTGGCTCTTGGGCCTTGTATTACATGAAATTTAATAAAAAGCGAGCAACTAGGCTTATGGCCACATCACATTGAGGTCATTGAGGCTTACGGTCATATCACGTTGAAACACCGGCTCTCGTATGATCACTGAAGCTAAGCAACGTCGAGCCTGGTCAGTAACTAGATGGGTGGCAGCTTGGAAAGACCAGGTACTGTAAGCATAGATATGAGAGTGGTATAATAGTTTTACGGCCATATCACGTTCAAACACCGGTTCTCGTACGATCACGAAAGATAAGCAACGTTGAGCCTGGCCAGTACCTAGATGGGTGACAGTTTGGGAAGACCAGGTACTGTAAGCTTGGATGTGCAGGTGGTGTAATGGATAATGACTTGGAAATCGAAGAACCGAATTTCAATTCCCGTTGACTTCGTTATATTTACTTAAGCTCAAATACCGTTCGGAAAGGTATGAATCCACCTTTTTTCCTCCAGATATGGGTTAATAAGTAGAACTTGCATCAGTATATCATTATCTATAAAATTATTGTACAGTAAAAATATTTTCGGGCTTTACTTCAAAGGTTTGATAAGCAGTAGAAAACGAATCAATCAACAGAAAGAAAAAAAAACTGTAACTTTAGGACCATAAAACCCTCTGTTATGTAGCACCTCTCCATTGCACTAAGATAATAATGTTTGGCGCATGCTCTGGTGTATCGTATTTATTTAATAAACATGTTGTTGAAAAAAGCCAAGATAAAAATGACCTTAATCTCATTATGGATGTGCGGGTGGTGTAAGGAGAAACCGGTGAGCGGATGTCGAATTCTGGTTGAGATCGTTACTTTTGGGGAAGGTATAAACCCCTCTCTTTAAATGGGATAAATGGCAGAAGATACTACACTCTAGACCTGTAGTTGGCAAACAGTATAGGAGAAAAACAAATCTGAATTCAGAATCGTATGTATCTCTGGCGGGACAAAATATTTTAAATGTACCTCAGGACCGCTTTAGGTTGGATCTGTGCGCATTGAAAAAACAGAACTGCCTGGGCATATGGGAAAGCCCGGAAAGGTGCAACCATGCCAAAGCTGAGATATCACTCTGATTGGAATGGGACTTCAAGAAGAATCAGCCAAGCCGAAAATAAGATATCACTCTGATTGGAGTGAGACTTGAAGAAGAAACAACTAAGGCGAAGAAAATATTTCACTCTGATTGGAGTGAAACGTCAAGAAGAAACAGCTCAGGCGAAGAAAAGATTTCACTCTGATTGGAGTGTAACGTCAAAACAAACAGTTAAGGCGAAGAAAAGATTTCACTCTGATTGGAGTGAAACGTCAAGAAGAAACAGCTAAGGCGAAGAAAAGATTTCACTCTGATTGGAGTGTGACGTCGAAACAAACAGCTAAGGCGAAGAAAAGATTTCACTCAGATTGGAGTGTGACGTCAAGAAAAAACAGCTAAGGCGGAGAAAAGATTTCACTCTGATTGGAGTGTGACGTCAAGAAGAAACAGCTAAGACGGAGAAAAGATTTCACTCTGATTGGAGTGTCACTTCAAGAAAAAACAGCTAAGGCGGAGAAAAGATTTCACTCTGATTGGAGTGTGACGTCAAGAAGAAACAGCTAAGCCGAAAAAAAAATTCACTCTGATTGGAGTGTGACTACAAGAAGAAACAGCTAAGGCGAAGAAAAGATTTTTCTCTGATTGGAGTGTGACGTCAAAACAAACAGCTATGGCGAAGAAAAGATTTCACTCAGATTGGAGTGTAACGTCAATACAAACAGCTAAGGCGAAGAAAAGATTTCACTCTGATTGGAGTGTAACGTCAAAACAAACAGTTAAGGCGAAGAAAAGATTTCACTCTGATTGGAGTGAAACGTCAAGAAGAAACAGCTAAGGCGAAGAAAAGATTTCACTCTGATTGGAGTGTAACGTCAAAACAAACAGTTAAGGCGAAGAAAAGATTTCACTCAGATTGGAGTGTGACGTCAAGAAAAAACAGCTAAGGCGGAGAAAAGATTTCACTCTGATTGGAGTGTGACTACAAGAAGAAACAGCTAAGACGGAGAAAAGATTTCACTCTGATTGGAGTGTGACGTCAAGAAAAACAGCTAAGGCGGAGAAAAGATTTCACTCTGATTGGAGTGTGACGTCAAGAAGAAACAGCTAAGACGGAGAAAAGATTTCACTCAGATTGGAGTGTGACGTCAAGAAAAAAACAGCTAAGGCGGAGAAAAGATTTCACTCTGATTGGAGTGTGACGTCAAGAAGAAACAGCTAAGACGGAGAAAAGATTTCACTCTGATTGGAGTGTCACTTCAAGAAGAAACAGCTAAGGCGGAGAAAAGATTTCACTCTGATTGGAGTGTGACGTCAAGAAGAAACAGCTAAGCCGAAAAAAAAATTCACTCTGATTGGAGTGTGACTACAAGAAGAAACAGCTAAGGCGAAGAAAAGATTTTTCTCTGATTGGAGTGTGACGTCAAAACAAACAGCTATGGCGAAGAAAAGATTTCACTCAGATTGGAGTGTAACGTCAATACAAACAGCTAAGGCGAAGAAAAGATTTCACTCTGATTGGAGTGTAACGTCAAAACAAACAGTTAAGGTGAAGAAAAGATTTCACTCTGATTGGAGTGAAACGTCAAGAAGAAACAGCTAAGGCGAAGAAAAGATTTCACTCTGATTGGAGTGTAACGTCAAAACAAACAGTTAAGGCGAAGAAAAGATTTCACTCAGATTGGAGTGTGACGTCAAGAAAAAACAGCTAAGGCGGAGAAAAGATTTCACTCTGATTGGAGTGTGACTACAAGAAGAAACAGCTAAGACGGAGAAAAGATTTCACTCTGATTGGAGTGTGACGTCAAGAAAAACAGCTAAGGCGGAGAAAAGATTTCACTCTGATTGGAGTGTGACGTCAAGAAGAAACAGCTAAGACGGAGAAAAGATTTCACTCTGATTGGAGTGTGACGTCAAGAAGAAACAGCTAAGGCGAAGAAAAGATATCACTCTGATTGGAGTGTGACTACAAGAAGAAACAGCCAAACCTTATGATAAGTTATCACTCTGATTGTAGTTTCACTTCAAGAAGAAACAGCCATGACGAAGATATCACTCTCGTTGGTGTGTGACTTCTCGTAGAAAGAGCCAAGGCGAAGATAAGGCATCACTCTGACTGGAGTGTGACTTCAAGAAAAAACAGCTCCAATGAGGATAAAACCCATCATTTTTGTTGACGGTATCGCATTTGCATATACAAATGTATATATAATTGAACTTGCTCATTCCTTATAAACCGGTTATAAGAGAGTTGTTGGGACCGGAGAATAAGTCTTTTATATCCGGGTTTCTCTTATATCCGGGTTTGGTTTATTTTGTTTTATTAACACAGGCTCTAATTTGGGACCATATAAAATCGCTCTTATATCCGGGTTTCTCTTATATCCGGGTCTCTTATATCCGAGTTACACTGTATAGGATATTAAATGTTTGATTAAAAGTGGGCAGTCTTCTATTCATCTATGTCTTTTAAGTATTTACAAAGTCTACTTATACAAGACCACATCTTTCGTTGGTTGTTATTGTTTAGTGGCATAACGACCCGGATGGGTTAATTAATGCCGGAAACTAAATAATTTGTACGAAATTTTATTTATTTATTGAGTTTGGAGATAATGGTTTTAGTGTGACAAGTCTTACTAATTAACCCATAACTGGGGAGAGAAGAGGAGGATGCATACCTTTCTCGAGGGTTTTTAAGCGTAAGTGAATATAACGAACCCAACTGAAATGGGAACTCGGCTCTCCAGTTAACAATTCCGAGCCATTACCCATTACATCACTCTGTGTATACAGGCTTACATCACCTAGTATTTCCAAGTGGTCACCTATCTAGGTACTGACCAGGCTTAACTTCGCTGATTGTACGGGAACCGGTGTTTCACCGTGATGTGGACGTAAGGCCACATATATGGACCACTTAATACAATAAGGATGAAATGCACATTATCTGCGTTAAACTTGTTCCATGGTGAGGTGAGAAAATATTTCATTGCGGTACAGAGACACAATTTTGGGGCACCTAGTGAGGATAAAGCTCACGAAAACCACAATGGTTTCTGGCGCTGGATAACCACTGTTCTTAGGAGAAGCTTTAATCGGCTTCTATTTACAGATGAGACGCTTATAGCGGCAAGTTGGTCAAAGTTACGAATTGAGCTTTTGCTTTTATACATACAACACTATAAGGATTTCCCTGGCTTAATAATAAGAAAAACATCAAAAATCTCAACACTAGGTTTTCCCCCAATCTTATTAGCCAGGATTTTTCCCCTTTAAGACAATGGAAACAAAGTTTAATGGCGAAAAGGATTTAAAAAAACAATCTCGGCTAGACTGCAGGTAACACTTTCCTTCTCAGTTTATTTCCATCAAATAAGAAACCAAAAATTAAGTAACCTCCTACCGATATGAGATTAACGTCGAAGGATTGTCTGCACGTAAGGAGAAAGTAACAAAAATATGACCGTTTTTTTTTCTTCATTTTCTTAACTTACATTTTTTACATAGATGCTTCCGCCATAATTGTTTTTTAACTACACTGGAGCTCCCATCCCGGCTTTTCTTTTTCCACCCACGTTTTTTAACTTACTGTCACGTCATTATCCAAAATTCTTTTCCATTTGACACCAATGCACTTCTTAACACTGCCTGACGACAAAAATGGATGTTTTAATTTCTCTTGAATTTTTTTTTTCCACTTCGTTTATTTTGGAATTTTTTTTTTATTGTCGATGTATTAATTATTCAGTGATTGTGTTTTTGTTGTTTGTTTTTTCGTTTTAGTTACTAACTTTGTTTTGCAAATTTCACTTTTTTCTAAGTTATTTTTTTTTCAC
Source organism: Acanthosepion esculentum (assembly GCA_964036315.1). NCBI lineage: Eukaryota > Metazoa > Mollusca > Cephalopoda > Sepiida > Sepiidae > Acanthosepion > Acanthosepion esculentum. The sequence continues at coordinate 18,375,282 of OZ038480.1, forward strand.
TTTCAATTTTCTTCTTACTTTTTACAGTTTGTATTTTTTTAAATAATTTTCTGCTTGTTTTTTTTTTTAAGGAAAAAATAACTTTTACTCTCATTTGAAAATATTTACTCTTTTTCTTTGATATTTTTCGACGTGTTCTTTTATATTCTTAATCTTTTATTTCAGACATTTTCAGTTCAAAATATTTTTTTCAGCCAACTCTATGCTGTCCTGTGCTTTACGTTGTGTTCATTTAAGTTTCTTTACATTCGACCGCGTCTCGTTGACACTTAAGAGCACGCGCCCAAACGAATGAATTGTTGAGGAAACGAAAGAAAGAACGAGAAAGATTATCTTCCCTCACTAGTGTACTTGGCCAGCGAGGTTCAGATTGTTGCGAGCAATCCAATCCATCAAACGGTCAAAATAAAGAAAGGTCAAATCTCTTGTTGCCGAGAAATCACCGTCCTTTGCGAGACTAAATTGACCCATAACCAGTGCACTTATAGTGACGTTGACTGATCAGACTCACGGTGCTTTAATTAAATGGAATCTCAGGGAACCTTCTCTTTGGAATTAAAACAAAACTAAAAGAATAAAACAGAGAAAGAACGAAGAACGAAAAGACGTTGGTTGAAAACGGGGAAAAAGCTAAAAGAGACTTGTTTTTGTTGGAACAGCAATAAAACTGCCATATTTGATTTTTGAGGGAGAAATACTTCCAGTTGCAGTGGGATGACGGAACAGTGTTCTTCCCAAACTTGTTTGAAAATGTCTGTAGTGACTGAAATATACTGCCTGTGATCTATTATAGTTCTAAAGAAACAAATATATAAGACAATGTCGAATACTTTATTGCTTACCGTGAAATATTAAATATATAGATATTTTGTGATGTTTTATTTGAGTAACAGTTAACCCATTTTTTCTCCAATTTGGAGACAGACATCAAAACAAAATTATGTCATAAAGAAAACCTTCATTATATAGTAGAAAATGAGTTTATGTGACAAAGATATTGAACACCAGAAACCAAACTGGAACATTATATAAAAACAATAAAAAGTTACGTATACAGGCGTAATGAAAACGAATAAGATAAGAAGGCCATAAGAAGCTTTATTAAGCTCAATGCAGTCAATTCAGTTTCACTTAGGCGGGTTGTGGCATACGATGTTTTTCTTAAAGTTGGGTGCCAATGCACTTACATAGAGGGCAAGGAATAAATTTAAGAATGACATCATGTCCACTCTATCTGCCCTCCTTTAGTACAATCAAGAAGTGTAGCCATAAAGTTTGTATCTCCAAAGATCAAAGCCATCTGCATATATCTTGTCCGAAGGCAGGTTCCGATTGGAAGCGTTGGAAGCAGTAGAGATGATCCTATTAGGTTGATCGGAAAATAATATCCGATTTTAGAATGAACCTTTTCTGATCTAACATATCATTATAATAGCAGCATTAAAATAGCAGCATAAAAATATGTTACTCATTCCTAATTCTGAAAGGCGTCCTGGGTATGACGATAAAGTACATCCGCGTCCTGGGTATGACGATAAACTATGTCCAACAGCAAGGCCTCTGACCAGGAGGCTTTGAGGAAAGTGGAACCACCTCTTAATTGTTGGTGTTTCCAGGTCCACCCTGACCCGGGGTGGTAGCACCTGTTAGGGTCCCACCTATGGGCAAATAGTTAACTCCGAAACTGAGGTAAAAAGCATTTTGAAAGTGTAAAAATAGATTTTAATACCAGAAATACTTTGTAAAAAATTATTACGAGAAATAATTTTTTGAAGAAACACTATTACCAGCAATACGTTTTTGAAAAAAAATATTACTATCAATGCGTTTTTGAAAATAAAAAATATTACCAGCAATACGTTTTTGAAAAAGAAAATATTACCAGGAATACGTTTTTGAAAATAATATTATCAGCTATACAATTTTGAGGAAAAAATCTTACCAGAAATAGATGTTTGACAAAGCAAAAATATTACCAGCAAAAAAAAAAAGTTGTCGGCATTAAATAACCCATTGAGATTGATATGCCGTAAAACAAAATAAACCAAACCAATCTCAACCAAAGAATACATATTCTATTCATACGAATCTACCCTAAAAATGTTGTCGGCATTAAATAACCCATTGAGGTTGATATGCCGTAAAACAAAATAAACCAAACCAATCTAAACCAAAGAATACATATTCTATTCATACGAATCTATCCTAAAAATGTTATCGGCATTAAATAACCCATTGAGGTTGATATGCCGTAAAACAAAATAAATCAAACCAATCTAAACTAAAGAATACATATTCTATACATAAGAATCTATCCTAAAAATGTTGTTGGCATTAAATAACCCATTGAGGTTGACATGCCGTAAAACAAAATAAACTAAACCAATCTAAACCAAAGAATACATATTCTATTCATACGAATCTACCCTAAAAATGTTGTCGGCATTAAATAACCCATTGAGGTTGATATGCCGTAAAACAAAATAAACCAAACCAAACCTAATTCTTAAAGGGTTATAAATCTCTTTCAGAATTTGACTTAAAATATTATATACCACTCATCTTGAACATGATTAAATAGAGAGATTCATTTATTTATTTTATTTTATTTTTATTTTTTGCATGACCTCGAGTTTTCTCATAATGCTTCTCAAACTGCTGCAAAAATTAACAGCGAATGGGATGAACGATCCACTTTGACCGAAAACTGGTTCTGAAATTCCGCAGTGGGGATACGTGTCTTAAGATGGTAGAATACGTCCATGTGCAACTTGCAACCAAACACTAGTCGAACAAAACTGAGTTAAAAGTGTTTCATCATTTCAATCATATCGGACCATCTCAAGGAAATGGTCAAATGGGTTCCACGTGAACTCAGCGAAAGTCAAAGAGTTTGGCATTTGGAAGTAGGCTCGATGCTGCATTTTCGAGATTCGAACGATTCATTTCTTGATTGATTTGTGATGAGGAATGGATCCTCCGTGACAATTGGAAACGATCGGCGCAATGGCTTGATCCTGACGAAGTACCAAAATATTTTCGAAAATCCAAACTGCACCAACAAAAGATAAGGGTGACTGTCTGGTGGTCCTTCATTAGCATCAGCCATTACATCTTTCTTGAATCAAGCGAGAACATCACTGCCAAAGTTTATTACCAGAAACTGAATGAAATGCACATTCAGTTAGGTAAAATACGAGCCGTACTCGTTAATCGACAAGGTCGAATTCTGATTCCTGGCAGATGTTGCTAGAATTACACTACAGAACCTCACCGACTTGGAATATTAGACTTTGTCACATCCACTATATGCACCAGATCTCTCGCCCACTGACAACCAGTTTTTGAAACATCTTAACAATTCTTTAAGGCAAAGAAGATGAAGAAATTTTATCCAAAGATTTCTTAGCGTTCAAACTTTTGAGTGTCATTGTAAATGCATAAATAACCTTTTAACTTGATGGCAGCAATGTATAGATTTTCAGGCTTCCTAGTTTAATAATACAGACACTGTTTAAACACATTAATTCAAGAATAAATTTTGATTCTAAAAACGGAAATTATTTATCGAACAACTTTATACAATACTAGAACTTTATATCCAGACTGTCAACGGAATATTTTAAGTACTGTTTCTCGAGTGCAAAATGTGCGCGGAAGATACGTCGTTTTGTTAATAAAACGTTTTCCAATAACTTGGACCGTTTTAATGTGAATTAAGTTTAAGCGTCTAATGATTTTTTTCTTTCAGATTTGGCGAATATCTGGGTGATATTATTTTTCACGCATAATTGCCATGACTTAAATAACATGATCCAATAGAGAAATAAATAAATTGTCGCCAACAACACTGATTTATTTATGCTAACATTGATCCGTCTTAATGAAACACCCTTATATATAATCCACCTTAATGAAACACCCTTTAAGAATATCACTGTTGCATGCGTTTCTGGGAGGTATAATGACTATCGGTATTTACCGAACCTCTCCAAAGTGAGTAGAATAGGACAGAAGGACAGGTTTAATATGGCGGTGCCTCACAAGTATATATGGGCCCAGGACAATAAATGCACAATCTCCGCGATCACTATCACGTTGCCTTGGTATAAACCTCCCATCTTTAGTATAATGAGGGTGGTACTGCCACGGGGTTGGAAATCTCTGGACCAGACATCCGTCAAAGGTATCCCATGAACCAGAAGCATGGCAGGAAGGTGAAGAACAGATACTACACGAATAATTAAATCTCAAAACACACACACTGTGGTAGGATGTTGTACATGGTCGATTATAGTGTTGAGTTCACATACACGTACATATTGACCAAGGAGGGATATGACTGCCTAGCCCTCGTGACCAATGTCACCGTTGCATTCGGTTCCACCCACACACACACTATTTAATGCAACGAGGAAATTGTTGCCACAGATACGAGGAAGTGCTAAAAGGATTTCACTCTTTGATCTCAGCCAAAAGGCTGAGAATCGTTTATTTACCTGACCACCCCATTAAGGCATTATGCGGGGTGGTCATACGCAGACATATGGGCCAAGGATAAAATTTGTCCTGTCCCCGTGACCATTGTCATGCTGGGGTCGGTATTACATCGACTCCATATCTCTTAGTGCCATGACGAAGGTCTGCCTCAGATTTTAAATACCCGAGAGAAAACGACCATTGTCAATTGAGGAGAGGACAGCCAAAAGGCTGAGAAGCAATTATTTACACTATTTACATTATTAAGACTATTGTCTTCATCTTTGTCGCAATATTTATTACAACATTTCGGTCGTTGTACGCTCCGGCTTTCTTCAGGTGATTAGAATGTCGAACTGAACTCTTTATTTCGCTCAGTGGGGTAGATTGTTTTAGTTCCACGTGCCATGTTTAATGGATGTCAGTTATCAGTTATCTCCTGTTAATTTCCCTCTGAAAAGAAAATGCAATATGAGCACTGGTAAAAAAGGTTGCTGAAGACATTAGGTTTATATAACCCAGAAATTCATACACAGATGTCATGGCACAAAGGTGTTAGTTAGATCCAGTGACAGGACCCAAAGAGTTCAATACCTGGTTAAGGCAGTGGAGAACTTTCAGAGGGGAATTAACGTCCATTAAAAAAACATGGAACAGTGAGCGAAATAAAGGGTTCAGTTGGACATTCCAACCACCTGAAGAAGGCCGAAGCGTACAACGGCCGAAATGTTGTAATAAATATGGCGACAAAAATATCGGACAATAGTCCGAATAATGTAAATAGTGTACATAATACCTCATCTCAGAAATATAGCCAGATACCATCAATTATTTACCTGATCGTTTCACGAAGACCTGGTGTGACAGATGGTTGTTCTTTTTTACATGGGTCCCCGTACTCATAGATATACATATGGGCCAACATTGTCCGAAAAATGTCCAGTAACCGCGAACACTGTCATGCTAGCGTCGATATTACACCGACTCGATGTCTTAGTGCAATGAGGAAGGTTCTGGGACCAGGCACCTTCACCCATCTCAAATGAGAAGATACTACGCTTACCCCCCGGCCGAAAGCGTGCGCCCATCTTAATGTCACTGATTTCCTTGCTATGCATTACATCTGCTGTTATTTAAAATGAATGGTGCAGTTCTTTACATAGGGCAAATTCATCGCACCACAATAGGAAACAATCCTGACGCATCTAGTTTGTTCGAATAAAAAGCAAGATGTATGTGTATATGGTAAGATAAACTTGTTCGAATAAAAAGCAAGATGTATGTGTATATGGTAAGATAAACTTGTTCGGATAAAAAGCAAGATGTATGTGTATATGGTAAGATAAACTTCTAAAATTCCTTTTCAGTGGATTAATCATCTTTAATTTACATAGTTATAAATGAAGGAAGTGATAGACCACTTCAAGAGATCATGGTTCTTCACAGATTCCATTTGTTATTATCTGTGAAATGCAGTCAGTTCTTCAGAAAGATACTTGAGTGGTTTCCTTCTTTCTTTGTCATCGGAATATTTCTTTTCATATACTAGGTGCTACCCATCTCTACAGCGTCCAATCAGGCTGACATTTACCCAAAGCTGAGCAGAGGTGAAGAGATTCCTTTCATGCCTTTACCAAGGGCATCAGTGGGAATTTGAATGCAGTAAGCAACACCACTGATGTATTTAGAACGATGGACCCCCACTACTTTGCTTGAGGAGAATACATCTCTAGAATACATTTCTAATCTGTTAGATGTGAATATAATAACAGCTTTGTGGGAAAATACAGCTTGTACGTACTTTTGCGCGGAGACACCCACTCGTGCCACCCTGCACCCCCTATATATATATATATATATATATATATATATATATATATATATATATATATATATATATATATATATAAAGTGAACATTGAAGTCAACTCTCAGAGACCACTGAGTGTTGACTACAATGTTCACTTTTATATTTATATACTCTCTATCTCTGATATTGAGCACTTTATCCCATAAATATAGCATAAAACTTAAAACTATATTTCTTGATATAAATACATATATATATATATATAATCTTAAAATGTGCTATATTTATGGAATAAAGTGCTCAAAATCAGAGATAGAGCGTTTGTAAATATATATATATATATATATGTAACATAAAAGGATAATATTTTCCATGGTTATAATTTATTACATTGTAATCGTAATCACGATCCAATTCATCAGACCTACAAATTCAAAATGAATTTAGAATTATTATTATTATTTTTATATTCTTACTCTGTCCTGGACATTGAATTCTACCTGGATTCTATCCTCTTGGGAATTTATGTATATATATATATATATATATATATATATATATATATATATATATATATATATATATATATATATATAACACGTGGCCTGACGATTGCGTCTAGCATGAAACAGCCTGTCGCCTCTGAGTGTTGACTTAAATGTTGACTTTTATATTTACAAACGCTCTATCTCTGATTTTGAGCACTTTATTCCATAAATATAGCACATTTTAAGATTATATTTCTTCATATATATATATATATATATATATATATATATATATATATATATATATATATTGACCACTAATATTATATATATATATATATATATATATATATATATATATATATATATATATATATATATTCAGTTCTATAGATATGAGTTTGTAACCCTGGGTTTCACGCTTTTGCAGTGAGCAGACAAACTAGTTTATTTTTTAAAAGTGGATCTATTTATGCTTATTTGTGTTCGATTATTTGTGTGCGATGGAGGAGGGAAATTTTATTCTGTGTTTGTTTGGGATGAAACTCTCACATACATAGACACACATGCATACGGATGTATGCATTTTAATTCTTACAAACACACCCATAAAAATAATCTGAGGTTAGGCGCAGATACACATCCAAGCATTCGAGCATACATATATATGCAATTGTCATTCTATTTCGGTGTCGAGACTGTAGCGTTACATATGCAGCAATGTCCTCTTAACAAGGAACAGGTGGGTGTGTTCTTGACGTTTTTTGATCGGCCGTCCCCGGCGTCAGATAAGCTCACATTTCCTCACACATACATACACATATGTATCCACACTCATTGGTCTAGGTCCCGGTTATAATTTTCTAATATAATTTTCTACAAACATGGCATAGCATAGCAACGGAATAATAGCGAGATCTTCAAGAATCGGTTTACGCACCAGATACAAATTCATAAGCATTCGTACTCGAAAACTATTTTGGCAAATTCTTAAAAAAACAACTTTGTAGTGGATGTTAAAAACGTCAAATCGCCATACGAACAAATGGAACTAAAAATGTCTAATACTTGAATAAATTTCAAATTATTTAAATAATTGCACTATAATACTGTTACCTTTAATGGGTACATTTCATATTAATAAAATAAACGTTTTCTGATTATTATTATGATTATTATTATTATTATTATTATTATTATTATTATTTGTGTATGTTCTGTTTCCTGCTTTGTATCCTGTAGAGCCGGGTCCAAACTATGGTCCTTAGACCCTATAGGAGAATTGTCATTTAATTGATAGCACTTTTCTTAGTATATGGGATGTTCCTAGTAAGGCGATCTTTTGGGAAACTTGTATGTTCATGTTACCTTGGAGACTGTTAATAAAATTCTCCATTTCTTTTCTCAAGAGGTCCAGAGTTCTGATTACTATTGGTACAGTCTTCCTCTTCTTCTTCTTCTTCTTCTTCTTCTTCTTCTTCTTATTATTATTATTATTATTATTATTATTATTATAATTCCAATTATTATTATTTTTATTGTTATTATTATTTGTGTATGTTATGTTTCCAAGGAACAGGTGGGTGTGGTCTTGACGTTTATAATTATTATTATTATTATTATTATTAACGTTATGATAATAATAATAATAATAATAATAATAATAATAATAATAATAATAATAATAATAATAATAATAATAATAAACCTGTCAAAATAAAAGGACCTTGAAATAGAAATCTCAAAAATGTGGCACATGGGAACATCAACAATTCCTGTTGTAGTTGGAGCCCTTGGACTGGTTGGAAAAGATTCCAGTAGGCTGATTGAAGGGATCCCTGGAAGTCCATGCCTCAAAGAGATACAAAAAATTGTTCTGACAAGTACAGCCCACACTTTACGAAGGGCTTTATCTATGTAATTATTTTTTTATTTTATTTTATTTTTTTTTGTAGTGGAAAGTGTCATGATGCCATTTCTAACCTTAGGTCCCTGGGCGGGACCCGGAAAGAAATGTGTAAACGCCAGATACCTTTTTTTTCTAAAGTCATATTAGTGGTCCGCCATATTTAAAATTATACATTTAGTGGTCCATGAAGTTCAAAAGGTTGGTTTAGACGGTAGCTGAAATTTTCTATATCTCTGTCTAATAAAGAAAAAATATTTCACTATTACTGAAAGATCAGAAATTGGTAGAATTATTGAATACAGTATGAAATGACAATCTATTAATTTTCATATACCAAAAACAATATTGGTGAAAAAAAAAATGTATGAGAAAGTAGTAAAAAGTTTTTGTACGACGCGTTTCGTCCTTTAAGGACTTCCTTGGACAAAATTTGTTACGATGGTGCAACTACGCATGTGCACGAACGAGGGATGCAGGGAAATTGGAATTTATTTATTTTTTTGTATGCAATCTTAGCGATTTCATGTAGATTCTTTTTCTTTTTCTTTCTATCACTTTTGTCACCAGATATCCCCGCACAGTGATAATAGAATATCTGCCAGGAATGGGGAAATGTTGTAAGAGCCAGGGCACAAATTTACTGTGGATGACCTTGTGATCAAGGCACTCTCTAAAGGAGGGGTCGGCAACCTTTTGGGGTAAGTGAGTCAGCTATGAAATGTCTCGGGGGAGGGCCATGATATCAAATGTACTATAATAAATTGTTTCAGCCTCAGACAGCTCCGTCCGGAAGGCTGCCTTGGTTTGGAGGTTTAAAGAAAACCAACGAAGTTAATATTATATTATTTAAACAAACGTTCCTTAGTTTAGTACATGACTAATAGGCTTACAACTAACGCAGTCAACAAAATTTCAAATTACTTACTACATCTTAGTGAATTGTTTTCTCCTTTGATCAGAGACTTTTTTGGTCAGTTTCATTACGATAAACAACCAATGCATTTAATGTGTTGTTATCTCAAATGTCCTTTTTGTCTTCATACAATTCTTTATTCCGCTTCCCTAATTATTTATATACAATGCGAAACAAAAAGCTCATAAAATATTCCAAATTGAAAAAAAATACTTTCTCCTGACAAACCAAATAAATCAAAAAAGTTATTGTCCTATCAACTAAATCTATCACAACTACAATTGCAAAAGGACATGCAGTGCTGTTCGATAAAAGTGACTCACCTGATTTTTTTTACTAAATGTTCTCTTCTCCGATGAAATGAAAGTTGAGCTAAATTCAAAGGATAAGCGATCTAAAATCCGAAGAAGAAGCTTTGAAAGCTCTTTGAATTTAGCAGTAAGTACTGTCAAGCATCCGTTCAGTATAATGTTCTGGGGATGCTTTTCTTTTCATGGAACTGGTTTCTTAAAACCTATTGAAAAGACCCTCAGGAGCGAGCAGTACAAGAGAATTTTAGAGTCTTGTCTGCTCCCTTCTGCTGAAATGGTGCAAATTGACCACACCAAACTCATTTTTATGCAGGATAATGCTCCCTGTCACAAATCAAAATTGATGAAGGAATACTTTGATGAGAAGCAGGTAAGTGTTATGACATGGCCGCCGCAATCTCCTCACCTTAGCCCCATAGAAAACTTATGGTGCATTATAAAGTACAGGCTCTCGAGAAAGCAGTTGAGCAAAAAGAGGATTTGATTGTGAATTTCATATCCGAATGGAATTCAATGCTTGGAGATGAGATTTGCCAGAACCTAATCAAGTCAATACCAAAAAGGGTTGAAAAGGTTATTCAAAATAAAGGAGGACCCATAGATTATTAAATATTTTGAACTATATTACCTATTATAAATAAATTATACCTCTATTATTCTTTATTTAAAGCTGTTCGGTTATGTTTCTATTGATTACTGGTTGCAGGAAATAAGTGAGTCACTTTTTTTGCACATAGTTTTTCCCTAAATCTCATTTATATCCAAAATTATAATTATCAATAGAATACCTTAGGGTGAGTAAACTTTTTTACTAGGTGGTCGGGAAGGGGTCTTTATATAAGTAAGATTAAAAATTAGTTTGACCCCCAAAACAATAGGCGAAACAATTTTTAAGTAAAAAAAATCAGGTGAGTGACTTTTATCGAACATCACTGTATCTAAACTCAACATAAGATTTGTTGCTATTACATCTAAAGCAATAAAAGACTTAGTCAATATTAAACAAAGCGATAAGCTAAAATTTGAAGGAGGAATTTAGTCAATCGACTGTAATAATTGTCACAGAAATACATAGGAGAGGCTTCAGGGAATCTGAATAGAGGAGTGTATCAAACACAGTCGTACCAACGTAATAAATTTAGTCCGAGGACCTCCTAAATGACGAAACCCGTCACACGCAATTTTTTCTACCTTGTCATACATTTTCTATCTGAATGCAGTATTACAGTAACCCATGTAGTAATTTGTTTTTTGATTAATTTTACATCTTTGTTCATTAGTTTCTTAAGTCTAAGTTGTCATTACCTAAGTGGTTTAAGATTCAGTTAAATTTGAAATCAGTTGCTTGTAAACGATTTGCTTACAAAATCGTGCGATCATTTGAAGAAATGAGCGTGGATAAAAACTTTGATGCATACTTTTTGCATGGTTATATATATATTTGTATTTGTAAAATTTCAGATGTAATTAAAAATATATCTGTAAGAGACAATATGAAAAAACATTTTTATCATATATATATATATATATATATATATATATATATATATATATATATAACCGTGAAAATGACTTGGGAGAATGGAAATTATGGAAATGTTTGTACTCCCTTACTCCTACAAAACGGAAAAACATAAGCACGTTGGAAAAACTAAATAAAAACATAATTAACTTTTCCTTGTCTGCAATATTAAGGAAAGATATTTAAAAGAAAGATTACTTCTACACTAATATATATGTATGTGTGTGTGTGTGTGTGTGTGTGTGTGTGTGTGTGTGTGTGTGTGTGTGTGTGTGTGTGTGTGCGTGCACATACTTTATTTTAGGGTATTACATCAAAAACATGTAAAAGAAAACGCTACACAAATACAATTATGTTTCGATGCCTATTAACACATCTTCATCAGGCGTTAGTAAGGTTTACTTTCTACATGTTTTCGATGTAATATCCTAAAATAAATAATATTGCTCTACTTTTGTACTGAGTCCTCATTTAAATTGAATGTTACGAACATCGGAATTGGATTCTATTCGTTCTCCTTTTACATAGATATCTTTATCTCTCTCTCTCTCTCTCTCTCTCTCTCTCTCTCTCTATATATATATATATATATATATATATATATATATATATATATATATATATATATATATATATATATATATATATATATGTGTGTGCAGGTATGCAGAAAAATAGGAAAGAACACGTTAGGTAAATAATCCGGAGTTCCTTAGTATTTTTGCTTTTATTTTTAAAAAGACAGTGCTCCATACAGAAGTAGAGCTTATATTATAATATTTTTAAAAAAAAATGATTCCTTCGCTACATAAGTGTTCTCATGTTTCAAAAGCGAGAGCCGAGACCCTCAATATAATTTTTGAAATTAAGTTGAATTAAGGTGTCTGGTCTCGCTTCATCGTCAAGCGACAATTTGGAAATAAGCTATCTTGTGGTTTACGCGTGTTTATAAGTATGGTCTCTTGCAACATTAGTTACTATGGAAACGGCTAGGGTCGGATATATTGGTTAGGTGGTCTCAGAGTTAAGAATTAATTTTTATCTGCAGACCAGTCCTATATATATATATATATATATATATATATATATATATATATATATATATATATATATATATATATATATATATATATATATATATTGTGTGTGTATATAAGCCAAATGTTTGCAACCATACTCCATATTTCGAATTGTTTCAAAGCTGACATTCCTTTCCCATGAACAAATTAAGAGCTCATTTCGAGACAGACGAACTTTCTATTCCTGAATGGCTTCATCATATATTCAATATAATAATAATAATAATGATATTATTAATAATAATTATTATGATATTAATAATATCTAATATCAAAAGCAACCGATTACATTAAAATTTATCTTTTTTTTTAACTAATCTATCTGGCTAACGATAATCTATGGTAACCCACCTCTTCAAAAACTATTAGTCGCAAGGCATAATGGGTTAAATAGTTTCATCATCCTAGATTAGTAGGAGTTAAATAAACCATCAAAGTTATGAAAATTAATAATTATTAAATCCAGATATAATATATATGAAATGGATTTAATCCGACAAATATTTTGATATAATTTCTCACACACACACTCGCACACACATATATATGTATATTCTGTTTATACGTTATTTTTATGGATACAACCTATTTGAGTAAATTCTCTGTTTTAATTAAACAGTATTAATTACATTTACAGTCCTGAAAGTTCGAGAAATGTCTTAGGAAATATGCGTTCTCCGACAGGAATCGAACCTGTATCTCATATGGAAACCGTTATTTGGCTTGATGTGCTGTAAACCATCTAACCACAGAGAACTTTCCGGTTAGCAATGACAACGCATATTTTCTCCGAAATTACTCGAATATTCAGGCCGGTAAATGTAATTAATACTGTTCATTAAAAAAAACACGCACAAAGCATTTACTTAAATAAATTGTATCGATAAAAATAACATTTAAACAGAAAATATATTATAATATTATAGTGATTTTCTAAGACCAGCTTAGATGTGGCAGGAGGACGAAATTTATAGGCACCCAGTGAGGATCGAACTCACTACTCAGTCGTAATTGATCTAGCAAGACAAGCTTTCTAACCATTACACCACGCCGTGGTACCCCATATGAAAATATTATATGTGCGTGTGTGTAAACAAGTTGAAAAAATCGTATACATTATTTCATACAATACAAAACTGTAAACTACATGAATATACTAATTTCTTGTTATATCCGCATATGACGCTACACGATCTTATATGTAATTTACTGTCTTAAACCTGAACTCACTCCCGTATACACATCCAGTGGCAATATGCCGGCATAAGTTCAGACTGAATAGTGAAACATTACTCCAAGAAGGATTGACAAGGAAGTTGATGATGGTTTGTAGGGGTTGGAACTCCGGAACCTGCGACGGCCGGGGTAGTTGAAGGAAAAAGGCGCAAGACGCACTGAAGCGGGTCCGAAAGGGTGTGGAAGTCTGTGACCAGGAGAGGTGGGGTCGGAAGCGGCTTGCATACGAGGGCAGATACTAACGTTGCTTTCCTGTTCGTGAGACACCGATACTTAACCCCATTTCTCTTCCCCTTCCCCTCGACATCGGTTATCATTTCAAATCCAGACCAGACTCATCTTCATTCTTCTCCGCACTTATGTACCCACCTTCTTGCTAACCGCCACCATCCACTTTTTCACGTAAACTTGACTGGCGGATGTAAGAAAGGCTGATGGTCCAGTCTGAAAGTGTTTCTGTTACTGGGTGACAGGTTGGGTTAGAATGTTGTTGGATGAGCCGTGGCCGGTGGACGGATGGTTGTGAAAGAACTAATACTTGGCTTCTGGTTCCTTTCACAAAGCCACTGAAGAATAGACCTGGAACTGGGCCATATTAAATTTGACCCCCGGACTGCTCTGGATTATTGACCATGAACTGACCGCAGTCTTCAGCGGAGCAGGAAGACCATTAGAAACCGGATGCTATCAACATATGTTCACTTTGCCTATTCGTTCATCCGACCGTTACTTCATTCCTTTATTCATTCGTTTGCACTCTGTGTGTTCAAGCCTTAATGCAGACTGGCGCAGTCACCTGACATCTGCTCGTTGAAGATCGAATATGCCCGAGTCGATTTATTCTTAAGTGATAAGTTAATGTGATTCCAAGAATCGCCACTCAAAACGACTAACAATTCCTGGAAAGTCTTCAAAAGAACGTTTCGTTTTTCTACGTTTCTTTAAAGTTTAAAACTTTACTGAATCTTTAACAACTTCGTTTTTCATACTTGAAATTTTTTTTAATGGAAAATTACTAAAAATAATGTTAATAATGTTAAAAATAATGTTAATAATGTTAAAAATAATATTAAAAATAATGTTAAAAATAATGTTAATAATGTAAAAAATAATGTTAAAAATAATGTTAATAATGTTAAAAATAATGTTAAATATAATGTTAAAAATAATGTTAATAATGTTAATAATATTAAAAATAATATTAAATATAATGTTAAAAATAATGTTAATAATGTTGATAATGTTAAAAATAATGTTAAAAATAATGTTAAAAATAATGTTAAAAATAATATTAAAAATAATGTTAAAAATAATGTTAAAAATAATGTTAAAACTAATGTGAATAATGTTAATAATGTTAAAACTAATGTTAAAAATAATGTTAAAAATAATGTTAATAATGTAAAAAATAATGTTAAAAATAATGTTAATAATGTTAATAATGTATTAGATAATGTTAAAAATAATGTTAAAAATAATGTTAATAATGTTAAAAATAATGTTAAAAATAATGTTAAAACGTATTAAAATATATGCCAAAACAATAATATTGCAAAAGTTTTAAGACAGATGGGTGTTTTAGCAAAATCTTCGATAATGTTGGTACGGTTA
Organism: Acanthosepion esculentum; assembly: GCA_964036315.1. Lineage (NCBI taxonomy): Eukaryota > Metazoa > Mollusca > Cephalopoda > Sepiida > Sepiidae > Acanthosepion > Acanthosepion esculentum. Next base: position 18,390,640 of record OZ038480.1, read on the forward strand.
GAAACATCCAATCTATATATTGATTTTCTAAGCGTAGCTTAGATGTGGTACATGGCCGAAATTATGGGACACCCAGTGAGGATCGAACTCACTTCTCAGTCGTAATTGTTTTAGCGAGACAAGCTTGCTAATCATTACAATATTTATTTCTGTGAAATATACAGAAAATGTGGCACAAGGCCTGAAAAGGGGATGGGGAAAAGGACGGTCTTCAACTGTCTTAATTTTTAAACTTAGCTATCCACAAGCACTGACCCAAGCATACTAACAATATTCCTAACACCAAAACAACATATTCTTACAAACCTTTCTTACTACTTCCACCATAATACCTCATTGTCTCTATGAAGATCCTAAATAGTCGCCATATGTACAAATCGTCGTGTGTGTGTGTGGGGGGGGGGTTAAAAGGACTAATTAAAAAGATCCCCAATGAGTTTATTCAATATGAATTAATCTATTTACAAGAAACGAAACAAAATCATTGTTAGTAATAAAACCCCCGACAATACGTAAATGTGGCAGAAATATCAGTTCACTGGACGACATCAATATAAAAATCATTCATTCATCCTTAGCACTCACACAGACACGCACTCATCCAAACACGACAACAGAAAACGAAAAACACACAGAGGCGAAAAAACGAAAATCGCCCCGCATCCACCAGAGAACTAACATCACTGACCACCTAACGAGGGAGGGGATGGGGAATTAAACTAAAGAAAAAAAAATAGGGACAGAAATAAAACGAGCCAATGAGCAAATCATTAGACAACGCCGTGGTGCCCAATCCGATCTATATATATAAAGTTGTAGCCTCTGTCTGTCTGTCTGTCATCGAACTCCTCCTAGGGTTTGGGAGATAGACACCCCATAACCAGATATATTCTGAAACTACATTACCCAGAATACTTGGATAAGTATATTTCATTTTGATCAAAGAGAGTCCTAGGGGGGCATCCCCCCACTGAAATTTTTTCCCTTTGATTTAAATTAAATTTAAATTTGAACAAGGGAATGACTCCTAGGGTTCTCAGAGAAGTATATTTCATATCGATTAAAGGGGGTCCCCAGGAGGCACCACCCGACACTGATTTTTTTTCTTTTGATTTAAATTAAATTAAAATTTGAACAAGGGAATGACTCCTATTTAAAATACAGAAGGAGAAAGTCAGAAGATGGAGGTCACATCGGCCAGATCATGAGTACGGGTAATTCGGCTAGTTTGATAATAATATACAAGCTTATCAAATTTACTTATTTTCTTTAAGAGCCAAGGTGATTCTAAGACTCATTTTTCATTGTCAGCAGCAATCAACTTCATTTACTAATAATAGTCTACCCTCTGTCTTTTCTACAAATATTTTCATGGCAACTGCTTTGACGGGCTTTTTTTTTTCCTGGTGCCCCGACTTCATAAATTTAAGTGCCCTACTAGATTGGCATTTAGGCCCCACCTGTTTACTGTTGAAATAACAAAATGCAACCACCACTTCTACTTCAACAGTTTCTTTTCTCGCACTTCCCTACTGTAGAACTCCCCTTCGTTTACTTGCTTCCCTGATAACTACAATCTTCAAATATTTAAATGTAACATCAATCGCCATCTTCTATCTTCTTGAATTCCGTTCATCTTATGTCCTTTCCTCAGTCCTCCCTATACTCAGTTTTTGTTTCTCTCGCTTTCACTACCTGTAACCGATGCGTACTAGTTGCATTCCCGACTTGCTTGGGATGAAATGATTAAAACAACTATTATACCAACAAAAGTGTATCTGTTCCTCGAATTGGTACTGCGATGAGTAGCAATGTTGAGTATTTAATCTATCATCTCATATACGAGCAGCCATAGCAGATAAGAGCGCCAAAAATATAATCGATGTCCCGAGTTCAAATTCCGGTCTAGTCGGTTGCTTTCATTTTCACACTAGTTCTCTTAGGAAAAAGCATGAATTAATGAATTTAATTCTTAATCTGACATTACTTGTTATTAATTTAAACGTTATATTTCAGTGGATACACACATTTGAGTAGACGCCCTGTTTGTTTTTTTAAGTGGGAATTACTGTTGTTCATGATGACGGTAGTCTTTGAGTATAGAATCCAGAGGTTGGCAGTGAATATTTCGAAGACAGTAGGGAAGCGTAGTTCAGGTTAGCAGTGGATATTTCGATAAAGTAGCAGAGCGTAGTTCTTCCTTCTGTTCTTTGGTTTCTGGTCCTCTTTGGGGAGAGTAATCAAAATGGCCGCCTTTATACAAGACGGATTGAATATTTTACGCCTCCTGATTGGTTAACGTTCTTTTGGGGAACTATAAAGTGAGTCAAGTCATTTGGGTTGGCTCACTAGTTACCTAAAGGTACACAAAAATTGTAACAATTACATTTACCGTGCATTCGAGAGTTTTAATAAAGAACTGCCGAGAGATACATTTTCTCTCGAATACACAGACCAGGCGACATAATCCACACTGTATAATGAAGAAAAAAAACAGGGCATCTACTCAAAGTAAGTGTGTCTACTAAAATATAATGTTTAAAATAATAAAAAAAGAATGAATTAATGTCTCAACCTCCCCAGTTATGGGTTAAATAGCAGGGTAAACTGAGCTCTCTAGATTTGCGTACATCCAGTCTATGAGGATAAATACTCTGAATTCAGAACTGTAGAGAAAGCAACGGGAAACTATTCCACTAGCTTTCCGTAGTGAACATAGCAGCTCACAAATAATAAAGAAAAGGAATATGTGGAGAGCCATGATCATCTACGCTTTGAATGGACCTGAATATGTTTTTTTTATTTCTTTTTAATTTATTGAATAGGAACAATGTCATGTTAAAGCAAAAATCTGGCTTATTTTTATTACTAAATTCTAATTATTTTATGAGAAAATAATTGATAAATCCAAGTGAAATATTATCAAACATAGTGAGTTCCCTACCAGACGAAACCCTTTCCGAATCACTTCATTAATGACAGTGACTGTTATTTGCCACTACGTACCCACAAAAAAAATGTTTATCTCATCTTTCCTCGTCTCTCTAGTCTTTTCCTACTTCATTTGTTATTGGGTACAAATAGGCACAAACTTTGGCTCCATCTGTTATCCTTTCTTCCTGCTATGTAATCCGTTTCCTTATTTAATCACTCCTAAGATTTTTCTTATCTGATCGATTTTTACTTCTGTCTCAACGAGTGGTATCTAGAATTGATGTTACGATTCATATCTGTTGGTTTCTTGACTTTCGTTTCAAGCGATCTTTGTTAATTTGCAGGTTTTACTCTCATGCGCCATTATTGATACCGGACACTTATTATAACTCAATACGTTTTTAATCACAATGGCAAGATGCTTTTCATTATATATTTTGAAAAATGTTTTGTCATTATTTCGACTCCAGTGTCAATTCGCAAAAAGAAATCGATAAAATAACGGTGTCTAGCTTATCAAGCCCCTTTAGACTGACCAAACTCCCGCCTCGTCTAGTAAGCATTGACAGGAGAGAGACGTGTTAGCGGACCGCTATCAGAACGACTGTTCGTAACAAGCAATAATAATAATAGGAACATGGAACGTAAAGATGTTGCATAAATGTTTCCTGATTGAAATTATAAAGAAGGAAATTAATAGGCTACACTTGAAAAGCAAAAGAGAAAGAGGAAGTTAGCTGGCCCGTCACCTGATGAGCTTGTGCGAATGGATGGTGGATGGGAGAGGCCAACAGACAAACTTTACTAAGGAGGTTACGGAGAGCCATGATCCCCACGTCCTGAATGGATACGGCACAAATAAGAAGAAGAAGAAGAAGAAGAAGAAGAAGAAGAAGAAGAAGAAGAAGAAGAAGAAGAAGAAGAAGAAAATTTAGATGTTTCCTTGCACCAATTGCATTAGTCTTCCAAATAATTTGGTCCTCTCGATTTTAACCACTAACGTTTAAATTCCCGGCTCGAAACATGAACGCCTGTGTCGTTTATACTTCTTTGCGTATGTTTCCCTATAGATTCAAGTATAAATCGAAACAACGCTTAACTATAGAGTGACTCAAGTTAAAAACGACCAGTGTTTACTAATTGACTTAAGTATAAAAAACAACCAATGTTTGCCTATTGACTGAAGTACAAAAACGACCAACGTTTACCTACTGACTGAAGTACAAAAACGCGCAAAGTTTGCTAATTGGCTCAAGTACATAAATAACCAATGTTTACCAATTGACAAATGTTTACTGTCTCAAGTACACAAACGACAAATGTTTTCCAATTCACTCAAGTACAAAAACGACCAAAGTTTACCAATTGCCTCAAGTATAAAAACGACTAATGTTTACCTATTGACTCAAGTACAAAAACGACAAATATTCACCTACAGACTGAAGTATAATAATAAAAAAAAAACAAATTTCGACATTAAATTACTCAACAAGGGTTGATATATCATAAAAAAAAACACCGACCTAACAAATTACACCATGATAAAGCACCTATCAAATTAAACTAGGATCAATTGTTATTAACTAAGCCGAACTTAGTTTTGATACAAGGTCAAAAATATGGAGCAATCAGTGAAGATCTAATTCCCTACTAAAGATCTACATGTTCGGTTCCATGTGGCGCCCAACCCTTGTTTAATGTTATTGGCGATTTTTACCAAGATTTTCTGGTTTCTATTTGATGTCTTTACAGAAACGAAAACAAAATGGTATATGCCATTGTTTGTTATCAACTTTTTTTTCTTTTCGGTAACGACTCGCGATCTAAAAATGAAAGACAGAAATTCAGTCAACTAATTTTGTTTTTACTAATTCAGATGCTAGTAATGACGGAATAATAATTATTATCAGAGAATACAAAATACTCTACGAGAAAATACACCGAAAATCTTGCAAGGAGCAAGTTAGCGGGGTTTATTTTGATTATTAAACAGTTATCTGAATGCTTACGAGGATGGATCAATAAGTCCGTAGCTTGAGACCTAATTTATTAGATCTCAAGCTACGTATTCTGATATGTAATTTTACCTGTATGAAGTTCGAGCTACACGCTTAATATTAATCCGCGAATCAAGTGCATTAACAAAGAAGGTTATTTTGAAAAATAACTATTTATGCTTTTGCTTGACATATCTCTATGTCCTTGTACCAGACCAAGTTACACACACATATATATATATATATATATATATATATATATATATATATATATATATATATATATATATGCTCAAATAAGATGCTTTCTTAGAAATCTCAATACTAAGCAAATAGTACATAATACTGCTTCTACTAATCTCAAACATATTAATCTCCTATATCGTAATCAAATGCATACTAATTATAAACAAGATGTAAATATACTAAAAAAATTAGTGAATACTAATATATCTACAACAGATCCCAGCTAAAAAATTAAGTTAATCATATGCTACACTAAATCTAATATATCCAACTCAATTATTAGCAATGATTCATCTTCACCGGTTAGCGATTTGCAAAAAACTAACATAGTTTACAAAATCAAGTGCTCTTTGGGAGATTGTATCGCCAACGAATTAAATAATATTTATGTTGGTCACACCACAAATTCACTTTCACGACGCTTGACTCTACATTTGAATGATAACTCTAACATTTTTAGGCATTTAAAACAACATGCCTGGCCGCATACACAATTCCGGAAAATCCTTGTTGAAAACACAACTAAAACATGAAAACAATAAACAAAAACTAAAAATTCTTGAAGCTATATACATGAAACAGTTGAAACCTAACCTGAACAAAATAAACTATGAAATCTCCACAAATATTTGTAAATGCCTATAATTGGTAACAGAAGCCATTGGTTTATACCAACGGCTTCCCATACTTAATACTTCTCATGTGTGACGTCACGAGATGCGGTGCTATTTTCGCTTCCAGCGTCTTATATGCACGAGTTTGCTTCCATGTAAACAGAAACAGACTATCATCACTGTTTTGTCAGTGTATTGCTTAATATATTGTAATGTAATTGTCATCTTTGATAATGGCTTATGTAAGCCGAAAGCTTAGATAGGATTAAAAAATATGTATCAATATTGTGATTTTCTTTCTTCGTTTAATGATAATGTTATTAAGCTTATCAGACGATATGAAAAGAATTTACGTAAAATAAATAGACAACACTTGTCTATATTATTTAATGAAACATCCATCAATATATATATATATATATATATATATATATATATATATATATATATGTGTGTGTGTGTGTGTGTGTGTGTGTGTGTGTGTGTGTGTTGGTCTGTTTAATTAAAAAATTGAGCTCTATGTGTGAATCAGTTTTAATATCTGATATTTAATATTTAATGTTGTATTAATGGGATTCACTTGGATTATATACTAACGGATTATACATATATATATATGTGTGTGTGTGTGTGTGTCTGTTTGTGTGTGTGTGTGTGTGTGTGTGTCTGTTTGTGTGTGTGTTTGTGCAAATATATTGAAAAATAGGAAAGAACCGTTAGATTAATAATCCGGAGTTCTTTAGTATATTTTGTTTTTATTTTAAAAAACAGTTCTCGACACATAAGTAGAGTCTAGATTATAATTAAAAAAAATGATTCCATCGCTATCTACTTTAATTTAATTTCTATAATTGAATTGGAAGTTTTTAGCGTCTGCTTTTGAAACATGGGAATTCCTATGTAGCAATGGGGTCATATTTTAAAAAATAATTATAATATATATATATATATATATATTATGCCTCTTGATTCCTTGGATAACATAGAGCCGCAACAACACCTCTGCGTCATACACTTCTGCTCTAAGTCTGTTTTGGTCGACCCACTTTTCGCTTCCCTTGTGAATTCCAGTCAAGGGCCTGTCTGCTTGCCTGGTGACACTAAAAGCAGGCTTGCGGGGTGTGTGGCCGATCCATTCCCATTTCTGTTTCTTGATGTCAATCTCGATTGGGGCTTGTTTGGCCCTGTCCCACATTTGCTTGTTGGAGACGACTTCCCGCGTGGATTCCAGCCAAGGGCCTGCCTGGTGACACTAGAAGCAGGCTTGCGGAGTGTGTGGCCGATTCATCCCCATTTCCGATTCTTGATATCAATCTCGATTGGGGCTTGTCTGGTCCTGTCCCACAGTTGGTCTTATTTGAGAAATTTATTCCTCTTGGTTCCTTAGGGAACATAGGGCCACAACAACACTTCTCCAACGGACGCGGTACCGGGCGATCCTCTTCAGTTGTGGATTCCAGTCAAATGCCTGCCTGGTGACACTAGGATCAGACTTGCGGTGTGTGTTGCCGAGCCATCTCCATTTCCGTTTCTTGATGTCGATTGCTGCTTGTCTGGTCCTATCCCACAGTTGGTCGTTGGAGACAACTTCCGGTCACCTGATATTGAGGATGTTCCTGAAACATCGGTTGGTAAATTGTCTGAAGTTTGTGGGTCTAGGACTTTTTTACCCGCTGGTTTTCTGAGCCGCACAGTAGGGCCGACTTGACGTTGGTGTTGAAGATCCGGATCTTGTTGTAAAGTGAGAGGGCTGGTGATCTCCAGATTAGCCGTATAGTGTTGAAAGCATGGCCAGACGAAGTTAAGCTAAATAATTAACAACTCTCCTCAAACAAATCCATTAAAATGCAATTTAATCATTATTACTTTCAGTGCTATTTTGCTTTTGCTAAAGGCATAAGCCTAAAATTCCCTGTCATGTGCACCACGACTTGTCATAATTTCACTTATTCAATTCCGCATGTATACATCAGTTCTTAAGAGAGAATATCTGACAATCACACAAGGCTTTATCCCTAATAAAATTGGTGGATTTTCTCATGGCTGAATAATTATATATTTCTCATCATCGGGATTTAGGCGAACGGTTTCAGTTGTAGCAAAATCTAGACACATCTATACTTGAGCGTTACAAAACTTTGTCAGCAATAATTTATAAGCAAGTCAAGAGGTAAGAAAGTTGTCACGTGACAGTCTCGCGAGAAGCGCGAAAGTTAAGTCTCATCGTCAGTTTGGAGCCATATACCCGAAATAACTGCACGTGTATCTCCAGACCTTCCTACGCCCTCGCCTGATATGACCGAAAGCAAAGTCACGAGTGCCAAGCGCGGTACGCCAACTCAGAAGTATGACTTTCATATACTGTTATTTACCGAAAAGAAGTACTGTCATTTTTAATTATTTTCTTTTTTTTTTCTTTTAATTTTAATTTTTCCCCGGCATCATGCTAATTTGATATTAGACGCTTATTATTTTTTCAAATAATTTTCTTTGCAGCTATGATTATTTTGTTTCATGTTTATTAAACATATATAAAATTTAATTTGTTAACTGTCACTTCGCTGACAGTAAAATGATCAAATTTCATTTAAAACTGCTACGTTTATTTAAAATATATTCAGTTTAAATACAGAATGAGTCATAAAAGGGCTGTATCCCGGTTTATACTATTTTTATTTCTAAGTGCCATGTCCTTTCAGGACGTAGGCGATCATGGCTCTCCACCTCCCTATATCCAGTGCAGCTCTCAACAAGTTCCTTCTCTCTGCCACCTCCCCCAGACCAAGTTCTATCATCCACTTGCTTAAGGCCGCTAGTTATGTCATGAGTAGTTTTGACTTGTCTCTCTTTCCCTGTATTCAACCCGTCACTATCAGATTCTCCAGGCCTTCCTTCCTCATTGTGTCCCAGAAACTTCAGCTGTCTCTTCCTATATGTTAAATATAAGCCTCCGCCTTGTTTGCATCCTCCCTAAGAACTCATCGTTGCTCACACGCTCGGTCCATGATATCCTTAGCATCCTGCTGTAGAACCACATCTCCGTCGCCTCGAGTCTCTTCTTCCTATTTGAGGAAATCGTCCAACTTTCGCTGCTGTAAAGAAGGACAGATGTCACGTAACAGCTCAGTATTCTTTTCTTTGTCACCAAAGAGATCCTCCTGTCTCGCAATAATCTGCCCAGCTTTTGGAATGTGTCCTTGGCCATCCCAATACGTCTACGGATCTCAGTGTCGCAATTACCGTCCTCTGTCAAAACGCTTTCTAGATATTTAAAATTCCGCGTCTGCTCTAGTGTTCCCGACCTGCAAATCGCATTTCGGGCTCATCCTTTTACTGATGACCATGAATTCTGTCTTCTTGTAGTTTATGCTTAGTCTCTTCTTCACGCTCTCCGTCGCTACCTTCTGTAGGAGATTTCTTTTCCGTGTCTACTATCAGTGCTGTGTCATCTGCGCAATGTTACTATCATCTTCAAAAATTTAAATGTAATATCAATCGACATCTGTTGCCTCGATCCTCATTCTTCTTTTTATCCTCCCCCCCCCATACCCAGTCTTTTCTCTTACTTACACTCTCTGTAGCCCCTTGCATACTAGTAGTACTCCCACCTTGCCTGGGGCAAATTGCTTAAAAAAATTTACTGCTAGCCCTGAGATTGAGTCTTTACCTACCCAATACAACAGCCCTATTGTTGTGGTGGGATCCACCTAATCTGCATAGGTGACTACCAACTATATAAATAGTGGTTGGTACCGGAAGACGGGAAGGAGAATCACGAGATGAGAAGTTGAATCACTTGGTCTCAAGGCTAAGATCAAAGTGTAGTATCTGTTCGCAGATTACTCACTGAATGATCGCCTATGGGGCCGGGATTCCTTCTCCGATACAGGCCGGCGGCAGGGATTCGTCCCTGCGCTGGTGGTATCGTGGCTACGTCTGACTAGCTATGACCAGCTTGGACAAGCTATGACCAGCCAAAGACCAGCCAAAGACCAGCTATGACTAGCTAAAGCCAAAGCACTGCGACCCGGGTGAAAACTCGGGTCCATTCCCCCTCCCTTCCCACGTTAAACTCGACCTTGTGTCACAACCTGGCCCTGTGGGAGGTCAAGTAAATCCCAGGAGAATCACGAGATCCAACTAGAGACTCTGATCGACTGCGACTAGTCAACACATTCTCCAGGAGCGTCTTCCCAGAAATATACAGAAATACCATATGTACTTATTGTGTACACTTTCTTGTTATAATACATTCTTGTTCTAAGTACATTTTGTGTTGCATTATTATTCCATGCAATAGGCGAGATTCAACATTGAGTCAAGACTCAACAATGGCGACGAAGTAGAACGAACCATACGTCAAGACTCAACAATGGCGACGAAGTAGAACGAACCATACGTCAAGTTTCAACAATGGCGACGAAGTAGAACGAACCATACGTCAAGTTTCAACAATGGCCACAAAGTAGAACGAACCATACGCCAAGTTTCAACAATGGCAAAGAAGTAGAACGAACCATAAGGAAAGAAGAAAGAATTAATAGTGAGAGTTTTCAACAATTGGGACAAGTCATTGAAGAACCCAGGCTGAAAAAAAAAACTATTAATTTAAAGTCCAACGTTAACGTAACGACGAAGGATTCTGAACTTCTGGATATGTAAAACTCGTTAAAAGACGACTAAGCATAAAGGAACGTTCACTCAGAAAAATTGGAAAGGTGTCGTAAACGAATAACGGTAATTTTAAATTAAAAAATTATCTACAACGAGACACCCTCTAAAAAGAAAAATTGGCCGACTACAAACACATGCATGGATTAAAAGGAGCACAAATACACCGTGTCGACTTTGAAAGGTAACAAACTTTAAAAAATTATTTTTTAAAAATTATTTGTTCAACAATATAGTGACGAATTACCTCTGATAAGAAAATCAGACGTTGTCATTGAAATACGCGAACAGAAGTCGGAAAAAAAAAGTCCGACGCTCTCTGTTCACAAAAAAAAAAAAAAAATACCAAAGTTTATTAGCACGGGCGTGAATGTAAAAGCAAGTCATAAAAAATAAAAGTCGTACGTTGTTTCGATTTTTTTGGTCAGCTTATATGATATTACTTGTTGCATGAACACTATCAGCTAAAAATGGAGGTACTATCCAAAGTCATAGCTGAATTATTCAAATCCCAGCAGGAACAGTTTGCCTTATTAATAAGGGAACAACAGATAGCACAGCATAAATATCAAGAGAAACAAGTTGAAAGACAACAAGAACAACAAATAGCGCTGCAAAAATATCAGGATAAACAAGATGAAAGACTTTTAGAAATTCAAAAGTTAATACTGGAGAAATTAAACAACTATCAGGCAAATGAGGGAAATTCTTCATATTCTAATAACACCATATTTAATTCGCTGGAAACTTTCAACTGTGTGCCAGACGAAGAAAAAACGTTTGAAGCGTACTTTAAACGATATGAAGATATTTTCTACACAGACTGTGAAAACTGGTCGAATTCAAGAAAAGTCAGTCTATTACTAAGAAAGCTAGGTACAGCAGAACATAGCAAATTTGTAGATTTTATTCTACCGAGAAAAACAACTGAATTGGAATTCTCGGAAACAGTGAAATTGCTATAAGAGCTGTTTGGAGCAAATATGTCGCTTTGGCATAAGCGATGGTTATGCATGAATGTCTCTAAATCCGACGATCAGGATTACTTAACATATGCATCTATAGTGAATAGACATTGTGACAATTTCAGATTGGCAGAGATTACGGTTGAAGAATTCAAGTGCTTAATTTTTGCTCAAGGACTGGTATCCAGTAAGAGTGCCGAAATAAGACGTCGAGTTTTGTCTAAACTCGAATCTGAACAAGCCCTTACTCTGCGAAAGTTAGCAGAGGAGTGTCAACGGGCCGTAAAGTTAAAGAAAGTCGCAAAAAATCGAAGAAGCTGGTATTGCTTATATTAAAAAAATAAAAAAGCAGTCAAAGTACCCAGTAGAGAAAAATTGGAGAAAAAACTCAGTGTATTTTAATAATAGACAAGAAAATAAAAAGAACGAAAATAAAAAAGTCCCACCATATAATTGCAGACGTTGTAACGAAAGAGGTAAATTGCCCATATAGAAATAAGAAATGTTTCGTGTGCCAAAAGAATGGTCACAAAGGATCTTGTTGTAAAACGAAAAAATGCAAGAACCGAATTAGACAAACAAATTCGAATATCAAATCAGATAGAGATTTGAGGAAATATGTGACGACTGAAATATTCAAAAAGAATATCAAATTTCAACTCGATTCAGGGTCAGATTTAACAATAATGAACGATAAAACATGGAAAATTTTAAAAAGGCCTACAATAATGAAGTCAACGAAACTCGCTCGAACGGTAACTGGAAAGCAAATTAACTTCGAAGGCGAGGTTGTACTTCCAATGAAATTGAATGGGATCGTTAAAAAAATAAAAGTTTTCATTCTGAGAAATGGAGAAAACTTGTTGGGTACAGATTTTATTGAAACATTCGAATTGTGGGATAAACCGTTAAACTCATTCTGCAGAAAAATAGAAAGTAATACGCAATCAAGACAGGACATTAAAGATGAATTAAAGAAAAAGTTTCCGGAAACCTTTACACCTGGTCTTGGAAGATGTAACAAGTTTGAAACTAAATTTGTATTAAAAGAAAATACTATGCCTATATTTAAAAAGAAACGAAACGTGCCTTTCGCAAGTGTAGAGAAAGTTAACGAAGAACTTGATAGGTTGGAAAAAATGGGAATTATTTCAAAAGTAGAATCTAATTCATGGGCTGCGCCGATTGTGTGCATAAAAAAGAAATCAAACCAAATCAGAGTCTGCGTTGATTTTTCGACAGGGTTGAACTCTGTAATTAAGGACTACCATTACCCGTTACCGAGTCCTGAGGAGATTTTTAACAAGCTAAATGGCGGAGTGATATTTTCAAAAATCGACTTATCAGATGCCTATCTCCAAATTCCCGTCGAAGAAGAATGTTCGAAGTTACTAGGGATAAACACGCATAGGGGTTTATTCAAGTACAACCGGCTTCCTTTTGGTATTAAAGTGGCACCAGCCATTTTTCAACAAGCCATGGACGTCATGTTGAATGACTTAGACTTTGCGTGTGCCTACTTAGATGATATTATAGTAAGGAGTGCAAACGTCGACGAACATCGAGAGCACCTCAATCAAGTATTGAAAAAGATTCAGGATTTTGGATTTAAAGTCAAAGAATCAAAGTGTGAATTTGTTTTGGAGGAAATTAAATATTTAGGTCACATAATCAACAAAAATGGCAGATTTCCAGATCCGGAAAGGTCCATTGCGATTAGAAACATGCCGACGCCCACTAACGTGGCGACACTACAGAGTTTTCTGGGGCTCGCGAACTATTATCAAGCATTCATTAAAGGAATGTACAATCTAAGAGCTCCGTTGAATGAACTACTGAAAAAAGACAAGGCATGGGAATGGACGGTAGAATGTCAAAAAGCCTTTGATGAAATTAAGAAAATGCTTACGTCCGACCTCTTTTTAACCCATTACAATCCTCAACTGGATATTGTAGTGGCAAGTGATGCTAGTTCATACGGGATAGGAGCATGTATTCAACATATAATGCCAGATGGTTCTAGAAAACCAATTGCGCATGCTTCGAGGGCATTACTCCCAGGAGAGTGAAGTTATTCACAGATAGAAAAGGAGGCGCTGAGTATCATTTTTGCCATAACAAAATTTCATAGGTACATCTACGGCAGACATTTCAGGTTAGAAACGGACCATAAACCTCTGATCACTATTTTTGGGCCAAAGAAAGGGTTACCCGTTTACACGGCAAATCGACTGTTAAGATGGGGAACCATTCTTCTGAATTATGATTTCCACATAAAACACCTATCATCCAAAAATATAATTCATGCGGATACCTTATCAAGACTCGTACCGAATAAAGATGAAGGATTCGAAGAAACAATCATTGCAAATATCAGAGCAGATTATGAGGTCAAAAGCATGGTAAACAACATTGTAAGAGAGCTACCGGTTACATCAAAGGAAATCAAAAAAGAATCTGAAAGCGATGATTTCATTTTAGGAATAAAAAGTAAAATGGTAGCAAATGACCAAAAAGTTCAGGAGATCTATTCAATTTGTGACGGAATTTTACTATATGGTGAGAGAGTAGTAGTACCAAAAAAGTTGCAGAAAAGAATCCTACGGGACTTTCATATGGGTCACCCGGGGATTAATAGAACAAAAAGCTTAATGCGAAGTTTTGTATATTGGAAAGAAATGGATGTGGATATCGAAAACATGGTTCATCGATGTAAAGGGTGTGCGTTAGCAGCTAAGGCACCACCTATAGTACACAAACCATGGCCAAAGACGGATCATCCGTGGGAAAGATTACACATTGATTTCGCTGGTCCAGTAGAAGATTATTACTACTTAATAGTGGTAGATAGCTTTACAAAATGGCCGGAAGTACTACGCTGCAAAAAGCCTATGTCCAATACCACAACAACTTTTTTGCATGAACTATTTGCACGGTTCGGTGTGCCAGAGTGTATTGTGAGTGACAATGGTACACAATTCACTTCTGACGAATTTAAGGAATTTTGTGAGTTATATCAAATTAACCACATAACGACGCCGCCGTATCATCCGAGATCCAATGGACTCGCAGAAAGATTTGTAGATACGTTAAAGCGCGCTCTGAAGAAAGCCTCAGGAGTTCCAACGGAAAAGGCGCTTCAGCAATTCCTACAAGTATACAGAATCACGCCTAACCAGAGAACACCATCAAACATGGCACCAGCTGAACTAATGTTCGCTAGGAAAGTTAAGTCAGTGTTTGACAAGCTTTTGCCAGGAAGAAATAGAATAAAGAACACTATGTATACAGCTAGAAAAAGATACACCCCCGGAGAGAAGGTCTTTTTCAAGTGCTATAGAAACAACATTGAGTTCTGGGAGCGAGGCATAGTGGACAAGAGAATCGGTGACCTGATTTACATAATAAAAGGGCCGAAGAATACTCATAAGAGGCACCAGTACCAACTCAAAAAATGCTACGTGCTAGAGCATGAAGAGAGTATACCGGATGAGGAGTGCTCATGAACCGAGAAGATCCGGTAGAAAACGAAAGTTCACGGACCCATTGGACGTGAATCCAAAACGAAAAAGATATTGAAAAAAAAAAACAGATATATATATGAACTATGCAAAGGGGATCTACAAAGGAATAACCATAATCACCATCCCATATAGAAGCCAGTTTGAAATCCAAAAGGATTCCAAGGCTTGGGAGGGGGGTGTTGTGGTGGGATCCACCTAATCTGCATAGGTGACTACCAACTATATAAATAGTGGTTGGTACCGGAAGACGGGAAGGAGAATCACGAGATCCAACTAGAGACTCTGATCGACTGCGACTAGTCAACACATTCTCCAGGAGCGTCTTCCCAGAAATATACAGAAATACCATATGTACTTATTGTGTACACTTTCTTGTTATAATACATTCTTGTTCTAAGTACATTTTGTGTTGCATTATTATTCCATGCAATAGGCGAGATTCAACATTGAGTCAAGACTCAACACCTATCGATTAAAATTCAGATTGAGTGGAAAAAGGAGTATTAAGAACTGAACAGTACTAAAAAAATAAAAGAACAATCTACTTCAATCTATTTTCATGAAGTGAAAAGACTATAATGAATCCATTGGTAGGTCAGCCGCTAAGAAGGTTGGTTCACTGCGTTATCTCCATATTTATTATCTATCTATCTATCTATCTATGTCTCTTCATTATCTATCTATCTATCTATCCCAGTCTATTCATATCTATCTATCCCAGTCTATTCATATCTATCTATCTATCTATCTATCTATCTATCTATCTATCTATCTATCTATCTATCTATCTCTGTCTCTTCATTATCTATCTATCTATCTATCGATCGATCGATCGATCTATATATCTATCTATCTCTGTCTCTTCATTATCTATCTATCGATCGATCGATCTATATATCTATCTATCTCTGTCTCTTCATTATCTATCTATCTATATATCTATCTATCGATCGATCTATCTATCTCTGTCTCTTCATTATCTATCTATCTATCTATCTATCTCTGTCTTTTCATTATCTATCTATCTATCTATCTATCTCTTCATTATCTATCTATCTATCTCTTCATTATCTATCTATCTATCTATCTATCTATCTATCTATCTATCTATCTATCTATCTATCTATCTATCTCTGTCTCTTCATTATCTATCTATCTCATTTGATTCATATTCAGCTATTGAATCTGGAACTGAAATTTTATTGTCAAAATCTTTGTTATTATTAAGAGGAAAGATCAAAGGATTTTCTATGTAAGAATTAATTTTTTAAATTCTTTTTAGAACCTTCAAATTTTGATTTGAAAACTTGTTTTTCTTGCATCAGCTGGTGAACATAAATTAGTATGGGAAATTTGAGGGTCTTTTTGTGGTGAAAACACATTGATTTGGAAATTCTTGCAAAAATTAGATAATAGACTGATTTCAAACCTTCAGAACTTATATGAATGACATATTAATTTTAACATCAGCCAAAAATAACTGCACTCAGTTAATCATCTAAGAGACCCCTTTCTGACTTCAATCAGCATGGCTGATGCTAACCTCCAAGAGTGGCTTTTTGCACCTTCTTGGGCTCACATTCTCAGTTGACATGAAGCGGAAAGACTATATTGAATCCATTACTAGGTCAGCCGCTGAGAAAGTAGGTTCACTGCGTTGTGCTCGGCAATTTTTCTCCAGAATCTACATCGTTGATGAACAAATTAGATGAGATATCAAAAATAAAACAACAAGAACATGATACATCATCAAATAACTCTAAACATATCGAACTACTAGACTATAATCGAATGCATTCTAACTATAAACAGGATGAAACAATTTTAAAACGTTTCATAAACACTAATATATCCCCCACTCATCCGAGTAAAAAAAAATTAATTATAAACTATACTAAATTTAATACAACCAACAACATTCATGAGAACTCTTAAAATTTAAAATAAATAATTATATTTATTTGGAATAATTTCCAAAAAGTACAATGAAATATAATTATCTGATTTTTACGGTTTTGAAGAAAAACTGTTTGTCTTTATGATTTTATATTGTTGGCCCCTTAGTAGGGGGAGGTTGTGTCCAGATTGGGATGAGAATATATTATTCTAGTGTTTTATTTTAAATTCAGTAAAATTGTGTGTGCGTGTCTATATTAAATATAATTCAATCACCATCAACACTGACAAACGCCTATACTTTACCTACGCACATGCAAAGTCGGACGCAGACAGCGTGTGAAAAACAGCGAATTTACTCTTCTTTTATACGCGATAGATTCATGCTTGGCATCTATTCGAATCGGCACTCTTTCTTTTATAATTTGAAGAATTATTCTAAAAGGCATTTGTATTTGGTACAAAAGAGAAGGGCAGGTGCGTACTACCTTCCAAACTCCCCGACCGGGGTGGTGCTGAGCCTGAAGTGCGGTCCTGGGCGGTCCTGGGCAGTACTTGGTGACCATTGCTATCTTATTAATATTTTATTTTTTCTACATACTTTTATATACAGTTGCGGCCAAAATGTTCAGAACGGCATTGTTTTCGTCAGAAAAGTAGGTATAAGTTTTTATCAAAGTTGTTTTATATTCTATAATTTTCACTGACAATACATGCGATATTGTTATTGTCTGAGATTTTGGTGTAATTTGAGAGGATAATACAAAAGTTATGGATGATTTATACCTACAATGCCGAAAAATGACGAAAACAATGCCGTTCTGAACATTTTGGCCGCAACTGTACGTTACAAATTAAACTAAGCACAATTGACTATCAAACGATGAAAAATTCTTGCGGATTTTCATCTCATTCTGGAGTCTTTTTTTTTTTTGTTTAAGTCCGTGATTTTGTTTTGCCCATGCTAAGTCTTGAAAAAGAAAACACTATATAAAATTCAACTATTTAACAAAAAAAATCTCAAACTGATGTTAAAAATTGCCGCCAAACATTGATTTATTTAAGATGGAATAATCTATTATGACATGTCTCTAATTTGTATTTAGATACATTGTATTTATTTTCATTTTTTTCTAATTGAATTGTTCACCTATATTGCATATGATACGTTATTGTATATAATTAGGTTACAATAAAATTTATATTTTATATGAATACTACCTTATGAAAATTGAGATGTTGTAGAGTGGGGGCCCATATCATTGATTCGTTGTGGGGTCGGGAGGACACGAGACCCTTGCCCGGCCCTGAAAAAGAGTACGCTTTACGTTTTCTTTTTTTAACATATATATCCATTTCATTGACCGCACAAACTATTGTATCCTGCAAGGTCTATAAATATGAAGATAAAATATAAATTTGGAGATAAATGTTTCCCTTAAATGTACATACATGTCTTTGCCTGTTTTCACCCATGAGGAAAATATTACAATATCGCGTCTGTATTGGAATGGTAAGGTAGAATTCATTCTCCAAGAACAATTTCATTTCAACTGACATGAAGTGGATTGGTTATATTGAAAACAGTTGCCAGGTCTACTGCTAGAAAAGTTGAATCCCTGTCTCGCGCCAGATAATTCTTCTTAGAATCCTTCATCCACATTTATAAGTCTACCGTTTGTCCGCGCATTGACTTCTCTTCTTTTTATATGCAGTGTCCCATCAGGACGTAGGCGATCATGACCCTCCACTTCCCCCTATCCCTTGTGGCTCTCAAGAGGTTTTGTGTTTCTACCATCTCCTCCACGCTCCGCCATCCACCTGCCCAGTCCCGCCACGTATGTCATGCGCTGCTTTCCCCTGTCTCTTTTCCCCTCTATTCGTCCCGTGAGTATCAGATTCTCCAGGCTCTCCTTTCTCATCGCGTGTCCCAGAAATTTCATCTGCCTCTTCCTCATGTTAAGCATAAGGTTCTTCCTTGTTTGCATCCTCTCCTAGACTTCATCGTCTCTCACATGATCGGTCCATGATATCCTCAGCATCCTTCTGTAGAACCACATCCCCGCCACCTCGAGTCTCTTCTTCATCCTTGAAGATACCGTCCAACATTCGCTGCCGTATAGGAGGATAGATGTGACGTATTATGGCGCATTGACTACTGCTGCCATATCTGGTCTGGTGCTCATTATTATATATCTCAAGATTCTTGACAAAATTCAAAGAAGAGTCTGTAAGGTTGTCGATTCCTGACCTGGCACCTTAACTTCCTTACCGGCGTGACGTGGCTTCCCTTTGATTTTTCTACAAATATTTCCATCGAAATCGTCGGCATGAATTTAATCAGCATACTAGATTGGCAGATAGGTCTCACCGTTTTACTGTTGAATTAGCTAGATGCAAGCGCCATTTCTATTCGAATAGCTTTTTTTACCGCACTTCTCGTCTATGGAACTCCCTTCGGATTTCTTTCTTCCCTACCAACGTACAATCTTCAAAAATTTAAATGCATCGTCAGTAACCATATTCTCTCATCCTGAAATCTGTTCCTTTATTGTGCTTTTACTCATTTTTCAGTAAAGTCTTCTTCTCTTTCACTCCCTGTAACCCCCTGTGGCATCATCGATTTGCTTTAGGTTAAATGATTTTTAAAAAATCTATCTTGCCCTGTATTGAGTTTTATAAATATCTATGCCTGCTTTTATGGTTGTACGGTTTAAAATTAGTCCTGGGGATGACGATGATCTATATCCGACGGTAAGGCCTCTGATCGGGAGATTGGAGCATGGAACCACCTCTTCATTGTTGTTGTTCCCAGGTTCACCCTGAGCAGGCGTGGTAGCACTTGTAAGGGTCCCAGTTATAGGCAAATATTGAAACCCCAAAGAAAAACACCCTGAAAGTATATAAATATATATATTAATAGTAAAAGGTGACTGCTGCGATGAGCTGCTTTCGCTGGTTCCCAGGCTTCGTGAATTTAAGCGCTCAACTAGGCTGGCATCTCGCTCTCACCCTTTCAATGTCGAAACTGTCAAATGTAGCCGTCTCTTCTACTCCAATAGCTTCATGTCTCGCACTTCTCGCCTGTGGAACTCCCTCCCCATTTCTTGTTTTCCTGATAACTATAATCTCCAACTATTCAAATGACGTCTCCAGTTGCCCTGATCTATCCCCTAACCTTCTCTTCATCCTTTCCTCTATCACTCCTCTTTGGTCTCGCTCCTACTCTGAAACCCTTGCGTGCTAGTAGCTTCCCGCCTTGCATGCTTTAAAAAACCCCAAAAAACTCCTAATAACAGCAACAAAAAACATGGGTAGCACATGAAACTAGAAAAGAAAGTAATAATATAATCAAGAAGTTAACTTCCCAAACTATCAAAATTCGAAGGTGAAAAGGAGAGTAACGGCAATTTTGAAATAAAAATCTTGTATGGAAATTGTTTTTTCTTTTTGATTGACCCTCGTATTTGGAAAGGAATCCTTAATCTTCACTTCCTTCTCACGCCTCCTCTAGGTCTTCTTCCCACTTCTTCACGTCTCACACTTCTCGCCCATTTCTTGTTTTCCTGATTATTATAATCTCCAACGATTCAAATGTAACGTCAATCGACGTCTCCAGATGCCCTAATATATCCCCTAACCGTCTCTTTATCCTTTCCTCTATCACTCCTCTTTGGTTTCGCTCCTACTCTGAAACCCTTTGCGTGCTACTGGCTTCCCGCCTTGCTTGGGGTTGAATGCTTAAAATAAATAAAATACCAGCAATACATTTTTATATTTATTATGTCCACCAATCTTCATTTTTTATCTGTAGTTGTAAGTATAAGATTGCGTTCACAGTATATTTAGTTGAAGCCATAAAATTGTACTCAAATTATTTAGATCTCGGCATTAAATAACCCATAGAGATGTTGATATGCCGCTGTTTTAAAATTAATTTTAATTGTTACCGCTTTATCTTTTATGA
>OZ038480.1:18416453-18478953 GCA_964036315.1 Acanthosepion esculentum
TTCAGAAGCGAAACGGAATCTTTTAAAAAGTCACAATTAATCGTTATGTATAATTTTTTTTATTGCCTGTCGGTATAAACAATATAAGACTGGTATCAGTTATAAAAAAAACATGATTTTATTTGATTTTCATTACAACTAGCCAGGCCGTCAGTCTACGGCAATGAATAAACAGCGTGGATCTGTGATAAAGCATGATCTCCAGTTGCAGACAATATGTCAAACATGTGTTCGGTTAATTTGCCATCCAGCTCCCCATTCAGAAACTAGAGAATTTTGTCTTTGGACAAAGACTGTTTCACAAATCATGGTCACTCTTTGAACCTCTGTGGTGCTGTGAGACCACAATACTCTACACTTGTTCCTCCCAAGCACTGCTATAAACAATGGAGGTTAGCGAGACAAAGTTCAAGGCCAATGTGTGTCATGGTCAGTCTATGTACTTTAACTCCGTTACCATAACAACAATCTCGATACTTATTTTTATCAGACCTCGTATATATATATATATATATATATATATATATATATATATATATATATATATACTATACAAGTATATATATATCAGACCTCGTATATATATATATATATATATATCATACATCGTATATATATATATATATATATACTATACAAGTATATATATATATATATATCAGACATCGTATATATATATATTATGCAAGTATATATATATATATATATATATATATATATATATATATAAAGGTACGAATTTAACGGAAAAAAGCCGAAAAACTTTTTGTCGTTGATAAAGTAAACCAGACGACATGCGTTGAACGGATGTCAAAATTCGTTGAAAAATACACCCCTACCATCCCTCGACGTAACCTCATTTTCGAACGTAACTCATAATTGATACAACAATAGTTAATAAAAATGAACACGCCACCGCCCCTGTCTAAACGATTGGATTTCTCTGTATCCTTGGAAACAAAAAAAATATGAATTGTATGTGCGTTTAAAACTCAATAAATTTAAAAATAATTTATTCCAAAATTCGCTTGAAGTTGAAACAGAACTAATGCTTTTAATTTAATTATATTTTTTAAACATGTTAATTCCTGTGTAGCGGACGAACCATATTTTAATTCAGTTAATTTATAATATTTATGCTCTGTAAATTTACATTGAGCACTGTTTTTTAAAAATAAAAATATCAATAAGAACATCGAATTATATATCTTACTGTTCCTTCTTTTTATTATAATATATATATATATATATATATATATATATATATATATATATATATATATATATATATATATAATATTTTACATCGCGACACGGAAATATTTCGGAACTTAAATCTGTTCCATTATCAAGCGACGTTGGTAGCATTTGATGAAAGGGGTTTTTTATCGATATATATATGATATGAAAAAGAACAAGTAGGAACAGATCTTGATCTAACATGTTTCACTTTATTAAAGCTTCGTCAGAGATCAAAATAGAAATAATAAAAAATGATAAAAGCAAAGACTTTTTTTATCATTTCTATCTTGATCTCTGACGAAGCTTTAATAAAGTGAAACATGTGAGATCAAGATCTGTTTCCTACTTGTTCTTTATCTTATCATTTTGTCAGATTCGTATCTATACTCTCTCTCTCCCTCCCTCCTTACATATATACATATATATATATATATATATATATATATATATATATATATATATATATATATATATATATATAGGCAGAATATCTTCATTCAAACATGTTTCATTCAATAATATAGACATGGTATATCTATTTTTATAATAATCCTTTCCATTTCTCTAATCAGTTTCTTGATGTTAAAAAGAAAATTCATTAAGGGAGGCGCCGTAGTTTATTCCCACCCATGTACTTTCTATCTCCTCCAAGATCATCATCAGGAACAAAGTGCAAAGGCAAAATTGTTGTAACTGTGATAAACAACGAAATACAGTTTGTAAACTGTAAAGTATCACTATAAAAAAATAGACATAATATTTATATATTATTCAATGAAAAATACATTATATACATATATATATAGATCATTTGCAGATAGTATTGCTTCGCTGTAACACAGCTCCTCAGTGTGACTAAATATCCCAATGACTCAAGCCTGGATCAAAACCCAACCAATTTGGTGTCAGTCAGAGTTTCTACCACTGAGCTATCTTCACTCAACAGAGAGAAACAGCTAACTCTAGCGTTACTTTTTTAAAATATGTAAACAAACACCAATCAGTCGGAGTGTTCCAATTCATTTTACTGAAGAGCTTGCATTAATGCAGGTGGCTGTTGTTTATAGAATTAGATATAAAATATATATATTTGTATGTCTTCATGTATACATATATATGTGTGTGTTTCTTGCATATATATATATATATATATATATATATATATATATTGTCAGCTGTCAATATACCTCATAACACCCTCGAGAGCTTAGCCTTGTAGCGTGTAGAATGGAGATCAATGTGTTTTAATGGACTCAGCACTTGTCTAAATTGGCTTCAAGAAGCGAGAATAAGATCTAAAATGTCAGCCAATCTAACATTGATCTCATCTCACAATCATCAGTCTTGCTCCATATGTGGCCTCCTTTGTAAATCACTAGAGGGTCTTAAGTGCCACTTAAGATTATTCAATGAAAAATACATTATATACATATATATTGATCATTCGCAGAGAGACTAGACATCCGAATACCTCCAGCTAGGATTGAAACCCAATCGATTCGGTGTCAGTTAGCGTTTCTACCACTGACCTATCTTCATTCATCAAAATGATCAAGCTAAATCTAGCGTATTGTTTTTACGACTATAAACAAATGCCAATCAGCCATAGGGCTCGATTCATTTTACTGAAGAGACAGGTAATAAATCCGTTGGTAAATAATCCAAGTGGATCCTAGTCATATAAAACTGATCCAAAAAAAGAGCTCAATGTATTTATTATAACAGTCCATATAAATTACACAACAAAATCCAAACTTACCTCATATTCGGATAGATCTATTTCAAACAACGCGAAGTACGTCAGTCTTATTCAACCCCGATGTATGAACTGACGAACTTCGCCTTGGTTGTAATAGATCTATCACCATACGAGGTAATTTTGGATTTTGTGGTGTAATATATATATATATATATATATATATATATATATATATATATATATATATATATATATATATATATATATAAAATTGGACACAGTGAATACATAAAACAAAACTTATACTAGTGCTAAATGTGCATAAAAATATATATGTGGCCTAACGATTGCACCTAGCATGAAACAGCCTGTCGCTTCTAAGTGTTGATTTCAATGTTCACTTTTATATTTACACACTCTCTTTATATATACGAGGGTCATTCAATAAATAAGTTGAATTTTTCGGTATAAGGACCTTTAATACAGATAGAAGCTTACTCTGTTTTATTTTTTATTTTTTTGTTTTACTTCTTTTTCACATGGATTTAATTTCTTTTGCAGATTAAAAATAAACTTTGATAGTTTTGGCGATTAACAAAGATGGCCGACCAAGAAGCATGCTCCAGGATTGAACAGTGGTCAGTTATCAAGTTTTTGGTTGCTGAAGGGTGCAAACCAGTTGAAATTCATAGGAGAATGTCAACTGTGTATGGTGCCACATGTTTCAGCCCAAAAGATGTCTACAAGTGGGCTAAATTGTTTAAAGAAGGACGGAGCAGTGTTGAAGATGAAGACAGGCCTGGGAGACCTACAGAAGTGAGGTCTCCTGAGGTGATCGAATCAATCAATGACCGAATCAAAGTCTGACAGAAGGGTGACAGTGGATGACATTGCAAGGACTTTGAGCTTATCTGTTGGGACAAACGCAGGGGTCATCAGTCAGAAGGAGTCATCTTGCATCATGACAACACAAGACCTCACACAGCAGCCCAAACGGTGCAGACCATCAACGAGCTGGGCTGGGCTGGGCTGGGCTGGGAACTGCTCCCTCACCCCCTTACAGCTCAGACCTTGCCCCTTCAGACTTTCACCTGTTTGGTCCCTTGAAAGCGTTCATGAGAGGCACGAAGTTTAAAAGTGACGATGAAGTCAAAAGTGTTGTGAGCGACTGGCTGAGACATCAGTCCAAAGGTTTTTACGCTGAGGGAATACGGAAGCTTGTGTACAGATGGGAAAAGTGTGTAACAGTGCTGGGAGACTACGTTGAAAATTTAAAAAAAAAGTAAGCTTCTATCTGTATAAGAAGACCTTATACCGAAAAATTCACCTTATTTATTGAATGACCCTCGTATAATATTACATCATATACCATAATCATTTGTGTATAGCATGATAATATGCACTTTTGTATAATAAGCGTGCTAACTTTGATCTACGAAATCCTGAAAAAATTATATTTAAGCAATATGCATTGATTTTAGAATTTGTAGCAGGAAAACTTAACTTAAATCTAAATCTTGTTTACGTTGTTATCCGTTTTATATTGACTAAAATAAGAATTTATTAAATTACCACAGTATTTATAACAAGCGCAAAGACATGTTTACAAAACAAAGTGCAACATGCTTGCAAAGAATATAACCTGACATTATGAAAAAAAATACAAACTATAAACAAATAGAATCCATTGACTGGTGACTAGTTCCACGTAAAACGGAAGTGTACATTGATTTATAGTAGCAAAGTCCTTAAAAATCGCTACATCACAAGCGAGCAGGCAATGAAGATGATATCGTTTTTTAGAAGGATGGACAAGACAAATCTTTTGTCGACAACAACATTAAAAATGAAGACATCTACTACATGGACAGCAAAGATGAAGCTGTCATGGCGACTGTCTTTGACGTGGACAGAAGTGTAACGAACTAAAATGAACTTAATGTTGATAGGATCAATATTTAAAAAGAAACAAATAGAGTGTTTGGTTTGTGATGTAAACTGTTGGATTTTAGTTCGTTTGTTACAGAGATATAACCCATTTTCGCTGATTCTGTCTCAAATATGGCGACGGGAGTGGACGAAAGAAAATGGTCAATAAGTATTTAACGTATGTAATAGAAGCAGATAACGTTTAGGATTAAAAATATGGGAAAAGGTGCGTATTCCAAATCAAAATCTAGGGACCTCTCACTCCCTCTAGAGGAACCTCACTCTGGTTGACCTTCAACATTTTCTATTTTTATATTAGTCCGAGTGGGGCCGAGGTATCGGGCCAGATTGTCGCGCCAAGTTACCTTTGCCCACCCTCTAGTTATTTTTCACTGCCTTGGTGTCAACTCTGTCGCTCTAATAGTCCAGCTGTTGTCTCTGTGACGAGAAACGGGGTCAGGCCATCTATGTTTACCATCCTTGCTTGTTTTTATTATGTCCTTCTACTGTCGAATTCAGGTGTTGCTCTTCCTGTCACGTAAGGTGATACCGAGCACGATTCACTTCATTTTATGTATGGCCACTGCAAGTATAAGACTTCGTTTGAAAAGTCATAAAAATTTTCAATCTAAGAATGTAAGACATACAGGGTCACGTGGGGCTGAGGTAAGATCGTCGTGCCATCTTGTCTTTGTCTGCCATCTATTTCTTTTCCAATGACTTTGTGTCCACTTTGTCGCTCTAATAGTCCACCTGTTGTCTCTGGGACGAGAAACAGGGTCAGGCCATCTATGTTTACCATCCTTGCTGGTTTCGATTATATCCTTCTACTGTCGAATCCAGGTGTTGCTTTTTCTGTCACGTAAGGTGATGCCGAGCAAGATTCGTTTCATTTTACGTTCTGTCATTGCAAGTATAAGGCTTCGTCTGAATAAGCATAATAAAAATAAAAAATGTTCAATCTATTTTAGAATATATATTTTTATATGAAATGTAAGAATGTTTTCATATGATAGGAAAAGACAGCATAAAATAATTAATATCTAAAATTTCACATGAGCGACATAAAATAGTTCATTTGAAAGTCTGTTCTTAAAATCTTGGTCAGGCTGATTTTTTGGCTATAAGGAGGAAGCTTTCTTAAACGAAGTGTAAATCTATCTACATGAGTTAATATCATTATTATAATTGCAACAGTAGTCCGCTCAGATAGTGACACATATGTGCGGTTAAAATCATTTCACGGGCGAATTGGTCCGTCAGACATTGTTTACAATCGTACCATCTTCTAAATCCAAATCTAAATCCAGGGTTTTTTCACTCCTACTGGAGGAAACCCTCCCTGATTGACCTCCGCACTTCCTATCTCTGGACATACTGCGCCATGTGGGGTCGGAGTTTCGGGTTAGATCATCGCGTAATCCTGCCTTTGTTCACCCTCTAGTCATTTTTCACTGCCTTGGTGTCCACTGTGGTTCTAATAGTCCATATGTTGTCTCTGAGACGAAAGACGTGACCAACCCATCTATATTTGACATTCGTGATGGTCTCGATAATTTCTTTCACTTCAGTCTGCTGTCGAATACAGGTGTTGTTCCTATTGCCACGTAAGGTGATGCCGAGCATGATTCGCTCCATTTTACGTTGGTCCACCGCAAGAATCTCCGAAGCAGTGTTATTGAGTGCCCATGTTTCACTTCCATAAGTTACCACCAGTAGAACATATTCATTAAACAACTTTCTCCTGGTTCCGAGTGTTGACTTGGGACTTCTCATGAGGTGTTAACTTTGCAAAAGCAGCACAGCCAAGCACAATCCTTCTTTTGACCTCTGGAAGTGGGGCACCATCTTCTTTCCGAGGTATACATAACTCTTTCGACCTCCGGAATTAGGGCACCATCTTTTGCAATCTTCTTTCTGAGGTATACATAACTGTCTACTTCCTAGATAGTCTTCACATCCATAATAACTGATGATGATTTAACGTATTACATAAGAATACTTACGATAACTGATAACAAATTATAATATATCATAAATTATAAGATGATATATTATAAATTATAATATAATATACAGGGTGACCATTAAGCTCATGTACACATTAAACAATTTATAACTTTATTTGTATTTGCGATAGAAATAATCTGTAAAAATGTTATAAAGTTTAATGTACCTAGTTTTAAGTATAGCTAAAATAACTAATGTGATTTCAGGCATTACTGTAAATCAGTTGGCAAATGTTTTCCGTGAACTGCAAAATCGTATTACCCTTTGTATTGCTAATGATGGAAGACATGTGGAAACTTAAATAAAATTCCAATAAAACTTTAACAAATATAGATTTACTTCTTTCTAATCCTTTTTACAAATTATTTCTATCGCAAATACAAATAAAGTTATAATTTTTTTTAAATGCACACGAACTTTATGGACACCCTGTATTATAAATTATAATATACTATAAGTTATAATATATTATATTATAAATTATAATATAATATATTATAAATTATAATATATTATATTATAAATTATAATATAATATATTATAAATTATAGTATATTATAAATTATAATATAATATATTATAAATTATAGTATATTATAAATACAATATATTATAAATATAATATATTATAAATTATAATATATTATATTATAAATTATAATATATTATAAATTATAATATATTATAAATTATAATATATTATAAATTATGATATAATATATTATAAATCATAATATAATATATTATAAATTATAATATATTATAAATTATAATATATTATATTATAAATTATAATATAAACACAAACAGATATTCAGTAGCAAGAAAATCAGTGTTTTTTCAAAAGAATTTTTATCGGGTTTGACTGCGGATTAATGATAACATGGATGCGAAACCATGGATGAGTGGGCAGTCTACACGATGCCGTGTAAAATTACGCGGCAATTTCTGACCTTACACAAGAAATGAACAGACACGTCGTGCTGGCATTACGCGCCAAAAGTCAGTACCTGGGAGAGTTCATGCGTGCGTGGGTAAATTACCATAACATGTTATGTAATATCAATCCTACTATATGGCAGTGAATGTTGAACAATTTACTCAAAGATGAAGAAAAAACTGGTGGCAACAGAGGTTTGCTTCCACAGAAAGATGCTGGAAATAATATGGCTGGAGCATGTGAGAAACGATGAGGTCTTAAGGAAGATGGAAACCAAAAGGATAATTATACTTAAACGGATACAATTACTATGAAACACAATGAGGAAGAAGGAGGGTCTGGAGAATTTGGCACTCACAGGACATATTGTGGGTAGAACAAATACGAGAGACAGCAAGCCACCTACCTGAGGAACTTATGTGAATGGGTGATGGAACAATAGTGGGAGGAATAGCAAAGAGTTCAAAAGTGTCTCTGAGTTCTTGTGGGTGACAAAATTATTTTCCACCCTTCAGCTTCTCTCTCACAGGCAGAATATGGTGAGGCTCTCGCCGCTCTATTCTTACTACCATGGAAAGACCTTGGGTGAACTACATTCCTCGGTGCCGCCATGTCTAACCTTCACGGCTTGCCTCCCCCATGCCATTACATCGTAGCAAAGCACTTACATTCCCACCGTATTCCATCAGTGAGAGGTGAATTCCACTTGAACAGCTTCTTCCTGTGAATCTGTGGAACCAACTCCCAAGAGGATGATTCCCCGATCATAACCTGTTCAAGTCTTCCTCTCCTATCCGTATAAAATACCACTTCACATAACCCTCTACCTCGAGTGGCCCCTGGGCCTTGTAAAATAAAATAAGACGAAAAACATAGATACAAATATAGTAGTTTAGTTAGAATGTATCTACGAATTCTTCATATGTTTTTGAAAATAATATATTTTGAGAAAGTTTAGAATGAAAAGATTTCGTTGTTAACTTTTCAATACTCTTAGGTTCAAGATTTCGTTGTTAACGTTTCAATACACTTTGGTTTAAGATATCGTTGCTAATGTTTCAATACACTTTGGTTTAAGATTTCGTTGTTAACTTTTCAATACTCTTAGGTTTAAGATTTCGTTGTTAACGTTTCAATACACTTTGGTTTGAGGTTTCGTTGTTACTGTTTCAATACACTTTGGTTTAAGATTTCGTTGTTAACGTTTCAATACTCTTAGGTTTAAGATTTCGTTGTTAACGTTTCAATACACTTTGGTTTAAGATTTCGTTGTTAATGTTTTAATACACTTTGGTTTAAGATTTCGTTGTTAACGTTTCAATACACTTTGGTTTAAGAGTTTTCAAAATGATGTTTGTTTCTTTTAAAGTCAGATAATATAAGATACCGAAAGAGGAAGTCTTTCATAGTCGCGTCTTTACAAAAAATACATTAGTTGACATTTAATACAAGGCTTACTCTTTATTATGGAAGTAATTATTTCCAAGAATAAAACAGTGGTTCGCAAACTCATCAAAAAGTGGACAACAATTATTTACATATACTGATCATGTCAGAAATGGATCCCTGTAGCATATATATATATATATATATATATATATATATATATATATATATATATATATATATAAAAGAAACACATGGAGGTGTATTACATACAGGCAGCGTAATAATATTAAAAATAATGATAACTATTTCTTTTACACAAATATTTAGATTTTAACATCATCTCGTCAAAAGATTTATTTCACTGAGATATATAAATGTAATATATATATATATATATATATATATATATATATCCAGTAATAATAGATAAGTATATATATATATATATATATATATATATATATATATATATATATATATATATATATATTCTGAAATATATAACTATATAAAATATCTATATAATAATACTGTTGTAATAATCTTATAATTATGTATTACACATATAAGATAATTATATATGGTGAACGACAGAGATTGTATATTAAAAGTATAAGATGCATATTTGAAGTTTTAAGAATAGGTTATAACTAAGTGCTATCAGCTATCATAAATACACATGCACAAAAATGTATATATTATATAAAATATACATGAATATATAGATAACATATATATATATATATATATATATATATATATATATATATATATATATATATATATATATATATATAATAAAATAAAAGAACAAATAGGAAACATATCAATCTCACATGTATCACTTTTATTAAAGCTTCAAGATTGATATACGTTTCCTGTTTGTTTTTGTTTTATCCTACATTTATACATATATATACATCTATCTATCTATCTATCTATCTATATATATATCACTTCTTCATCTCCTAATATGCATCTATCGAAATAGGTTTATACTAATCTATCTATCTATCCATCTATATACATACATACATACATATATATATATATATATATATATATATATATATATATATATATATATATATATATATATATATATATCACCTTGAAACATGTGAGATTGATATACGTTTCCTATTTGTTCTCTTATTTTATTTTATTATATATATACACACACACACACACACACACACACACACACACACACACACACACACACATATATATATATATATATATATATATATATATAGTGCTGGTGTAACTAAAACAGTGCTCAGTGTAATACAACAGAGCTATTAAGTATATATTAATATATATGAAATAAATATATATTACCACCCTGCATATATATATATATATATATGTTTAACTTTTTTTCTTTATGAAGAAAGGGTTTTCATTATGGACAGTAGAGAGATAGAGCTTTAGCAGATAAAGACTGTATGAACATGAAAATCAACACAGTCACTTTCACACTTCAAGCCATAGGATCCCTTGAAGCAAGAAAATGATAGTAACGAAATTATATATATATATATATAGAAGATAGGTAGATAGATAGAGAGCCTTAAGCACTCTTACCCCTTAATCTAAAAAATGTTAAACAATACAATTCTCTCTCTCTGTCTTCTCTGTCTCTGTCTCTCTTTACACACACACACACACACACACACACACACACACACACACACATACATACATACATACATACATACATATATATATATATATATATATATATATATATATATATATATATATATTCATAGATTGTCATTTTCGTCAGATGGTTGCACAATTGTATGAGACAGCCAGTCTCGGAAATATAAAGATTCCGATCTGAAGTGTTCTTGCTTTTTGAAGAGCACGAAAAATTTTGTCTACAACTCTCCGGAGTTGAGGTGCTGAATATAACATCAATTAATTAAGTTACAAATCTTATTTGTAATAATCATATATATATATATATATATATATATATATATATATATATATATATATATATATATATATATATATATATATAAAAGTGAACATAGAAGTCAACACTTAGAGGCAACAGTCTGTTTCATGCTAGATGCAATCGTCAGGCCATATATATATATATATATATATATATATATATATATATATATATATATATATATATATATTGTGTATTTAGAGAGGAATCGTTCATTTCTACATATTTCATTAAAGATGACAGAAATGTTACCACGATTAAACTTTTTATGTAATTTTTCTTGTGTTCGTACAAATGTTTTCTTTTTTGTTCACAGAATGTGTAGAAACTGTCCAAATGTCCAATAATTCCGAGCGCCCGAACACAGTCAGCACATTGTGACCCTGTTCGTAGATAATATTATTAAGCGTTGGCTTTTTCTTTTTTATTATTAAAGCTTTCATTATATTTAATCTTTGTTTACATGTGGATGAGTTTATCATGTTTGTATTTTCTTCTCATATGTTTCGAATGGAGTCTGGTAAGTTTGTGTGTGTGTTCAAATGGATTCTAATAGAGCTGTGGTCAGATAGGTGTAACGTAAGGCGTCTGGATAGGCATGTAGTTGTGTGACCAATGTAATTATTTATGAATTCGGTTTGAGCAGAAAAGAAGTTCCTTAAGGGGCATTTGAACTCATAGATAATGTTCGTTCGTTGTAAGTTTGATTTTACTGATCTGTTGTTATATTATTTTAGGATAAGGTTAGTGTTTTTGATTTTTTGTAATAGATAATGATTTTTTGTAATATATATATATATATAATATATATATATATATATATATATTCTGTAACAATGCTGTTCCGGTATGAATAGACGTATATTTCAAATTAAACCAATAAATGTGATTGTAATGGGAGATTTGAATTCGCTATTAAAAAAAAACGATTTTCTGCGCACTTATCCGAATCTTTGTTAAAATGATCTGAAAAATGAATTATTTTCTTAATGACCCTTATCCTGTAAAACATTCCGGTTAATTATATCCAGCAATAATGATGTAATTCTTACTCATGGTTATTTTAGTGCTGCAACATTAGAAATCATCAGAATGTTAGTTGACATCTTTAAAAGAATCATTAAAAGACAATCATAAGCCTGGTTAAAATGTCAAGTCAGGTTAAATGTTCCAGATATGTGAGATAAGATAATGAAAATAAATTTTTAGGAGTGCATCTTACAAGCAGAAAGGCAGATTCCTTTGTTTTAATTTCAGAAATACAAAGAGAAGGGCGACGCTTTCCATAGACTTTTGAATTGAATACCGGAAGCTCTACAAATGACTTAAAAAAAAAAATTAAAGTCGTCATTTATCAATAAGGATGATATGGTTGGTGGTGAGTCAATGTAGGAATCCCTGTAGCTTGCTGGACAAACCATTGCAAGGTCAATGATCCATATAAATAAAGAAATTTCTATGCTGTTTATATGATTGAAATCTAGGAATCCTTGCTGTATTTAAATGTATATTTTGAATGTTTTTCCTAACGTCAAAAACGATATTTTTCCAATTTCTTTCAAGGATGTTTTTTTATGCTTATTTTATAACATTCCAGTTATTTTACCTAGTGTTAACTTTAGCAAAACTTTTGAAACAATGCTAGATGATTTTAAACAAAACTTATTAAAACTTTACTCCGTAAAAGATGTAGATAGACATACGTATACATGGGAAGATGGGACAAAGTGGAGAAAGCTATAAATGTCGTGATTCGCTGACTTTCTCCTGCTTTCAGTTTCTTCAGGTCAAAATGAAAGACAAAGATGTGTGTCAGGAAAATGAGTTGGGATTTTTGAGGATAAGAGGGGATATGAATTAAATTATTAAATTACGGGTTCGTTCTTAGCGCACTGAAGAAATACTAATATGCTTGACGTAGGAACTGAGCGGAAGTCTACAATAGGCGTTAGTTTGTTACTATAACATAAAAGTGTACGAAGAAATGTATAACTAACGAATATATCAATAAATCAGGATGAGATGTACAGGGTGCGATGGATAAATTATCGTCTAAATGACGCAAACATGAAAATAACACTGACATCTCATTTTAACAGATATACAGGGAGCGATAGATAAATTGTCGTCTAAATGACCCAAACATGAAAATAACACCGGCATCTCATTTTAACAGATATACAGGGTGCGATGGATAAATTGTCGTCTAAATGACGCAAACATGAAAATAACACTGACATCTCATTTTAACAGATATACAGGGAGCGATGGATAAATTGTCGTCTAAATGACGCAACATGAAAATAACACTGACATCTCATTTTAACACATATATTTATCAAAATTGCATAAATATAATACTAAAGAGTAAATTTATTTAATAAAATCGCTATTGGTTTTAACCAGGGCCTCCAGGCGATTTTAGGATCTCCCGCATTTCTTCTGGAGAATCTGCTTGTTTAAGTTGGTGGATGCTACCATAATCCTTGACTTCTGTTCATCTTCTGATACAAGGAGTTTTGTTTGTCCCTCGCTAAACTGTGCCCCCACAGATATTAATCAAGGGGTTTACAGACTGGGGAGTTAGGTGGCTGGGGGTGATGTGGTCATAGAAATTGTCTACTTGTGCAGCATGGTGCAGAGTCCTGTTGCCACACATAAGGTCTTCCATCAGTCACTCTCTGGACCCAGTGTAGCACTACCTACTCAAAGCACTTGATGGAGGACTCTGTGTTGAGTCTGAGTCCTTCACCAACAAATTTGGGAGATCTTTTCTCAGAAGAACGATCAGAGTGAGTTTTCCAAGCTGCCGTACCTTCGTAATTACCATTAGTCTCTTTTTGAATCCTCTACACTGTCCTCAGATTGGCACGCAAACAATCGGAAATATTCATATTGGAGTGAATGCCAAGCAGTACAGCATGCGGTTTACAAATTCCTGGCAGAGTGAATTGCATCAAGGTGCTCTTTTTCTCACAGATGGTGCCCAACTGACCCTACTATACTGTGCAGTTGACAAAATCAAAAATAAACAACAAGCATTTGTGAAATTAAAAATATGCAATGGTGAAAATTTACCCATAGCACCCTGTATTAGACAATTTGGAATTTTTATTTAATTTGATATGTTTTTATTTCCTAAGTAAAAAAAAAAAAATTTAGTATTTCAATTTTGAGATGAGTAATTGCCAATATTCTTGTACTATTTTGCACTATTGATCTATCCTTTGTGGTGTTTACATAGTGGATATAAGAATTGGTTATAGATATGTTCCTGGCATTGAACCCATAGGATGGGGGTTTAGGTGCTTCATAGTGCTTGAGAAAATGTTGACCTTTGATCAAATATGGGGACATTTTGAGGTGATAAATTGGGTATTAGAGCATCTTCTAAGGTCAACATTAAGTTTTTAAAAAAATGACTTTTTAATTCTGTCACTAAAATAGCCTTATTTTAAGTTTTTAAAAAACGCCTCATTTTCTTAAATATATTTAAAGATTCCAGTTTCATTTTCAACTTTTGGGATGTATTGAAAAAAAAAACCCAAAACACTTACTTTATTCATATGTGTGTGTGTGTGTGTGTGTCTGTATGCGTGTGCGCATGTGCGTGTGTATTTAAGCAGCAAATTCTCAGATATTTTCAATTATTCTTACGACAAATGGTGTCAAGATGGGTAAATGTCTTATCTGATAAGCTGGAAAGAAGAAACTCAAATAGTTCAGGGTTTATTTTAAATAATAAACATTTTATGGGATAGACAATTATGCTGTTACACGATTTGGGCTTTTTTTCTGTGACACCAGACACACACATATATATATATATATATATATATATATATATATATATGAATATAAAAGTGAACATTTAATGTCAACACTTAGAGGCTGTTTCATGCTAGATGCAATTGTCAGTGTACCAGTCTGTCGCCTCTAAGTGTTGACTTCAATGTTCACTTTTATATTTACACACGCTCTATCTCTGATATTGAGAACTTTATCCCATAAATATAGCACACCTTAAGTCTATATTTCTGTCTTTTCTACAAATATTTTCATGGAAACTGCTCTGATAAGCTTTTTTCACTGGTGCATTAACTACATGAATTCAGGCATGCTACTAGATTGGCATTTAGGTCCCACTCTTTTCCTGTTGAAATAATTGAATGTAATCACTACTTCTACTCCAACAATTTCTTATCCAAACTTCCCACCTGTGAAACTCCCTTCCATTTACTTGCTTTCCTGATAACTAGAATCTTCAAAGATTTAAATACAACATCAATCCCCATCTTCTGTCTTCTTGAATGCTGATGTAATGAATATGCATACACCTGTGTTCCTCCTCACAGGAATATGATTGGCTGGTGTCAGCCATAAATACAGGCTGATGTAGAGGTAGAGAAAAACACCATTCTAGTACGCTGATGGACTCAGCCATTGATGATGCCTGTTGGCCTATGCCTATCATCTAAGCATATTGCCTACGACTACGACGAGTACCAGTCAATTACGGCTACCTGCTAGATTGTCCTACCTGGTTACAGTAGCCAAAACCACTTAACTACTTCGAACAAATATATCCCTTTCCGGGACATATCAATTCCCGTTCATCTTTTGTCCTTTACTCAATCCCTTCTATACGCAATCTTTTATCGCACTTTCACTCCCTGATACCCCTTGTGTACTAGTGGCATTCTCGCTTTGCTTGGGTGAAATGATTAAACAAAAAATAGAATACCATGGACAGTATGTGGACCATGAGGAAGTTTGAAAGAAAATAGGAATTTCTCATAAACTGATGCTTAAAATTAGAAAATGATGGCTGAAATTTCTAAAATATTTAATGAGGAAAGAATGCTTAGTGAATGTAAAACTCTCAAGACATACTGAAGGCAAGAGAAAAAAGGGGAAACAGTGAGTAATCCACTTTGCATAGGCAGGTAGGAGAACAGGAACAAAGAGGGATGATAAAGTGTTAAATATTAATTAGTGTTACAAAAAAAGGAAGTTGTGGAGAACCATGATCACCTACTTAAAAAGTGTCTGTAAGCTGATGGTGTAACAGGAACAAAGAGGGATGGTAAAGAGCTAAAAGTAATTTGGAACAACAAAAGACAGGAAGTTGGGGGAGAGCCCTGATCACCTACTTGAGTGTCTGTAAGCTGATGGTGTAACAGGAATGGTAAAGAGCTAAAAGTTACTTGGAACAAAAGACAGGATGTTGTGGAGAGCCATGATCACCTACTTAACGAGTGTCTGTAAGCTGAGGCTGTAACAGGAACAAAGAGGAATGGTAAAGAGTTAAAAGTTACTTGGAACAACAAAAGACAGGAAGTTGTGGAGAGCCATGATCGCTCACATCCTAAAGAGACACAGCATACAAAAATAAGTGCGGCACAATATTCTTATTTCCGTAACTTTCTACATGAGTGACATAGCAGAAATATTAATCGATCAAACCAAAAAGCAAGCAATCATTCAATAAATATACTTTGGTGTCTTTTATACATAAGTTCGAATAGCTGTAATTGACTTATGCTTGCTCACACACACACACACACACACACAAACACACACACACACACACACACACACACACACACACACACATATATATATATATATATATATATATATATATATATATATAAGGAAGAGGTTATAGTAGTTCCAATGAGAGAAAAGTGTGTATATTAAAAAGAAGAGAGAAACCGCAAACCTTTTTGGTTGTAATGACGATTAAAAAAAATATTATGCTTTATTTTCCATAATTTTGCTACACGTGTTTCCGGTCTCACAATCGTCATCAGGCAATGGAGTAGTTATCGGCATGCTTATCTTTTAATGATTCTTGTGTGTTCTTAGATCTATTTTCTTTTTCGTGTGCTTTTGTCAGCATGCGTGTATATAGGTGTATATCCCCTCTCCATACATACACACTGTCTCACTACGAGGAATCAGTGAACACATCTGTACACCCACACACACATACATACACACATACACAAACACACACACACATAAGGTCCCATTACACCGTTTGGATCACTAACACAAAAAAGAGAATGTCTCATATCGAGAATAATTAACATCGGAAATCATAAGAAAAAATTTAATTATTTTTAATAATATGTGAAAATCTCCATGCTTTGCCTGACGAAGGTTGCGAGACCGGAAACATGTGTAGCAAAATTATGGAAAATAAAGCACAATATTTTTTTAAAAATCCACATTACAACCAAAAACGTTTGTGGTTTCTCTCTTCTTTTATATATATATATATATATATATATATATATATATATATATATATATATATGTGTGTGTGTGTGTGTGTGTGTGTGTGTGTGTGTGTGTGTGTGTGTGAATATACATAATATCCAACATCGATAATACTGATCATAGTTTCATACAGTTAATGCAATTTTAGGTATGCATTCTGACCATTATCTATTGTGTTTTCATATCTATTAGTTTAGTGGTTTTTTAGATATTAAACATTTAGTGGGATGGACAATTATTCTGTAAGATAGTTAGGACAATTTTGCTGAATTTCTTGCAATTCATGCAATTTACAGGTGTGAATTCTGACTGTAATCTGTCGCATTCTGTTGAGGGTGATTCAAAATATGCTGTACAAACTTGTCTATCTTAAATATAGAATTAACTATTAATAATTTATATCGTTCAAATTCATAACTTTGAAAGTTGGAGAATTAAGAATAATAAAAAATAAATACAAAAGATTATTTTAAATTTGGTTTTTGGAAGTTAACGATATAACAAGGAGGAAACCCTTGTCCTTTTAGTGTAAAAAAACTGGGATATATTCGTTAACATAAACTAAAACACTGATTAGAAATTAGAAACTCATTACCTATAACTTTCCTTATATGCCTATACATACATACAATGCAATATTACTGTATTCAATTAATTTATAACGTGTGTAAATATAATTTCACCATTATAAGTACGAGGGTCATTCAATAAATAAGGTGAATTATTCGGTATAAGGACTTCGAATACAGATAGAAGCTTACTTTTTTTATTATTTTTCAACGTAGTCTCCCAGCACTGTCACACATTTTTCCCATCTGTGCACAAGCTTCCGTATTCCCTCAGCGTAAAAATCTTTGGACTGATGTCTCAGCCAGTTGCTCACAACACATTTGACTTCATCGTCACTTTTAAACTTCGTGTCTCTCGTGAACGCTTTCAAGGAACCAAACAGGTGAAAGTCTGAAGGCGCAAGGTCTGGGTTGTACGGGGGATGAGGGAGCAGTTCCCAGCCCAGCTCGTTGATGGTCTGCACCGTTAGGGCTGCTGTGTGAGGCCTTGCGTTGTCCTGATGCAAGATGACTCCTTCTGACTGATGACCCCTGCGTTTGTTCTTTATGTCTTTCAAAGTCCTTGCAATGTCATCCACTGACACCCTTCTGTCAGACTGAATGAGGTCATTGACTGATTCAATCACCTCAGGAGACCTCACTTCTGTAGGCCTCCCAGGCCTATCTTCATCCTCAACACTGCTCCGTCCATCTTTAAACAATTTACCCCAATTGTAGACATTTTTGTGGCTGAAACATGTGGTACCATACACAGTTGACATTCTCCTATGAATTTCAACTGGTTTGCAACCTTCAGCAACCAAAACCTTGATAACTGACCGCTGTTCAATCCTGGAGCATGCTTCTTGGTCGACCATCTTTGTTAATCGCCAAAACTCTCAAAGTTTTTTTTAATCTGCAAAAGAAATTAAATCCATGTGAAAAAGAAGTAAAACAAAAAATAAAAAATAAAAAAGTAAGCTTCTATCTGTATTAGAAGTCCTTATACCGAAAAATTCACCTTATTTATTGAATGACCCTCGTATATTAGATATATAGCCCCAACCTATTATTCATTTATTTATTTATTTATTTACTTATTTATTTATTTACTTATTTTTTCAACTTTATATTATTTTTCTAATCTGTTATAGTTTATGTTGATGAATATAACTGCATTTTTTATGCTAAAAACAAAAGATGAATGGTATGATCCTTGTTTATAAATTCCGGATATATCAGGTCTTATTTTTGCTACTAGCTCGGCTTTCAATCGCTTCATACGACCATCATCAGGTAGAAAATTAGGTAAGTTTTTTAAATCCATTTAATAATGAGACATCGAAAGATAGTACAGACCGAAAGAAGTGTTTTTAGAAATGTGATATTGTTAACTGTAAGAATAATTTTGGAGCGTGCAGTCACGACGCTAAGGTTAAATTTTTCTATTTTTTTTTAAATTTTATAATTGTGCGTTCTTGTACTGTAGATGTAGGCTTTTTTTTGTAGTAAAGGTGGCATGAACTAAATTGTTCAATAATTAGAGTAATGTCACAGTTATTATCAGGAATTCGCACAAAAAAAAATTCAACCTTAGCGTCGTGACTGCTCCAAAATTATTCTTACAGTTAACAATATCACATTTCTAAAAACACCTCTTACGGTCTGCACTATCTTTCGATGTCTCATTATTACCTGGATTTAAAAAACTTACCTAATTTTCTACCTGATGATGGTCGTATGAAACGATTGAAAGCCGAGCTAGTAGCAAAAATAAGACCTGATAAAACCGGAATTTATAAACAAGGATCATACCATTCATTAACGGATTCGAGGTTGATTGTATTTTATTAAATATTGTTTGCGAGGGTGATTCTTGCCATATAATTAACTTCATTATTTGTTTTTCGTATGAATGATTTACGTTATATATATATATATATATATATATATATATATATATATATATATATAGTACACAATATAATCCCAAATAATCACATAAGGAGAATAGACTGATTTCAACTGACAAAAAATTTGTCAGTATTATTCAACCTCGACCACTGTTTCATGCCTTTTGTCTGACTGAAACATTGAAACGGATAAATTTGGTATTAGTTTCTCGAGGTTTTTTTTATATCTACCATAGTTAAATTTCTAATTTCGACAGATTTTGTTAAATTACGTTGCTTCCTCAGAGAAAGTGTCAGCCATGACGTCAAAGTCGTAGTAAAAATTTTGCTTCAAACATTACATATGTATCCACTGCAAGTTTAAGCCTGTGTTTCATGACATCTTTCTTAACATATACCATTTTGATTGGTTGAACCGATTATCAACATAACATGTCTAACTACTTTACATTTCTATACTTTCCTTGTATTTTTTCTCTTCTTTCTTTTCCTAGAGACTATATCTTGTGTCTTTCTTTATTTCTTGCTCTTCTTTTCTTTCTTCTTTTTTCACAGGAAAAGAGGTTGTTTGTAAGTAAATCCTAATAATTGTCATATTCCTCATTTACTACCACCTGATGAGATGCAATGATATTCATCAAAACATGAGTGCATTTATGTAGCGGTTTTATACATGTCTTACTAGAGTAATACATTTCAGATGCAACAAGGAAGG
Organism: Acanthosepion esculentum; assembly: GCA_964036315.1. Classification (NCBI taxonomy): domain Eukaryota; kingdom Metazoa; phylum Mollusca; class Cephalopoda; order Sepiida; family Sepiidae; genus Acanthosepion; species Acanthosepion esculentum. The sequence goes on from OZ038480.1 coordinate 18,437,100, forward strand.
TCTTCAGTGATTCACTGTCTTCATTGCCGATTTCGGGTTTTGCATCATATTAGCTCAAACAGCAACCCCGACCTGATTCCAAAAGATTCAGGCCGCCTCATTGATAGCGTTTTGCTACGCACCTCGACATTGCAAAAAAGAATTAAGATATGGCTCGGATTCCGACCGTTCTTAATGACATACGTCAGTCAACATCAGCCAATGAAATAAAGACTTTCCCCCTTCCCTCCTATATAGTCTTGTCTTTCGATTCATCCGGTTTTGATTCGCACTATTTCCCTGGAATTCGTAACGAGGTAAGCTGGACTCGTTCTTGCAAAGTTCAATCCAATGCTTTACATTTAATTAAATACTAATTCAATAACTAAACCCTACCACTTACATTACTCCCCCACCAAAAAAACAATAATAAATATTAGTGTAATATCCTATAATAAAGTATATATATATTTATGCATATATATATGTATATATATTGTCATCCACAGACAGACTGTTTCGCTGTATCACAGCTCATAAGTGTGGCTAGACGTCCGGTTGCCTTTAGCTACGATCAAAACCCGACTGAATTGGCGTCAGTCGGGGATTCTACCACTAAGCTGTTGGCACATAGCAGAGATAAAGGTGAATTTAAATATATTTATTTTTAGATAAACACGCAGTGACTGAGAGAACTCGATTCGATTTACCGACGAGTCTTGCATTATTAGCCGTAATAGTCACTGTTTACAAACCCACACTTCCTCCCCAGAGAGCTCAACCGAAATAAATTTTTCAGGAGATATCAGAACAATGTTAGGTAAATGAGTGACAAAGTGGAAAATATACTGTGTAACAATTTGAGCACCTTCAGCATTTCCTGTTGGTATATATAACCAACACTTGTGTTTTTATATATGGATCTGTTTGTCTATATTTCTGAGATGAAGTATTATGTACAGTATTTACATTATTCGGACTATTGTCCTCATCTTTGTCGCCATATTTGTCACAACGTTTCGGCCGTTGTACGCTCCGGCCTTCTTCAGGTGGTTGGAATTTCGAACCGAACCCTAGGCCACAAAAATCTCCTGAGTCGGCCAAGCATAGAAATAAATACAATATGGGAACCAGTAATAAGGAGTACAAGAGAACAGCAATGATAACAAAAAGTTGCAATACGAGATCTGGTAAAACATGCAATGATAACAGCAAAATTGCAATATGAGTACTGGTAAAAAACGGTTGCTGAAAAATTAGGTTTATAATACTCAGAAATTCATACCTCAAGGACACATGGTACGGTGGATAAAGGCGTTGGTTAGATCCAGTAACAAACCCAAATAGTGTGAGTTCAATACCCGGTTCAGGCAGTGGAGAACTTTCAGAGGGAAAATTACCAGGAGATAACTGATAACTGACATCCATCAAACATGGCTCGTGGAACAGTCTACCCCAGCGATCAAAATAAAGGGTGCGGTTCGAAATTCCAACCACCTGAAGAAGGCCGGAGCGTACAACGGCCGAAATGTTGTGACAAATATGGCGACAAAGATGAGGACAATAGTCCGAATAATGTAAATACTGTATGGATCTGTTTTTCATACATATATATAATTCCATAAATGAAACATTACTTTTGTCCAATGAAGCCCTGCTCATGGATGAAATGTTACACAGAATTTTTGCACTTTGTCATTCATTTGCCTGATGCACACACACACACACACACACACACACACATATATAAACACACACACATACATATATATGTGTTTGTATATATATATACATATATGTAAGTATTTACATATATGTATATAATTACTTTTCTTTCTATTTGCTCATTTTTCTCCTCTTTATACATAAGCGGTATATAAGTATATTTTGATGGCTCCCGTTTATGTATATCAATAGATCTTGTAGCATCAATACATCTATTGATTTTCCAATCAATCTATTTTACCATCACTTCCGTGATTGATGTGCCAATCTACATATAAACACATCAACTGGTCTGCCATCAAATTTATCAATATGAACATAAATCAGAACGAAAATATCTTTGAGTATCAATGCATCACCATTGAGCAGGCGAAAATCAATTGCTCGTACGCCAACCGACATTCTCACAACCTTGAGGCTGCCCTTCCCTACATTTGTTTGAAGGAACGAGACAGTCACTTAGAGCACTTAAAAAGTCAGATTTTTGCTTAACTTTTCTTCAAATGGTGTTTTTGGCATAAGCCTCGCTCTGAAATAAAAATGTCTTCAGCCATTTTGGATGGATAGCCTAGGAGCTATATTCTTTCAAAATGTAAATGATATTTGATACATATACCTATTAATTTCTCCGTTGTGTGGCGGCAAAAATGAAAGTGTTAAATGAGGCATTTTATTCTTGAATTATAAAACATGAAATCTTCTTACCGAAGAAACTCTTTTTAACTTTTTTTTATTATATATTTATTTTTAAATATATAGAAAAGTTTAAAAAACTTTAGCCATATAACTAAAAAACCTTAAGCTTTCTCGAGTATAAAAATACATTTTTTATTGGATTCATATCACTCAAAGCTCTATAAAGTCTTGCGTTTTAATTATTTCTCAGCTTTATACAAAAATCTAATACTTAAAGCAGCAAAGTATTTTTGATATCAAAGAGTAACAAATTAATTCAATGAGTCTCATTTTTTAAAACATAGACAGATCTTTGAGCATAAATTGGTTCCTGTTTCTGTCTATGGCAGATTTTAAAGTTACATGACTTATTTTTGCCATTTATTATGGTCTTCTTTATTATCTGCCAATCATTGACCCCAGAATTATTTACCTCCCACCACCACACATTTCTGTTTTGGTTTACCTCTACTTCTTTTTCTGGGCACTATATACCTAGACAAAATTATAATACCTAGAAATTCATACACAGATGTCCTCAAGGACACATGGCGCAGTGGATAAAGGCATCAGTTACATCCAGTGACAGTACCCAAAGAGTGTGAGTTCAATACCCGGCTAAGGCAGTCGAGAACTTTTAGAGGGAAATTAACAGGAGATAAATGACATCCATTAAACATGGCACGTGGAACTAGAACAGTCTACCCCAGTGAGCAAAATAAAAGGTTCAGTTCGACATTCCAACCACCTGAAGAAGGCCGGAGCGTACAACGGCCGAAACGTTATAATAAATATGGTGACAAAGATGAGGCCAATAGTCGAATAATGCAAATAATTTACATAATACCTCATCTCAGAAATATAAACAGATATTATGGACTTATTTATTATCTGCCAATCATTGACCCCAGAATTATATTATCCCCCCACCCAGACACACACTTCTGTTTTGGCTTTCCTCTACTATCCAGGCGCTATATAACGAGACAAAATTTATCAAACCCTGCACTAGATATTTCATTGTGCCCAGACAATTTCAAGGATTTGCTATGGAGAGTATCAAAGAGGGAAGGAAAAATTGGTTAGAATTCTAAGAGAGGTTATTTTCATTTTTTTCTATTAAATTCTGATCAGTGACGATGCGTACCATATGGTTTTGAAATGTTTCAGTTAGAGTTGTATGTTTTGGAATTAATACCACACAATTTAAGCCATTTTGAACAAATAAAAGATTACAAATAATGGATATTATAAATTAACTGATTTAAAATATGGTTTCTTTGCTAAACAGGAATTACCATGTTTGAAAATCCGAAGCTAAAAACTTCAAATTGAATTATATAATTAAATTTGAAGTTTTTAGCTTCGGTTTTTGAAACATGCTAATTCCTATGTAGCGAAGAAACAGAAGTGTGTGTTTGCTTTAACAAATTCTTTTTTACAAATTCATCAAGTAAAATGTTGTAATAAGTCCTCATTAAGAGTCTGTCACTTTCTGCCTTGTGTCAGACTCAACTAATTTTAATAAATAGTTATACTGTTCCTTGCAGTGGTACAGAAATCTGAAGATGCATTGGAATAGTGAAATATACCTTCCAGAAACTAAGCAAAGTATTAAGAAACAGGAAAATTTCATCAAAAACAAAGATGCTCAACTGATATATAATATGAATTCTCCGTAATGCTGGACAATTTCTTTACGGGTGAAGAGGAAATATGGCTCCAAAAAAAGAATATCAAGAATATCATGGATGGAAAATGTGAGTAATGAGGAAGTTTCAAGGGAAATGGAAACAAAAAGGAGACTTTGAAATTTCTAGAACACATAACGAGGGAAAAGGGCTGGGAGAATTTAACACTCATAAGACATATTACAGGCAAGAGGAATAGAAAGTAAAAGTGAGTAATCTATCTAACGAGCTTGAGTAAATTGATGGCAGATCAGGGAATGAAAGGGAGAGTAAAAAGATAAACATTGCTGAGAGCTACAAAGGATAAGAAGTTGTGGAGAGCCATAATTGCCAATGTCTTGAAGTGAGAGAGAGAAACAAATAACTTACCTTGTGAACTGATGTAAATGAATAGAAAAATTTGAACTAGGAGGAATAGTAAATGGCAAATATTGCTGAGAGCTACAAAGGATAGGAAGTTATGGAGAGCCTTAAATACCCACGTTCTAAAGTAAACAGAGAGGAACAGCAAATAGACTACCTAATGATCTTGTATAAATGGATGGCAGAACATGAACTGGGAGGAATACTAAAAAGACAAATATTGCTAAGAACAAAAAAAGGAAATAGTGGAGAGCCATGCAGTGATACAGTTTATGAGAGAAGAAAAATAAATTTCTAAGGGAAATTCCAAGAGAAAACCATAATTGAGTAGAATTCATTCATTTTTGTTATTATCTCCCTTTTGTCTTCTGACATCTCTCTGAGAATCTGGCTTTCTTTTTCTTTTCTGGCCTCTCTCTCTCTCTCTCTCTTTCTCTCTGAGAACATGGCTTCCTTTTACTTTTCTGGCCTCTCTCTCTCCTCTCTCTCTCTGAGAATCTGGCTTTCTTTTTCTTTTCTGGTCTCTCTCTCTCTCTCTCTCTCTCTGTCTCTGAGAATCTGACTTCCTTTTTCTTTTCTGGCCTCTCTGTCTCTCTGTCTGTCTGTCTGTCTCTCTCTGAGAATCTGGCTTTCTTTTTCTCTTTTGACCTCTCTCTCTCTCTCTCTCTCTCTGAGAGATTTCATTTTCGTTTTTGGCCTCCCTCTCTGGCTTTCTTTTTCTTTCTTGACCCCCTTCTCTCAAAACGTGTCTTTCTTTTTTTTTCTGGCCTTCTCTTTTTCTGAGAACCTGGCTTTCTTTACTGCTTGTTGGCAATAACAAATCTGTCTCCAGATTTGCACAATGTCCTTATTTAAGCCAAGAAACGATTTCATTTGCGAGAATTTTCTCCAAAAAGACGTGTAAATGGAGCAAAAACTAGATTACTTTAAGTAACGATGTCAAGAGACACTTTTCACGTGAGAGGAGGAGAGGATTTTTCTGGTTCAGTGACCAATCTGAATGACTTCCGAGATGGTCCAATGATTCAGTGCCTAATGAAGATTTGTGCTTGTTGGAACAGTGATAAGATGCAATGAAGACAGAAGAACCACTAAAGAAACAGCAAATGAATACCATATTACTGAAATTTAAAAGTGAAAAGGCGCGTTCAAGTTGCAAGAAAAGTAAAGAAGGAATTAACAGAATGAGGCCAAGATGGAGGGAAGGGGAGATGAACGGAGGAGATTTTTTTAATGCTGAGGTAGTTAAAGGTAGGGTCAGCCTCTTGAAAAAAGAGAAAATGTGGTGGGGGAAAAAAAAAGGCAAATTGGGGAGTGGGGGAAAAATGGAAATGAGATTACAAAGAATGAAGGGAAAACTCCCAAAATGATAAAAATTGGATCATTAGGCCAAAAGTCAAAGAAAGATGGGAAGTATACAAAAGAGATAAACAAAAAAGATGTAAAAAAAAAAAACCAGAGAAAATAGATAAAGAAAAAGAGAAAAATCATTACAAAAAAAACATCAGGAATTAGAATTAAATACAAAACTAAAAAAAAAAAAATGTTATGGTGAACAAGCCTGCTTTTTGGGTTCAGATTGTTGTGTATTCCTTGCTAACACCAGCACTCAGCATTCAAACTTTGAAAAATTTGAAGTGTAGCAGCCACACAGACAACGGGTCTGCTTTTAAAAATCCATTGCTACTAAAATTTGAATTTTACTATTTGTGACTTCCTTTCCTAATTTTTCAATTAGACGAAGCTAACTTGGGCTCCTGCTAAGAAGAAAATCAATTTGAAATTTAGGAGCCCTTGGCTTACAAATTTAACCCACTTCACTACTTGTTAGCTCAATCTGGCAACCAAGCAAGGAATCCAACACCATGGTGACAGATTAGGTTACTTGCGAAAACCCAGTGGAATTAAATTTTGAATTTCACTACTTGTAAAGTTTTCAGGTACTGTTAGAATAAACTGGACTAGATTATGTTACTAACAAGAACAACAATTCAAAATTTAGTGCAGGTTTGTTTTGTTTTACGTCATATCAACCTCAATGGTTCATTTAATGCCGACAAGATATTTATTGCTGCTAATATTTTTTCCTTCAAAAATGTATAGTTTGGTTTGGTTTGTTTTATTTTACGTCATATCAACCTCAATGGGTCATTTAATGCCGACAACTTTTTTTGTTTTTTCCTGGTAATATTTTTGTTTTGTCAAAAATCTATTTCTGTTAATATTTTTTTCCTCAAAAATGTATAGCTGGTAATATTATTTTTTCAAAAACGTATTGCTGGTAATTTTTTTTATCGTAAAAAATTTATTTCTGGTAATAATCTTTTTACAAAAACACAGAAATTTCTGGTATTAAAACCTATTTTTACACTTTTATAATGTTTTTTACCTGTTTCGGGGTTAACTATTTGCCCATAGCTGGGACCCTAACAGGTGCTACCACCCTGGGTCAGGGTGGACTTGGGAACACCAGCAATTAAGAGGAGGTTCCATGCTCCTCAAAGCCTCCTGATCAGAGGCCTTACTGTTGGACGTAGTTTATCGTCTTACCCTGGATGCGGATGTAGTTCATCGTCATACCCAGGACGTTTAGTGCAGGGCTTTCAAAAGTAAACCAATAAACTACTTTCTGGCCAATCTAGAAGCATGTATTCCTTTAACCAGAGGTGAATATTAAATGGGATGACTTTTTTTTACAATTAAGTTATAAACCAGTCCCTCATTTTCTGCCATAGTTGATTCAATACACATCTATTTTGTAAAACAAATATACAAATAGACACGTTTGAATGCCAAGTACTACTAAATTTTGAATTTCACTACTTGTTACTTTTTTCTTCCCAATATTGCATCAAAACAGATTTCTTCAAAGGGATTATTTCATTGTACACAAAAAAATTATTCTTAGATAAATAGACATAGTGGATAATACACATGACCCAGTGGATAAAGACGTTGGTTAGATCCAGTGACTTGACCCAAAGACTTGTGAGTTCAATACCAGGCCACAGTAGTAGTGAACCAAAAAACTCAGAGAGTTGAGTTAAAGGGAAATAACTGAGAAATCCAGAAGAGGCATGGAACGTGGAACTAGAACAATCTACCTCCAGTGGACGAAATAAAGAGTTTTGTCCGAAATTCCAATAACCAGAAGAAGGCCAGAGCATACAACAGCCGAAACATTGTCAATATGGCAATTAAGATGAGGATAACAGTCCGAATAATGTAAATAATTCAAGTAATCATCATACCTCATCTCAGAGATATAGAGGCCGGAACGTTGGGAATATGGCAATCAAGATGAGGATAACAGTCTGAATAATGTAAATAATTCAAGTAATCATCATACCTCATCTCAGAGATATAGAGGCCGGAAGGTTGTAAATATGGCAATGAAGATGAGGATAACAGTCTGAATAATGTAAATAATGCAAGTAATCATAATACCTGATTGCAGAGATATTGAAGAAGACTGATATAAAGGACCCGATATACCACAAATATGGAGACAACTAGAAAAGTCTTACCAGAAGCTGACATGAATTTCAAACCATCTGACATTCCTACACCAATGCAGAACTGAAACTTTGTTAATATGGCAATGACAATGAAGATAACAGTCTGAATGATGTAAATGATGCAAGCTTGGCTAAACTAGAGTACAAATGAAAAGAAAGACAATTCAAAATTTAGTCATGCTGTGTTTCAAGAGACATAATTCAATACCTGTAGCCTAATTACGTAATCTAAAGTAAAGAAATCAGTAAGAGTAGAATGAAGTTACAGATTAGTACGATTTGGAAGGAAAGGATGAAAGAACTTGAAAGGGAAGTATACAGTCCCAAATAATGTGAAGATTAGAATATTACAAAAATTTATTAATGAAGAACGAATTGGAAGATAACAAAAAAATGTTAACTTCTTTGGAATGAATGAAACCATGAACAGAATTTAAAGATTTAAACAAAAGAGGACACAAGGAAAGAGAACACTATTTACATTATTCGGACTATTGTCCTCATCTTTGCCGCCATATTTATTACAACGTTTCGGCCCTTCAGTATCTGTCTATATTTCTGAGATGAGGTATTATGTACACTATTTACATTATTCGGACTATTGTCCTCATCTTTGTCGCCATATTTATTACACCGTTTGGCTGTTGTACGCTCCGGCCTTCTTCGGGTGGTTGGAATGTCAAACTGAACCATTTATTTTGCTCACTGGGGTAGACTGTTCTAGTTCTATGTGCCATGTTTAATTATATTATTCTTACTAATATCTCTAACTACAACTTTGTCAGTCCTCAGATATTATTACATGATCAATACTATTAGTATAAGCATCTGTCTATATTTCTGAGATGAGAAATTATGTACATTATTTACATTATTCAGACAATTGTCCTCATCTTTGTCACCATATTTATTATGTTTTGGCCCTTCAGTATCTGTCTATTTCTGAGATGAGGTAATATGTACAGTATTTACATTATTCGGACTATTGTCCCCATCTTTGTCACCGTATTTATTATAATGTTTCGCCCATTCAGTATCTGTCTATATTTCTGAGATGACGTATTATGTACACTATTTACATTATTCGGACTATTGTCCTCATCTTTGTCGCCATATTTATTACAACGTTTCGGCCCTTTAGTATCTGTTTATATTTCTGAGATGAGGTATTATGTACATTATTTACATTATTCGGACTATTGTCCTCATCTTTGTCGCCATATTTATTACAATGTTTCGGCTGTTGTATGCTCCGGCCTTCTTCAGGTGGTTGGAATGTCCTCAAGGACACATGGCACAGTGGATAAAGGCGATAGTTAGATCCAGTGACAGGACCCAAAGATGTGTGAGTTCAATACCCGGTTAAGGCAGTGGAGAACTTTCAGAGGGAAATTAACAGGAGATAACTGATAACTGACATCCATTAAACATGGCACGTGGAACTAGAACAGTCTACTCAAGTGAGCCAAATAAAGGGTTCAGTTCGACATTCCATCACCTGAAGAAGGCCGGAGCGTACAATGGCTGAAACATAATAAATATGGTGACAAAGATGAGGAAAATTGTCTGAATAATGTAAATAATGTACATAATACCTCATCTCAGAAATATAGACAGATACTGAAGGAAAGAGAAATTAAGAATATTATTTTGGACCGGAACTGATGTCCGCAGCCATTAGATGATAGGGCAGGAGGATTCAAGTAATGGAGAAACTTGGCTTTTCTTTGGTCTCTTTTTCTCTCTTCTTTTTGTTTGGTTTGTTTTGGTTTGTTTTACGGTTTATCAACCTCAATGGGTTATTTAATGCCAACAAGATTTTTATTGCTGGTAATATTTTTTCGAAAAATTTTTTGCTGGCAATCATTTTTTTCTTCAAAATTCATTGCTGGTAATAACTTTTTTAATTCACTGAAGATTACCTTGATCTACAAACACCTGTAAGGGCTGGAGGGAACAAGAGTTGAGTTTGGTTTGGCTTTATGGCCTATCAACCTCAATGGGTTATTTCATGCTGACAAGAATTTTATTGCTGGTAATATTTTTGTTCAAAAATGTACTGCTGGTAATATTTTTTTTTTAAAAAGTATTGCTGGTAATATTATTTTTTCCCAAAAAATGTATTGCTGGTAATATTTTTTTTTCAAAAATGTACTGCAGGTAATATTTTTTTCAAAAATGTATTGCTGGTAATAACTTTTCCTTAAAAATTTAATTGCTACTAATAATTTTTACAAAAAAAGCATTGCTGGTATTAAAACCTATTTTTACGTTTTCATAGTGTTTCATGTAAAGAGAAATTAAGAATATTATTTGAAAGGTGAAAAAAAAAAACTTTCCAGAAAAATTGAACATGAAGCAGATAAGTGAAACTGATAGTTCAGTGGAAGGAGAAATAAGAAATTAAACTTAAAACAAAACACACAGGAAAGAAAAAATGAATGAAAAATAGAGTGAATGATTTTTGGAGGGAAATATTTGAAAATGTGGGAAAGAAGGAATTCTTCAAAATGAGAGGTAAAAGAAGAAAGAAAGTAAGAAACAAGAAACCTTGAATAGTTGACAGAAGAAAATAAAGAATGTAGGAAATGAAGGAAGTGGAAAAAGGAAGAGAAAGAAATCGAAAGATGCAGCAGAAGGAAAGAAGGAAGGAAGAAAAACATAAAGAAACAATGACATTTGAAGAAAGAAAAACAAGGAAAAAATAACGAAATGATAGGAAAAAAAAAAAAGAAAGGAGAGAAAGAAAGTGAAATGAATTTCCTGAAAGATAAGTATTATCAAGTGTTCAATTTGATTAGTGTTTTTACATCTTAATTTCAGTTGCTTTTTATTACTAAAATCATATTACTTACATTATTTACATTATTTGAACTGTTATCCTCATCTTCATTACCATATTCACAACGTTTCGACTGTTGTACACTGTCCTTCTTCACGTGACTGGAATTTTGAACCGAACCCTTTATTTCGTCTACCAGGGTAGATTGTTTTAGTTCCACGTGCCATGCCTCAAGGACACATGGCCCAGTGGATAAAGGCATTGGTTAGATACAGTGACTAGACCCAAAGAGTTCAGTACCAGGCGAAATGGAAATAACTGAGACATCAGGAAGAGGCACGGCACGTGGAACTAGAACAGTCTATACTGGTGGAAGAAATAAAGGGTTCTGTTCGAAATTCCAATAACCTGAAGAAGGATGGAGCATGCAATGGCCAAAACATTGTGAATATGGCAAGGAAGATGAGGATAACAGTCTGAATAATGAAAATAATGTAATAAATCATAATACCTCATCTCAGAGATATAAACAAAATAATATTTGATGTAATAGTTAAGAAATTGAAACACTGTCAATTATTATTAGTTTTTTGACTAGTATTTCTTTCATCTTAATATTTAGTTGCTTTTTATAGAATCAATGCAGATAGTCATTCTTTCGGCTGCCAGTAAACAACATGGATAGGAAATAAAGAATAAGCATTTGGCAAGATTTGAACTCGCATAATTCTTTCCTCAGAAAATAGTTTCCTAATGACTGTAGAATGGTGGTCTATTAACAATAAAAAGCGAGGGCACATAGGATGGAAGAGTCATTTTTGAATGGCATTGCTCTTCACGTCTCGACTATCATGATTTCTCACACATTATTTTTCTTCATAACATATGTGGTTAAGTAAGTGGCTTAAGGTGATTAATAGTTGTTCCCCCCATAGTGGGCTGCATCAGTTGTGTTGCTGCATTAGTCTCTACAGCCTGTCTTCAGGACAGGACAGTTTGTTTCTAACTGAAAGTCAAATCCGTTATCTACATTACTTACATTATTCAGACTATTGTCCTCATCTTTGTCGCCATATTTATTACATTTCGGACATTGTACAATCCGGCCTTCTTCATGTGGTTGGAATGTCGAACTGAGCCCTTTATTTTGCTCATTGGGGTAGACTGTTCTAGTCCCATGTGCTATGTTTAATGGATGTCAGTTATCAGTTATCTCCTGTTAATTTCCCTCTGAAAGTTCTTCACTGCCTTAACCGAGAATTGAACTCACACTCATTGGGTCCTGTCACTGGCTCTAAGTATAGCCTTTATCCACTGTGCCATGTGTCCTGACAGATACTGATGGACTCTAGATTTATAATACCCAGAAATTCATACACAGATATCCTCAAGGCACATTACGAATGAGTATTGAGTTCAATCCTCACTGGATGCCCCTTACTTTCGGCCTTGTGCCCCATCTAAAACCAAGGGAAAGGGTTGAAAGTTTTGTGGGCCACCAATAACCTCTTTTTGCCAGTGTGAAACAGATGAGAATGGTGTCGTTTGAACACGTTACAAGGCATGAAGACCATCATGCAAGGCCCCATTGAAGGCACTCATAGGAGAGGACGCCAACTTAAAAACTGGTTGAACAATGTCAAACAAGAGACAAGTATGATTATACTAGAGTTTCTCATTGGCTGCCATTGATAGAACATTTTGGAGATTTCATATGGCTTCTGCATTCAGATGACCCCTACAATTACAAAAGTCAAGGGGATGATGATGATGATGATGATGATGATGATGATGATGATGATGATGATGATTCCAATTCCACTCCCCATACCCTTTTTTATTTTTAAGCATTTCACCCCAAGCAAGGCAGGAAGCCACTAGCAGGCGAGGGGGTTACAGAGGATTTGGAGTGAGAGCAGATAGGAGTGATAGAGGAAAGGATGACGAGAAATGATAGTGGATAGATCAAGGCAACTGGAGATGTCGATTGGTATTACATTTGAATAGTTGGAGATTATAGCTATCAGGGGAAACAGGAAAAGGGAAGGAAGTTCCACAGGCGAGAAGTGCGAGACATGAAGCTATTGGAGTAGAAGAGACGTCTACATTTAACAGTTTCAACAGTGAAAGGGTGAGAGCGAGATGCCAGCCTCATAGGACGCTTGAATTCATGAAGTCTGGGAACCAGCAAAAGCAGCTCATCGGAGCAATTACCATGAAAGTATTTGTAAAACAGACAGAGAGAGGCAACAACACGTCTGTGAGAGAGCAACTGCAGATGAGATGCCAGATCAGGGCCAATTACATTGCATATCCATCTCTGGATCTTATCAAGAACCCTGAGACAAACATAGGGGCTCCAGCCATATATGGCAGCAATACTCCATGCAAGGGTGAATGGTTGATTTGTAGATTTGAAGGATCGAGTCCAGGGAGAAAAATTTTTCTGCCGTGTCAGAGGGAGCAAACTTTCCTTGCGATGGACAAAGCAATTGACTCAGTGTATTTGTTCCATCTCAGGTCAGCAGTCAATGTGAGACTGAGCAGTTGCAAAGCGGTGCTCTCAAGAAGTTGAGTGTCAGACATCCTAATGGGGGGCAGGGAAGGATCTTTGTGGTAATTAAAAGAGACCAGTTTTTTTTTTTTAGGCGTTAAAGTTAACCAGCCATTTGCTGCCCCAGTTCACAACTGATTGGAGGTCCTTTTTGAGACGAATGGCCAGGTTAGTTTTGTCAGTGACACTAGATTGGTTTTTGAGGCAGGAGTAAATTGTAGTGTCGTTCACGTAGATGCCTACTTGGGAATCTATGATGTCAGGAAGATCGTTGATGAAAACTCATGACCATTATACAAACGGCAGACAATAAATGAAAGAAATATTAATAAAAAATTAATTAGAAGGAATTTGAAAAGAAGGGGAAAAAAAGCAGACTAGAAAGAAGGACAACAGAATCTGAAAAGGTTTTTAAAATCCTATGAGAATGATTTTAAATTACTAAAGTGATGTTTAGTTACTAAACTGTGTGAGGGCGGAAGTCAGCCATTAATCAACTTTACCATTCAAGAATGATTATCCACTCAAGGGGACATGGCCCAGTAGATAAAAGTCACTTGACCCAAAGTGTTGTGAGTTCAATACCGGGCTATAGAAGAGGTGAACAAAAACTTGTAGAGTTGATTTAAAGCGAGATAACTGAAAACTGAGACATCCGGAAGAGGCGTGGCACATGGAACTAGAACAGCCTACTCCAGTGGATGAAATAAAAGTTCAATTGGAAATTCTAATCACCTGAAGAAGGCCGGAGAATACAACATTGTGAATATATCAATGAAGATAAGGACAACAGTTTGGACAATGTAAATAGTGAAAGTAATTACAATATCTTAGAAATATAGACAGATAAATATCTCAATTTATGAAGAAAGAAAATACATGATCAATTTCTTACAAGAATATATAACGTGGTGTGCATGTGTATATATATATATATATATATATATATATATATATATATATATAAATTCTGATGTTTGGTCATTTAGTTAGATTTTAGTTGAAGTAGACAAGGCTGAGAAATTTTTAACACCCTTTTGTATATACTACTGTATGTATATATGTATGTATATGGAATCATGGTGGAATAATGGATAGTGGCTCGGATTGAGGAATCAGAGGGCTGAGTTTCAATTCCAGTTGAATCTATTACATTCACTTATGTGCTAATATCCATGGGAAAGGTATGGATCCTCTTCTTCTCCCGTCCTGGGTATGACGTTAAACTGCATCCAACAGCAAAGCCTCTGATCAGGAGGTTTTGAGGAAGCATGGAACCACCTCTTCATTGCTGGTGTTCCCAGGTCAGCCCTGACCCGGGGTGGTAGCACCTGTTGGGGTCCCAGCTATGGGCAAATAGTGAACTTCAAGGTCTTTTCCAAACTTCCAGGTCTTTTCCAGACATATCTTTTTGAAAAAATATTATTACCAGCTATACGTTTTTGAAAAAAATATTATTGCCGGCTATGCGTTTTTGGAGAGATGTTATTGCCAGCTATACATTTTTAAAAAAATATTATAACCAGCTATACGTTTTTCGAAAAATAATATTACCAGCTATACTTTTGTGAAAAAAAATATTACCAGCTATACTTTTTTGAAAAACAATATTACCAGCTATACTTTTTTGAAAAACAATATTGCCAGCTATACTTTTTTGAAAAACAATATTGTCAGCTATACTTTTTTGAAAAACAATATTACCAGCTATACTTTTTTGAAAAACAATATTGCCAGCTATACTTTTTTGAAAAACAATATTGCCAGCTATACTTTTTTGAAAAACAATATTGCCAGCTATACTTTTGTGAAAAACAATATTGCCAGCTATACTTTTTTGAAAAACAATATTACCAGCTATACATTTTTGAAAAACAATATTGCCAGCTATACTTTTTTGAAAAACAATATTGCCAGCTATACTTTTTTGAAAAACAATATTGCCAGCTATACTTTTTTGAAAAACAATATTGCCAGCTATACTTTTGTGAAAAACAATATTGCCAGCTATACTTTTTTGAAAAACAATATTACCAGCTATACATTTTTGAAAAAGAAGAAAAAAAAACCTTTTCAGCATTAAATGGACCAATGGTTGATATGCTGGTTAAACAAACAAACTATCTATCTATCTTCTTCTCCACTCAGCTATGGGTAAATAGCAGGACAAACTGCGTTCTATAACCTTGGATGGCAACTGGTTTATGAGAAGGACAACTCTGAATTAAAAACCTCTGGAGGGTTGTTTGGGGATCTTATGGCATGTAGCACACCAGCTCTCTGTATTCGTCCCTTCAAAAAGTGTGGTTGGTTCTGCACAAAGCGTTCACCAATATAATCAAATATGTGCAGGTTGTCTGGCTGTTAGTCCAAAGGAACTGAGCTGCTTGACACTCATACATCGTAAAAAGGGTACCACATCGATCAATGATGGGAGAGTCCATGATATATATATATATATATATATATATATATATATATATATATATACAGGGATCCATCCCTGCATCCCATTTGAATGTCTGAAGCCCAACTTCTCGAGAGCTCCTATCTGCGGCTGCTCAGTCTCATACTGTCCACTGACCTGAGATGGAACAAATACATCGAGTCAATTGCTTCATCTACCGCAAGGAAAGTTGGCACCGTGTGCCAGGCCAGGAAATTTTTCTCCTAGGAATCGATCCTCCAAATCTACAAATCAACCATTCGCCCTTGCATGGAGTATTGCTGCCATATATGGCTGGAGCCCCTATGTTTGCCTCAGGGTTCTTGATAAGATCCAGAGACGGATATGCAACATAATTGGCCCTGATCTGTCATCCCATCTGCAGTTGCTCTCTCACAGATGTGCCGTTGCCTCGCTCTGTCTTTTTTACAAATACTTTCACGGTAATTGCTCCGATGAGCTGCTTTCGCTGCTTCCAAGACCCCATGAATTTAAGCATCCTACGAGGCTGGCATCCCGTTCCCACCCCTTCACTGTTGAAACTGTTAGATGTAGATGTCTATTCTACTCCAATAGCTTCATGTTTCGCACCTCTCGCCTGTGGAACTCCCTTCCTTATTCCTGTTTCCCTGACAAATATAATCTCCAACTATTTAAGTGTAACGTCAATCGACATCTCCAGTTGCCTTGATCTATCCACTTCCCTTCTCCACATCCTTTACCCTTTCATTCCTATCTGCTCTCGCTCCAAATCTTCTGTAACCCCCTTGCCTTGATCGATCCACTATCTTTCTCCACATCCTTTCCTTTACCACTCCTATCTGCTCTTCCTCCAAACCTTCTGTAACCCCTTGCGTGCTAGTGGCTTCCAGCCTTGCCTGGGGTGAAAAGCTTAAATATATATATATATATATATATATATATATGTACTAAGATATATTCAACAGAATTTTTTTCTGTCAAGTGGTACAACCAATAATACAATACTGTTTATTTATCTATCAGTCTGTATATTTGTCTATCTATGAAAAGTACTGTCTGTGCACATGTGAGTGTATGTGTGTATGTGTGCATGCGTGCATAATGATGATTTCAAGTTGCGAAATATAAAATTGTCTACATACAGAATATAGGCATAAAAAATAATTTTCTTATATATATGTAGAAACATGCACACACACATACGTATATGTCTGTACTTAACTATGCATAAATATATATACACAGATATATATATATATATATATATATATATATATATATATATATATATATATTTATCTCTCTCTCTATATATATGTATCTATATATTTATATATATATATATATTTATCTATGTATTTACATATATATCTATATATTTATATGTATATTTATCAATCTATATCTATATATATACATAAGTTTTACCTTTGTCTTTATTCATACATATATATATATATATATATATATATATATATATATATATATATATACATACATGTAGATCCATTTATTTATGTGTGCACAAAAATATGCATACGAACACACACATTATGCATTGAAACATATTCTTTTGTGTGCATATGCACACACACACACACACATACTTTATACATATAAACCCTTGGTGTGCATACACACACACACACATTCATACAAACACATGCACACATATAGATAGATATATATGTAGGTATACAAATATCTTATTTGTTTTTTCCACTTTTTTACACTGATTGCTGTTTACTGTCCAAATTTGTTATTTAATATCCTGCTCCGGAAAAAAAAAAGTTAACTTGATAACAAAACATTAAGAAATTTTCTTTCAATTTTTTTTTCATTTAAAATCTTTTTCTTTATGTCCATATGAACTATTTTAGAAATTCTCGAAGATGTAAAGAAAAAGTAGAAATAAATGGAAACTTAAAAGCAAAGTTTCACCGATTTGGCTGCGATGACCAGCGATATCTACTCCATTGCCTATTCTGGTCAAATACATTCCAAGCTTGGGGCAACTTATTAAGACAATTTTTTGTCTGTGGGTCGTGTTCCACGCTTTGTTAAGTTTTAAATTATTTTGCTTTCATTTTCTTTCTTCGTTTTTATCTTTGAAATTATTTTGCTACTAA
This sequence comes from Acanthosepion esculentum, assembly GCA_964036315.1. Lineage (NCBI taxonomy): Eukaryota > Metazoa > Mollusca > Cephalopoda > Sepiida > Sepiidae > Acanthosepion > Acanthosepion esculentum. The sequence goes on from OZ038480.1 coordinate 18,454,944, forward strand.
ACATTAATTTTTTGCCTATTAACTTCTCCTTTTTGCCATTTGATTTTATTTTATCAATCTCTGTTAATCATTAACCACTGCCCATGCAGAAAAAAGGCCTCAGAAAAGAAGGAAATGAGTTTGATGAGTGAAAAGATATTAAAAAAAAGAAACAAAAATAAAACAGAAAGAATCAAACAACTTAAATCAATTCAAAAGAAGAATTTGAAAAAAAAACCTTGCCAAAATTCTTTTAAAGAAAGCAAGAATTATGTACAAATTTCTGGGAAAAAATAAACTGGGCAATTCTAAAATAAGTCATGAACAAGAAACAAAAGTCATTTTTTTTTTAAATATAAAAATACTTAAAAGTATAATAAACTGACTAAAAAATAAAATATAAGTTACCAATAAATAAGATAATAAGTTACCAATAAATCCACATGAAACGAATTGTTTATTATTTTTTTGGTATTTAGTTCCAAAAAACATCAACTACATTTCAATTTGAGATTACGGTAACTTTCAACCAAGTATTTTAATAAAAGAAATATATACTTTTCATATTTCTTTCTTATTTTCTTTTACTTTTGAATAAGATTTTCACCATGTTTTTTTTTAAAGATTTTTCTGAGCAAAAGGAAATATTCCAAAAAATCTGACTGAAAAACTGACTGAGTTTTCAAAAAAAGGAATTATGGTCTGGAATTGGGATGAAAACAGTGAAAAGAAAGAAAGAAGGAAATAAAAGAAAGAAAACTTAAAGAAATAAAGAAAGGAAGGAAATAAAAGGAATAAAGAAAGGAAGGGAAAAGAATGATAAACAAAAGTAAGTAACAAACAAAATTAAAGAAAAGAAGGAAGGAAAGAAAAAAATAAAAGCAAACAAAATACAGAAAGGATGGGAAAAGAATGAAAAACAAAAGGAAGAAAAAAGAAAAACAATGACAAAATTTTGTCGACCCCAAAACTTAAAACAAATATAGTATTATAAAATATGAGAGTGTTATGAATAATCATAGTGGTCTCCGCTTGTTTTGTTACTCTCCTCTTTGAGAGAGCTATTTCTATTTAGTGGGACTATAAAAGGACACTATATGCTAACCTTGTCTTCTCAGTTGAATAAAGCTTTCTTTAAGCTTACACTTGTGTACTTTTGTCATTACAGAGAGCCATATTTAAAAAGTTATTTGAAAAATAGAACAAAGAGGAAAATTCCTTGGATAAGAAAATCTTTGAGAATATCTGAAAATAACTTATTCTCTGTGAAAAGACATTGATTCTTCTCTCACTATTTTTCTGATCTTCATTTTTGTTATGTCTGTAGTATGCAATTTATGCCAGGAAAAGCTAAAGGTTTGAATTGAATGTAATGTCCATCAGGAATCTTGATCTAAGAAAAGGTGATATGTGGTGACTTATTAATACCAATATACATCCAATCATTACAAAGTTTGTTTCTAAACATAAACTATAATGAACCTAGTGATGAGGCAGTTAACAAAGTTATAAAAAGTAAGGAATAATAAAACATTGCTTGACACTGTGACTGAACTTCTGAAAATAGGTTACCTTCTCCCCGAATTAAATAACAAGATTCTCAGTTTCCTGAAAGAAGTCTGGAATCAAAAACATATCCCAAAACTGTAGAGTTTATCAAGCATACATTTGGAAAACAAAAAGGTAGCCTTCATGACCCAGACACATACTGAGATATCGCAATCAGATTCATTTTAAAGCAAAAAACAAACAAAATTAAAGAAAGAAAAGAAGGAAGGAAAAAAGAATAAAAGCAAAAGGAATAAAAGAAAAAGGGATGAAAAAAGGAAGGAAAAAAAGAATGAAAAGCAAAAGAAAGAAGAAAAGAAAAAGAATGAAATCAAAAAAGAGAGTAAAGAAAAGAAGGAAAAGAAATGGACAAAAGCAAAGAAAGAAAAGCAAAAACTAGAAATAAACAGAAAGAATGAAAAAGAGAAGAAAGAAAGAAAGAAAAAGAAAGAAAGAAAAAGAAAGAATGAAAGGAACAAAGAAAAGAAAAAGAAAGAAAGAATGAAGGAAACCTAAAGGAAAGAAAGAAAAAGTGAACAAAATCAAAAGGAAGAAAGAAAAAGAAGGAAAAGCAAAAAAATGTAAAATCAAATGAAAGAAGGACAAGAATGAAAAGCAAAAAAAAGAAGAAAAGAAAAAGAATAAATAGAAGAAAAGCAAAAAAAGAAAGTAAAGAAAAGAAACGAACAAAAGCAAAGAAAAAGAAAAAAGAATGTAAAGAAACAAATTAAAAAGGAAGAAGAAAAAGAAAAAATAAAGAAAGAAAGAGTATTGAGAAGGTAAAATATGTCAAAAGGAAAAGTGAATATATCAATAAAAATTCAAGAAAAATTTAGTAAGGAAAAAAGAAGAAAGATAAAGGAAAAAAAGAAGAAAGATAAAAGAAAAAAGAAGAAGGAAAAAATATAAAACTATTAAATATAAAAGTTGCTGGAAAATATTTTTAGAAATTTTATGCATCCATTTACAAAAAACAACCGAAAAGAAACTTACATAACTTCAAAATGGAGATATTTTTGTTATCATTTTTATCAAGATGCTATCATCTTCATTAAATAAAGGCTTTTGTATGTCTTCAAGTTTGATTGGCTATCAGTCTTGATGATGTCATCATTTGCTGTTGCCATGACCAACAGACACTGCATAATCATATTTAGTAAACAAAAAGAAAAATTACAGAATGATTAAATAAAATTACTTAAAAAATGTAACCCAAAATTTGTCCTTCAAACCAATTCCAGAATTCTATAAAAGGAAATTATGCAAATTATAGATTCTCTGACACAATAAAATTTGATTGTTTGAGATAAATTCACATTTTATGGGTTGGACACTTTTAACCTTAATTCATTTGAGATTGTGACCATTAGATTTAAGACTCAACTATTCGAGCCGAAGCTCCACCTTTTGTGATGAGATGTTTTGTATATTTTGCATGATTTTCTAGGCTGGTAGACTGTAGAAGATTACTTTGTGGGATACACACATATGGCACACAGGAAATAATGCTTGTGCACTTAATTTTGTAAATTTCAAAATCAGTTTCATGGAATCTGTTTTCCATGGTAGAGAATCCCATGAGAGAGGAAGAATAATGGACTGTCTGATTCTATTTTGGATGTAAAAGCTCTTAGCCTCTAAAAGGAACTAGAAATGGAATCAGCACATAACCCCCTTGCCTTGATCGAGCCACTTCCCTTCTCCACATCCTTTCCCCTTTCATTCCTATCTGCTCTCGCTCCAAATCTTCTGTAACCCCCTTGCCTTGATCGATCCACTATCTTTCTCCACATCCTCTCCTTTACCACTCCTATCTGCTCTTCCTTCAAACCTTCTGTAACCCCTTGCGTGCTAGTGGCTTCCAGCCTTGCTTGGGGTGATAAGCTTAAAAAAAAAACAAAAAAAGAACATGCGCAGACATATATAACCAACATAAAATAAAAAGCTTATAGTGTTTGTTTTTTTTTAGGCATTCAACCCCAAGCAAGGTGGGAAGCCACTAGCATGCAAGGGGTTATGGAGAGGTGGAGCGAGAACAAAGAGGTGTGATAGAGGAACGGATGAAGATAAGGTTAGGGGATAGATCAGGCCATCTGGAGACGTCGATTGATGTTACATTTGAATAGTTGGAGATTATAGCTATCAGGTAAACAGAAAAACGGGAGGAAGTTCCACAGGCGAGAAGTGCGAGACATGAAGCTATTGGAGTAGAAGAGACAGCTACATTTAACAGTTTCAACAGTCAAAGGATGAGAGCGGGATGCCAGCCTCGTAGGATGCTTGAAGTCTGGGAACGAACGAAAGCAGTGAAATAGGAGCGTTACCATGAAAGTATTTGTAAAAAAGACAGGAGGCAATGACATGTTTGTGAGAGAGTGGCTGCAGATGAGATGCCAGATCAGGGCCAATATATTGCATATCCGTCTCTGGATTTTATCAAGGGCTTTGAGACAAATAGAAGGGGATCCAGACCATATATGGCAGCAATACTCCATGCAAGGGCGAATGGTTGATTTGTAGATTTGAAGGATGAAGAAAAATCTTAAAAATCCACATAAATTAAGATTTGGTAAAATGAAGAAATTATGAAGATTCAAATTACAGCAGACTCATTATTAAAACATATTCTGTTAATTAATTGTTAATCAAAAAACCCTTTTTAATTAAAATTTATTAATACAAAATTATATTCCTACTGAGTGGATACCAACTTAAAATAAAATCTAATTGACATATAATTTATGAAGAAAGATAAAATTTACACACTATTTAAAATATATCAAATTATTAATCTGCATTTTTCCTTCTAGTGATTAAGTTACTAGAAATGTTATAGTCTTCAATTACTTTTAAAAAAGAACTTTACATATTTCTTTGGTTCAGTGCATGGTTTCTACATCTACACTACAGATCAAATGTTTAAGGCCACCTTTGGTAATTTTAAAAATTGGCCCCAAAAGTACTTGTTTTGTACTTTAAATAAAAGAAAAATATTAAACATGGTTAGAAAAAAAAGTGAGAAATTATTTTTTTATTAGGAATTTTATGATGACAAAAAGAAAAAGCATTTTATTATTAAATTTTGCTCTCATCAAAATATCCTCCTTTTGCTTTGATTACTGTTGCAAAAATCTTTGGCGTTTGTTGCAAAAGTTTCTCAAAGTACAAGTTTGGTAATTGATTCTATTCTTTTTTTTCAATGACTCTAAGAACTTTTTTTAATTTTTTTTTTTTTTTCACTCTTCTGTCAAGTTGTTCACATGCTAATTCTGGGAGTATCTTCAAACTTTTGAACTGTAGTGTATATTGAATCATTTAAATAAACATAAAAACAAGAGTATAAATAGTAGTTGAAAAAAATTGCCACACTTGACTAATAGCTGACTATATATCCACACACACAAACACACACATATATATATATATATATATATATATATATATATATATATATATACATGATCACCTAAGCATGTATCACACATGGCACATAACTATACTACTATTATGACAAAAAGAAAAAAAGCATTTTATGATTTAATTTTGCTCTTGTCAAAATGTCCTCTTTTAGCCTTGATTACTGCAGCAAAAATCTTTGGCATTCATTGCAAAAGATTCTCAAAGTATAAATTTGGTAATTGATTCTCTTCTTTTTTCAATGACTCTAAGAACTCTTTTTCATTTTTATTTTTTTTCACTCTTCTGTCAAGTTCATCTCATGCTAATTCTGAGAATGTCTTCAAATTTTTGAACTGTAGTGTAGGTCAGTACATTTAGTGTAAATAAGAGATAGCATATCAAATATTCAGTCAAAAGTTAAAATCCAAGTAAAAATCTGAGTTAAAATAATCAAGTCTGAATTGAGTCCTTCTAAAAAATCTTCCTTTGTCACATTTCAAGTCACATGAAAACTTTGTCTTCAAAAGAAGAAACTTAACTCAAAAACATTATTTGTAAAACACCTCAACAATTCTGGAATATAAAAATATTACATTTGCACTTGATTCTCTTTCTTTAACTCTTTTCTTTGTGGGTGTGTCGAATATTTTGACGCGGTCAAATATTCAGCCTTCTTCAACCTTCCACAAGTTAATAGAATTATTCACAATGCACAGCCTTCTGAAAATTTATTGAGACAAGTAATTCCCTTTCTAGTTAATTTTTTTGTATTCTTCCAATTCTGAGGAAAAATAGAAATTGATTACACCCTGTCACTTCCGTGGGTCTAAAACTGAATGCATGGTGAAAGAAAGGAAACTAAAACATTTGTTTCAATTAATTTACACAAGGGGGTATGTTCATCAGGTTTCTATTTATTTTTCATTTAAATTTACACAATGAATAAAAATTAATGTAAACATGCAGTTTATATAATGTATGTCAAAACAAGGTAAATTAAAACTGTAGTTGATGAAAAACAATTATTTTGCTAGCATACAAGATATATTTCTTTTATACAAAAACATATTCATTATTTTAACAAAATATATCCAAATATTGCTTCCAATCTGTTGGTATATATTGTATTATACATAAATTAAAGTTAAAACAAGGATAAGAGAAAATTATTTCAGATTGTAACCTGAATGCCATATTCTTCTGCGGAACAAAGGGCAATTTGAAAATCAAAGATAATAGCAACAGTGGAAATTAATCAAAAACTGATCATCAATGTTTTTTTATCAACAGGAACTTTATTCCGTTAATGGAAAAAAACTCAATTTGTTATATATTATGACAATAATGGATGTGCAGGTATGAGTGCTTTGGAAAGAGAAATAGGTAAGTTGAGTTGAAATTCCAGTCAAGTTCAGTGCATTCACTTTCACAGAAATATCATGGGAAAGGTATGAAACCATTTTTTCTTCCACCAGCTATGGGCTAAATAGTAATTAATGCTGTTACCTTTTTTTTTTACATAATACTTCAATTTGGTGTGGCATTTAAAGGAACAAGGACCATATTTTCTCATTGGGAATTTCTTTTCCGTTCTTCTTGGTCGTAATTCCCAAATTCTTGGAGATTGCATTATTTTTGTTGAAGCACTTGTTTCTTCATTTCTCGCCACAATGGTTCAATTATATTGAGATCAGGACTTTTGGTTGGTCAATCTTCCAAAATTTGAACATCTCTATCCACAAGAAACCTTTTTGTTGCACATGATGTGCAGCAAAGAGCAGTCATGCACTTCATAATCTGTCAGAAAATTAAACCATAATCTATACACATGTAAAGGGTGTAAGTACACATTGCCCGATACAGGGATTGAAATCTCAACTAGTATATCACCAAATTTGTAAAATTTGCTGTAGTAAACTGATGTCTTGTTTTGACTCCTACTGCTACCTATGTTTTGACTGCTGCTGCTGCTGTTGCTGCTGCGATTGAAGCTTTACTGTCATTTGTCTTTCTTTCTTCATTAGTGGCTCCCATACTGGATTTATTTCTATTCTAGTTCTACTAAAGTGGTCCTCATAGTCTAGTATACCTAACTCTCCAGTGTTCTTCCTTGTTTGGAATTTTCACTTGATTCCATAGGGGTTAATAACTACACCTTTCACTTCATACATGGTCCGCAATAACCGATTTCATTGTTTAACCTCTCGCTATGGCTTTTCAATATTCCTCCAGCTTTACTTTTAGGCAGTGGCTTGCTTCACCTTCATATTATCTACCACAACTGTGTGTGTGTGTGTGTGTGTGTGTGTGTGTGTGTGTGTGTGTGTGTGTGTGTGTGTGGCTAAAACTAAAAAACTACTATATTTAACAACAAAATAAATATATATACAGACTCAGTAACACCCAACCCACTTTTTTGCAAAAGAATTATCATATAATTTGTATTTGCAAAGATATTTTAAAATTAAAAATACATAATGCATCTTTAGCGATGTAAGCATTTCGAAATTCTCAGAATTAAAAAGTAAAAAATAAAATGGAAATAATTATTATTCCCATTCATTTTTACCTTTTAGTTCAGCTGATAATTTCAAGATGCTATATGTATTTTTAAAATTTCTATTCTCTTGACTTTATTTCCACATTTTGTAAATAAAAGTGTAACTTTAAAAAAATGAATATTAAAACAATGTAAATTTAAAAGAAGAAGAATATTAAATACAATTATTTGAAAAGTTTAATATTTATTTATTCAAATATCTGAAACAAAAATTGTAAAAAGCACAACAGAATAAATTCCTGTAAAATGGGGAATTTTCAGTAGCTTTTAGATATTCCATGAACATATAAGTCGTCTTTTTTAGATTTTTAATCAGGAAATTTTTAACTCTCTTTTACCATTTTATTGAAATTTAAATTTAAGAAAAAAAAAAAAATTTAGATATTAAATCTTAAAAATGAATGCAAAAACAAACAAATTATTCTAACCAAATTTTAAAACATGCTGGGGTGTTGGTTGCATAAAAAATTTACTAAACTATTTAATTTAATTTTCTAAAAATTATTTATGCTTTCAAAAATATTGTGTATGCTACATTATTTTTTATTATTAATAAAAATTTTATTAAATTTTTCAAAAGTATTTATGTTTTCAAAAATATTTATATTTTTATATTATATTATATATAATTTTTTTCTATTGTCGACAGGATATGAAAGACCGTTTACAACTTTATATATATATATATATATATATATATATATATATATATGTAGATTTATGTTTGAATTAACAATTATTTTTTGATGAAATCAATCTCATTCTTTACTTTTTTGCTTTACTGATAATAAAAATTTAAGTGTAAAATACCTTTTTTAGAAGCAATATGACACCAAATAAATTATTTTAAATAAAGTAATTATTTTCTGATTTAATGAAAAGTAATTACTGATGTTAACTTGATAAAATAGATAAACAATATATTTACTTTAATAAATAGTAGAATGTCCATCCTATAAATATTTTCTATTTAAAAAAAAAATTTATACATAATTTCGTCCAACCATTTTCACAATCTCATTCGGGAAAAGGAAGACATCCAGTCATATTCTTGAGAAATCTACACCCCTGAGTCTTTGCAAGACAATGAATGGACATGTTACTGAATGTCAACATAGCAATGAAACCTAAGATGAAGTTATTTTTTCCAAGTAATGCTGGGTATCCCCACCAGTAAAATAATAAGGCACAGTGGAGCTGAGTTGAAATTCCAGTTTAATTCACTTATGTGGTATTACCCTTGGAGAAGCTATGTAGTCGTCTCTTCTACTCCTCCATCAGCTATGGGTAAATCAGCAGAACAGACTGGGATCTATAGCCTTTGATGGCAAACAGTCTACGAGAAGGAAATTCTGAATTCAAAGTTGATTACACTCTCCTAGAAGTATTTATGCATGCAGCTGGGTTTGGCTTATGAATCAAAATTCCTACTAAAACACATACTATTAGCACGTCCTTGGATGTGGGGTTAAACAGAGCCCACTGTTTCAGAGGAAATGAGACAAACTAACTAACTAAAATAATATAGTTTTCACTATTTAGGTTTTTAAAAAAAATTACTAATTAGCAACTCTAAGATTCATGAGATTACATCATTTTTTGTAGTATTTAGCAGTAAATAAAGATGGAAAAATTAATCAAAGACGTGTTATGGGTATGACAGTAAACAACATCCACATCCTGGGTAAGATGATAAACTACGTCAAACAGCAAGGCCTCTGATGAGGAGATTTTGAGGAGCATAGAACAACCTCTTAATTGCTTGTGTTCCCAGGTTCACCCTGGCACAAGGTGGTAGCACCTGTCAGGCTCCCAGCTATGGGCAAATAGTTGACCCCCAAACTAGGGTCAAAGTCTAAAAGTTTAAGGGTTAAAGTCTCTTCACCTGAAAGAACCATATTGCAATTTGAGCCAGAGTTAAAATGAAAAAGACAAATATTATACCATCTGTTTTCCTTCCTTAAGAGAAATTTAAAAAAATAGGAAATCATTTAAAAAAAAGACAATATTAGTCAACCCAATTTTAACAGAATATCTTGATTGACTGATAGAACTTACCAAGCAAATGAAAACGTTTTTATTTCTTAGCTTTATTGAAGTAATATTTAAAAAAGTTGACATTTGAGAAAGCAAAATAAGAAAATCATTAAAACCATAAAGAATTCTATTTCTGATTCTAAGTATAAGTGGCCTCTTGATGTCCATTTTCCTTAAAACTTTCTTGGTGCTCACATGTTCTGGCCAGATTATTCTCAGCATCCTTCTGTAGAACTAAATTTCTGTTGCCTTAAGTCTCTCCATCATCTGTCAGAAGATTGTCCAGCATTCCCTGCCATTAAGGATGACTACACTAAACCAATACAATAAGAATACACTACAGTTTAGTACTCTTTTCTTTGTTTCTAACCAAATTTTCCTGATTCTTCATTATTTGCTTAGCTTTTAGAAGGCATCTTTCACTATTTCAATGGACCTTTGGATTTTAGTATCACTGTTATATTCCATGCTAATAGGAATATCACTGGAACAACATGGTGGAAAACTAAATAAAGGTTATTGTAAAACCAGTAGTGAGTGCTGCTGTTTGAAAGGTTGAATAGTTTTCAAGTAAGTCAGAGTGGTACTCAACAGATCTCAGCAAGTCTCACATAGTCCATTGCCTTACGGATACTTATAGGTAGTTACTACCTATAGTGTAATCACTCATGGGGGTGACAGGTTATTCCATTAGATCAATCACATTTTCTGTTAGAACACTTCTCAGTATCTCCCATTCATAGTTCATATCTTGGGCTGTTTTCGCTCGCTAACAAACATACATTGTGTTCTTACATTCAATACTTAGCCCTTTCTCCTCACTTCCTTTTACTATCTTCTGTAGACATTCCTGCATTTACTTTAATGTGTCTGCTATCAATACTGTGTGATCTGAATACCTTATGTTGTTAAGATTGGGCTCACCATTAATAAATCCTGGTAGGACTTCTTGTTCTCTCATGATTTTCTTACTTCAAACTTTGAATAAGTCCAGTGAGAATGATGCATCCTTTTGTTAGGCACCTTTCTATACTTGTTTATTTACTGAAATAATTTTCTATCCCTATGCTAGAGGTTTTCTCCCAGAGTTGGATTATTCTAATATCTTTCCCAAATAAATCAAGCTTACTTAGCAGTTCAAATAGTTCTTTGTATGGTGCATTATCAAAAGCATTTTTTCTACAAAATGTATGTCTACATCTTTCTGCATTTCTATTGCTCTTTCTGATATCATTCTGAGTATAAATATTACATTCTTTGTTCCAGTGTTTTTAACATCTTTGTCCTGTTATTTCTCTAATTCTTTTATACATAGCTGTCTTAATTGTGATGCTCTTTCTGTTGCTTGCCTTCATTTTTACTCTTTGTGTAATGTACTATATATTCTGTACAAATTCTTGGCATCATGTCAAGAATTTCATCTGCTATCCACTGCTTTTTATCCTTATCAAGATTTCCTTGGATGATCTCATTTGGTAATGTCACTAAAGCTTCTCTTAATGTGTCTGTCTTTAAGATTTTTATTTTCATTTAGTCTATTGTTTTTGTTTTTAACATTTTATATACATATATATATATATATATATATATATATATATATATATATATATATATATATATATATATATATATCTTTGCAATTCAGGTTATTTTGAAATCTATTGTAATGTAATTTGTGTGCTGCATTGTCTTTCTTTATTTTCCATAGTTTTATTTGGAGATTATATATCAGTGTGTTATATTCCATGCTAATAGAATATATACTTGACAAACACGGTGGATAAAATAAGTAAAGGTTTATTGTAAAAACCAATACAAAAAGAATAAAGGTAACAGTTATGCACAAGGTCGTCGCAAGTCAATCCAGTCGTGAGTGCTACTATTGGAAGGGCGGTAGTTCTCGTGTAAGTCTGAGTCATGCTCAACAGATCCCAGCTGGTCTCTGTAGTCCGTTGACTTACAGATACTTATAGGCAGTTACTACCTATAGTGTAGTCACTCATGGAGGTGACAGGTTATTCCATTACATCACAGTGAAAGGTAGTCACTCCCACAGTTGGCACTTGGATATCTTTTACAATGTTAATCTGCATTACTGTTATTGATTATTAGGTAGTCAATCTATTTTTTTTTTGGTTTCTCCTGCTTCTTCTTTAAAAGAACCTATTTATTTAATTTTTATCTACCAGACATGAACAAGTCTGATCATATCTCTCAAGATATATTTTATGGGTTATTTTCTTCTTTTATGTACTCTGTCACTTTAAGACATAGTTGATCGTGGCTCTCCACAGAATCATTTTTGAGTAAGATAGTGGAATGGTTTCTTATTGTTTTCTCCATGGTTTTAAATTCTGAGTAGTACTGACTCCAAACCGAGATTAGAGAGCTTAGTGTACCTTGCTATTTAACCCACATGTGGGGGGGAAATTAATATACTTTTTTAATATGCTTCCCAATGTTGCCACAAATTGGCACTGCCTCTCAAGGCTGATAACATCAAGAAGTCACTTCCCTCCCAAATCGACCATGGTGAGATTCAAACAGAGGTCTCTTGGTCAGAAAGCAAATATTCTAATGACTCAGCCACTCATACATGCATTTAGATAAATAGATAGATAGATAGATAGATAGATAGATAGATAGATAGATAAGAAGTGACTGATTTAATTTGTAGATAGATAGATATATATTAACAGAGATAGATAGATAGATAGATAGATAGATAGATTAACAGAGACGGATAGGTATGAACAGACATAGATAGATAGATAGATAGATAGATAGATATTAACAGAGATAAGATAGGTATGAACAGACATAGATAGATAGATTGATAGATTGATAGATAGATATGAACAGACATAGACAGATAATGAACAGACTGAAATAATTGATAGAGAGAGGGGAAATGGAGGTACAATTGTCGACATAGATAGATAGATATGAAGAGATTTTAGATAGATAGATAGATAGATAGATAGATAGATATGAAGAGATTTTAGATATATATATATATATATATATAGATAGATAGATAGATAGATAGATATGAAGAGATTTTAGATAGATAGATAGATAGATAGATAGATAGATAGATAGATAGATAGATAGACTTTATTTAATGTAGATATTTATGCATAAGCCAACATTCATATATGGTGCAACACCCGGATTTTAAGGCATGAATTTTAAATCCTCCAGAAAATATTACCTGCATATAAGGCAAAATTGCATGATTTTTAACTTCTTCAAAAAATTACCTGTGTATAGTACAACCCACTAGCATAAAATCTCAAACTATACTCAAGTAAATACCGTAACCCATGAAAAGACTAATGTGTCTTTGCACAATTGGCATTGTTCTAACTGTTGTGCTCATCTTTGTTGCCATATTTACAACATTTCGTCCATTGTACACACTGGCCGTCTCCATATAATTACAATACCTCATTTAAGAAATATAGACAGAAGGCTAATGTGGTCAGTGTAAATAGAAAGATTGTATAGTGCCAAACATTTTAGTGATATTCTTGCCTTGAAAATCATCATTCTGCAACTTTTTATTTTTTTATTTAGTTCTTTTTATTGTTTTTTTTAGTTCTTTTTAATGTTTTTTTTTTTTTAATTTTTATAGCCTTTTCTTTTATTTACTTTATAAACTGTTTTACTTTATGTTGTTTTGTATTGTTTCTGTTAATTTCCAAAGATTTTTTGTTTTTATTAATTTAAAATTCTCTTTTTTTGTGCGGGGGGGGGGGATTTATTTTCCTTTCTTTTCTTTCTTTGGCTTCTTCCCAGATTACCCGGAGCTGTTCCACCTGTTTAACCGGATGTTGGCATTCCATCATCCTGACAACTTGGAGCAATCAGCCTCGGATAAGCAGTGGAAACCAGCAACAAACTCGGGTCTCCCCACCTGAACCCTCCTCCCTCTAACCTTTCCTCCCCTCCCAATCCCCTGCTTTGGGTAATCAATCACATTTGATTTCCAATCACTGTTCAGGGGACATTGATCACATAACAAATCCATTGGTCCAACTGTAGAAGGACAAGGTACTTATCAATAATAATAATAATAATAATAATAATAATAATAATAATAATAATAAACATATACTATTTCTGTAGGGTAATAATATATGTGCACACATATGCAAATACGCATATTATATCATAAATTAATCATTTCCTCACTGTCAGTCTCTCTCTCTTCACACACATACACGTGTCTGTTTGTGTGTGGACATAGATAGATAGATAGATAGATAGATAGATAGATAGATAGATAGATACTATACACAGGTAATTTTTAAAGAGGTTAAAAATCATGCATTTTTGCACAATACACAGGTAATTGTTTTCTGGAGAATTTAAAATTCATGCCTTAAAATCCAGGGGTTGCACCATATATGAATGTTGGCTTATGCATAAATATATACATTAAACAAAGTTTATCTATCTATCTATCTATCTATCTATCTATCTATCTATCTATCTATCTATCTATCTATCTATTGATCTCACCCACTTTCTAAGCATCTATCTATCTATCTATCAATCTATCTATCTATGTCCACAATTTTACCTACATTTCCCCTCTCGCTATCAATTATTTCAGTGTTCATTATCTATCTATATCTGTTCATATCTATTTGTATCTATCTATCTATCTATCTATCTATCTATATATATATATATATATATATATATATATATATATATATATATATATATAATGAACAGATAGATAATGAACAGACAAATAATTGATAGAGAGAGGGAAAATGGAGATACAATTGTCTACATATATATATATATATATATACATATATATATATATGTCCACAATTGTATCTCCATTTTCCCTCTCTCTATCAATTATTTCTGTCTGTTCATTATCTATCTATCTGTATCTGTTCATATCTATCTGTTAATATCTATCTATCTATCTGTATGTGTGTGTGTGTGTGTGAACAGCAATCCCTCTTTAATATAAGTATTGTTAAAGAAGACTGACAAGGTTCTTTTGTTTACTGTTCTTTATATTTTTCATGTATGCATAAAATCATTTTCGTTTCTGGATTTAATAAGTGCCAGAATTGTCCAAACTACAACAATAAAAAAGAACCAATCTGAGAAATGCAGTCCATAGAAGGATGTGCCGGAAATGCGATTTGCAGGTCGGGGACACTAAAATCAAGCAGGTGCGGAAGATTAAATATCTGGGAAGTGTTTTGACGGAGGACGGTAAGTGCGACGCTGAGACCCGAAGACGTATTGGGACGGCCAAGGGCGCATTCCAAAAGCTAAGCAGAGTATTACGAGACAGGAGGATTTCTTTGGTAACAAAGAAAAGAGTACTGAGCTTCTACATGACAACTGTTCTCCTTTACAGCAGCAAATGTTGGACAGTCTCCTCAAAGAAGAGGCAACGGAGGTATGGTTCTACAGAAGGATGCTAAGGATATCATAGACCGGGCGTGTCAGCAACGATGTGGTTTTGGAAATGATCCCAACAAGGAGGAAGCTTATAAGTAACATCAGGAAGAGGCAGCTGAAATTTCTAGGACGCGTAATGAGAAAGGAGGGTCTGGAGAATCTGATACTCGCAGGTTGAATAGAGGGAAAGAGAGACAAGGGAACGGGGTCTCGGTGATGTGGCAGAAGGACGGAACTTATTAAGAGCTACAAGGGATAGGAGGATGTGGAGGATCATGAACACTTACCTCCTGAAGAGACACCGCACAAAAAAATAAAGAAAGAAGTCCATGAAAAAAAAAACACTTCTTTCAAAAACACCAGAAGACAAATAGAAGAGACGAAGAGAGCCTAAAGAAAGGCCTGAGCGCTCCATCCCCTGACCCCGCCTACCTTATCATGTGGTGGCTGTGGTCGTCTGAATGTTGACTTATTCTTAATTTCTGTATTTTAAAGGTTAGTTTCTCGTTTTTTATATAATAGGAGCTTCCGACATTTTAAAATAGTTTTTACAATTGGACATATGTGTCATATTCATCTTCTTAACAAATCTCATATGTTCCTTTGACTGTTATACAGCGGTGTTCGATAAAAGTGACTCACCTGAATTTTTTTACTTAAAGTTTTTTTCCGCCTATTGTTTTTGGGGGTCAAAGTAATTTTTAATCTTACTAATATAAAGACCCCTTCCTGACCACCTAGTAAAAAAAAGTTTACTCACCCTAAGGTATTCTATTGATAATTATAATTTTGAATATAAATGAGATTTAGGGGAAAAAAAAAAAATCTGTGCAAAAAAAAGTGACTCACTTATTTCCTGCAACTAGTAATCAATAGAAACATAACCGAACAGCTTTAAATAAAGAATAATAGAGGTATAGTTTATTTATAATAGGTAATATAGTGAGAAATATTTAATAATCCATGGGTCGTCCTTTATTTTGAATAACCTTTTCAACCCTTTTTGGTATTGACTTGATTAGGTTCTGGCAAATCTCATCATCAGGCATTGAATTCCATTCGGATATGAAATTCACAATCAAATCCTCTTTGTTCCTCAACTGCTTTCTCGAGAGTCTGTACTTTATAATGCTCCATAGGTTTTCTATGGGGTTGAGGTCAGGAGATTGGGGCGGCCATGTCATAACACTCACCTGCTTCTCATCAAAGTATTCCTTCATGTCTTTTTCCTTCAATATGTCCTGTGAGTGTCAAGTTCTCGAAGCAAACAACGCGCATGCGCAAAATTAAAAATATATAATGGCGACAATTTACCAGCCAGTATATAATAGAATATGCAAACCAGAATACCGACACGAAGAAGAGATATACATTGCAAAACATTTAGATTTCTTCATTACATGTATCATTTTATCCTCAACATTAAAAAACGATCTTACAAAATCCAAAAGTTCAAAAAAGTAGTCAGCCCCAACAACTAAAAACAAAAAACAAATAACTTGTAATCCTACTCCCCAATACTATATTGAAAAAATCTGTGAAGAAACTAGTCATCCCCAACACTAAGATCATTGCTATCACCTCGAAGATGATCAGAGATCTAGTTAGCAAGAAAAATAGATCCACCACCACATCGAATGTCGGGATTTATAATATAACGCCTGCAATGCTAGAAGAGCTACATAGGTGAAACATCCAGAAATCTAAAAGCCTACATCTACGTGCATAAAAGAAACCTGCATTGGGACAACCTGTTGAACTCACGATATTTATTATGTAAAAATACATAATTATGGCACAAGGCCGAAAAAGGGGAAGAGTTGAGGCTGGTCATCACTAATTATCTTATACCTAGCTAATCCGACTCACGACCCATTCACCCATTACAATTTTCGCATTCACCATAAAAACTCGTCCGTCACCAATCAGTCCTCCATACACCGTAATACCACATGCTCTCCGGGGGACCTACAAAAAACGCACCCCATGATATTAAAAATTTAATGATAATAAAATACATATATACAATTCTATGGATGATTAAATATGAGAGAGGAGGAGGGATGAACCCAATAATCAAACTAAAATTCAACACAAAGTAAATTAAACATAACTGATGTTAGTAGGGCCCGTCCAACCCTCAAAAAGGAGAGGCCGCTGTATTCTGCCCATTGGACAAAATCAAGAGGCTCTCTCGCTAAGAAAGGAGAAAATACACACAAGGACATGGGAAATGTAAAAGCTGACCCAGTCGAGGCGAAAAGAGGGGACCAAAACAAACTGGGGAGGTTGGGAATCTCAACTTGGATCATAACCAAAGATGCAGCCGGGTGCCAGGATACCTCTTGAACTCAGAAACAAAACAGGCCATAATTTCTATTTAATAAATGCCACCATAATGAGAAAGGAATATAATTTATTACATAGAAAATACTTAGATGGAATCTTGATAACTGTTTTTTGATCAATAAACACACGCTAAACACACATTATTATATCACCAACTTTTATTAAATCCATACTTAAAGAATCTAAGATCAGTCTATCTATAACCACTATGTACTCTAGAGATATCATCTTTGTTTTTCTGATTCTGAGTATGTGTCATTTTTATTTGTATTTTCTTTAAATCTCCCACGTTGTTTACGCACTCCTTCCATATCATTCTCAGCATCAAACTGTAGAACCGCATTTCTGTTGCCGCCAGTTTTCTCCTACTAGGTTAGGAAATTATCCAATATTCACTGCCATATAGGAGACTTGATATTACATAGTCGTTCAACCCTTTTTCGCTTTGTGTCAAACAAAACTTTTCTTGTTTCTTGGAAATATGCTTAACTTTTGGAAGGCTTTTGCTTTTGCCATACGAATTAGCGTTCGGAAGTTGATGTCACATTTTTCCTTCCTCTGTTAAGAGATATTTAAACTTCCATTTTGATACCGCAGATTCATAATTCGCATCTTGAGTTAACATCCAGGCATTCAGTTTTCTTACAATTGATGGTTAGTCCTTTCTTCTCGCTTTCCTTATCTACTCTGTCTGGGAGGCCTTGTAGTTTTGCTTCTGTGTCTACCATTAACATTTTTCTCTCCCTCTCTAAGCTATGTTGTTCTGTATATAAATATATAAAAAACGTATATTTGTTGAACTCACTGCTTCCATTAACGTCAGGGCGTTAAAAATGCTGAAATTTTAATTGGTAACACTTTTTCGTTGAAAAGTTCTGATTTCAAATTAAAAAACAATATTATTTTAGAGAAAATAATTTCTGGTTTTAGAGGATATAATTCTTTATCTCGCATCTATAAAACCTTTTTCTTCTTGTATGTGCCGTTTTCAGGATGTAAGCGTTCATGTCTCTCCACAATTTCTTCTTCTTTGTAGATCTTAGTAAATTTTGTCTTATCACTATCTCTTCTAATCCATGTTCTGCCAACCATATACACAAGCTTGTTAGGCTACACTGACCCCACTTCTGTCCATCTTGCTCTCTGTATCTACTCAGAGTGTTAAAATTTCTAAGCCCTCTTTCTTCATTATGTGACCTAGGAAGTTCGACTACCTCTTTCTGATTCTAAGTGTAAGTGACCTTTTTGTTTTTATTTTCTTTAAAACTTTCTCGTTACTTACCTGCTTCGTCTATGGTATTCTCAGCATCCTTCTGTGAAACCACATCTCTGTTGCCCCAGATTACTTCATCTGTGATGACATTGTCCAGTATTAATTGTCATCATAGAAGAATTGGTCATGGTTCTCCACAATTTCCAGTCCTTTGTAAGTTTTGTCTTTTTGTTATCTGTCCTAATTCCTGTTCTGCCAGCCATTTACACAAGATCACCACGTAGGTTACGCCACTTTCCTTTGTCCCTCTTGCCCACAATATCTACTCTGAGTTTCAAATTTGCTAAGCCCTCTTGCCTCATTTATATAAGTTCAAATGTCTCTTTCTAATTCTAAGTGCAAGTGGCCATTTTGTTTCCGTTTTCTCTCAAACTTTCTCATTGCTCAGCAGTATTCTATGGAACCATATTTCTGTTGTCTCTTCTTCATCTATAATAAAGCTGTCCACCATTCACTGCCATTATCGATATTAGATAACAGTTTAGTACACTTTTCTTTTTTGCTAATGAAATTTTCCTGATTCTTAATACTTTATTTAGCTTTTGGAAGGCATCTTTCACTATCACACTGCGCCTTCGGATTTCAGTTTCGCATTTTCTGTCCTTTGATAAACCACTTCTTGGATATTTAATTTTTTTTTACTTGTTTGATTTTGGTATCTCCAATTTGTAATTCGCATCTTGGGTTGCCCCATATTGTTTATAATATAGTGTAGGAAATATTTTCATTGAATGTTGTATTTTTTAAAAAATCCAGTCACTTATTTTCTTAGTGAAGAACAAACGAAGAGCAAAAATCCGAATTGTGGAAAAGGAGAGAAAAGTAACGAAAATAAAATGAAGGAAGAAATGAAAGAAAAGAAACAGGGAAAAGAAACGAGAGAAAAAAACAGGGAGAAGAAACGAGAGAAAAGAAACAGGGAGAAGAAATGAGAGAAAAGAAACAAGGAGAAGAAATGAGTGAAAAGAAACAGGGAGAAGAAATGAGTGAAAAGAAACACAGAGAAGAAACGAGAGAAAAGAAACAGGGAGAAGAAATGAGAGTAAAGAAACAGGAAGAAGAAACGAGACAAAAAAAAAACAGGGAGAAGACATGAGAGAAAATAAACATGGAGAAGAAAGGAGAGAAAAGAGACAGGGAGAAGACATGAGAGAAAAAAACAGGGAGGGAAACGAGAGAAAAGAAACAGGGAGAAGAAATGAGAGAAAAGAAACATGGAGAAGAAACGAGAGAAACGAAACAAGGAAGAAAAACGAGAGAAAAGAAACAGGGAGAAGAAACGAGAGAAAAGAACCAGGGAGAAGAAATGAAGAAAAAGAAAAAAATGAAGAAAGGAAATGAAAAACAGGGAACTGTTTTAAGTAGATGAAATCGGGTACATGGCAACATTTTTAGGAGCAACTAGCGAAAAATAAACTCACTGTTATCATTGTTACTCACTGTTATGTGGAAACTTTGAAAGAAAAAGATAACTTCAAAGAAATCCGCGAAAAAGTAAAACACAAAGACAACGAAGAAAACTACCGACTGAAAAGCGAATTAACAAAAAAAAAGAAGCTATATATTTAAAACATAAAAAAATATCTTCCACGGAGAAGAGGAAAGAAAGAGTCACCCATGAATAATAGAGTTGAAATCTCAATGAACAACTCTCCACCCAAATAATTTCTTTTGTCTTGAGGACATAGCATTGCATCAGTTAACAGGTACGGAAAAAGCGAAAGAATATCTAGGAGAATTCTCCGTCTTTCGCCCCTTGTTGGCTTCTTTTTGCATTCATTTTAATTGGCTACATCCTTGAGTCGTTAAGTGGTCCGGCCATGGGAAAAGATTGTCTTTATAGCGAACATTGCGCGAGATGAGCCCTCTTCTGTGTGTCGTTTTAGGAAAGTAAAAATGGTAAATTTCTCTCATCTGATTGAATAAACTATGTGTGAAAAGCCTGGAAGGTATCTGCATTAAATACATGAAACTATCAAGGATATACCATTTGAGTTCTCTTAAAGAAAGGTCTATTATGCATAAAATGCAATCGAGAGGAAATAAATGAAGTCAAAAGTTCTGAGGGTTGGATTAAATAATAATAATAAAAAAAAAAACGAAAACTAAAAAAGTTCCGTTTGTAGCAAGTCCATTTCGTCTCTGCCTTATTTGAGGATTTTATCACAGGAAAAGATGCGATTATGCCCGGTAAGAAGAAACCAGAGAGTCAAGGGGAATTTATTTGTAGATTTTATCCTTCTTGCATTGAATGTCTCCTCGAGTTAAATAGAGGATTTGAAGAAGAATAAAAAGTAACAATTTACAAATAATTACCCTGCGTCATGTAAGGAGTTGACATCCTTGATTTTGATGGTGTTATTTATTTCTTTGGTATAAGTCACAAGTATGTGGCACCTAGTGAGGATCTAACTCACTGCTAATGATCAACAAGACCATTTTGTTGACCATTAAACACAGAAAATAACTGATTGGCCATATTAATAAATAAGGAAGAAGTGCCGACAAGGTCACAACATTTTTCATTTGAAATGGTTAGATGCAAGCGGAAGTTCTATACAAACAGTTTCTTCAATCGTACTTCTCGCTTGGGAAACTATCTACCGAATTCTTCCTACCAAGTCTTCAATCACTTCCCCACCGGCGTAGCATAGATATCCCGTACTTTTTCTATAAATGCATTCATGGTAATTGTCTTGATGAACTTTTCTCTATGGCATTTAGACTTTATGACTATAAGCGCTGTACTAGATTGGTGCCAACGTATCATCATTTTACAATTGAAATGGCTAGACGTAACCGTAAGTTCTATGCTAATAGAATATATATATATATATGTGTGTGTATGTATATATATATATATATGTGTGTGTATGTATATATATATATATATATATATAGAGAGAGAGAGAGAGAGAGAGAGAGGGAGAGATAGATAGATAGATAGATAGATAGATACTCTTCGATAAAGAGATTCGAGTTCTCTCAGTCACTGTGTGTTTATCTAAAAATAAATACGCTTAAATTCACCTTCACCAACGGTTTAGAGGTAGAATCTCCGACTGACTCCGGATTTGATCCTAGCTAGAGGCAACCGGACGTCTAGCCACACTGATGAGCTGTGATACAGCGAAACAGTCTGTGGATGACAATACATATGCTCTTGAAAAATTTATTTCCGTTGAGTTCCCTGGGAAGGAAGTTTGAGTTTGTAAACAGTGACTATTACGGCTAATAATGCAAGACTTTTCGGTAAAGCGAATCGAGTTCTCTCAGTCATTGTATGTTTATCTAAAAATAAATACGCTTAAATTCACCTTCATCTCTGCCGTGCGCCAACGGTTTAGGTGTAGAATATCCGACTGACGCCAATTCAGATGGGTTTCGATTCCTAGCTAGAGGTAACTGGACGTCTAGCTACACTGATGAGCTGGGATACAGCGAAAGAGTCTGTCTGTGGATGAAAATATATATATATATATATATATATATATATATATATATAACCTGTAGAAAAAGACAATATATATAAAGTACTATCAAGTGCTAACAGAATTACTACTCTCCCAAGCTAACGTACACAACTGTATTAAGAAACCAAAAATGCTTGAATCCGTCAACACAACAATAAAAACAATATTTCTGCACGTGGTAGTACTTGACGTAATTTTCAATTGACAATATGAATACAATAGCGTTTTCTAAATTCTTATAGTTGCTAAGGCCATTTTGTTTTGTTGTTAATAGTTACTTTGTTTTTAATAAATACATTTTGTTTTTGGCTTGAAAAAGTCCCCATCGGACGAAACGTGTTGGCTAATAATACAGTTTTCCTATTGTCTTTTACCTTTTTACATACATATGTGTGTGTGTGTGTGTGTGTGTGTGTGTGTGTGTGTGTGTGTGTGTGTGTGTGTGTGTGTGTGTGTGTGTGGATAAAAGTGTAAACACCAAAGAATAAAAAGTGCAGACAAATGCACCGAGAGGCCTTACCGAAAAAAACGATGGCAACAACAAAGAGTGCTTAATGAATAACCGAACAAGATCTGGAAAGATGTAAAGACTAGAAAAGCGAATGACTAACTCGTCAATGGTAACAGCCATGTTAAAAACATACTTTATAGGGCCAATGTTAATTTCGAGGGCTACCTCCAAAAAACCGCACATCTTGTCTCCCGAGTTGTATTTCAAAGGTACTACAACCATAGACTAAACTTCCGTCCGGTGGGATTATAATAATTATATATAATATTTAAATATATATGTGAAGTCAAAGAAAGAGCAGACATGCACCAAGCGATAGAATGACGTATCATTAGAAAGACAATGTGCGTGAGTGGTATAGTGTAGGTAGTCTAAAAACAAAAGAAAAAAACATAGCCATAGGCACCTTTCTCGATCAGAGGAATTTATTAAATAAAAGGAGTGAAATATTGTTAAATGGAAACACACATGATATATAACTCCATTGTATGGATTATGTGGACGAGTGCTTAGAACGTTTGCATTTTGACCATGAAACACGGGTTCGAATCTCACCATGGTCGATTTGTCAGGAAGGAGATCTCAGCGTGCGGCACTTTTGGGCTTGTTAAAATTGTTGATCACGCTAGATAACACGCTCTTTTTAGAAGCTGCAGCTATGTTGAGCAGACCTTAGTCACATTATTGCATGTGGGCCCTGTGGGCTGATCAAGCGTCTGCAATAGGGATTGGCTAGCCACCCTAGTACACGGGTATGCTCGAATACGGGTGGCCAGCTATACATACATTGTTTGGATTGTTAAGTAAAATTGTCCTATGGTGAGCAGAGGTTAGACAAAATTATAACACTGTGTAATAAATGTTGTTAAATATATATATATATATATATATATATATATATATACTTAGTACTGCTCGTCAAAAATGAATAAATTTCTTTTCCTTTTTACGTTTCAACCTTTGGAAGTAAAGTCTGATGATCCGCGGTCATTTAAAAGGGCTGTGGTGAAATAATTTATTACACGGAACCTTAAAGTGGTCTTTTTTATTTAATATATATATATATATATATATATATATATATATATATATATATATATATATATATATATATATGTGTGTGTGTGTGTGTGTGTGTGTGTGTGTGTGTGTGTGTTAAAGTAGAGCGATATTCTTTATTTTAGGATATTACATAACATCTAAAAACGCTAGCCAAATGCAATCATGTTTCGATGTTTATTAACACATCTCATCAGGCCTTAGTAAATAACTGGTGAGTAGGCAATTAATTGAAAAATCATGTGAAAATTGCAGTTTAAAAATAGTAATTCGACCGTACTAAGCATAAGCTTCCTCTGTAGCTAAATGGTTAAGCACGTCAGGCTATATGACGATTTCGTGTAGGATACATGTTTGCTTCCTATAGTACGACACATATT
>OZ038480.1:18483953-18486453 GCA_964036315.1 Acanthosepion esculentum
ATATAAACAAACGCCAAACAGCCATAGTGCTCGATTCATTTTTAATCAAGAGCGTTGCGTTAGCGTGGACGATACATGAGTTGAAGATCAAATGCAGATCAGATATGCATAGCAATCCGACAAGAACATAAAATGAAATAAAGACAAAGCCGGAAACGAATCCCAATCTAATATGTTTCACCATTATTAAGGCTTCGCCAGCATATACATACATACATACATATATATATATATATATATATATATATATATATATATATATATATATATATATATATATATATATGATCTAAAGCACTAGAACCGGCGATAAAATATATGAACGAATCTACATAATCTTGGACCAATTATATTCGATCCAACATAAAAAAATTACATATTCCTTATATTATATATTCTTTATCTTATATAATATATACAGGGCACTGAAAAAGTAGGTATACATTAAGTATTATACCAGGTTCTACGATTCATTTAATACTAGAATTCATTTAATTACCCTATTTTCCGGTTTAGAAGACGCTCCGGTTTGGATGATGCACCCTAATATTGGAAAGAAATTTCTAAGAAAAAAAAATGAATTCTTATACAACACATTCACCATGCCTCCCTTACATACTGGCACCACGTATTGTTTACATTAATCACTCATCTGATTTTGTTTGTATGGCAATGACTTACTAGTCAAGAGTAGAAAAGCTCCCACCGCTGCTAGCAAGCAGAGCATGTTTAAACTTGTGGCTCGGCTCCAGGAAGGTTTTTAGTCTTGGAAATACTTGTAACAGCTAAGTACTGAGGTTACATCATATAAAAGGCTGAATTAGAAAGCTAACATTATAGTGTAATGACTCAACATACAAATCCACGTCCCTAATAGTCTAGCCAATGAGATGACCATCCAAGCTTACTTGGGAGTTGCCTTACATTCGTCTTGAAAGACGCACACGTATTTTTCAGGGTATTATTTAGGAAAAAAAATTTCATTTTCATAATTTTTATTATAATACTTTTATTATGTTTTTTTTTTAATAAATAATCCTAATACATATTTTTTGTAAACGGGGGTAAAGAGTTTGGACATTTGACGGATTGATATGTTGATTATTGATAAGTTATTATTGATATATTTATATAATCAATACAATATGCAGGTTTTGTTTTTTTCATTACTGTATACCTACCTGTCCATCTCGCTCTACACAATGCGTCATCTCATTTTACACAATGACGAACTGTAGAAATGAACCAACTCACCTTATTTTTTTACTAAGAAGTTTTAAATATTCGGCAATGTACTTTCAGGAGAAGTATCTGTTGTCTTTTAGGAATGTAATCTAATCAGATGTGGCTTCCCTCTGTCTTTTCTATAAATATTTCCATGGCATCTGCTCTGACGAGCTATTTTCACTGGTGCCCCAACTTCATGAATTTAAGCGTGCTACTATGTTGACATCTCGGTCCCACACTTTTACTGTCGAAATGGTTAAATGTAACCGTCTCTTTTACTCCAAAAGCTTCTTATCTTCCCGACAGTGTAACTCCCTTCCTCTTACTTACTTCCCTGATAACTATATCTTCAAAAGTTAAATGTAATGTCAATCGACATCTTCTGATGGTTTGATTCTCGTTTTTCTTTATATTCTATCTCCGTTCTACATTTTATAAGTTCCTCAATATCGTCTATACACGGACTTTTCTTTTAATTTCACTCTCTGTAACTCCTTGCGTACTAGTGTCGCTCTAGCCTTGCTTGGGGTTAAATGCTTATAAAAAAATTGATTGGAGCGAATAATTCTGGTAGACGCACTTTATTTTCTATCCATGTTATTTCTTAAATCGGCAGCAGTCATTTTTTTTTGTCCTTTGTAAATAACCATCAGTCGTGTTGTTGATCATTAAAGCATTGTAAGAGATACTTTTCGAACATCAAATTTTTCAAGCGATTCCATTGTCCGACCAATTAAGCTTTAGGAGTTGCCCGATCTTCGCCATAGTTTCTGATGACAAGTTCCGTTTTTCGCCATTCGCAGCCACATACATCTCAATTCTAATAGAATAGATAGTATAAATGACTTGTTATCAACTAGCGTTTTTCAACGGAGAGGCTACACTGTTTACGATCAAATATTATTTCAATAGAAATTCATAAATATATTCAAATTATTCTCATCACAATATATGTAATTTAAAAAGGGCATTAAACGGGCTTTAATGTTACGCATATAGAAAAATTAAACAAAACTTATCTTAAAGTTAGAGGATAATATATATATATATATATATATATGTTTATTATATATATATATATGTTTATTATATATATATATATATATATATATATATGTTTATTATATATATATATATATATATGTTTATATATGTTTATTATATATATATACATATATATATATTAAAAATGTATATATATGTTTATATGCGTTTATTATTGATATGTCCCGGAAAGGGATATATTTGTTCGAAGTAGCTAAGTGGTTTTGGC
>OZ038480.1:18491453-18518953 GCA_964036315.1 Acanthosepion esculentum
ATTGAGAGGTGGTTCCACGCTTTTCAAAACCTCCTGAACAGTGGCCTTGCTATCGGATGTAGTTTATCGTCATACGCAAGACGAAACTCATCAGTCAATGAAAGGCCGATATTTCCTGAATGGAAACGGTCAATCTTAACATTACTATTATCATAGAGTAAAAATAAACGTTAAGGCCAAAAAACAACTCATTTGATTGATCATTTGATTTTTGAAGGAATACCCATTAATCAGGCTGGTTACAATCATCAATAAATATTAGTAATGGACCTATTTTATCTGAAATTAAATTCAATTCCAAATTTTAAAACAAGAAAACAGTTTTTATATTACACGGATATCTTTACTTTCGGAAGAGAATTGATTTAACTGTAAGAACGAAATTTCATGTTTGTATTTCTAGAAGCACCTCAGGCATAAGGTATCTTCAGAACCACACTTTTCTGTCAAATCTCTTCAGGAATCTTCAAATTGTACAAAAGATTCTAGACACTGAAAAATTCTCATTAGATATAAAATCTCACAAGAGACTTCCGGGTACTCAGACAACTGCAGCCTCCCTCCTCTTTTCATTCCCAGATCTGAGAATTTAAACAAAACCCTGTCTTCTAAGCAAGAGCTGCAGGCAATATAACTGGCTGCAGATCCACCAGAAAACCTTCAGACTCTGAAGAATTCTTGGGTCTCACGACAAGTATTACTTTCATTCTGACAAGTGACTTTTCCGAAGACCTAATCTCTTCATAGGACTGGGCCTCAGATCTGCGAGTAATCCTCATGTTAAATCAAATATCCAGTCACCAAGCAGACTTCTTGTTCCACCAGAGACTACACGGCACTGGAAAACTATTTAGCCTCTGGGATGAAGATATACCTTGCCTCCTTTCAATAAACATTAACTTTTCGAGCTTTTATTTCTTCACAGAGGTGGAAGTTGAGCGCGAGAAGAAAGAGTTCGTCTTTTCGATTATGTTTCAATTTCTCTTCTTATTTCTCGGTTTCATCTTTCTTCTATATGCCGTGTCCCTTCTGGACGTGAGCATTCATAGTTTTCCACACTTTCATGTCCTTTTTTGCTCTTAGCATTGTTTGACGTTTTCGTATCTCTCCTAACCTCTATTAGGGAGGCGCGATGGATTTAATGGATAGCGGTTCGGATTGAAGAATCTAAGAGCCGAGTTCGAATTCTAGCTGGATCCATTACATTCACTTACGTGCTAATAACCTTCGGAGAGGTACGTGCTGTGGGCTTTTTGGGACCAGAAATAAAGACACAAAGAATGAGTTAACAAATATATTAACAGAAAACCAGTAAAACAATCAGATACAAACGAGCAAGAATGTTAAGTCCGACTCTCAAAGCTGACTGCTGGAATAACTACACCTAATAAAAGCGATACCTGCTTTTATTTGTAACTTGGAAGAGTCCATCTGTGTATGGGTAATTTACTAAATCAG
Source organism: Acanthosepion esculentum (assembly GCA_964036315.1). Taxonomy (NCBI): domain Eukaryota; kingdom Metazoa; phylum Mollusca; class Cephalopoda; order Sepiida; family Sepiidae; genus Acanthosepion; species Acanthosepion esculentum. The sequence goes on from OZ038480.1 coordinate 18,492,912, forward strand.
TATGAATCCTCTTCTTAGCAGGAGAGCGACCGCTGGCAACAGGTCTATGGGAAGGTAACTCTGAATTCAAAACCCGGCCTAGAGAAGGTTGTGCTCCGTCAGGCTATCTTGCCTAGGAAACACCCTTTCTACTGAAGCTGCAGTACATGTGGCGTCCCTAAGACCATGATAGGTCTCTGGATTCCCGCGCTAATCTCTATTCGCCCACCCATTGCAATCTCTTCTAATCCTTGTTCTGCTAACCGTTTGCATAACCTTTCCTCTGTTCCTCTTGCCTTTAACATTTTCCGTTAATGTTAACGGGAGTGTTAGATTTTCCAAGCATTCTTTCCTCATTATGTGTCTTTTGTTATTCTAATTTTCCTTTGCTCACATGTTCAGCCCATCTTTCTGTCGAACCACATCATTGTTGACTCATGTTTCAGTGATGAGTTTGCTCAGCATCCACTACTATACAGAAGGACTGATACTATATAGCAGTTCAGTACTCTTTTCTTTGTTTCTAACGGAGGGGGAATTTTTTTCATTATTTCATTTCTGTTTTGTAAATGATTAAATAGCAAAATTGTTATCTTCTTGTCGAGTTACATCTGCTATCCATTTTATTTATTGCTGTTACTGAAAGTCCTCAAGTGATGTAGTTTCTTTCATCTGCTACAGTAGTCATGGTAAAATAAACTGCATCCAGCAGCAACACCCCTGATCGGGAGATTGGAGGTTTCGAGGAACGTAGAACAACCTCTTAATTACTATTGTTCCCAGGTCCACTCTGACCCGGGGTGGTAGCACCTGTTAGGGTCCTAGCTATGGGCAAATAGTGAACTTTCACGCAAAAACAAAACACAATGAAAGTATAAATATATATATTTTTTAGTAAAAGTACCAGCAATACATTTTTATATAAAAAATTACCAATATATTTGTAAAGCAAACTGACCAGCAAGTCATTTTATAATAGAACTACCAACAATACATTTTATAGTAAAATGACCAACAATACATTTTATCTGTAGTTGTAGGCATACAACGTCGTTCCAAATATATTTAGTTGAGGCCATAAAACTGTATTCAGAGTATTTAGATTTCGGCATTAAATAACCCATAGAGGTGTTGATATGCCGCTAAATAAAATCGACCAACTAATCTGGTCCAATTCTTTTGTGATTGTGTGGTGTCAGTCCACAAGGTTCGTAGAAGGATGGTCCTTGCTAAGACCTACAGTCTTCACTCGCTCTGAGCCATTTCTAAGCATTGATCTGATAAAGCGATTGCATACAGCTGACAGTTTAGATAATTCTGAATGAGTGTGACGCCATACATGACATCCACATAAAAAGTCTGAGAAGTCTATTTACGAACATGTCTCGAGTTTTAGATTCTTTTTGATCTTGTAGCCACGTGCAGTGTTGGGTGAAACTACCCCTCGAAGAACCTGTTCTATGTTCAATTTGCTTACTTTCTTTACCAAATGTCTTATAACTGATACATGCACCATGTATCAATAATTGATCTCAATGTAACCTAACCGTTATGGATTTAAAAGCACTACTAGAGTGGCAAGAATGTTTGATCATTTTACACTTAAATTGGCTTCATGTAATCATGAATTCTTTGCTAACAGTTTCTTCTCTCACACGCCATTGAAACTCTTTTGTGGCTTCTTGTTTTCCAACTAACTTAGATCTTCAAAAATTTAAATGCAATGTCTGTCGTTATTTGCTATTTTCTTGATTACTCTTTTATTGTTTTCGTTCCTGAATAATGTTTTTCTTTTTCTTATTCTTTCACACTCAGTAACCCTTGTGTCTTAGTGCCTTTATTGCCTTGTTTTGTGTGAAATGATTAAAAAAAAATAATATGTCCAATTAACCAAAATTTGAACCATTAATTTTTAAGAATATTACTCTTTTATTGTTTTCGTTCCTGAATAATGTTTTTCTTTTTCTTATTCTTTCATACTCAGTAACCCTTGTGTCTTAGTGCCTTTATTGCCTTGTTTTGTGTGAAATGATTAAAAAAAAATAATATGACCAATTAACCAAAATTTGAACCATTAATTTTTAAGAATATTACTCTTTTATTGTTTTCGTTCCTGAATAATGTTTTTCTTTTTCTTATTCTTTCACACTCAGTAACCCTTGTGTCTTAGTGCCTTTATTGCCTTGTTTTGTGTGAAATGATTAAAAAAAAATAATATGTCCAATTAACGAAAATTTGAACCATTAATTTTTAAGAAAATTACTCTTTTATTGTTTTCGTTCCTGAATAATGTTTTTCTTTTTCTTATTCTTTCACACTCAGTAACCCTTGTGTCTTAGTGCCTTTATTGCCTTGTTTTGTGTGAAATGATTAAAAAAAAATAATATGTCCAATTAACCAAAACTTGAACCATTAATTTTTAAGAAAATTACTCTTTTATTGTTTTCGTTCCTGAATAATGTTTTTCTTTTTCTTATTCTTTCACACTCAGTAACCCTTGTGTCTTAGTGCCTTTATTGCCTTGTTTTGTGTGAAATGATTAAAAAAAAATAATATGTCCAATTAACCAAAACTTGAACCATTAATATTTAAGAATATTACTCTTTTATTGTTTTCGTTCCTGAATAATGTTTTTCTTTTTCTTATTCTTTCACACTCAGTAACCCTTGTGTCTTAGTGCCTTTATCGCCTTGTTTTGTGTGAAATGATTAAAAAAAAATAATATGTCCAATTAACCAAAATTTGAACCATTAATTTTTAAGAATATTACTCTTTTATTGTTTTCGTTCCTGAATAATGTTTTTCTTTTTCTTATTCTTTCACACTCAGTAACCCTTGTGTCTTAGTGCCTTTATTGCCTTGTTTTGTGTGAAATGTTTAAAAAAATAATATGTCCAATTAACCAAAATTTGAACCATTAATTTTTAAGAATATTACTCTTTTATTGTTTACGTTCTTGAATAATGTTTTGCTTTTTCTTATTCTTTCACAATCAGTAACCCTTGTGTCTTAGTGCCTTTATTGCCTTGTTTTGTGTGAAATGATTAAAAAAAAATAATATGTCCAATTAACCAAAACTTGAACCATTAATTTTTAAGAAAATTACTCTTTTATTGTTTTCGTTCCTGAATAATGTTTTTCTTTTTCTTATTCTTTCACACTCAGTAACCCTTGTGTCTTAGTGCCTTTATTGCCTTGTTTTGTGTGAAATGATTAAAAAAAAATAATATGTCCAATTAACCAAAATTTGAACCATTAATTTTTAAGAATATTACTCTTTTATTGTTTACGTTCTTGAATAATGTTTTTCTTTTTCTTATTCTTTCACACTCAGTAACCCTTGTGTCTTAGTGCCTTTATTGCCTTGTTTTGTGTGAAATGATTAAAAAAATAATATGTCCAATTAACCAAAACTTGAACCATTAATTTTTAAGAAAATTACTCTTTTATTGTTTTCGTTCCTGAATAATGTTTTTCTTTTTCTTATTCTTTCACACTCAGTAACCCTTGTGTCTTAGTGCCTTTATTGCCTTGTTTTGTGTGAAATGATTAAAAAAATAATATGTCCAATTAACCAAAACTTGAACCATTAATTTTTAAGAAAATTACTCTTTTATTGTTTTCGTTCCTGAATAATGTTTTTCTTTTTCTTATTCTTTCACACTCAGTAACCCTTGTGTCTTAGTGCCTTTATTGCCTTGTTTTGTGTGAAATGATTAAAAAAAATAATATGTCCAATTAACCAAAACTTGAACCATTAATTTTTAAGAAAATTACTCTTTTATTGTTTACGTTCCTGAATAATGTTTTTCTTTTTCTTATTCTTTCACACTCAGTAACCCTTGTGTCTTAGTGCCTTTATTGCCTTGTTTTGTGTGAAATGATTAAAAAAATAATATGTCCAATTAACCAAAACTTGAACCATTAATTTTTAAGAAAATTACTCTTTTATTGTTTTCGTTCCTGAATAATGTTTTTCTTTTTCTTATTCTTTCACACTCAGTAACCCTTGTGTCTTAGTGCCTTTATTGCCTTGTTTTGTGTGAAATGATTAAAAAAAATAATATGTCCAATTAACCAAAATTTGAACCATTAATTTTTAAGAAAATTACTCTTTTATTGTTTTCGTTCCTGAATAATGTTTTTCTTTTTCTTATTCTTTCACACTCAGTAACCCTTGTGTCTTAGTGCCTTTATTGCCTTGTTTTGTGTGAAATGATTAAAAAAATAATATGTCCAATTAACCAAAACTTGAACCATTAATTTTTAAGAAAATTACTCTTTTATTGTTTTCGTTCCTGAATAATGTTTTTCTTTTTCTTATTCTTTCACACTCAGTAACCCTTGTGTCTTAGTGCCTTTATTGCCTTGTTTTGTGTGAAATGATTAAAAAAAATAATATGTCCAATTAACCAAAATTTGAACCATTAATTTTTAAGAAAATTACTCTTTTATTGTTTTCGTTCCTGAATAATGTTTTTCTTTTTCTTATTCTTTCACACTCAGTAACCCTTGTGTCTTAGTGCCTTTATTGCCTTGTTTTGTGTGAAATGATTAAAAAAATAATATGTCCAATTAACCAAAACTTGAACCATTAATTTTTAAGAAAATTACTCTTTTATTGTTTTCGTTCCTGAATAATGTTTTTCTTTTTCTTATTCTTTCACACTCAGTAACCCTTGTGTCTTAGTGCCTTTATTGCCTTGTTTTGTGTGAAATGATTAAAAAAAATAATATGTCCAATTAACCAAAATTTGAACCATTAATTTTTAAGAAAATTACTCTTTTATTGTTTTCGTTCCTGAATAATGTTTTTCTTTTTCTTATTCTTTCACACTCAGTAACCCTTGTGTCTTAGTGCCTTTATTGCCTTGTTTTGTGTGAAATGATTAAAAAAATAATATGTCCAATTAACCAAAACTTGAACCATTAATTTTTAAGAAAATTACTCTTTTATTGTTTTCGTTCCTGAATAATGTTTTTCTTTTTCTTATTCTTTCACACTCAGTAACCCTTGTGTCTTAGTGCCTTTATTGCCTTGTTTTGTGTGAAATGATTAAAAAAAATAATATGTCCAATTAACCAAAACTTGAACCATTAATTTTTAAGAAAATTACTCTTTTATTGTTTACGTTCCTGAATAATGTTTTTCTTTTTCTTATTCTTTCACACTCAGTAACCCTTGTGTCTTAGTGCCTTTATTGCCTTGTTTTGTGTGAAATGATTAAAAAAATAATATGTCCAATTAACCAAAACTTGAACCATTAATTTTTAAGAAAATTACTCTTTTATTGTTTTCGTTCCTGAATAATGTTTTTCTTTTTCTTATTCTTTCACACTCAGTAACCCTTGTGTCTTAGTGCCTTTATTGCCTTGTTTTGTGTGAAATGATTAAAAAAAATAATATGTCCAATTAACCAAAATTTGAACCATTAATTTTTAAGAAAATTACTCTTTTATTGTTTTCGTTCCTGAATAATGTTTTTCTTTTTCTTATTCTTTCACACTCAGTAACCCTTGTGTCTTAGTGCCTTTATTGCCTTGTTTTGTGTGAAATGATTAAAAAAAAATAATATGTCCAATTAACCAAAACTTGAACCATTAATTTTTAAGAAAGTTACTGTTTTATTGTTTTCGTTCCTGAATAATGTTTTTCTTTTTCTTATTCTTTCACACTCAGTAACCCTTGTGTCTTAGTGCCTTTATCGCCTTGTTTTGTGTGAAATGATTAAAAAAAAATAATATGTCCAATTAACCAAAATTTGAACCATTAATTTTTAAGAATATTACTCTTTTATTGTTTTCGTTCCTGAATAATGTTTTTCTTTTTCTTATTCTTTCACACTCAGTAACCCTTGTGTCTTAGTGCCTTTATTGCCTTGTTTTGTGTGAAATGATTAAAAAAAAATAATATGTCCAAATAACCAAAATTTAAACCATTAATTTTTAAGAAAATTACTCTTTTATTGTTTACGTTCCTGAATAATGTTTTTCTTTTTCTTATTCTTTCACACTCAGTAACCCTTGTGTCTTAGTGCCTTTATTGCCTTGTTTTGTGTGAAATGATTAAAAAAAATAATATGTCCAATTAACCAAAATTTGAACCATTAATTTTTAAGAATATTACCCTTTTATTGTTTTCGTTCCTGAATAATGTTTTTCTTTTTCTTATTCTTTCACACTCAGTAACCCTTGTGTCTTAGTGCCTTTATCGCCTTGTTTTGTGTGAAATGATCAAAAAAATAATATGTCCAATTAACCAAAATTTGAACCATTAATTTTTAAGAAAATTACTCTTTTATTGTTTACGTTCCTGAATAATGTTTTTCTGTTTCTTATTCTTTCACACTCAGTAACCCTTGTGTCTTAGTGCCTTTATTGCCTTGTTTTGTGTGAAATGATTAAAAAAAAATAATATGTCCAATTAACCAAAATTTGAACCAATAATTTTTAAGAATATTACTCTTTTATTGTTTTCGTTCCTGAATAATGTTTTTCTTTTTCTTATTCTTTCACACTCAGTAACCCTTGTGTCTTAGTGCCTTTATTGCCTTGTTTTGTGTGAAATGATTAAAAAAAATAATATGTCCAATTAACCAAAATTTGAACCATTAATTTTTAAGAATATTACTCTTTTATTGTTTTCGTTCCTGAATAATGTTTTTCTTTTTCTTATTCTTTCACACTCAGTAACCCTTGTGTCTTAGTGCCTTTATCGCCTTGTTTTGTGTGAAATGATTAAAAAAATAATATGTCCAATTAACCAAAATTTGAACCATTAATTTTTAAGAAAATTACTCTTTTATTGTTTACGTTCCTGAATAATGTTTTTCTTTTTCTTATTCTTTCACACTCAGTAACCCTTGTGTCTTAGTGCCTTTATTGCCTTGTTTTGTGTGAAATGATTAAAAAAAAATAATATGTCCAATTAACCAAAATTTGAACCATTAATTTTTAAGAATATTACTCTTTTATTGTTTTCGTTCCTGAATAATGTTTTTCTTTTTCTTATTCTTTCACACTCAGTAACCCTTGTGTCTTAGTGCCTTTATTGCCTTGTTTTGTGTGAAATGATTAAAAAAATAATATGTCCAATTAACCAAAATTTGAACCATTAATTTTTAAGAATATTACACTTTTATTGTTTTCGTTCCTGAATAATGTTTTTCTTTTTCTTATTCTTTCACACTCAGTAACCCTTGTGTCTTAGTGCCTTTATCGCCTTGTTTTGTGTGAAATGATTAAAAAAATAATATGTCCAATTAACCAAAATTTGAACCATTAATTTTTAAGAATATTACTCTTTTATTGTTTTCGTTCCTGAATAATGTTTTTCTTTTTCTTATTCTTTCACACTCAGTAACCCTTGTGTCTTAGTGCCTTTATCGCCTTGTTTTGTGTGAAATGATTAAAAAAATAATATGTCCAATTAACCAAAATTTGAACCATTAATTTTTAAGAAAATTACTCTTTTATTGTTTACGTTCCTGAATAATGTTTTTCTTTTTCTTATTCTTTCACACTCAGTAACCCTTGTGTCTTAGTGCCTTTATTGCCTTGTTTTGTGTGAAATGATTAAAAAAAAATAATATGTCCAATTAACCAAAATTTGAACCAATAATTTTTAAGAATATTACTCTTTTATTGTTTTCGTTCCTGAATAATGTTTTTCTTTTTCTTATTCTTTCACACTCAGTAACCCTTGTGTCTTAGTGCCTTTATTGCCTTGTTTTGTGTGAAATGATTAAAAAAAATAATATGTCCAATTAACCAAAATTTGAACCATTAATTTTTAAGAATATTACTCATTTATTGTTTTCGTTCCTGAATAATGTTTTTCTTTTTCTTATTCTTTCACACTCAGTAACCCTTGTGTCTTAGTGCCTTTATCGCCTTGTTTTGTGTGAAATGATTAAAAAAATAATATGTCCAATTAACCAAAATTTGAACCATTAATTTTTAAGAAAATTACTCTTTTATTGTTTACGTTCCTGAATAATGTTTTTTTTTTTCTTATTCTTTCACACTCAGTAACCCTTGTGTCTTAGTGCCTTTATTGCCTTGTTTTGTGTGAAATGATTAAAAAAAAATAATAGGTCCAATTAACCAAAATTTGAACCATTAATTTTTAAGAATATTACTCTTTTATTGTTTTCGTTCCTGAATAATGTTTTTCTTTTTCTTATTCTTTCACACTCAGTAACCCTTGTGTCTTAGTGCCTTTATTGCCTTGTTTTGTGTGAAATGATTAAAAAAATAATATGTCCAATTAACCAAAATTTGAACCATTAATTTTTAAGAATATTACACTTTTATTGTTTTCGTTCCTGAATAATGTTTTTCTTTTTCTTATTCTTTCACACTCAGTAACCCTTGTGTCTTAGTGCCTTTATCGCCTTGTTTTGTGTGAAATGATTAAAAAAATAATATGTCCAATTAACCAAAATTTGAACCATTAATTTTTAAGAATATTACTCTTTTATTGTTTTCGTTCCTGAATAATGTTTTTCTTTTTCTTATTCTTTCACACTCAGTAACCCTTGTGTCTTAGTGCCTTTATCGCCTTGTTTTGTGTGAAATGATTAAAAAAATAATATGTCCAATTAACCAAAATTTGAACCATTAATTTTTAAGAAAATTACTCTTTTATTGTTTACGTTCCTGAATAATGTTTTTCTTTTTCTTATTCTTTCACACTCAGTAACCCTTGTGTCTTAGTGCCTTTATTGCCTTGTTTTGTGTGAAATGATTAAAAAAAAATAATATGTCCAATTAACCAAAATTTGAACCAATAATTTTTAAGAATATTACTCTTTTATTGTTTTCGTTCCTGAATAATGTTTTTCTTTTTCTTATTCTTTCACACTCAGTAACCCTTGTGTCTTAGTGCCTTTATTGCCTTGTTTTGTGTGAAATGATTAAAAAAAATAATATGTCCAATTAACCAAAATTTGAACCATTAATTTTTAAGAATATTACTCTTTTATTGTTTTCGTTCCTGAATAATGTTTTTCTTTTTCTTATTCTTTCACACTCAGTAACCCTTGTGTCTTAGTGCCTTTATCGCCTTGTTTTGTGTGAAATGATTAAAAAAATAATATGTCCAATTAACCAAAATTTGAACCATTAATTTTTAAGAAAATTACTCTTTTATTGTTTACGTTCCTGAATAATGTTTTTCTTTTTCTTATTCTTTCACACTCAGTAACCCTTGTGTCTTAGTGCCTTTATTGCCTTGTTTTGTGTGAAATGATTAAAAAAAAATAATATGTCCAATTAACCAAAATTTGAACCATTAATTTTTAAGAATATTACTCTTTTATTGTTTTCGTTCCTGAATAATGTTTTTCTTTTTCTTATTCTTTCACACTCAGTAACCCTTGTGTCTTAGTGCCTTTATTGCCTTGTTTTGTGTGAAATGATTAAAAAAAAATAATATGTCCAATTAACCAAAATTTGAACCATTAATTTTTAAGAATATTACTCTTTTATTGTTTTCGTTCCTGAATAATGTTTTTCTTTTTCTTATTCTTTCACACTCAGTAACCCTTGTGTCTTAGTGCCTTTATTGCCTTGTTTTGTGTGAAATGATTAAAAAAAAATAATATGTCCAATTAACGAAAATTTGAACCATTAATTTTTAAGAAAATTACTCTTTTATTGTTTTCGTTCCTGAATAATGTTTTTCTTTTTCTTATTCTTTGACACTCAGTAACCCTTGTGTCTTAGTGCCTTTATTGCCTTGTTTTGTGTGAAATGATTAAAAAAAAATAATATGTCCAATTAACCAAAACTTGAACCATTAATTTTTAAGAAAATTACTCTTTTATTGTTTTCGTTCCTGAATAATGTTTTTCTTTTTCTTATTCTTTCACACTCAGTAACCCTTGTGTCTTAGTGCCTTTATTGCCTTGTTTTGTGTGAAATGATTAAAAAAAAATAATATGTCCAATTAACCAAAACTTGAACCATTAATATTTAAGAATATTACTCTTTTATTGTTTTCGTTCCTGAATAATGTTTTTCTTTTTCTTATTCTTTCACACTCAGTAACCCTTGTGTCTTAGTGCCTTTATCGCCTTGTTTTGTGTGAAATGATTAAAAAAAAATAATATGTCCAATTAACCAAAATTTGAACCATTAATTTTTAAGAATATTACTCTTTTATTGTTTTCGTTCCTGAATAATGTTTTTCTTTTTCTTATTCTTTCACACTCAGTAACCCTTGTGTCTTAGTGCCTTTATTGCCTTGTTTTGTGTGAAATGTTTAAAAAAATAATATGTCCAATTAACCAAAATTTGAACCATTAATTTTTAAGAATATTACTCTTTTATTGTTTACGTTCTTGAATAATGTTTTTCTTTTTCTTATTCTTTCACAATCAGTAACCCTTGTGTCTTTGTGCCTTTATTGCCTTGTTTTGTGTGAAATGATTAAAAAAAATAATATGTCCAATTAACCAAAACTTGAACCATTAATTTTTAAGAAAATTACTCTTTTATTGTTTTCGTTCCTGAATAATGTTTTTCTTTTTCTTATTCTTTCACACTCAGTAACCCTTGTGTCTTAGTGCCTTTATTGCCTTGTTTTGTGTGAAATGATTAAAAAAAATAATATGTCCAATTAACCAAAATTTGAACCATTAATTTTTAAGAAAATTACTCTTTTATTGTTTTCGTTCCTGAATAATGTTTTTCTTTTTCTTATTCTTTCACACTCAGTAACCCTTGTGTCTTAGTGCCTTTATTGCCTTGTTTTGTGTGAAATGATTAAAAAAAAATAATATGTCCAATTAACCAAAACTTGAACCATTAATTTTTAAGAAAGTTACTCTTTTATTGTTTTCGTTCCTGAATAATGTTTTTCTTTTTCTTATTCTTTCACACTCAGTAACCCTTGTGACTTAGTGCCTTTATCGCCTTGTTTTGTGTGAAATGATTAAAAAAAAATAATATGTCCAATTAACCAAAATTTGAACCATTAATTTTTAAGAATATTACTCTTTTATTGTTTTCGTTCCTGAATAATGTTTTTCTTTTTCTTATTCTTTCACACTCAGTAACCCTTGTGTCTTAGTGCCTTTATTGCCTTGTTTTGTGTGAAATGATTAAAAAAAAATAATATGTCCAATTAACCAAAATTTGAACCAATAATTTTTAAGAATATTACTCTTTTATTGTTTTCGTTCCTGAATAATGTTTTTCTTTTTCTTATTCTTTCACACTCAGTAACCCTTGTGTCTTAGTGCCTTTATTGCCTTGTTTTGTGTGAAATGATTAAAAAAAATAATATGTCCAATTAACCAAAATTTGAACCATTAATTTTTAAGAATATTACTCTTTTATTGTTTTCGTTCCTGAATAATGTTTTTCTTTTTCTTATTCTTTCACACTCAGTAACCCTTGTGTCTTAGTGCCTTTATTGCCTTGTTTTGTGTGAAATGATTAAAAAAAAATAATATGTCCAATTAACCAAAATTTGAACCATTAATTTTTAAGAATATTACTCTTTTATTGTTTTCGTTCCTGAATAATGTTTTTCTTTTTCTTATTCTTTCACACTCAGTAACCCTTGTGTCTTAGTGCCTTTATTGCCTTGTTTTGTGTGAAATGATTAAAAAAAAATAATATGTCCAATTAACGAAAATTTGAACCATTAATTTTTAAGAAAATTACTCTTTTATTGTTTTCGTTCCTGAATAATGTTTTTCTTTTTCTTATTCTTTGACACTCAGTAACCCTTGTGTCTTAGTGCCTTTATTGCCTTGTTTTGTGTGAAATGATTAAAAAAAAATAATATGTCCAATTAACCAAAACTTGAACCATTAATTTTTAAGAAAATTACTCTTTTATTGTTTTCGTTCCTGAATAATGTTTTTCTTTTTCTTATTCTTTCACACTCAGTAACCCTTGTGTCTTAGTGCCTTTATTGCCTTGTTTTGTGTGAAATGATTAAAAAAAAATAATATGTCCAATTAACCAAAACTTGAACCATTAATATTTAAGAATATTACTCTTTTATTGTTTTCGTTCCTGAATAATGTTTTTCTTTTTCTTATTCTTTCACACTCAGTAACCCTTGTGTCTTAGTGCCTTTATCGCCTTGTTTTGTGTGAAATGATTAAAAAAAAATAATATGTCCAATTAACCAAAATTTGAACCATTAATTTTTAAGAATATTACTCTTTTATTGTTTTCGTTCCTGAATAATGTTTTTCTTTTTCTTATTCTTTCACACTCAGTAACCCTTGTGTCTTAGTGCCTTTATTGCCTTGTTTTGTGTGAAATGTTTAAAAAAATAATATGTCCAATTAACCAAAATTTGAACCATTAATTTTTAAGAATATTACTCTTTTATTGTTTACGTTCTTGAATAATGTTTTTCTTTTTCTTATTCTTTCACAATCAGTAACCCTTGTGTCTTTGTGCCTTTATTGCCTTGTTTTGTGTGAAATGATTAAAAAAAAATAATATGTCCAATTAACCAAAACTTGAACCATTAATTTTTAAGAAAATTACTCTTTTATTGTTTTCGTTCCTGAATAATGTTTTTCTTTTTCTTATTCTTTCACACTCAGTAACCCTTGTGTCTTAGTGCCTTTATTGCCTTGTTTTGTGTGAAATGATTAAAAAAAATAATATGTCCAATTAACCAAAATTTGAACCATTAATTTTTAAGAAAATTACTCTTTTATTGTTTTCGTTCCTGAATAATGTTTTTCTTTTTCTTATTCTTTCACACTCAGTAACCCTTGTGTCTTAGTGCCTTTATTGCCTTGTTTTGTGTGAAATGATTAAAAAAAAATAATATGTCCAATTAACCAAAATTTGAACCAATAATTTTTAAGAATATTACTCTTTTATTGTTTTCGTTCCTGAATAATGTTTTTCTTTTTCTTATTCTTTCACACTCAGTAACCCTTGTGTCTTAGTGCCTTTATTGCCTTGTTTTGTGTGAAATGATTAAAAAAAATAATATGTCCAATTAACCAAAATTTGAACCATTAATTTTTAAGAATATTACTCTTTTATTGTTTTCGTTCCTGAATAATGTTTTTCTTTTTCTTATTCTTTCACACTCAGTAACCCTTGTGTCTTAGTGCCTTTATCGCCTTGTTTTGTGTGAAATGATTAAAAAAATAATATGTCCAATTAACCAAAATTTGAACCATTAATTTTTAAGAAAATTACTCTTTTATTGTTTACGTTCCTGAATAATGTTTTTCTTTTTCTTATTCTTTCACACTCAGTAACCCTTGTGTCTTAGTGCCTTTATTGCCTTGTTTTGTGTGAAATGATTAAAAAAAAATAATATGTCCAATTAACCAAAATTTGAACCATTAATTTTTAAGAATATTACTCTTTTATTGTTTTCGTTCCTGAATAATGTTTTTCTTTTTCTTATTCTTTCACACTCAGTAACCCTTGTGTCTTAGTGCCTTTATTGCCTTGTTTTGTGTGAAATGATTAAAAAAATAATATGTCCAATTAACCAAAATTTGAACCATTAATTTTTAAGAATATTACACTTTTATTGTTTTCGTTCCTGAATAATGTTTTTCTTTTTCTTATTCTTTCACACTCAGTAACCCTTGTGTCTTAGTGCCTTTATCGCCTTGTTTTGTGTGAAATGATTAAAAAAATAATATGTCCAATTAACCAAAATTTGAACCATTAATTTTTAAGAAAATTACTCTTTTATTGTTTACGTTCCTGAATAATGTTTTTCTTTTTCTTATTCTTTCACACTCAGTAACCCTTGTGTCTTAGTGCCTTTATTGCCTTGTTTTGTGTGAAATGATTAAAAAAAAATAATATGTCCAATTAACCAAAATTTGAACCATTAATTTTTAAGAATATTACTCTTTTATTGTTTTCGTTCCTGAATAATGTTTTTCTTTTTCTTATTCTTTCACACTCAGTAACCCTTGTGTCTTAGTGCCTTTATCGCCTTGTTTTGTGTGAAATGATTAAAAAAATAATATGTCCAATTAACCAAAATTTGAACCATTAATTTTTAAGAATATTACTCTTTTATTGTTTTCGTTCCTGAATAATGTTTTTCTTTTTCTTATTCTTTCACACTCAGTAACCCTTGTGTCTTAGTGCCTTTATTGCCTTGTTTTGTGTGAAATGATTAAAAAAATAATATGTCCAATTAACCAAAATTTGAACCATTAATTTTTAAGAATATTACTCTTTTATTGTTTTCGTTCCTGAATAATGTTTTTCTTTTTCTTATTCTTTCACACTCAGTAACCCTTGTGTCTTAGTGCCTTTATCGCCTTGTTTTGTGTGAAATGATTAAAAAAATAATATGTCCAATTAACCAAAATTTGAACCATTAATTTTTAAGAATATTACTCTTTTATTGTTTTCGTTCCTGAATAATGTTTTTCTTTTTCTTATTCTTTCACACTCAGTAACCCTTGTGTCTTAGTGCCTTTATCGCCTTGTTTTGTGTGAAATGATTAAAAAAATAATATGTCCAATTAACCAAAATTTGAACCATTAATTTTTAAGAATATTACTCTTTTATTGTTTTCGTTCCTGAATAATGTTTTTCTTTTTCTTATTCTTTCACACTCAGTAACCCTTGTGTCTTAGTGCCTTTATCGCCTTGTTTTGTGTGAAATGATTAAAAAAATAATATGTCCAATTAACCAAAATTTGAACCATTAATTTTTAAGAATATTACTCTTTTATTGTTTTCGTTCCTGAATAATGTTTTTCTTTTTCTTATTCTTTCACACTCAGTAACCCTTGTGTCTTAGTGCCTTTATTGCCTTGTTTTGTGTGAAATGATTAAAAAAAAATAATATGTCCAATTAACCAAAATTTGAACCATTAATTTTTAAGAATATTACTCTTTTATTGTTTTCGTTCCTGAATAATGTTTTTCTTTTTCTTATTCTTTCACACTCAGTAACCCTTGTGTCTTAGTGCCTTTATCGCCTTGTTTTGTGTGAAATGATTAAAAAAATAATATGTCCAATTAACCAAAACTTGAACCATTAATTTTTAAGAAAATTACTCTTTTATTGTTTTCGTTCCTGAATAATGTTTTTCTTTTTCTTATTCTTTCACACTCAGTAACCCTTGTGTCTTAGTGCCTTTATTGCCTTGTTTTGTGTGAAATGATTAAAAAAAAATAATATGTCCAATTAACCAAAACTTGAACCATTAATTTTTAAGAAAATTACTCTTTTATTGTTTTCGTTCCTGAATAATGTTTTTCTTTTTCTTATTCTTTCACACTCAGTAACCCTTGTGTCTTAGTGCCTTTATCGCCTTGTTTTGTGTGAAATGATTAAAAAAAAATAATATGTCCAATTAACCAAAATTTGAACCATTAATTTTTAAGAATATTACTCTTTTATTGTTTTCTTTCCTGAATAATGTTTTTCTTTTTCTTATTCTTTCACACTCAGTAACCCTTGTGTCTTAGTGCCTTTATTGCCTTGTTTTGTGTGAAATGATTAAAAAAATAATATGTCCAATTAACCAAAACTTGAACCATTCATTTTTAAGAAAATTACTCTTTTATTGTTTTCGTTCCTGAATAATGTTTTTCTTTTTCTTATTCTTTCACACTCAGTAACCCTTGTGTCTTAGTGCCTTTATTGCCTTGTTTTGTGTGAAATGATTAAAAAAAATAATATGTCCAATTAACCAAAACTTGAACCATTAATTTTTAAGAAAATTACTCTTTTATTGTTTTCGTTCCTGAATAATGTTTTTCTTTTTCTTATTCTTTCACAGTCAGTAACCCTTGTGTCTTAGTGCCTTTATTGCCTTGTTTTGTGTGAAATGTTAAAAAAAAAATAATATGTCCAATTAACCAAAATTTGAACCATTAATTTTTAAGAATATTACTCTTTTATTGTTTACGTTCCTGAATAATGTTTTTCTTTTTCTTATTCTTTCACACTCAGTAACCCTTGTGTCTTAGTGCCTTTATTGCCTTGTTTTGTGTGAAATGATTAAAAAAAAATAATATGTCCAATTAACCAAAATTTGAACCAATAATTTTTAAGAATATTACTCTTTTATTGTTTTCGTTCCTGAATAATGTTTTTCTTTTTCTTATTCTTTCACACTCAGTAACCCTTGTGTCTTAGTGCCTTTATTGCCTTGTTTTGTGTGAAATGATTAAAAAAAAATAATATGTCCAATTAACCAAAATTTGAACCAATAATTTTTAAGAATATTACTCTTTTATTGTTTTCGTTCCTGAATAATGTTTTTCTTTTTCTTATTCTTTCACAGTCAGTAACCCTTGTGTCTTAGTGCCTTTATTGCCTTGTTTTGTGTGAAATGTTTAAAAAAAAATAATATGTCCAATTAACCAAAATTTGAACCATTAATTTTTAAGAATATTACTCTTTTA
Organism: Acanthosepion esculentum; assembly: GCA_964036315.1. Lineage (NCBI taxonomy): Eukaryota > Metazoa > Mollusca > Cephalopoda > Sepiida > Sepiidae > Acanthosepion > Acanthosepion esculentum. Next base: position 18,509,281 of record OZ038480.1, read on the forward strand.
TTGTTTACGTTCCTGAATAATGTTTTTCTTTTTCTTATTCTTTCACACTCAGTAACCCTTGTGTCTTAGTGCCTTTATTGCCTTGTTTTGTGTGAAATGATTAAAAAAAAATAATATGTCCAATTAACCAAAATTTGAACCAATAATTTTTAAGAATATTACTCTTTTATTGTTTTCGTTCCTGAATAATGTTTTTCTTTTTCTTATTCTTTCACACTCAGTAACCCTTGTGTCTTAGTGCCTTTATCGCCTTGTTTTGTGTGAAATGATTAAAAAAAAATAATATGTCCAATTAACCAAAATTTGAACCATTAATTTTTAAGAATATTACTCTTTTATTTTTTTCGTTCCTGAATAATCTTTTTCTTTTTCTTATTCTTTCACACTCAGTAACCCTTGTGTCTTAGTGCCTTTATTGCCTTGTTTTGTGTGAAATGATTAAAAAAATAATATGTCCAATTAACCAAAATTTGAACCATTAATTTTTAAGAATATTACTCTTTTATTGTTTACGTTCTTGAATAATGTTTTTCTTTTTCTTATTCTTTCACACTCAGTAACCCTTGTGTCTTAGTGCCTTTATTGCCTTGTTTTGTGTGAAATGATTAAAAAAAAATAATATGTCCAATTAACCAAAACTTGAACCATTAATTTTTAAGAAAATTACTCTTTTATTGTTTTCGTTCCTGAATAATGTTTTTCTTTTTCTTATTCTTTCACACTCAGTAACCCTTGTGTCTTAGTGCCTTTATTGCCTTGTTTTGTGTGAAATGATTAAAAAAAAATAATATGTCCAATTAACCAAAATTTGAACCATTAATTTTTAAGAAAATTACTCTTTTATTGTTTTCGTTCCTGAATAATGTTTTTCTTTTTCTTATTCTTTCACACTCAGTAACCCTTGTGTCTTAGTGCCTTTATCGCCTTGTTTTGTGTGAAATGATTAAAAAAAAATAATATGTCCAATTAACCAAAATTTGAACCATTAATTTTTAAGAATATTACTCTTTTATTGTTTTCGTTCCTGAATAATGTTTTTCTTTTTCTTATTCTTTCACACTCAGTAACCCTTGTGTCTTAGTGCCTTTATTGCCTTGTTTTGTGTGAAATGATTAAAAAAATAATATGTCCAATTAACCAAAACTTGAACCATTAATTTTTAAGAAAATTACTCTTTTATTGTTTTCGTTCCTGATTAATGTTTTTCTTTTTCTTATTCTTTCACACTCAGTAACCCTTGTGTCTTAGTGCCTTTATTGCCTTGTTTTGTGTGAAATGATTAAAAAAAAATAATATGTCCAATTAACCAAAACTTGAACCATTAATTTTTAAGAAAATTACTCTTTTATTGTTTTCGTTCCTGAATAATGTTTTTCTTTTTCTTATTCTTTCACACTCAGTAACCCTTGTGTCTTAGTGCCTTTATTGCCTTGTTTTGTGTGAAATGATTAAAAAAAAATAATATGTCCAATTAACCAAAACTTGAACCATTAATTTTTAAGAAAATTACTCTTTTATTGTTTTCGTTCCTGAATAATGTTTTTCTTTTTCTTATTCTTTCACACTCAGTAACCCTTGTGTCTTAGTGCCTTTATTGCCTTGTTTTGTGTGAAATGATTAAAAAAAAATAATATGTCCAATTAACCAAAACTTGAACCATTAATTTTTAAGAAAATTACTCTTTTATTGTTTTCGTTCCTGAATAATGTTTTTCTTTTTCTTATTCTTTCACACTCAGTAACCCTTGTGTCTTAGTGCCTTTATTGCCTTGTTTTGTGTGAAATGTTTAAAAAAAAATAATATGTCCAATTAACCAAAATTTGAACCATTAATTTTTAAGAATATTACTCTTTTATTGTTTACGTTCCTGAATAATGTTTTTCTTTTTCTTATTCTTTCACACTCAGTAACCCTTGTGTCTTAGTGCCTTTATTGCCTTGTTTTGTGTGAAATGTTTAAAAAAAAATAATATGTCCAATTAACCAAAATTTGAACCATTAATTTTTAAGAATATTACTCTTTTATTGTTTACGTTCTTGAATAATGTTTTTCTTTTTCTTATTCTTTCACACTCAGTAACCCTTGTGTCTTAGTGCCTTTATTGCCTTGTTTTGTGTGAAATGATTATAAAAAAATAATATGTCCAATTAACCAAAATTTGAACCATTAATTTTTAAGAAAATTACTCTTTTATTGTTTTCGTTCCTGAATAATGTTTTTCTTTTTCTTATTCTTTCACACTCAGTAACCCTTGTGTCTTAGTGCCTTTATTACCTTGTTTTGTGTGAAATGATTAAAAAAAAATAATATGTCCAATTAACCAAAATTTGAACCATTAATTTTTAAGAAAATTACTCTTTTATTGTTTACGTTCTTGAATAATGTTTTTCTTTTTCTTATTCTTTCACACTCAGTAACCCTTGTGTCTTAGTGCCTTTATTGCCTTGTCTTGTGTGAAATGTTTAAAAAAAAATAATATGTCCAATTAACCAAAATTTGAACCATTAATTTTTAAGAACATTACTCTTTTATTGTTTACGTTCCTGAATAATGTTTTTCTTTTTCTTATTCTTTCACACTCAGTAACCCTTGTGTCTTAGTGCCTTTATTGCCTTGTTTTGTGTGAAATGTTTAAAAAAAAATAATATGTCCAATTAACCAAAATTTGAACCATTAATTTTTAAGAATATTACTCTTTTATTGTTTACGTTCTTGAATAATGTTTTTCTTTTTCTTATTCTTTCACACTCAGTAACCCTTGTGTCTTAGTGCCTTTATTGCCTTGTTTTGTGTGAAATGATTATAAAAAAATAATATGTCCAATTAACCAAAACTTGAACCATTAATTTTTAAGAAAATTACTCTTTTATTGTTTTCGTTCCTGAATAATGTTTTTCTTTTTCTTATTCTTTCACACTCAGTAACCCTTGTGTCTTAGTGCCTTTATTGCCTTGTTTTGTGTGAAATGATTAAAAAAAAATAATATGTCCAATTAACCAAAATTTGAACCATTAATTTTTAAGAATATTACTCTTTTATTGTTTTCGTTCCTGAATAATGTTTTTCTTTTTCTTATTCTTTCACACTCAGTAACCCTTGTGTCTTAGTGCCTTTATTGCCTTGTTTTGTGTGAAATGATTAAAAAAAAATAATATGTCCAATTAACCAAAATTTGAACCATTAATTTTTAAGAAAATTACTCTTTTATTGTTTTCGTTCCTGAATAATGTTTTTCTTTTTCTTATTCTTTCACACTCAGTAACCCTTGTGTCTTAGTGCCTTTATTACCTTGTTTTGTGTGAAATGATTAAAAAAAAATAATATCTCCAATTAACCAAAATTTGAACCATTAATTTTTAAGAAAATTACTCTTTTATTGTTTACGTTCTTGAATAATGTTTTTCTTTTTCTTATTCTTTCACACTCAGTAACCCTTGTGTCTTAGTGCCTTTATTACCTTGTTTTGTGTGAAATGATTAAAAAAAAATAATATGTCCAATTAACCAAAATTTGAACCATTAATTTTTAAGAAAATTACTCTTTTATTGTTTTCGTTCCTGAATAATGTTTTTCTTTTTCTTATTCTTTCACACTCAGTAACCCTTGTGTCTTAGTGCCTTTATTACCTTGTTTTGTGTGAAATGATTAAAAAAAAATAATATGTCCAATTAACCAAAATTTGAACCATTAATTTTTAAGAAAATTACTCTTTTATTGTTTTCGTTCCTGAATAATGTTTTTCTTTTTCTTATTCTTTCACACTCAGTAACCCTTGTGTCTTAGTGCCTTTATTGCCTTGTTTTGTGTGAAATGATTAAAAAATAATAATATGTCCAATTAACCAAAATTTGAACCATTAATTTTTAAGAAAATTTGATTGTACAGAGAATCGCACATTTTACAACTTAAACTAAATAAATAAATCAGATGTTTACAGAATCAAACATTTCTACTAAGATTTGCGAAACACTAAAGTGCATTAGAATTTTAACAAAAATTAAAATAATGAAATATTAATTCAAATCCAGTCCATATCTTTGAAAAATATCTAATTAAAAAAAATCCTTCAGAATGACATTCCAAATAAATATTACTGAATGCCTTTTTGAAAACCAACAAATTGTTCTCTGCTGATCCTGTGTAATGATTTGATGTATGCCGGCACCAGACGGTCTGTTTTGGACTAAACAGATTTGAGGCCTTGTTGGTCAATCAAATTAGAACCAGTTGATTTGCTTTCAGAATTCTAGCTTCTTTGGCAGCAAATTCTTGCAGAGTCAACATGAGTCATAATTACTTTCGGAAATCTCTGGAGCCAAAAAACTCGTGAACATTCCAATGATATTAAAATTAAAACAACTCAAACTGCCGTTTTGTTTATAAAGCTACGAAGATGACTAAACACTTACACAAATAAAGGCAACTTTTTACTCGACGCACATATACATTCCAACATGTATAAATTTTTATTGAAAATATAACGGAATCTATTTTCTGTGCCGTATTGTCCGTTTCAGGGAAAGTAAACAGCGAGACAATTGTTTGGAATAATAGTTGAAGCTTTCTGAACGGAAAAAAGAAATTCGATTTGACTTAATGAATAAAAAGGTATATTATTTCACATTCGCTGGACATGAAAACCTTCCTGGACCAGAATTTAGAAAAAAAAAGGAATATAAAAGAATAATTTAATGCCATGTCCCTTTAGGATATAAAAACCATAGCTCGCTACATATATATATATATATATATATATATATATATATATATATATATATATATATATATATATATATATAAATAAAAGTCATAGCTCTATATAGTCATATAGAGTCATAGCTATATATATAGTCACATAGAGTCATAGCTCGATATAGAGTCATATAGAGTCATAGCTCGATATAGAGTCATATAATAGCTATAGCTTCCTTTTCTTTATTATCCGTAAATTGCCATATCTTTGGTTAAATATTGAAATAGTTTCCGGTTGCCTTATGCAGAGTTTTCAATGCTGAGTTCTCTTTTCTTAGACAGGCTGCCACCCAATGTTAGAGACCGTAGTCTACTCACTTATTTAATCTATGACTGGGGCGGAAGAAGAAAAGAGATAGAGTTATACCTTTCCCGAGAGCATTAGTATATCTACTTTTATTGCATATATAATTATTTTAAGTGCCACGTCACTTAAATACATCAGCTATCATAGATCTTCAATATTTCCTTTTCTTTTCTTTTTTTTAACTCTGATGTGAAATGACTTCAGAAATATGATGAAGTTGATCTCTGTTGTTGTTTTATCTGTGATTTTGAATTCTTAGTAATCCTCCTAAACTGAGGGCCACGAAAGTCTAGAAAGCACAGTCTACCTTGCTATTTAATCTATAACTGGTGGGGACGAGAGGAGATAGATTTATGCATTGTCTAAGGGTATTAGGGCGAAAGTGAACGCAACAGACCAGATCGAAAGTTGAGCTCCCCTCGGCGATTCAACTTTCCGCACTCGTTATCCTACCCGCACACCGTTAAAAGTTGAATACATATATAACATATTTATTTATCTGTTTCTGTTTTCTTTTGCTTTTTCAGATTATTTTTTGTCCTGGCTTGTATATGAATAAAGCGCAGTGTACGTGTGTCTGTCCGTCCGTCCGTTCGTATTTCGATCTCGACTAATCATAAACAACGTGCAGTAACAGGTATTAACTGCTGTAGTTACACTCGATTAAATATTAAATAAATAACTAACTCAATTTAGATATCGAAAAGAGTGAAAAGGTTAAAAACAATTGTTTATTAAACTTGAATTTCGCTTTTTGTCACACTTGCAATTTAACGCCTCTAAAATAAAACTGCTCTCTATTAACCACCACAGGGATCCATCCCTGCGTCCCATTAGAATGTCTGAAGACCAACTTCTCGAGAGCTCCTCTCTGCGGCTGCTCGGTCTCACGCTGTCCGCTGACCTGAGATGGAACAAATACATCGAGTCGATTCCTTCATCCACCGCAAGGAAAGTTGGCTCCCTGTGCCGAGCCAAGAAATTTTTCTCCCCAGAATCGATCCTTCAAATCTACAAATCAACCATTCGCCCTTGCATGGAGTATTGCTGCCATATATGGTCTGGAGCCCCTGCTGTTTGCCTCAGGGTTCTTGATAAGATCCAGAGACGGATATGCAATGTAATTGGCCCATATGCCATCTCGTCTGCAGTCGCTCTCTCAGAGACGCGCCGTTGCCTCGCTCTGTCTTTTTTACAAATACTTTCACGGTAATTGCTCCGATGAGCTGCTTTCGCTGGTTCCTAGGCCTCATGAATTTAAGCGTCCTACGAGGCTGGCATCCCGTTTCCACCCCTTCACCGTTGAAACTGTTAGATGTAGACGTCTCTTCTACTCCAATAGCTTCATGTCTCGCACATCTCGCCTGTGGAACTCCCTTCCTTATTCCTGTTTCCCTGACAAATATAATCTCCAACTATAAGTGTAATGTCAATCGACATCTCCAGTTGCCTTGATCGAGCCACTTCCCTTCTCCACATCCTTTCCCCTTTGATTCCTATCTGCTCTCGCTCCAAATCTTCTGTAACCCCCTTGCCTTGATTGACCCACTGTCTTTCTCCACATCCTTTCCTCTACCACTCCTATCTGCTCTTCCTCCAAACCTTCTGTAACCCCTTGCGAGCTAGTGGCTTCCAGTCTTGCTTGGGGTGAAAAGCTGAAAAAAAAAATTGATATCGCCTAATTAAACCGTAATTAAAACTTAAGCGGGGTACGGTACGTTGCTCATATGTTTTTCTTTTCTTTTTCTAGCTCGCTTCCTGTGACGTATTGGAAATATTACATATTTTGTCTTCTCTAATGTCTTTTAAAAGTGACTTTATGTGAAGGAAACATAAATAATGGTGATTTTAAAAGGAAATATAAATGACGTAAATGTAAACAGACTACGGAGATCGGTTGCGTATGCGAAGAAAGATTATGCCGAATTAAGGTGTCGAATAAAGATAAAATAATAATATTATTTCTAAATTTTTATAACTTTTACCGACATAGGACTCTGAGAGTAAAAGGCCGAAGGCACAAAAGCCCTCCTGAAGCGCTAGCCTAAAGTTCGCACGAAGGGCGGCTTCTAGGCTAGTCTTCCATAAAGACGAGTTCAATTGAATAAATTTATTAAAAAAATCTATATAACATTCATAATAACGTTTAAGTCAATGTTTATTTTAAACTTTTGTGCATAAGAAAAATTACCAGAACAGGAAAACATCTGATTTTCTCAGCCTGTGGCAAGTGTGTCCTTAGCCAATATTATGCCTAGTGGATAAATGTCACTATCATGAGTGGCATCTTTGAACAGATAGGTCACTTCCTATTATACTTTTTACAGTACTTCATTCATTATCAATACCTCGATTATCCGGACTTCGATTATTCGTACATTGATTATCTGGACATGAAACTGTGAGAAAAACTGAATTAATTTTCCATTAATTTGAACTAAGCGCATTCTAATATGTCAAACCCGACAAACGTTTTGCGAAATTAGAAAACTATATTAAAAGTTTGATAAAAAGTTGACAAACGCGTTTCAATTAATTTTTGTTAATTTCTTTGTTGTTTTCACCCAAAGAGCATATATTTGAATCATCACGGTTTGTTCACAAGAGAGATTAAGGCTTGCTCACACCAGAGATTAAGGCTTGCTCACACCAGAGATTAAGGCCTACTGAACAACTTGATGTTCGTGACACACAAGCAATGATTAAGTTTGACATTTTTTGTGTGATAGTTGTGCATTCAGCCAGTAGCCACCTTTGTAAATACATCTACTTTAATCCAGATAATGAAAGACAATCCGAAAACAGAGAAAGATTGACGCATTTTCGTAAGAAATAAACTGGTCAAAACCTAGAACAAATCGTCTGAAAAATGTTATCTCACTCTCTATCTCTCTCACTCACTCACTCACTCTCTCTCTCTCCCCCCCTCTCTCTCTCTATATATATATATATGAAGAAATATAGTTGAGGCTAAATTTTTCAATGTTCATAATGTGTTATAAATTTATAACACGCTATATATATATATATATATATATATATATATATATATATATATATATATATATATATATGAAGAAATATAGTCTTAAGATGTGCTATATTTATGGGATAAAGTGCTCAATATCAGAGATAGAGCGTGTGTAATTATAAAAGTGAACATCGAAGTCAACACTTGGAGGCAACAGTCTGTTTTCATTCTAGATGGCCTGACGATTGCATCTAGCATGAAACAGACTATCGCCTCCAAGTGTTGACTTCTTTGTTCACTTTTATATTTATATATATACATATATATATATAAATATATATATATATATATATATATATATATATATATATATATATATATATATATGCAGGGTGCGGCTGGTATTTGAGGACAGATTTTATCGATTAGTAAAAAACTTGCGGAACAAATGAATATAATTATTTTTGATTACAAACAAGTAAACATGAAATTTAGCTAACTATTATTTCATTTTATTCAATAAAACCACTACTAGCATCCATAGCTGCCTCTACACGAGGTCGAAATCGACTGCAAACTCTGATTAATTCGTCCTTATTTATGTCAGACATTACTCGAACTATTGCAGCTTTAAGAGAGTCTTTGGTGTTATGAGGCTGTTTATTAACCTCCTTCTTAACAACGCTCCACACATAATAGTCTAGTGGGTTGATATCTGGAGAGTTAGGAGGCCAAATGTTGGGTGTGATGTGGTCGTACAAATGGTCAGCCATCCATTCTTGCAACTCTGAGAAAACGTGCAATATCCAAATCGCTATGATCAGCCTTTAATGCCACAATCACAGCATGCCTTTTCATTTCATTTGTTATCATAGGGTCTGCCATTTTTGATTTCTGAAAAATAAAAGCATTAGAAGTTAGTGGGAAGCAGTATTGATTTTAAATCTGTATGTCCTCAAATGCCAGCCACACACACACACACACTATATATATATATATATATATATATATATATATATATATATATATATATATATATATGTAAAATTGTAGCCTCAGTCTTTCTGTTGGTTATCCAACACCTCTTAGGGTTTTGGAGATAGATCTCCATAACTATATATATTCTGAAACTACATTACCCAGGATAACTGGATAATTATGTTTCATTTTAATCAAAGAGGATCCATGGGAGTACAAACCCCCACCGAAAAATTGTTTTTGCCTTGATATAAATTAAATTTGAACAAGGGAATGATTCCTAGTGTACTTGGATAAGTATATTTCATTTTGATCAAAGGGCCCCGGTGGGGGTGGTGTGGGACACAAACCTCACACTAATTTTCCCCTTTGCTTTAAATTTGAACAATGGAATGACTCCAATCCAAAATATAGAAGGAGAAATCCAGAAGATGGAGGACATATCGACAAGATCAAAATGAGAGAATATGGACGTCAAGTTGAGCAAGAAATCACCAACCAGTCGGTTGTGCCTTACAACACATATTTGTTGCGACAATTCAACTGTCATATCAATGTTGAATTTGCTCATCAATTCCATCAATTATTGCATCAAATACATATCAAAGGGGTCAGATCAAACTGTTTTTGCAGAAATCCCCCCACTGAATTTTTCCCCTTTTGAT
>OZ038480.1:18526453-18553953 GCA_964036315.1 Acanthosepion esculentum
CTGATAAATTATATGGCGCGTAGATTTTAGTAATCACTGCTTTAATTTTTTATGTGTGTGTGTGTGTGTGTGCTCGCGGTGGGCGCGCGTTCGTGCGTACGTGCTTAAAGATTAGAGAAAACAATTCTTTTTAATCATTTCACCTCAAGCAAGACGATAAAGACACTTAAACGCAATGGGCTTACTGAGGGTCAAATAGACTGAGATAATCGTAGTGAGGGGTAAGGGAAATAAAAGAACGGGTGAGAAAAAAAGATGGCGATTGACGTTACAATTAACTTTTTTAAAAGTTGTAATTGAAGAGAAAGCAGGAAGCCAACAGAGTTTCACAACCTAGAAGTGCGAGAGAAGAACTTATTAAAATAAAACTTACGGTCATATCTACCTGTTTCGACAGTAAATTGATGCAACCCAGATGCTAATCTAGTCAGTCAGACAGTTAAGTACCATATACGTACACGCTACAGAGAACATGACTCTTTCGATTCATAACTGATTGGTCAGAAGATGTTCCCGCAGTAAACTGCCGTTTCTTTCTACTGTAGACTGGTTAGCAACCAAGGCTGCAGTAGTTTGCTCTTCAATCCACAGATAGATTCATGACTTTTCCAAGTGATTTTACGCGTGAGTGAAAATAACGCATCTAACCTTGGGAAAGTACTACGCTTAATTTCATGAAATCTTTTAATTTAATTTGACTAAACTTGCGTCAGACTCACAGAACGCATGAATAAATTAACTGAGGCATCGTGCGAAAGTTTCATATTACAAACATTAGAGATCTGATAATTTAAGGACACTTCTAAATGTTTAAGATGACGCGGGTAAAAGAAAGAGAAAAAGAAAAACGACTCATTCACTGCAGAAAGACAGTGATGACCAGAAGTGAGAAATAGAACCACACACACACACACACACACACACACACACACACATACACACATATATATATATATATATATATATGATAAAATATGGTTTTAAGGTATGCTATATTTGTGGGGTAAAGTGGTCAATATCAGAGATAGAGCGTGTGTAAATATAAAAGTGAACATAGAAGTCAACACTGAGAGGCGACAGTCTGTTTCATGCTAGATGCAATCGTCAGGTGGCCTGACGATTGCATCGAGCATGAAACAGACTGTCGCCTCTCAGTGTTGACTTCTATGTTCACTTTTATATTTTTATATATATATATATATATATATATATATATATATATATATATATATATATATATATATCCGTCCAGTGGATTTCCGTCCAGTGCTTTCTGCATTCTGTGACAGTGCTTTCAGCATTCTGTTGAGGTTTCAGACTCGATGAATTACTTAATTACATTTATCAAATCCTCCTAATTATTACTTATATATCATTGCTTGATCCAGCTTCTAATAGCTCCAGTTGGGGCGGCTTGGTGATAGTAGTCGTGGCTCCCGGGGACACACTCCTATGGTTACACAGAATCTCAGTTGGGTTCCACCACGGAATAATGTGAGTGAGCGGCGCTATATTGAGTCTGATTTGCTACCTCTTCGTCACCGTAGAACAGTTGGTAGGGTGTTCGCTTGACAACCTAACTGTCAGAGTTTCAATTCTCGGTAGTGGATGCGCATTGCTGATGAGTCCCAAATATAGGACGAAACGGCCGTCCAGTGCTTTCTGCATTCTGTGACAGTGCTTTCAGCATTCTGTTTCAGACTCGATGAATTACTTAATTACATTTATCAAATCCTCCTAATTATTACTTATATATATATATATATATATATAAAAGGGGACATTGAAGTAGACAGTCAAGTCTTTTTGCTCGACTATTCGAATATATATCTAAATATATAATATCGCACATTTAGTGCTGGTGTTAAATAACATTCGATATAATATAAGAGAACTACACACACAGACACACACACGTGTGTGTGTGTGTGTGTGTGTGTGTGTGTGTGTGTGTGTGTGTGTGTCTGTGTTCTGAACAAATGATCACTCAGCAGTTCAGATTCTATAACTGAATCCCGAGGCTATCTGAACAGATGATCATTTCATTATAGATGCGAAGGCTTATGCGGAATCAAACACGCTCATTTCTTCTCGGTCTTCGAATTCAGAGTTGTTCATCGTCTAGACTGGTTGCCAGGCAAGGATAGAGACTCCAGTTTACCCAAATATTTAACGAATAGCTGAGAGGAGAAGAGATGGATTCATCATTTCCCCAAGGATATTTCCGAGAAAGTGAATTTGACAGGATTTCTCGTTCTAAGTCCCTATATATATATATATATATATATATATATATATATATATATATATATCAGGTCATCCCATAAGTTAAATGTTACATTTAATTACAGATTTAATCAACAATGTATTTTCCCTGATTATCTATGACTTCCTTCCATCTATTAACAAGCTTACTAATTCCATTACTGTAAAATTGTTTTGGCTTTGATTCGAAGAACTCACAAATGTCAGTTTTAACCTCTTCCTGTGTTACAAAAGCTGTTTCTTCCAAATGATTCTGTAAGCTACGAAACAAATGGTAGTCTGAAGGAGCAAAGTCGGGAGAATAAGGTGGATGAGGAATTTTCTCCCAACCAAGTTCTTCGATCTTTTGTGACGTGATTCTTGCTGTGTGTGGTCGCGCATTGTCCTGATGACACATCACCCGTTTTCGATTCACTAGAGCAGGTCTTTTTTCCCTCAAAGCTTGGTTCAAACGCTCTAATTGCTGACAGTATATTTGAGCATTAATTGTTGCATTAGGTGGTAAGAATTCAAAGTGGATTATTCCTTGGCAATCCCACCAGATTGAAAGAAGAAACTTTTGCCCATGAAGTTCCCTTCTCGGCTGTGGTTGGGGTCCTTCCTCTTTACCAAGCCACTTTCTACGACGCTTAACATTTCGATAAAAGATCCATTTTTTGTCACCAGTCACAAGTCTATCCAAAAAAGGTGAAACAAGTTGGCGAGAATGGAGAGAAGAGCAGATGTCAACTCGGGATTTGAGGTTGTGTTCAGACAATTCATGAGGCACCCATTTTCCAAGTTTAGGAACTTTTCCAAGTTGTTGAAGATGACGATGAACAGTTGTATGGTTTGAACTGAGAAGCACTTCCAATTCCTCAACTGATAAAGCAGTATTTTCTTCAAGGGCTGCTTCAAGAAGCTTTTCATCAAACTCAACTGGACGTCCGGTTCGATCTTCATCTTCAAGGGTGAAATCTCCACCTCTGAATTTTGCAAACCATCTTCTGCAAGTTCTTTCATTCACACATTCCTCTCCATAAACTGAGTGAATGTTTCTAGCCGCTTCGGCTGCTGAATTTCCTTTCTTGAACTCATAAAGTATTATGTGCCTCAAATGATTCTTGGGTACTTCCATGTTAGCAGGGTTTTAATCAAACAAAATTTAATTTTTTTGTTTTCTGAAATAAAATTTGATCAGTTTAAATGCATCTAAACATAAAAATAATGTTCAGCTCCATTAGACATTATAAAATACTCTTTAAATTTCGTTAATTTTAACAAAAAGTTAAAATTTGGACAGAACTTAAGGGATGACCTAATATATATATTACAAAGAGTTAATCATACCTTGAATCAATTAGCAGTATTAATGCAATTATTGGCGAAATCCCTTCGCTAGTAGACATAATTATAAGCATTATACTACTAATAATCCACTGAATGATGAGATCCTTATGTATAAAATATATGATGTATTTTTTAATTCAGCTAGTACTTTCAAATGCTTCACGCATTCATCTTCAGGCTGTATTTTTTCTTTAGAATCAAAACTGGAAAACGAAATAAATGTGTTTTTTCCGACCGAAAGATGTTTTTAAGCATGAGCTATTTATTAACGGCTATGTAGTGTTGGAGCGTGCAAATCGCAACGCTAAAGTTCAAATATTACAAGTGAGAATACTTTGAATTTTTGAATTTGGTAAATCCACGAATTTTTTATTATAAGTGTTTTTCAGTTAACATGACATGAACTAAGTAGATAGTAAAATTAACAGAGTGATATGTCTTAGTAGTTTTTATCAGGAATTCTTTACTGCAGATCAATTGTTTTTAATGAACACAATACAATAGGCAGCATATAATTTTATATTACAAAGAGTTAATCATACCTTGAAGCAATTAGCAATATTAATGCAATTATTGGCGAAACCCCTTCGCTAGTACACATAATTATAAGCATTATACTACTAATAATCCACTGGATGATGAGATTCTTATGTATAAAATGGATATGGTGTATATATATATCAGAAATTTAGACAGATATTAAAAATAACCCACAAAAAAGCTCAATGTATTTATTATAACAGAGCCAATAAATAGAATTACACAACAAAATCTCAAATTACCTCAAATGGGGGATAGATTTATTTTAACCGACGAAAACTACTCCAGTCTTATTCAACCCCGGTGAGTAGACTTATATATATATTGACTTCCGGTCAAACAAACCCCGAATGGTGCCTTTTGAACACTCTCTCTGCCGATCCTCGAAACATCCATATCTGCTTTATATCGTATCGTATCGTATCGTATCTATGTATCTATCTATCTATATATCTATATATATATATATATATATATATATATGCGTATATATATCTATATATATATATATATATATGCGTATATAATAATAATAATAATAATAATAATAATAATAAGAAGAAGAAGAAGAAGAAGAAGAAGAAGAAGAAGAAGAAGAAGAAGAAGAAGAAGAAGAAGAAGTAAAGAAAATTCTTAAAAATCCATGGATTTTTAAGGATTTTCTTTACTTATTATATTGCTCTGTTATTGACATTGAGGTCTCTTTAGATTAATGTCTTCCTTGGAATTATCCTTCCAGTTACCAATTTGTAGTATATATATATATATATATATATATATATATATATATATATATATATATATTCCTGTATATGCCTGTAGGTTTTTAGATATCTAGTTATGAGAGAATATTTCAACATTTTCACCTTTTTTTTATCCAGATTGCAAAAAAACAGGAACTGTGAGTGTCTTGTAGAACAATTACATATTATTCCCAGCTGCTTCAGCTAAAAAAAAACAATCTTTTCTTGCAGACTCAACATTTTTATGAGAATAAATCTGCGACATTATTATGGAGCCAAGAGAAAAGGAGTTTTTTTTTTATATTCTTCGGCTGTTGTTGTTGCTGTTATAACGCAGGGAATTTATTTCTATGTCACATAAACCTTGATTGAAATGGAATAAAAGAAAATTTCATGAAATAACGTTGGTTTATCTTATTACACGTAATGGAGGCGTGATATAAAAAGGCATCAATATAGGTCGAAAAACGGTAAAGGTAAAAATGCTACGCTGAAAAACAGTGATCCACAAACGAGTTTTGCCCATTATTTCTATCTTAACGAAATAGATCCTTTTGCCTTACATTTATTACCGCCTTACAGAACAATGTTCTGGGGCACGTACACCGCATGAGTACCGGCCGCATTCCAAAAGTCATCCTGTACGGAGAGCTGTGTGAGGGGCCCGCCCAACTGGAAAACCTCAGCTCCGCTTAAAGGATGTCTGCAAACGTGACATGAAGCTGGCCGACATCGACCCCAACACCTGGGAAGCCGCGGTTAAAACCGTCAGCTTTGGAGAGCCACAGTAAGAGACGGCGTCACGATTGCAGAAGCCTCGAGGGAAGATCAGCAGGTAGCAAAGAGAGCCAGGAGAAAAGCAAGGACAGCCTCCGTCTCCGTGTCATCAAGCTTCATCTGTGCCAAGTGCCTGGAAGACTGCCGCTCCAGAGTGGGACTACACAGTCACCAGAGGCGATGTAACTCCATCGCCTAGTACCTACAGCGCTATTCCATCGTCTCCCGAGACGGACGGATGCCGAACGAACGATATAAAAGTATACTTATAGATATATATAGAAGTATACTTGTATTGTCAATTGATATTTTTTTTAATAAATTATGAATGTGGACAGGAATGTTTCTTTAAATATTGTGCAATGGAGCCTATATCAGGCATATGTAGTGTAAGTTTCCTTGATACAAGTACACTCCACCATGGAAATAAAAAAACAAAACTTCAAATTTTTGAGAACCTCTATATGAGAAAAATAGAACCAACACTAAAAATGGTTAATTAAGAATATAGCAACAATATTTGAAAATGTCTATAATACCAATGCTTTTAAAATCAATTATAATTACAAAAATTAGCAATTATATCAATTAAAGTTACATCCCTTAGGTAAAAACATAGTAAAAATGTCATAGCTTTAACAGTTAATTTTTAAATTAATTACAACAGCGCGCGTTCATACGTCTTTCAATACAAACAGGCTGTCCATAAAGTTCGTGTGCACTTTAAAAAAATTATAACTTTATTTGTATTTGCGATAGAAATAATCTGTAAAAAATGTTACAAAGTTTAATGTACCTAGTTTTAAGTATAGCTAAAATAACTAATGTGATTTCAGGCATTACTGTAAATCAGTTGGCAAATGTTTTCCGTCAACTGCAAAATCGTATTACCCTTTGCATTGCTAATGATGGAGGACATGTGGAAACTTAAATAAAATTTCAATAAAACCTTAAATAATATAGATTTACTTCTTTCTAATCCTTTTTACAAATTATTTCTATCGCAAATACAAATAAAGTTATTAATTTTTTAAAGTGCACACGAATTTTATGAACACCCTGTATACATATATATATATATATATATATATATATATATATATATATATATATATATATATATATATATATGTATGTATGTATGTATGTATGTATGTATATTCGAACTCAGACCCTCTTATTTTGAGCTGCTAGTCATTACATCACCAACACATCCTCGTTAAAGAGAACAGAAACCTACTTACTTATATATATATATATATATATATACATACAGAGGGAGATAGCGAGAGAGAGAGGGGAGGGATACATAGATAGATAGATAGATAGATAGATAGATAGATAGATAGATAGATAGATAGATAGATTTTGAGATAAATAGAGAGAGAGGTAGGGTCACGTATATGCAAGTTTTAAGAAAAATATATTCCACCTTATAGAGAATTAATAAATAACATTTCACACACACACACACATACACACAGATATAAGAGAAATTTACTGATAACCGATGCCAATGTTTATTAGACACAGGTGTAACATCCAACCTGAAATGGCTCTGTCACAGTCTTCCATTTCTGTTAACACCCATAAACTTTGCGAATGCCGAGAAGTTCAATCTTTCTGTCTTCTTTTCTTGGCGGTCTGGATTTATTACCATTTTTTTCTTCTTTTTTTTTCCTTCAATTCAATATTTGACTTTTTTTCCCCCCTATTTTACACATTTTTATTTTTATGTTTTCGACTTTACGTTGTACCGGGCATTTTTTTAATCAAGGTAAATGGTTCGGTATCAAACTATACTTTGAGTTATCTTTCTTTTTTAACGTATCTTTATAGATTATACATTTTTTTTTCTTTTATTTTCTTCCCGCTTCTCTGTCCTCTCCGGCTTTTTCTTACTATCTCCTTTATTCCTCAAAATCTTTTTTAACCCACCCATCAGCGTACTTTGGTGAGCACATTTGTCATTTACTCCATCGTCTGAAATTTGTATTCAGGGCCTAGACTCCTAGCCGAATTTTATCGCTGATTGCAAGTTTACATTCAAGTTTGCATTTCAATAGAAATTCCGCATAAAAGCTGAGTTTGCAAACCATTAATAGTGATATGCATTGCTGAATTCTTTGGATATTTACATTCCATGAAATCCCGGTTCGAATTTCATCAGGTTCGATTAGTCAAGGATGTGAGTTCTTGATATAATCGCCATGGGAAGGCGATCCCATCCGGCTGCACTGTTGCGAAGTTCCTGAAAACCATACTACGGGTTGATCTAATTCTTGTGAGTCAAATTACATAGACAGAACTGTTCGAGTTACGTCAATAGTTACGCTAGTATGTAGTCACAAGTACTCAACTTATCGACAAATAGAGGCCCTTTAGCCCTGGTTGACAATCTGTCTACACTTGGTCTTATGCTTTAAAAAACAGACTGGTTACTAACGATGATGATTTGATAGATTGATTCGTTTTTTACGGTTTGTCAACTCTTTGTAAGTTTTTCAAAGCCAGAAAATATTTTTTAGATTGTAAGAATTTTTTTTGAGATAATAATGATTTTAATGATAGTCTTACTAATTAATCCATAGCTGGGGAGAGAAGAGCTGATTTTATAACTTTCCTAAGCGCGGAAGTGAATATAACGAACCCAACGAGAATTGGAACTCAGCGAGTCGATTAATAATTCCGAGCCTTTTTCCATTACACCACCCTCAGATCCTAGCTTACAGCAGCTTGTATTCTCAAGTGGTCACCTATCTAGCTACTGACCTAGCTCGATGTTGCTTAACGTCGGTGATAACGAGTATGTATCGGCGGGAAAAACTTAACAAACAAAACATAAGTTGCGTGAATTCGTAGCATGAAATGAAATGCATATGGTGTGGCGAATCCATTACATTCACTTACGTCCTAATACCCTTGGGAAAGGCATGAATCCTCTTCTTCTCCCCACACCAGCTATGGGTAAGTGTCAGGGCAGACCGGGTTCTATAGCCTTGGATGGCAACTGGTCTACCGCAGAAAGATATAGCAACCTACTGCAGGAAAAAATCTGCCCCGTCAGTCATGTATTGTAAGATACATGATCGCCCAAGCGTGTATCACGTATGGCACATAATTGAAGTGGACTCCGCAAGTCCAGTTCAAATTCTCACCCACACAACTATGGGTTAAATAATGGGGTAGAGAATTTTCTCTAGCCTAGGATGTCAGTCTGAGGAAAGGGAAAAATCTGAATTGAAGCCACCTGAGAGCAGTGACGTCGTTCATTGCAGTGTGGGGACTCTTTATCATCTCTAATTAAAATGTATGACATGCATCTGCTTATAGGGGAATACATTCTGAGTTTATTCTTCTGAAGATGTCTTTAGACAGATCTATCTGTTAGTTAGTTCCTCTCTTTCTCTATGGAACATTGGGCGACAAGAGTTCTCCAACGAGCGCTATACTGGGCTTATTCTGCAGCTTCCCTCCAGGTTAGCCCCATCTCAGCCTGGTCTTCTTCTGCGGTCTTTCTCCGTGTCCTTAATGGTCTACCCTTCCGTCTACTTCTCTCATTCGGTTACCACTCCAAAGAGGTCCTCAGTGGTTTCGTCGATGGCATCTGCAGCACATGACCAATCATCTTGTACCTCCGCACTGTGATTCTCTCCAGATCTTGCCATGACCTTTTTGTTTTTTGTGCGGTCTTGCCATAAGATCCCAAGTATGGGTCTCAAACATCGTTGGTGGAAGACATTTACACTCAGATTTTGTTGGTTTTCTTCCTTGTCTCGCTGGAATAGACCATATTGCTCGCATACGCTGCAGAATAACCAATTCTTTTGTCGAGTCATCATTTCGTGAGATGTTACTTCCTAGATAGGTGAACTCATCAACAGATTCCAGTGCCTGACCATCTAGCATAGTAGTTGATGCTGAGTTTCGCCAATAACCATCAATTTGGTTTGCTTTGTTTTACGGCATATCAACCTCAGTGGGTTATTTAACGACAAGATTTTTATTGCTGAAATATTTTTTTTTTAATTTATTGCTGGTAATATTTTTTTTTTAATTTATTGCTGGTAATATTTTTTTTTTAATTTATTGCTGGTAATATTTTTTTTTAATTTATTGCTGGTAATATTTTTTTTAAATTTATTGCTGAAATATTTTTTTTTTAATTTATTGCTGGTAATATTTTTTTTTTAATTTATTGCTGGTAATATTTTTTTATTAATTTATTGCTGGTAATATTTTTTTATTAATTTATTGCTGGTAATATTTTTTTTTTAATTTATTGCTGGTAATATTTTTTTTTTAATTTATTGCTGGTAATATTTTTTTTTTAATTTATTGCTGGTAATATTTTTTTTTTTAATTTATTGCTGGTAATATTTTTTTTTTAATTTATTGCTGGTAATATTTTTTTTTTAATTTATTGCTGGTAATATTTTTTTATTAATTTATTGCTGGTAATATTTTTTTATTAATTTATTGCTGGTAATATTTTTTTTTTAATTTATTGCTGGTAATATTTTTTTTTTAATTTATTGCTGGTAATATTTTTTTTTTAATTTATTGCTGGTAATATTTTTTTTTTTAATTTATTGCTGGTAATATTTTTTTTTTAATTTATTGCTGGTAATATTTTTTTTTTAATTTATTGCTGGTAATATTTTTTTTTTAATTTATTGCTGGTAATATTTTTCCTTCAGAAATGTATTTCTGTTAATATTTTTTCAAAAAACTTATTGCTGTTAACAATGTATTGCTGGTAAAAAAATTTTCTTCAAAGATTTATTTCTGGTATTTCTTTACAAAAAAACATATTGCTGGTATTAAAACCTATTTTTACACTTTCATAGTGTTTTGACCTCAGTTTAGCGGTTAAATATTTGCCCATATTTGGAACCCCCTAACAGGTGCTACCACCCCGGGTCAGGATGGACATGGGAACACCAGCAATTAAGAGGTGGTTCCACGCTTCTAAAAGCCTCCTAATCAGAGGACTTGTTGGTGGATGTAGTTTATCGTCTTACTCCATCACTGTGGTTTTTTATTTGTTGATCCGAAGACCAGACTTGGAACTGTTGCTGCTGAGGTTGTTGGTCATATACTGCATGACAAGAGTTGTAGCACTGACCAGTCCCAGATCATCTGCAAAGTTTAGGCCCATTAGCTGACAAGACGCATCCCTGCTGAACCCCTGTGACAACATTAAACCTCCCAGTGTTAGACTTGCCTGGCTGACATGAATATTGTACCAGCTTTTGTTTCAATTAATAAATGTGATTTTGGATCTCATCTCTAGCAGTCAAATTGTCAATTCGAACTTTTAGATAAACAACAGTAAGCTAACCTGGATTTTCGTACACGCACCCCTCTAAGAAATAAACGGAATATCAAAAGGACGGGTTTTTCCTTGACAACACTTTTATTTTAACTATCTTCACTCCTCGGTATGGTTATTGTTTTAAAAAGCAATGATTAGAATTGTAGCAAAACCTAAACATATGATGTAAATGAATTTAACCATTCAAAAGATTAAACACTATTTATTTGTTTGTTTAATTTAGATTTCCAACATTCGAAAAACTAATACAATTGAAATTAATGCAATACAATATTAATCGTTTACCTATTTATAAAGAAATAAATATGAAAACAATTTTTTGTTCATAAATTTATAAACCTTTATTAAATTATTAAAATATGTGAACCAGTTATAAGGAAATCTTCATTATCTACCATTTTATAAATTTTGAATCAATGAGTAATTGTTTCCAATCATTCCAATAAATAATATAATATTTATATAGTGTTTATTATTTTTCTTGTCAATTCTCAAAAATAAAGAAAATGCATAAATTCAATTTCATCATGCATTTAGGTTCTATTCCAGTTATTATCTTCGCTTTTTAAAACAATAAAAATTACCGAGGAGTGAAGGTAGTTAAAATAATAGCGGTGTCAATGGAAGAACAGTCCTTTTGTCTCTCTGTTTTTTGCGGGCACGAAAGTCCAATATTGACAACCATTACATGAGCAAACAGAACTTAAAACATGAGACGAAGGGCAAAAACTTTGCTCGGGGCATGAACATTTCTTAATTGCAAAATTTGTTTTATTAATCGATCCTCCAAATCTATAAATCGACCATTCGCCCTTGCATGGAGTATTGCTGCCATATATGGTCTGGAGCCCCTGCTGTTTGCCTCAGGGTTCTTGATAAGATCCAGAGACGGATATGCAACGTAATTGGCCCTGATCTGTCATCTCGTCTGCAGTCGCTCTCTCACAGACGCGACGTTGCCTCGCTCTGTCTTTTTTACAAATACTTTCACGGTAATTGCTCCGAGGAGCTGCTTTAGCTGGTTCCTAAGCCTCATGAATTTAAACGTCCTACGAGGCTGGCATCCCGTTTCCACCCCTTCACCATTGAAACTGTTAGATGTAGACGTCTCTTCTCCTCCAATAGCTTCATGTCTCGCACATCTCGCCTGTGGAACTCCCTTCCTTATTCCTGTTTCCCTGACAAATACAATCTCCAACTATTTAAGTGTAATGTCAATCGACACCTCCAGTTGCCTTGATCTATCCACTTCCCTTCTCCACATCCTTTCACCTTTCATCCTATCTGCTATCGCTCCAAATCTTCTGTAACCCCCTTGCCTTGATGGATCCACTATCTTTCTCCACATCCTTTCCTTTACCACTCCTATCTGCTCTTCCTCCAAACCTTCTGTAACCACTGGCGTGCTAGTGGCCTCCAGCCTTGCTTGGAGTGATAAGCTTAAAAAAATAAATAAAAGATATATTAATATATAGTGCAATTGTAATTACGCTATTGCATTATTATAATTTTTCAATGGAATTTCGAATTGAACCCTTTATTTAATCTATGGTGGGGGTAAATTGTTGTACGAGGGTGGGCTGATAAGTTTAATTCGTCTGACTGAAACATCGAAATGGATAAATTCTGTATCAATTTTTAGACGGCTGTCAAAGTTAAATTTCTAATTCCGACATGAACTCAGTCTATATACCGGGGTTGAATAAGACTGACGTAGTTTTGGTCGGTTGAAATAGATCTATCCGTCCCATACGAGGTCATTTTGGATTTTGGATTCGTTGGCTTTTACGGTAATATTTTTTAAGGCATCTTAACATATCTCTGTAATTAGAAAGCTGTATTTTGAATAAACGTCTGCCAGCATTTTCTCAAGTCTTGTTTTTTTTAGTTTAGTGAAAGCGAGTTGATCATTGTTAATATATTATCACCTTATTTTTGGTTATTTTGTGAGAAAGTGATTTTTTTTATAGAAATAAAAAGAAATTCCCTTCTAAGGGGAACATAGGGCGAAGGGTGGTCACCTGTTTTAAAACTTTTCATACACAGGTTTTCCCAAAGCCTACAGCTTGGGTTACGCGAGGGAAAATCAGTGATGGGGTACGCGATCAATTATTTTACCTCCTCAGCACTCCGCCTCTTTTTACTGATTCGCACCCTTGTCGGATCCCCCTTCACTCAGAAACTTGTCGTAATCCACTGTGACTGCAACTACTCGGATCAACAAATAGCTGATGAAGACCGAAGATCACAACAGCTGAAACGTTGTGATATTAACACAAAAATGTGTACAGTACTAGGTGACCCGGCAAAACTGAACGGTGCCTTGAAACACAAATTTATCTCTTACTTTTGAAATAGATATATCTACTCAGTTTCGTATCCAAACTTAAACAAAGAAATTTGTAAAGAAAGAGAAATAAGTTTTTTTTATTTATTAATTGGCTAGTTTTTTTTTATTACAATAATAATTGTTTCAAATTAGATTAAATCAGCTAATATTCCTCAAATAAAGTTTTAAAAAAGTATATTTTATTTTTGGAAGATTTTTTAATAAAGAGAATTACATTGCGATAATCAAAGGTTAAAAATCTGAAATAAAGATGTTTTATAAAAAAAAAATCCTTCCAATTTATGTAAATTAATTTTGAAATAGAGCAAAACATTTTGTCTATTGGAAATATTAAAATTAATCTATTTTTTGTTTTTTTAAAAAAAAAAAAAATTTAAACTACTTTATTAAGTGTGATCCAGCAACGTTTTTACTAACAAAGTAACTAATAATAACAAAACAAAAGTCATTGAAACAAAGCAAGTTCAGTCGACCAATGATGACAATTCCAGAACAACGTAACTATAAACAATTTTTCTATCCTCTGCCAGCCGCTATGATGGAGAAAGGCTTGAAATTAAAACTAAAAAAGCTTCAAGAAAGATTTTTCATTTTTAAAAAAATTCATTTTAAACTTGAGTATCGCTAACCATACGTCAAAACAATCCTTATTCCCCCATAGCTGCACACTTTAATCAATCAAGACACTCATTAGACAACTGTAAATGTTTATTGATAGATTCCGATTTTAGTTCCACATACACACGCAGTAAAAAAGCAAAGTACTGGATTTTAAAATTAGACACATATAAACTAGGGTTAAACAAAGACATGGGAATTTTAAATCTGTATAAATATTTCAATAGTTAAAAAAAATTTTTTTAGATATAGTTAAAAAAAACTTTTTAAACAACATCTAAAATATTATCGTTAGATTTACGTTAGAAATATTCGAACACATTTGCATTCCACATCACGTGACGTCCGCGTCTCGTGACGGACTCTACTTATAAACAAACTTCTGAATACAGTTATTTAATTTATTTCTGACGAAAGATCGGGGCAGATCTGAAATATCAAATATATATATATATATAAAAGATATAAATAAATACTTTCACAAAAAAACATTCAATTTTTTTTAAATTTTCAACTTTTCAGTTGTTTTCTCCATATTATATATATATATATATATATATATATATATATATATATATATATATATATATATATATATGTATTACAATGAATCATCCATGAAAAAAGTAAATTAGTAAAGTTAATGACATAAAATGATTAATATTAAATGATAATATTAACTTTACTAATTTACTCTTTGTATGAATGTTTCATTTTAATATGAATTGAACTGCATCACATTTTTGGTTTAAAAGAACTGATCCGACGGGCAAATTTTCGGGATAACAACTGAGAAATTACTCTATTTAATGAACAACTTAATTTAATTTTCATGCCACATTGACTGATAAACTACAACAACAAAAAATTCTTATAGAATATTTGCACAGTTTCTACACATTCTGTGTCCAAAAAAGAAAACACTTGTTCGAACACAAGAAAATTAGATAAAAAACTTAATCGTTGTACCTTGTCTGTCGTTTTTAATGAAACATGCATATATATATATATATATATATATATATATATGGGGGGAATTCATATACGAATAAAATGTTTTGTCATTTTCCTGCCAAATAATGTCTCTCCCACCCTAAAATAAATTGTCAAATATAAATAAAAACAGGATCCGGCAGCCAAATATAATTTATTTAGTGATTTTAAAATCAATTGCCGCACCTTGTTATCAATACAAGTCAACTGATTTACAAACACATCAAGAAATACACTCTTCACCCTTCTTTTATTCATTCTACAGACATTGAAGTCTATTTCAGTTGATTTCAGAAATATTTTTTCAGAAAAGGAATATTTCTCAAATTCTGTTTTAACAGTTTCTTTTTTTCGGTAACATTTCCCATGAATATCTGTCTATATTTCTGAGATGAGGTATTATGTACATTATTTGCATTATTCGGACTATTGTCCTCATCTTTGTCGCCATATTTATTACAATGTTTCGGCCCTTCAGTATCTGTGTATATTTCTGAGATGAGGTATTATGTACATTATTTACATTATTTGGGCTATTGTCCTCGTCTTTGTCGCCATATTTATTAAAACGTTTCGGCCATTGTATCCTTCAGTCTTCTTCAGGAGGTTGGAATATCACCTGAACCTCAAGGACACATGGCACAGTGGATAAAGGCGTTAGTTAGATCCATTGACAGGACCCAAAGAGTGTAAGTTCAATACCCGGTTAAGGTAGTGGAGAACTTTGAGAGGGGAATTAACAGGAGATAACTGATAACTGACATCCATTAAACATGGCACGTGGAACACGAACAGTCTACCCCAGTGAGCGAAATAAAGGGTTCAGTTCGACATTCCAACCACCTGAAGAAGGCCTGAGCGTACAACGGCCGAAACGTTGTAATAAATATGGCAACAACGATGAGGACAATAGTCCGAATAATGTAAATAATTTCTCATGATCCCATTTCATCTTTTATTCTGTGTAACTTAAAGTCTGAAAAAAAACTCTGTTTCGTATTAGTCTCTGGAAGAATATTTTCCGAAATTTCCACTCTCAAAACTTTTATATATATTCGTAATTCCCTAGATAATAAATTATAATTTTATTTCGAAAATAGGATAGAAAACTTTAAAAAAATGTCAGAATAAAAAACAACAAAATAAAACAAACTATTATCTTCCTCGTTATTCTTGGAGGTCTTTTGACAGTAAGTGTCTTCAGTTAATTCCAACTGCTTCAAACATTTCAAATCTTCTTTGGTTTTATGATTCTTTTAGCTTCTCCCAAAGATTTTTAGGGGAGTTTCTTATAGATGGTTCAATTATCCGAGATACAAATTTGCACACTTAAAAAAAAAAGACGTCTACTAAAACACGTGTATCCACTACTATAATATCTACGCAATAAGAAATAGTGTTAGATTATAAATAAAATCCATTAGTTCTTTATAAACTGCTTTGTTTACATTTCTGGTAGGAAAATAACGTTCGATTGATGCGCATTTTATAAATTGGAAAATGAACCTTACTGGAAAGTCTACTGTGGCTGAGCGGTCTAAAGCATGATGTGCCAGACGACAATTTCTAATATATCATCTATTAGTATTTCATAATTTCATATCATTTCATTATTTCATAATATATCATTTATTATTTCAAATCTCACTTTTATCGAATCTGACATCTTTTGAACCCTTTATTTTTTTGGCACTTCAGTTTCAACCAGTTGATGCGTTCAAATATCTACAATTATTTGGTAGCTCTTTATTTACAAATATACAAGATCCGGTTTACATGTTTGATTGGATGAGGCTTGTTTGTTATTATTATTATTATTTTAATTTTTTTTTTCTGTTATATACACATTTCTCTCTGGGTTCCAACCAGAGACCTAAGGTCAGAAATGACTTCATAACATTTTCCACTGATCATTTATGTAATAAAAACATCCCTAAGATCCCACACATTTTACACACATAAATCTCTTCGTAATGTATAAGCTGTACTTAAGACAACAATTTTTTGTATGTCTTTACGGCATTGGCTGCCAGGAATCGCCACGATGTGTCTAACGGAATCATTTCCAATCAATCCGAAGTCTCCATCTACAACTGGAATTATTGATGTCCTCATGTGCCACATTCTTCAGATTTCCACCTCCAGATCCTTGCATTTTGATAGTTTTTGAAGATCTTCAAAGATAAATTACAATCTGCAGGGACTGCCATGTCAATAAGAAGGCAGATTCTGTTTTTGTTGTCTTTGATCACGATGTCTGGGCAATTAGCTTTGATTGTTCTGTCTGTGTGTATTGTAAATGATTATTATTATTGCTATTATTATTATAATTATTATCTATTCATTGTGCTTTCAAAGCATTTGTAATTGGTGATGTAAACCAGAGGTTAAGTGGCAGCAAGTTTCTTCAATACGCCAGCACTCTCCGCAGTATCATGGATATTTCCAGTAATGTTGTTTTGGTGGTGCCAGCTTTTCCATAATTTCCACATGTGTTGTAAACATACACATACATTAGGCCTTTTCTCAGAGGCCATTAGATATAATGTCGCTGGGTAAACATTTTTTAAGCATTTCACTACAAGTAAAGCAATAAAGCCACTAAGACGCAAGAGGCTATTGAGTGGGAAAAAAATAAAAGAAAAACATTATTAAGGAGAGAGAACAATAAAAGAACAAGAATTAAGAAGACAGAAATTAACGATTGACACTGCATTTAAACTTTTGAACATCAACGTTAACTGGGAAGCAAGAAGCCGGAAGAATATTCCACAAATGAGAAGTGCTAGAGAAGAAACCGTTAACATAGAACTTACGGTTGCATTTAGCCATTTCAATGGTAAACTGATGCGACCTAGCTGCCAATCTAGTACGGCGCTTAAATTAATAAAGTCCAAAAGGATAGTTCATCAGAATAATTATCGGGAAAAATATTTAAAAAAAAAGCTCAGGAGATCTACGTTGGAACTGTGTTAAAACGATTGAAGCTGAGATGCCAGGTCACGATCTATAACATAGCAGATTCTTTTTTGAATTTTACCAAGAATCTTTAAATAGATAGTAGAAGCACCAATCCAGATGTGACATCAATATTCAATACATTGACGAATGGTAAACATATATATCCGTGGCTATATCTCTAGACCTAAAAACTTAGAGCATTGGCCTTTGCAGGCATCACCTGTCTGATCTGGCCGCTTTCTAGCGCATCATTTTCAGATAACGTTAACAATATAAATACAAATGTTAGGGCTTTTAATTTCGTACAACCAAATAAAATAAAACCATTTTTTCTTGTTTAATTGTTTTACTTTTATTCACTATCAAATATACGTGTTCCTTAGTCGAAAATAACTTAGATTTAGTTATATAGGTTACATATAAAAAGAAATATTGATTCTAATACCAGATTGACGCTCCTGCTACTCCATTTTCCTCCTCTGGAATCCCAGATCTTTCTCTCTCTCTCTCTCTCTCTCTTTATGTGCCGTGTCTCCTCAGAACGTAGGCGATCGTAGCTCTCTACAATTTCCCATCCCTTGCAGCTCTAAATAAATTCTGTTTTTCATTATTTCTAAATCCTATTTCGTCATGTCTTTCCTCAAGCTCGTCAACTATGTTATGCGTTGTTTTCCTCTGTCTCTCTTGCCCTCAATCCTCATTATGTGACCCAAGCCCTCTTTCCTCATTATGTGACCCAAGCCCTCCTTCCTCATTATGTTACCCAAGCCCTCCTTCCTCATTATGTGACCCAAGCCCTCTTTCCTCATTATGTGACCCAGAATTTCCAACTCTCTCTTCCTGATGTTAAGTATAATATGAGCACTGGTAAAAAATGATGCTGGGACATTAGGTTTATAATATTTTATAATGGTTCAGAATTGTTAACTGGAGAGTCTAGTTCTAATTCCAATTGGGTTTGTTATAGTTACTTACATGCAAATACTCTTGAGAAAGGTATGAATCCATTTCTCTCCCCAGCTATGGGTTAATTAGTAAGACTTGTATAATTAAAACCATTAACATCTAAAAAAAGAAAAGAAGAAATAACCCATTCTTCTAAACAAAAATAAAGCAAAAAAACAAAACAACCGGAGCCAATAATTCGATCTTAGATCTAAGACTGTTCTGATGAACTATCTTCTATGCACCTAGACTTTATGGATTTAAGCGGAATACTAGATTGGCGACAAGGTCTCATCATTTTACAGTTGAAATGACTAGATGTAACCGTAAGTTCTATGCTAACAGTTTCTTCTCTCAAACTTCTTGCTTGTGAAACACTCTTCTAGCATCTTGCTTCCCAGTCAACGTCGATCTCCCAAAATTTAAATGCAGTATCAATTGTTAATCTTCTTAATTCTTGTTCTTTTATTGACATCTCTCCTTTTCTCATATTCTCTAACACTCAGTAACTCTTGGTGTCCTAGTGGCTTTATTGCTTTGCTTGGGATGAAATGGTTAAAAAAAAAGAAAGATTACTCTGTATATTCAAACATTGAGCACATTTTATCTTGTATGTAATTATTTTTATAACTCTTAATTTAATTAATATCATACATACATATATATATCTATATATATATATATATATATATATATATATATATATATATATATATATATATATATATATATATATATATATATATTATGCAAGTTTCATTAAAAACGACAGACAAGGTACTACGGTTAAGTTTTTTATTTAATTTTTCTTGTGTACGAACAAGAGCTTTCTTTGCTGGACATTTGGGCAGTTCTTACACACCCATTGTCCAGCAAAGAAAGCTCTTGTTCATACACAAGAAAAATTAAATAAAATCTTAACCGTAGTACCTTGTCTGTCGTTTTTAATGAAACTTGCATAAAAGAAGGATTGCTGCCTAAATATACAACTATATATATATATATATATATATATATATATATATATATATATATAGAAAGAGAGAGAGAGAGAAAGAGAGAGAGAGAAAGAGAGAGAGAGCGAAAGAGAGAGAGAGCGAAAGAGAGAGAGAGAGGAAGAAATATCTGTACGTATATATAAGGGCGTGTCAAACATTGAGCACATTTTATCTTTACATTTTTTACGAGACGTAATTATTTTTATAACTCTTAGTTTAATTAATATCATACATACATACATATATATATATATATATATATATATATATAGAGAGAGAGAGAGAGAGAGAGGGGAGAGAGAGGGAGGGAGAGAGAGAAAGAAATATCTGTACGTATATATATAAGGGCGTGTCCGTTCGTGCGGATGTCTGTGAGAGAGAAAAATATATTTTTGATAATATAAATGTTTACTGAGCTTAATTTAAAACAACACAAGTTTAATGGAAATAAAATGGATACGAAGACTGTACGGTGGCAAACCTCTATCAACGTCGCGAAAAAATAATTTGTATCTGGGCTCGAACCCCGACCATTACCACCAGTGGGATTCTGTAATTATCACATCACACACGTGCATGGCGAAAATGCAGCCCCCAAGACACATATAAACTCAAAATTATATTCGTATACCAGAAGAGAGTCACTGCAGACTACTTTATGTAAAAAACGGAAAACATTTTCAATAGCCATCGATTATATATATATGTGTGTGTGTGTATGTATGTATGTACATGCGTGTGTGTGTGTGTGTGTGTGTGTGTGTGTACGCGCGTGCGTATACGGAGAAAAAGTCAAAGATAAAGTGAAAGAAATATGTATAAATACAAAGAAAGTGTGAGAGAAAGAAATATGTATTTTCACTCTCTTTAGACTATATGTACATGCCTTATATATATATATATATGCGTTATATATTTTGATCATCGGTTTACAGTTATATATATATATATATATATACATATATACATATATATATATATATATTTATATATATGCATATATATATATACATATATATGCATATATATATATATATATATATATATATATATATGTATATATATATATATATATATACGCATATATATATATATATATACATTCTTTCACTGATAATTAACAATTTCTGGTTGCTTCTTTCGATCATCGCCATTGTGAAATAATTACCCATAACTCTATGCATTTCCGTACGCATCTGTTTCGGGACATTCATTTATGTTTTCAGAACGCCCAATGGAGATTATCTATTTAAAAAAGAGACAGACAGACACAAAGAGAGAGAGAGAGTGTGTGTGTGTGTGTGTGTGTGAGTGAGTGAGTGAGTGAGTGAGAGAGAGAGAGAGTGAAGAAGAAGAAGAAGAAGAAGAAGAAGAAGAAGAAGAAGAAGAAGAAGAAGAAGAAGAAGAAGAAGAAGAAGAAGATGAAGAAGAAGAAGAAGAAGAATATCAACCATGTTTTTTTTTTGCTTTTTAGAGATTTATTTCGGTCTCCTCTCAACTTCTTTTTGTAACTCGTGGGAGATGACTGGCCTTGGGAGGGTGGTGCTGTTTATGCAGCCGACGGCGAAATGTTTTGTGCAATTAGGATTTCTGATCGTCTCTTGTTTCTTGTTCAGAGTGAACGTAATCGATATCAGACAAGGAGGAAGGCTTTTTTTAAGGCGGCCAAAATGGCTGTGTTGATTTATTGTTTCGAAGTCTTTAACACTTAAACTTTATAACTACTACTACTAACACTCGTGGAGGTGCCGCTGGTGAAACTGTTTGCGGCTCGGGATGGGAAGTCGGAGAGCCGAATTCCAATTTCAGTCAGGTTTCGTTACATTTACAGACGCGCAAATACCATTGCGAAAGGTATGAATCTATTTCCCCGCCATACATCTATGGGTTAAATAGTAGAACTTGTATCTGGTATCTTGTTATTCGCAAAAAAGTCTTATACAGGGTGTCCATAAAGTTCGTGTGCACTTTAAAAAATTTGTAACTTTATTTGTATTTGCGATAGAAATAATTTGTAAAAAGGATTAGAAAGAAGTAAATCTATATTTTGTAAGGTTTTATTGAAATTTTATTTAAGTTTCCACATCTCCTCCATCATTAGCAATACAAAGAGTAATACGATTTTGCAGTTGACGGAAAACATTTGCCAACTGATTTACAGTAATGCCTGAAATCACATTAGTCAATTTAGCTAGACTTAAAACTAGGTACATTTAAACTTTATAACATTTTTTACAGATTATTTCTATCGCAAATACAAAAGAGTTATAATTTTTTTAAAGTGCACACGAACTTTATGGTCACCCTGTGTAGTAATAAAGTGTCGCTGTCGACACTTGAGTCTGAACATAGATCGCCAGAGAGTAAACACAGGCGACCCCATTATTGTATTAAGTAGACCACGTGACCATAGAGGAAACGCATATATAGGATGTCGCGTGGTCTAATGGATCGCATTCCGATTCTATGCTCTATACTATACGGATCCTCATTTCTAGTCTATCCTCTATTAATATTCGGATCTGTATTTCTAGTCTATCCTCTATACTATACAGTCCGCTATTCTCTACTCTGTTCACTATACTATTTCTCTATTCGGGTCACTATACGGATTACTATTCGAGCAATACGGTAGTGCCACTAGCACCCAAGAGGTTACAGAGAGTGGGAAAAGAGTAAAGAGGCGTGATAGATGAAGGCATCTGAAGATGTCGATTGACGCTGCATTTGAATAATTGAAGATTATAGCTATCAGGGAAGCAAGTAAGAGGAATGGAGTTCCACATACGGGAAGTGAGAGGCATGAAGCTATTGGAGTAGAAGAGATGGCTACATTTAAAGATTTCGACAGTGATAGGGTGGGACTGAGATACCAACCTAGTAGCACGTTTAAATTCATGCAGTTTGGGAGCCAGCGAAAGTAGCTGGTAGCAGCAGTTACCGTGAAAGTATTTCTAGAAAAGACAGAGGAAGCCACGGCATGTCTGTGAGAAAGTAACTGTAGACGAGATATCAGATCGGACCAGTTTAATCATTAAATTTCTTTCCCTATCTTTCCATGCCCTACCGCCAACGCTCCGAAGATTTTTGAATTATAGATTGAAAAAAAAATATTCTGCTTTCAACGCCATAAATTGCTACTGGAAGTTTGAAGAGCGAAACGTTTTTTTTTGATTTTTTTTAATTAATTGAATAAAAAAAATAATGTATTAATCGAAACAAATAATAATCTGCTAAAGTCAAGTCTGGTCAATATGCCTGAGGAAGAATTTCCCATAACGACACATTCACGGCATTTTAGATCGACGCGAATGTTGGACGATTTACCCAAAGATGAAGAAGAGACTCGAGACGACAGAGATGTGGTTCTACAGAAGGATGCTACGGATATCATGGATCGAGCGTGTGAGCAACGGTGAGATCTTAGATAGGTTGAAAACAAGGAGGAGGCTTATGCTTAAGATCAGAAAGAGGCAGCTGAAGTTTCTGGGACACATAATGAGGAAGAAGGGCCTAGAAAATCTGATACTGACGGGTCGAATAGAGGGAAAGAGAGACAAGGGAAAACAACGCGTCACATAGAACGTGGTCTGTGGAAGGTGGCAGAGGGAAGGAACTTGTTGAGAGTTGTAAGGAATCGAAGGAGGTGGAGAGCCATGATTGCCTAAGTCCTGAAAGGACATGGCATATAGAAAGAAAATAAACAACGCATGCACTAATATTGCCATGTAGCAGAATAGCTTTCTGACTCTCCCTGTTCTAAAAATGGCCTTCTTCTTCTATGTCGACATTTAGACTTCAAGGGGTTAACATTTTCAGCAGACTCCAGTAATTCATAATACTGTATGCATTTATTATTCCACTAAATACACAGCAATATTTCTTTTTTTCAAATAGGCTACGTTTTACTGTTTCTGCTACAAATTATCCTGGATCCACCCAGAATTTTCAACGGATTTCCAGAGGGAATCTAATTAACATCTATGATCCATTATTTCTACAAAAAGGAGATTTATTCATATTCAGCAAGACGTGGAATAATAATGATGAGAAGTTGTCTCATGCTTTAATCTGAAAATTCATGTGGACGCCATTTTGTAACTTTTAAAATCTTTCCATTTTTGTAAACATCTTACAACTGTTGATTTATCGATACCAAATTTGTCGGCCAATTCCATCATCGATTGAAAGGCTCACAATCCAAAAGAACTTGCATGTTATATATATATATATATATATATATATATATATATATATATATATATATATATATATATATATATATATATATATATAGGTAAGATGAGAACGAATAGAGTACAATTCCAATTCTAATTTAAAATAGGGCTCAATACACAGTAGACCAATATTATTTATTTTAGGATATTACATCGAAAAAATGGTGGGTTATAAATATAATAATAATTTTTTAATTTTTGCTTTTTTGCTTAGTTTAAATTTAACGTCTGTCCATTTGATTGGTTGATCTGAGTAAAGCCACAAAACTTATAAACACCCTCACTTTTTTTCTATTTTTCGTAAAAGAAGTTGTTTTTTGCTTTTAAATCTAAATAACTCGTTCACTCGCCAGTAAGCCAGTAATTTCCAATCGCCTGTTGAGATGCATTTGATACGCATCGAAACACGACCGCAATTGTGTAGCCATTTTGACATGTTATCGATATAATATCCTAATAGATATGTATTTAGCTCTTGAAAATACATTTCAATTGAGCACTGTTGAGTGATAAGCTAATTCTATAAACAACAGCCACCTGCACTAATGCAAAGCTCTTCAGTAAAATGAATGGAGCACTTTGGCTGATGGGCATTTGTTTACATTTGTAAAAACAATACGCTAGATTTAGTTGTGTAACTCTACCGAGTGAAGATAGCTCTGGCTGACACCAAATCAGTTGTGTTTCAATCCTGGCTTGAGGCATTCGTAAGTCTAGTCGCACTGAGGACCTGTGATACAGCGAAACAGTACTGTCTGTGAATGACATAATATATATATATATATATATATATATATACATATATAATATATATATATATATATAATATATATATATATAATATATATATAATATATATATATGTATATATATAATATATATATATAATATATATATATAATATATATATATATATATATATATATATATATATATATATATATATATATATATGAAACCAACAAACACTTTCTGGGTTCTGGTTACCAGATTCCGATAAGGTAATTTAATTGATATCTGCTCATGTTCTCAAAAATCCCAGTGTATTTTCCTTACGCCCAGTGTTGTCTGTGATTCTGAACTAAAGATGCCGAAACTAACAGACGTCTACGAAACGCGTCGTTTATAGCTTTCGCACCTTAGACCACCATCTCCATGTTGCAACTTAAAAGTTCTTCAGGTCTGCTGCTGGGTAGTTTTTCCACCAAGTTATATAAATGTTTTCTTGAACTTCACAGACCATTCCCGATATGTATTACCTCCAACGAATCATCTCCAATGGCTTCATCGGCCATCTTCTTCATTATTTGTAACTGTCTTGTGCAGTGTAAGAAGCAATAAGATGCAGTATTATACGTCTATCTTGTCCTCATTGTTCTTTTCTCAACACTGGACAAATGAACAGTGAATTCTAAACACTTTAAACCCGCTTAAAACTATTCTGTACTAATTTCCAAAGGAAAAAAAAGAGGAATGGGAACTTTTGCACATAACTGATAATTAAATTTAAAATATTTTTCCAACAATAGTTTTATAAGACATCCAGGTAAACATTTCTTCTTAATATAGAATATTTAGTAAAATCCGAAAAAGGATCTGCAATGTAATCGATCCTGACTTGGCATTCAGTCACTTTCTCACCGACGTGACCTGGCTTCCCTCTGTCTTTTCTACAAATATTTACATTGCAACTGCTCTGTCGAGCTTTTTTTCCCCTGGTTCTACGACTACCTAAATTTAAGCATGCTACTAGATTGGCATTTACGTCGCATCAGTTTACTGTCGAAATGACTCAATACAACCACCACTTCTACTCCAACATTGTCTTTTCTCGCACTTCCCGCCTGTGAAACTTACTCCCGTTTCGTTGCTTCCCAGATAACTACAATCTTCAAAAATTTAAATGTTAATGTCAATCGCCATTTTCTACCTTCTTGAATCCCATTCATCTTTTGTCCTTCCTCGATTTTCTCTATTCTCAGACTTGTCTTTCTCTTTCACTCCCTGTAATCCCCTGAGCACTAGT
The DNA here is from genome assembly GCA_964036315.1 of Acanthosepion esculentum. Classification (NCBI taxonomy): domain Eukaryota; kingdom Metazoa; phylum Mollusca; class Cephalopoda; order Sepiida; family Sepiidae; genus Acanthosepion; species Acanthosepion esculentum. The sequence continues at coordinate 18,552,575 of OZ038480.1, forward strand.
GGCATTCCCACCTTGCTTGGGGTGAAATGACTAACAAAAAAATAATAAAATAAACAGGGCTGTATTAAATGTGTTCATAAGTCGATATAAAAAGTCGTTTAAAAGTCGCCATTCACAGAAGCAAAGAATCATTGATTTGTGGGAAATGTGATTTCCAAGAGTTAAGGTTAGAGATTGAGGCTTAGTACTGAGGTTTTGGTGTAAGATGCTAAATCATCCCTGATTTGTTAATGTAAAAATTTCGTTTGGTTTGGTTTGGTTTATTTTGTTTTACGGTATATCAACCTCAATGGGTTATTTAATGCCAACAACATTTTTATGATAGATTCGTTGAATAGAATATGTATTCTTTGGTTTAGATTGGTTTAGTTTATTTTGTTTTACGGCATATCAACCTCAATGGGTTATTTAAAGCCGACAACATTTTTAGGATAGATTCGTATGAATAAAATATGTATTCTTTGCTTTAGATTGGTTTGGTTTATTTTGTTTTACGGCATATCAACCTCAATGGGTTATTTAAAGCCGACAATATTTTTAGGATAGATTCGTATGAATAAAATATGTATTCTTTGCTTTAGATTGGTTTAGTTTATTTTGTATTACGGCATATCAACTTCAATTGGTTATTTAATGCCGACAACATTTTTAGGATAGATTCGTATGAATAGAATATGTATTCTTTGGTTTAAATTGGTTTGGTTTATTTTGTTTTACGGTATATCAATCTCAATGGGTTATTTAATGCCGTCAACATTTTTTATTCCTGGTAATATTTTGTTTTGTCAAACATCTGTTTCTGGTAATAGTTAACTATTTGCCCATAGCTGGGACCCTAACAGGTGCTACCAACCTGGATCAGAGTGGACCTGATAACACCAGCAATTAAGAGGTGGTTCCACGCTCCTCAAAACCTCCTGATCAGAAGCCTTGCTTATGGATGTAATTTATCGTCTTACCCAGGGCGCGGATGTAGTTTAACGTCTTACCCAGGACGATAAAAATTTCGTTTCATTTTATTAAGCAAAAGTAGACTACTTTTTTAATTAACAGTTATCTTTATTATTATTATTACTTAATAAACACTTCGGCATTAACTTTACTTAAACAATTTTAATTAATAGACATTTCTGCATTAAACAAATTAGTTAACTTATCCATAGGAATGAACATCGGAACGAGAACAAGATTGTAATTTAAGGCGCTCAGTTCGAAATTGCAAGGAGGTTACCTGAAGAAGGTTGGAAGGCACAACGGCTGAAATATTAAGAATAATAACAACAAAGATGAGGATATTAATCGGAATGTAAATAATTTAAATAACATATTTAACGTTTTATTTAACTATCTTCAGCCATCTTACAAACAAAGTCACAAAC
>OZ038480.1:18558953-18581453 GCA_964036315.1 Acanthosepion esculentum
AAAAACATGTAACAAAGATATTTTTTATTTCATTTTTCTTTTAGTAAATCGTCACTATTCTCATAGTTTCCAGGGGGGGGTTCTCGTTGTTCTGGTTTAATCTAACAGCAATGACGTTGAAGTAGTTTTAGTTTTTCGTCTGCAAAATTTCAAATCTCTTTAGTCGATACTTCGAAAGAAAAAAAGGAAACCTTCACCCAAGAGGCGTAAAATAAACTGTCATTTTATATCGAAAGAAATATATGAGACACAGTTTTTTTCTCGTAAATATCACCGTTGTCAATTGAGCCCTGGCCATTGGGTATCCGTTGGCCTCGAAGTTTCGGGAGAGATTTTCTTAGTTGATAATGCCGGGTCGGCGAGGAAAGACTCTGAAAGAGGCGATTGTACTGTACAGTGTAACCCGGATATAAGAGAGTTGTCGGGGCCGGAAAAGAAGTATCTTATATCCGGGTTTCTCTTATATCAGGGTTTGGTCTATTATATATACATTAACACAGGCTCTAATTTGGGACCAGAGAAATATCTCTTATATCCGGGTTTCTCTTATATCCGGGTTACACTGTATATTAAATCTGGAAGCCATATGTTTCAGATGGCTGGCCTGGTATTGAACTCACAACTGTTTGGGTCTAGTCACTGTTTCTAACCAAAGTCTTTGTCCACTGGGCCATGTGTCCTCAAAGTCCTCAGGTCACAGCAGTGTTGAACTAAAACTTGGAGGGTTGAGTTAAATGGAAATAACTGAGACATCCGTAAGAGGCATGGCACGTGGAACTAGAACAATCTACCCCAGTGGACGAAATAAAGGGTTCGATTCGCAATTCCAATCACCCGAAGAAGGCCGGAGCGTTAAACGGCCGAAACGGTGTGAATATGGCAAAGAATATGAGGATAACAGTCTGCATAATTTAGACATTATTCCTTATTGCTATAAAGGTATATAAGGAGTGCTAGAGAAAAAATATTAAATAACAAAAAAAAATCAATATAAGCTCTGATAATAACAGAAAAATTGCAATATGAGCACTGGTTAAATGGTTGCTGAGACATTAGCTTTACAAGTCCCAAAAATTCATACGCAGGAAATATGGCCCAATAGATAAAGATATTGGTTAGATCCAGTGAGTAGACCCAAAGAGTTGTGAGTTCAATACCAGGCTATAACAGTAGTGAACCAAAACTTGGAGAGTTAAAAGGAAGTAACTGAGACATAATGAAGAGGTATGACACGTGGAACTGGAAATATCTACGACGGTGGAGGAAATAAACGGTTCGGTTCGAAATTCCAATCACCTGAAGAAGGTCGGAGCGAACAACGGCCGAAACGTTGTGAGTATGACAATGAAGATGAGGATAACAGTCAGAATAATGTAAATAATGCAAGTATGATAATACCTCATCACAGAGATATAGACAGATATTAATATTTAGCTCTTTCAAATGATTGAAGCATTTCTGATTTAACCATTTCAAAGGATCAAAGTGTGCCTGAAAATTGAAATATAGTCTTCTTAAACTATCTAAGAATATCTGGACATTGGCATATAGTCTTTCAACATAAATACGGACTTCGAAATTTAATCTTTTCAAATGATCGGACGGTTTCTGGACATTGAAACTTTTCAAATGATCAGATAGGATGACTTTTCGTGTCAACTTTATTTGACTACAGAAGTTTCATATTAAGATATGGCTCTTATTTTCTCTTCAGATTTTTGCGATAAAGTTTAACAAACGGATGTCAAGTTAAGTATAGATAAAGAAAACCTTAATCATCTTAAAGCGAAACAGAAATTTATTTTCAGTCTCTTTCAATTTCTAAAGTTCCTGAAGTTCAAATATCAAGTGTTATAATAGAAAAAGAAATATTTTTGTTGAAAAATTTGATAACCAAACAAATAAGGTAGAACGGGTCCGTAGTTCCCTTATATATTGTATATTGTTCGACCTCCATTCAATATGGCATCATTTTGGCTTATTTTGTTAGGTTCGTAGATATCCGAACAATACCTGGCACTGATTTCTGAAAAGAAAAAAAATAGTTAATAAGGTCCGTCATCATCTTGTCAAAATTAATATTTCGAATGAAAATATCAAGACATTCAAACATGGTCTATCCGGTCATCGGATCTTGGAATACTGCATTCCATACACAAGGGTAAGATTCCTCCCACGAAAAATTAATTACAGACTCAGACCATAGATACTTTTTTTATTTTAATGTAAAGCGGACCTATGTTTACTTATTTATTCATTAGGATTTTTTCACTGTAAGGATTATATTCAACATTAAATATCCTTTGGCCGACGGACATTCCACCATAAACATAGTAACAAGCAATACTTCAAGTATTTTTCTCAAAATACTTATCATCTTACAGAAATATTTCAAGTAAAATATAATATATACAGAATAGATTTTTTAAAAAGCCTGTCAAAAAAAAAAAATTAATACCGTAAATACATATAAATATATGTAGCAGATTACGATAAAGAGTGTGACATACCTTTAAGTATGCCACTGCATTTTCGGCTGAATATCCATTCGGTTAAATGTCCGTCGGCCAAATATCCGAGTACCAAATATCCGAGTACCAAATATTACAAGAGTTGACATATTGTTAATCAACCATCCTATAAAGCAAAAGCATTTGACAAGGTAGGGGATCTATTTGGAAAAGATGTTAGAATAATCCAGAACTTATGCCCGGAGCAAACTGCTTGGATACAGATAGAAAATGCATTGAGTATACGAAAACAGAGAGAGTCCTGAGACAAGGATGTGCCCTCTCGCCAGATATATTCAACCTCTACAGCGACATTATCCTAAGGGAAATGGAGATCCTAACAGGTTTTATTATCGGCGAGTTTCATCTTAACAACATAAAATGCGTAGTTGAATCTGTATTGATAGTCAACTTGGAAAGGAAACTACAGGGCACCCTCGACAGGGTAGAAAACGAAAGGGCCAACAATAAATTACAAGAAGACAGAAAATATGGCCATCAGCAAGAGAAGAAGCCCAAGATGCGAGTTACGAATTGGAGATGTCAATCTCAAGCAGGGGCAGAAGTCTGAATATCTGGGAAGCGTTTTAACAGAGTATGGAAAAAGCGACAGCAAGTTCCGAACACGGCATTGCATGAGCGAAAGAAGTATTCCAAAATGTAATTAATGTATTCCAAAATGTAATGAAAGTATTCCAAAATCCAATGAAAGTATTCTAAAATCTAATGAAAGTATTCCAAAATCTAATGAAAGTATTCTAAAATCTAATGAAAGTGCCGAGAAACGGAAAAAGACGTCGTTAGAAACAAATAAAATGGTGCTGGATTGCTATGCGATACCCATCTTTATATGGCAGTGAAAGCTGTACAATCTCCCTACGGATGAGGAGAAAACTAGAGTCGGCAGAAATGTGGTTCTGCAGGATATTAAAAGTTCCAAGGACGGAGCGATTAAGCAACAAGGAAAGCTTAAAGAAAATGAACACATACTCAGAATTAGGAAAGGACAGCTGAAGTTCCTTAGACACATAATGAGGAGGGAGGGCTTGGAAAACTTAACCCTCACAGGACATACTGAGAGCAAGAGAAATAGAGGCAGGCAGTGAGCTACTTATCCGATGAGATTGGGTGAGTTGGTGGGGAAACGTGGAGGGGAGCTTAGCAAAGGAAGAAAAACTACTATAAGCCACACGAGATAGGAAGTTGTGGAGAGCCATGATCGCCTATGACCTTAAGGGACGCTGCACGTAGAAGAACCTAGCCAAACGTGGTCATTACTCTTTGTGTAATTTTCGGGATGCGGTGATGAGGGAACGCTAAATCCCACATCTTTTTTTTTCCACGATAATATTAGAAATGAATGGAACGCTTCTGATTCAAAATAATAATATGTAATATAATGAATAGAAAAGCCTACATAACACACACACACACACATAAACAAACAAGGAATACACTTGTTTTATTTAGTTTCTGCTACGTAATATTAGTTATCCTGGATGGCAATGAATGCTGGAAAATCTCCTCAGATTAAGAAATAAATGAAGCAACAGAAATATGGTTCTACTGGAGGATACTGAGAATATAATGAACGGAACACGTGAGCAACAATGAGGTGTTAGAGAAAATGGAAACAAAAATTACGTTTATAATTAACATCAGAAAGAGACAATTGATATTTTTAGGGTACCTAATGAGGAAAATGTGCTTGGAAAATTTGATACTCACAGGAATGATTGAAGGTAAGACTGACAGATTGTTTTTTGATTGGTTCGTTTTCTACGGTTTATTAACTCTTTGCAGACAATTTAAAACCAGAAAATATTTTTAGATTGTAAGAATTTTTTCTTGAGATAATAATAGTCTAGTGATACAAGTTTTAATAATCAGCCCATGGCTGGAGGGAAAGAGATTATTGCTCTGACGTGAATATGAGGACCACAATGGGAACTGGAACTCCTCTCTGCGATTAACAATTTTGAGCCAATATCCATCGAACTACCCGCACATTCAAGCTTAACAAACGGTCACCCATCTAGTAACAGACCAGACCCGACGTTGCTTAACCAGTGATTGTGCGGGAACCGGTGTTTCAGTGTGAATACGTCGTAAGCTTAAGACGGAGAGCGGAAAACAACGTACAACCTTCCTAGCGGCCGTCCGGGGTAAGACGATAAACTACATTCGCGTCCTGGGTATGACGATAAACTACGTCCGAGAGCCAGGGCTCTGATCAGGAGGTTTTGAGGAACGTGAAACCACTTCCTAATTGCTGGTGCTCCCAGGTCCACCATGACCCGGGGTAGTAGCACATGTTAGAGTCCCAGGTATGGGTAAATAGTTAACCCCCAAACTGGGGTCAAAACACCATGAAAGTGGATAAATAGGTTTTAATACCAGCAATGAATTTTTGAAGAAAACATTATTATCAGCAATACATTGTTACCAGGAATATGTTTTTGAAAAAAAATTTTACCATCAATATATTTTTTTGAAGAAAAAAAATATTACCTGCAGTAAAAATCTTGTCGTCATGAAATAATCCATTGTGGTTGATATATCGTAAAAAAAAATAAACAAATCCAAACCTTCCTAGCGCGGTTGTGTAAATGGATAACAGAACAATGTTTAGGAGAGATGACAAAAGACAAAATTTATTAAGAGATACAAAGGGAAGGAAATTGTGGAGGGCCATGATCGCCAACGTCCTGAAAAGACAAGGCACACAAAGAAGAAGAAGAAGAAGAAGAAGAAGAAGAAGAAGAAGAAGAAGAAGAAGAAGAACTACCCACCATTATTTCAGGTCTTATTTTTAAAAGTAAATAAGGAAATGACAGATGTAATTTTGAATTAAAATAATATTCCTCGACGTAAGTGTAAATTCCATCGTTCAGTGATTCCATGTATCACCACATTGTCTGCTTATGGAGACCCCATTTTACTCCATGGCCGTTGATCCTATGAGAGGAATCCACCCCCATTCTTAAGCCTGCTATATGTCTAGCTATGCTCTTCACTAGAAAAGCCTGGTGAGAGAACTTCTTAAGTCAAGTGACAGCTGTTATATTTCCTGTATATCGTCATAATCTGCACTTCTTACCACTAACCCTTAACGTCCATACAACAACCTCCTTCAGTATCCATCTACCTTGGGTAGCACTTGGGTCTTGTATAGAGTGAACATTAGTAAAAAAAATAGTAAGTTGTTCCAAATAAATTATCATTTCCTCTGACGTTCATAAAACAACAGCCTTCTGTAAATCTCTACCTTTAGTGGCTTTTGCCAGTATATTTTGCCAACAGTTTTTCTTGTGAACAAGTCATATTAAAGAAAATAGATATTTTATGTATATTAAATTTATTAATCTTTTTTTTTCTAAAATGTCGATCTAAAAAGACTACTGTATTGGATTTAATTGTCAAATAAAATAAACCGACACTTTTAAAACATTACGCTTCTTAAAATACATTTGATTTTCTTCAATTTTTCTTACATTCTCACAAATCTCATGATAAAGTTCCAACCTAATAGGAATGGCTATATTTTTACATCTACAACACACAAACTTGCGAAAGAGATTAATAAATTTAATTGATAAATAAGTTTAATAGATATAAAATGTCTATTTTTTATTCTTTTCGGTTTTCGATTTTTAAGTAACGCAGTAAAAAAAGATTTTGATCGTGTATATAGCAGTTATAGACTACAACAATCAATCCAAAAATTGGACGAAAAAATAGTTATAACTGCTATATAAACGATCAAAATTTTTTTACCATGTTACTTAAAAATCGAAAACCGAAAAGAATAAATAAAAATATACAATAAATAAATTAATCCAAATAAATAAACAAATTAACAAAACCGCTCCCGCTAAAATAACCGTTAGAATAAAAATAAAAAAATTAAGCAAAAGCAAGTAAAAATAATCAATCCAAATAAATAAATAAAATAATCAATTAAAAAACTGCCCCCCACCCCAGCCAAAATAACAGTCAGAATAGACTACAGCAATAAATCCAAAGACTGGAAGAAAAATAGCTTTAATTGCTTTCCTAGACCCAAACAAACTATTAAATGAACGATCAAAGCTGATTTCAACATTTTTTTCACTAAAACATCGAAAACCGAAAAGAATATATAAAATAAAAAATAAACAATGAAAATAAATTAACCCAAATAAATAAATAAACCACTCTCGCCAAAATAACTGTCAGAATGGAGTAACCACAATGCACCACTGACCCGTGTATATAAATAGACGAGAAAAAAAAAGAACACACTTGGCTTGACGATTGCGTCTAGCATAAAACTGCCTGTCGCCTCTGAGTGTTGACTTCAATGTTCACTTTTATATATATATATATATATGTATATATATATGTATATATATATATATATATATATGAATAAAGACAAAATTAAGATTTATCTTGACTGACATGTTTCCACCTCTAAAGAAGTTTATCAAAGCAATTGTAAGGATTTTATTTTGCAACACGTACTCATAACCAGAAGCAAAAATGACTACTATTTCAGAATTTTTAAATTTAAGAACGCACATAAATATACTTCAGGCTAAAAGTCAAGGTAATTTATGGAAGATGCTAAGTGATGTAATTTAATGTCTAATAAACGAATGTGAATAAATATTGTTATTGTTGCTGTTTAGCTTGAGAATTGAATTAATTCATATATTTATATATTTTAAATAATAAAAGGTTTGGAATTTAATAGTTTTCTTTTAATTTTTAAGAATTTTTATAGTCATAAATGTTTTCTTGAGAAAGAGGAATTTATTTTAGGGAAGGAGATATCAGAAAAAAATCCTGGGCGCAGATTTATATCTGTATTTTTACAGCCCCCCATATATATATATATATATATATATATATATATATATATATATATATAAATATGGGGTGATAAAAATTCATATATATATATATATATATATATATATATATGCAAAGTGAAAAATTATATATATATATATATATATATATGGGGGTGGGTAAAAATTAAGATATAAATATATATATATATATATATGCAAAGTGAAAAATGTATATATATATATATATATATATATATATATATGGGGGGTAAAAATTCAGATATAAATATATATATATATATATATATATATATGCAAAGTGAAAAATGTATATATATATATATATATATATATATATATGGGGGGGGGTAAAAATTAAGATATAAATATATATATATATATATATATATATATATATATATATATGCAAAGTGAAAAATGTATATATATATATATATATATATATATATATATATATATATTACTGAAATAAAATAGGTCATAACTTCGATAATATTATTGCCACCCTAATTAGAAAAGAACGTTAAAGAATCTAAGATATGTCTCCCCACAACCACAACGGGCGTAATTTAAATTCTTTTACTCTCTCTCACACAAAACATCCCCCAGTCAACATTCGGGCAGCTATCTGACATAGATAAAAATGCCGACTTGACACTCAAACGTACAAACGCAAAAACACGCATGCATATTATCAACCGAATCCCGCAGAGACCAACTAGAATTTTCATACACATACAAAAAAGAATTATACACACAAACTCTGCTTGACAGGACATATATCTATGAGGCATGCTTAACCAACGTAAAACAAACAACACAAAAATAAAAATGCCAGATTTTTCTTTTTTCCCCCATATTTAGTTTTCTAATGAAGCTGAAATAAAAGTGAAACGTTAAATTGATAAACGTGTCCTATCTGTTCCTTATCCAATCATTCTGTCGGATCCTAATCCATATTTGATTTATATTTGATTCAAATTCATATCTGTATATATATATATATATATATATATATATATATATATATATATATACAGGGTGTCTCAAAAAAATGTACTCACACTTTGAATGCCGAGAAAACCTTTATTTATGAACATAGAGTGAAATGGAATAGCTTCGAATACAGAAGAAAAATGGAATTGAAGAATCATGTTCGCAAATGTTCAAATTGATGAGCCAAAAAAAAAAAGAAGCATTTTAGAGACAGTTAAAGTGTGAGTACATTTTTTTGAGACACCCTGTATATATATATATATATATACATATATATATATATATATATATATATATATATATATATATATATACACATTTTTTACTTTGCATATATGCAAACTCATCTAAATAAGAATAACATTTTCGTTTCAAATGTTCGGATTATGGTGTGTTTAAGTATAAAAATATAAAGTTTATCACGGACACTCGTTGGTTAATCAAAAGTTACCTGCAAAGGTGATGTTCGGAATCACTTTTATCATTTTTTAAAATTGTCCGATAGTCAATACACACACACACACACACACACACCCACACACACCCGCACATATATATATATATATATTTATGCATGTGTGTGTGTCTGCATATGTCTATTTATGTCTATGCGTATGTGTGCTTTATACGTATATCTAAAAATATTAGTCACACTGATCCATTTATCAAGTTCAATTCGAATTCACACCAAATAAAGTGCGATTTGCGAGCCGAGATAAGCTGTTAAATGGGAAGATCTTAAAACAATATTGTCGACATATTAACCATCTGATTCTCTGAACGTTGATGGATACTGAAGACGCACCAATCTTCTTTTTATTTTGCGGCTTCATTTCTTCGTAATTAAGCGGGAGTTTTGTATTTCAAACTGAGGCTGGCGGCCATGTTTGCAGACGGCGCAAAATTAAAATAAATGGATCAGAGTCCGTCTGATATGGTTTGTTGGAGTGTGAATGAACGCGGATTGCTTGGGTAGTTGCTAAAATAGAAACAGACATAATAAAATAATTGCGAATCAGAAGCATCGTTCGTGCCCACCTCCACCCCAAATAAAAAAAAATTGTATGCCTGTGTGGTACGATTTATTTTTAGAACTGCTTGTATATCACACACACACACACGCAAACAAACACACACACGCACGCGCGCGCACGCACACACACACACACACACACACACACACACACACATATATGCTAGTATACTACCCATAAAAAATTAAATGATTATTCACTGCATTTCCCGTATACTAAGACGCTACAAGTGGTAAGCCGCACCCTATAATTATCTAGGTATTTAAAAGTCTAAGTAGCTGAAATTACGATGTTATTTCTTTCTCTCAGGTAGTCATGTACGACGTCATAGAACCGCATTACGAATTTACGACCTGCGTTTGCTATTCCGCGACCGTTATCGTCACATAGCAAACTTATATGTAAACGTAACAGGATGTCATCTTTGATTGCGAACATCTCTGTTGTAATGTCCATATAACCACTCTGATGATGGCTCATGTAAGCCAAAAGCTTAGATCGAGAAACAGCATAATAAAATATCCAAATGTTGGACAGATTTTGTCTTTAATTTCTCCTGAAACTAAAGCCACTATACAAAGCTTACGACAGCTCATGATCAAACATAATAGACATTCGTTGTCTGTTATATTTAAAAATATATATTTGATGTTATTTTCCTCTACGTTACAACAAATTCTCACATTTTTTACCTTTTGTTAAATATTTATGGTTATTATTAATTAGATTTTCAATAGTTTAGTACAGTGTTACACCTATTCACATCAGAAACAATTCGCACTTGCCATTACAAGAGTTTACATAAAGCTCCCATTGTTTGTTTGTTTTTTTTTTGCATCGTCACTCCGACAATCCGCTAGAACTGTATATATATACTCCCTCCGTTCCGAAATAGTTGTACAAAAAAAATTTTATGTTGTTCCAAAATAATTGTTCCAGTAGATAAAAAAACACCAAAAAGAACAAAAAATATCATTTATTCCCATACTCAACAATAAATGAGTAATATTAGTGAATTGTCGTATAAATAAGTGTGAAATATATCGAAACTGATATACATAAACAGTTAAATTAATAACAAAAATAACTGGGGAAGGTTTACTTTAACAAATGTAGTTTTTGTTGCAACACGTCAGAAATAGTCTTCAAGGACACATGGTACAGTGGATAAAGGCGTTGGTTAGATCCAGTGACAGACCCAAAGAGTGTGAGTTCAATACCCGGTTCAGGCAGTGGAAAACTTTCAGAGGGAAAATTACCAGGAGATAACTGATAACTGACATCCATCAAACATGGCTCGTGGAACTAGAACAGTCTACCCCAGTGATCGAAATAAAGGGTTTGGTTCGAAATTCCAACCACCTGAAGAAGGCCGGAGCGTACAACGGCCGAAACGTTGTGACAAATATGGCGACAAAGATGAGGACAATAGTCCGACTAATGTAAATACTGTACGTCAGAAATAGAAATGGATACTTCAAGTTTTCCTTCTCTTTCAAGCTTCTCTTTAGACATGTGCCGGAGTTTGTAATTGTTATCGCCGTCAACTAAAATAACTTGTTCCATTGCTAACTGCAAACTTAGAAAAGTATTGTTAAGCTTCGACTTCCGAAGTTTATTGAAGCTTTCTGTCACTGCTTCAATGAGCTGGTCAACATTATTTGGAGCTTGCTGGTGCTGAATTGATTGAATTGCATTCAAATAACCCAGATCAAGGACATTGCGATCAGGACTATTTGGAGGCTGGCAAACTAATTCAATTTGCAAACCCAGACGTTCTGCAGCTACGTTTAATTCATCTGCAACCTGTTTTATTGCACCACGCTTCAGGACACGATCTGTGGATCTTTCCAGCAGTGCTTGCAACACAGCGTTCATTATTTGTCAATTCGTGCCTCTTGCAATTTCGTTTAGCATTTCTGCCAATTGGCTTCTCTTCTCCCATCATAATCTCTTGTCAACGGGTGGTTTGAAAAAAAAAACAATTTTAATGTGGTGAAAAAGTGATATAATTTGCGCTTCAAATTATTCTACCTGATTAAGCTAATATAAATACTTGAGGAACATCTATGCTAACCTATTAATGTAAACGGCAAACAATTCGACTAAGAATTAGTATATTCCACATGAGATTTCCGGCCAAGGAACAACTATTTCGGAACAGAGGGAGTATTATTGACTATCCATTTGTATTATTAGAATAATTAACATTGAAGCAACGTTGGATGATTTTAAACAAAACTGATTAAAACTTTACTCCGTAAAAGATGTAGATAGACATACGTATACATGGGAAGATGGGACAAAGTGGAAAAAGCTATAAATGTCGTGATTCGCTGACTTTCTGATGCTTTCAGTTTCTTCAGGTCAAAATGAAAGACGAAGATGTGTGTCAGGAAAATGAGTTGGGATTTTTGAGGATAAGAGGCGCTATGAATTAAATTATTAAATTACGGGTTCGTTCTTAGCGCACTGAAGAAATACTAATATGCTTGAAGTAGGAACTGAGCTGGAGTCTACAATAGGCATTAGTTTGTTACTATAACATAAAAGTGTACGAGGAAATGTATAACTAACGAATATATCAATAAATCCTGATGGGATGTACAGGGAGCGATGGGTAAATTGTCGTCTAAATGACGCAAAAATGAAAATAACACTGACATCTCAATTTACCTGAATTACACCACCCTGTCAGTTGGGGCTTCAGAACACGCCGACTGCAGCTCTGCAGAGTGTTAAGACCACCTCCCAAAATGAAACGTTCTAGGTAATACGATCGACTACATCCGCGTCCTGGGTAAGACGATAAACTATATCCAACAGCTAGGCCTCTGATCAGGAGGTTTTGAGGAGCGTTGGACAACCTCTTTATTGCTGGTGCTCCCAGGTCCACCATCATGCGAGCTGGTAGCACCTGTTAAGGGCCCCAACTATAGGCAAATAATTAGCCCCATACAGGTATCAAAACGCTAAAGTGTAAAAATACGTTTTAATATCAGTAATACATTTTTGTAAAAAAAATTATTATCAGCAATGAAATTTTGAAGAAAGAAATTATTACCAACAATACATTATTACCAGCCATACATTTTTGGAAAAAAAATATTACCAGCCATACATTTTTGGAAAAAAAATATTACCAGCCATACATTTTTGAACAAAAATATTACGAGCAATAAAAATCTTGTGGGCATAAATAATCCATTGAGGTTCATATGTCGTAAAACAAAACAAGGCAAGCCAACCAAAATTACATAAAAATATCCTGAAATACTAAAGAGTAAATTTATTCAATAAAATCTCCATTGGCTTCAAACCACGGCTTCCAGACGACTTCGGGGTTTCCTGCAACTCTTCTAGATTTTTTCCTTGTTTAAGTTGCTGAATACTGCCATAATCCTTCCCTTCTGTTCATCTTTGGTCTTACAAGGAGTTTTGTTGGTCTTTCGCACAACTGCACCCCAGACATAATAATTAAGGGAGTTGCAGTTTGGGGAGTTAGGTGGCTTGATGTAAGGGGTGATGTGATCGCAGAAATTGTCACCCAGCCATGATGGGGTTCTCCAGCTTGCGTGGCATGGTACAGAATCTTGTTGCCAGACATTTAGGGTCTTCTAACAGCCACCCTCTTGACCCAGAGCAGCACTACCTCCTCAAGGCACTTGATATAGGCCTGTGGGTTGAGTCTGAGACGCCATGGGGAGATGAATGGAGGCATAAGGTGGCCATCATTCCAAATACCTTCGTAATCACCATTAGACTCATCCAACTCTTTCGGAATCCTCTGCATTATCCTTTGACCCACAAGCATTCTAAAATGTTCGTATTGATGCTTTCGACGTGAATGCCAAGCAGCACTGCAAACCGTTTACAAATTTCTGGCGGGGTGAATTGCATTGTGGTACTCTTTTTCTCACAGATGGATCCCCAACTGATCCTACTATACTGTGCAGTCAACAAATAAAAACAGACAACGCGCATGCGCGAAATTAAAATTTAAATTGGCGACATTTTACCTATCGCACTCATTTGTACACGTAGGCGATGTTAGCAGTTCTTATTTTCGCAAGTCAAAACGATTTACAGAGCATTTATAAGTCCCCCATCCCATCAGAATTCAGGAAACTAAGTCATTATCCTAATATTCCGTTATTCCAGAATACTACGCTATATATATATATATATATATATATATATCGTAGTATTCTGGAATATATATATATATATATATATATATATATATATATATATATATATATATATATATATATCGTAGTATTCTGGAATACCGGAATAACTGGAATATATATATATATGTGTGTGTGTGTGTGTGTGTGTGTGTGTGTGTGTGTGTGTATTGCCAGTTTACTATTTTATATTTTCATCATACCATATATCCATCCTGGGTAAGACGATAAACTATACCCGACAGCAAACCCTTTGATCGGAAGGTTTTGAGGAGCCTAGAACCACCTCTTAATTGCTGGTGTTCCCAGGTTCACTCTGACCCGGGGTGGTAGAACCTGTCAGGGTCCTAGCTATGGGCAAATAGTTAACCCTCTAAAAGTGGTTAAAACATTATGAAAATATAAAAATAGTTGTTTTTTTTTTACCGGCAATACATATTTTTGAAAAAAATATTAGCAGCATATAAAACTCTTGTTGGCATTAAATAAATCATTGAGGTTGATATACCGTAAAACAAAAGCAACCAAACCAATACCATACAATTAGTCCATAGTTACTGTGATTAGTACTATATTTATTAAAAATACCAATAATTATTAGAAAATAAGCTAATACTGTGCAAACAACTAAGAAAAAAAGTTAATTGTAGACTTTTATTATATATCTCTGCTAGTATCTCGTGATAGGGGTTCGTGAGTTTTGGCAAATCTACGACCTGACCATTCAGTGCTAAGACTCGAGATGATTTTTGAGGGGATTCTCAAGAATAAAAATGAGTCTTAGCATACAGTAAATACGGTACGTATATATCGGCACTTCTACTAATGATCAACGTGTGACTCTCAAACACTCTACCAAATCAGGTTTTCCAGATTAGGCTAATGTTGAAAGTGTATTGCTACTAAATTCTGAACATCCCTACTTCGTTGACACTATTCTTGGAACATCCTCATAGTCGAGACAAGTGCGATTTTATCTCGATTATAAGTGTTTCTGTATTATGGCCGCTCAGATCTTCTAAGCGACACCAATATGGCCAAAAAGGAACTGAACAACAAGTAATGGTGTTGAGGTCAAGTGGCAACAAGCCGGATATTGATGATTTCCGGCTTCTGGTCTACATAAGCAGTCACAGTTGGGATTGATCAAATCAATTCTGGTCTGCCCTTGCCTGCGGAAAGAGTGTCCCGCGTGTCCTTCCGGTTTCACCCATTCGTATTACCGGCTGCGCGTCGTGATGTTGAAATGGGCAGTGAGTTAGTAGGGTGAAGAGTCGAAAAGAAGAGCTGAGGTTTTTAGTCCAACGTGGCAGGTGTTATCGTAAATGTCAGTAGCGCTCTGCCTGAAGACAAAGACTTAGTTGATCGATAAAATGTAGTTTGGCCACCCGAAGCCAGATACTACACTTTGATCCTAGCCCAATGGCTACGGAGTAAAGAAATTCCACAACTCCGACAAGATCGTATACAAATTCATATAATACAATATATATATATATATATATATATATATATATATATATATATATATATATATATATATATATATATATATATATATATATATATATGTGTGTATTTAAGCAGCAATCCTTCTTTCATGCACATTTCATTGAACGACAGACAAGGTGCTTTTATTTAGTTTTTTTTATACAATATCTCATGCGATCTAATTTTTTTTTCTTTTCGGATGATAAATTATATAAAAGCTGTCCATAAGTTCTTTTTATTCGAGCGCTTTCGCTATACATTTAGCCATTTTCAAGGATTATATTTTAACTGTTAAAATAAGAAATGGTTTGTTGTATGTATGTTTTATAAAATGTTTTCATTTTTTGTTTTGTTTCAAAACACGGTCAAGATATTATGTCCATGTTCAAAGTTAATATTATTAACTAAACTATTTCTTATTTTAACAGTTAAAATATAATCCTCGAAAATGGCTAAATGTATAGCCGAAAGCGCTCGGATAAAAAGAACATTCGGACAGTTTTTATATAATTTATCATCCGAAAAGAAAAACAAATATTAGATCGCATGAGAAATTGTATAAAAAAATAAATAAAAGCACTTTGTCTGTCGTTTTCAATGAAATGTGCATATATATATATATATATATATATATATATATATATATATATATATATATATATATATATATATATATATGTGTGTGTGTGTGTGTGTGTATATATATATAACAAATAAATAATAATAATGACCGACAGAACAATTTTGTCAAATGTCTCAATTTCGTTTCTGCGGTATGGTCATTAATGAATATTAAAATAATTCAGGTTATTCCTGTTATTGTTCTTTATTTTTTAGCGCGGGGCGGGGCGGGGCGTGGGGAGAGTCCTACACAAAATAAATGAAATAAAATAAAAAGGTTTACAGATTATATTGTTGGTTTCAAATTTTGAAATTTGCTTTTTAGCTAAAAATTAACAAAAAGAAAAGAAAAGAAAATTTGGACCTTTAATGTTTTTATAATATTTCAAAAATTAAAAATAACATAAAGACGCCCATAAATTAATGATTTATGATTACCTGATCACAGAATGGGAATTTCAAAAATCTATCAAGGACCAACCCTCGAACTGGAAGAGAGAGAGAGAGAGAGAGAGAGAGAGAGAGAGAGAGAGAGAGAGAGAGAGAGAGAGAGAGAAATACAAATTGTAAACATTAAAAAAATAAGAAAATAAATATAAAATAGATACAAAAAAATATCCTAAAATTCTCAATGGATTTCCAATACGCAAAAAAATAAAAAAAATATTTTAAAAAATGGAAAAAGATATGCAGTATTCTGATTTTGCCAACCGTATTTAGAATAATATTGAATATTCGTTAATTTAATACTGAAACAATATTACCAACAGGAAAACGAAGGAAGAGAACTTCAAGAATTTTGTTTAAAAAAATTCATTGAAAAATCTGACATCATGGCGCAGGTCAGAAACTATAGCCTAATGCAAATGATGTTACTTTTCAGCTATGTTTGTATAAAAAGAAAATTCAACTTCTTTTTATTAATTCTTCTTCTATGTGCCGTGTCTCCACACGAAATAGGCGACCGTAACTCTCCAAAATTTTCCATCATCTGTATCACTTAGTAAGGTCTGTCTTTTTACCATTCTTTTCACTCCGCCTTCCGCCATTCATTCACGCAATCTAGGGGACAGACTACCTCATTTTGTGTCCAATAAATTTCAACTGTCTCTTTCTGATTCTAAGTATAAGTGTCTTTTTTTTTGTTTCCGTTTTCCTCAAGACATCCTCGTTGTTTAGGTGCGCCGTTCATTGTACTCAGCATCCATCTGTAGAATCTGACAAATAAAGAATTTGATGTTTTTGCTGGATCATTTTACGCTGTAAGTGGTTCTAGAAAAAAATATATTTACAGACTGTCTATGCCGTTCTTTTGGCGATAATATCTTGAACAGTAAAATTTCTTTTAGTTGCATTGGAATTATGAGATGAAGTATATTCACTACCCAAAACTTTCTAAGAAAATTACTAACATCCCTTTCCTCCCACACATTTTACGCCAATGAGGAGCAAACCATAATAGTCATCATCCAATCACATCTTTACATCGATAAAAAACTTTCTCAGAATTCTGATTATTATTATTATTATTATTATTATTTTAATTTTCTTTTATATCTGGCATTTACACATTTCTTTCCGGGTCCCGCCCAGGGACCTAAGGTTAGAAATGGCATCATGACACTTTCCACTGCAAAGAAAGAAAAAAAAATTACATATATAAAGCCCTTCATAAAGTGTGGGCTGTACTTGTCAGAACAATTTTTTGAATCTCTTTGAGGCATGGACTTCCAGGGATTCCTTCAATTAGTCTACTGGAATCTTTTCCAACCAGTCCAAGGGCTCCAACTACAACAGGGATTTTTGATGTTCCCATGTGCCACATTTTTGAGATTTCTATTTCAAGGTCCTTGTATTTTGACAGTTTTTCGAATATCTTCAAAGATACATTGCAGTCTGCAGGGACTGCCATATCAATAAGGTGGCACTTATTTTGTCTGTGGTCTTTTTATTATTATTATTATTATTATTATTATTATTATTATTTGTGTATGTTATGTTTCCTGCTTTGTATCCTGTAGAGCCGGGTCCAAACTATGGTCCTTAGACCCTATAGGAGAATTGTCATTTAATTTATAGCACTTTTCTTAGTATATGGGATGTTCCTAGTAGGGCGATCTTTTGGGCAACTTTTATGTTGATGTTACCTTGGAGACTGTTAATAAAATTCTCCATTCCTTTTCTCAAGAGATCCAGAGCTCTGATTACGATTGGTAGTCTCACCATTATTACTACTATTATTATTATTATTATTATTATTATTATTATTATTATTAATAATATTAATAATAATAATAATAATAATAATAATACTAATAATAATAATATTTTATTTCCTTTGCTTTCTGGTGTGTACTCATTTCTTTCCGGATCCCGACACGTGACCTAAGGTTAGAAATCGCATTATGGCATTTTCCACTTAAAAAAAAGTCGCACATATTTTACAGATAAAGCCCTTCGTAAGGTGCGGGCGGTACTCGTGAGAACAAATTTTGTATTTCTTTAAGGCATGGGCTACCGGAATCCCTTCAATGAGTCTACTGGAACCTTTTTCAGTCAATCTGAGGGCTCCAACTACAACTAGAATTATTGATGCTCTCATGTGCCACAGTTTTGAGATTTCGATTTCAAGGTCCTTGTATTTGATAGTTTTTGGAAGATCTTCAAAAATACATTTACTGTCTGCAGGGACTGCCATATCAATAAAGAAATACATTTTATATTAGCGGTCTCCAATCACGATCTCTGGGCGATTAGCTTTGATTTTTCTGTCTGTGTGTATTGTGAAGTCCCTAACTCCGTAAGCGTGTCTGGGCGGTGTTCATACCAATTTCTTGCATTTTCCTTTTCGTAGAAGTTGCAGATTTTCCAGTGCAGATAATGGCCCACTCTATCATGCTGAGTTTTATATTCAGTGGGTGCTAACACCGTGCAACCTGATACAAGATGGTCAATTGTTTCTGGACATTTATCACAGAATCTGCATTTTGGGCTAACACATTGTTTCAGTATATATGCTTATTATTATTATTATTATCATTATTATTATTATTATTATTATTATTATTATTGTCCTCCCATAGTTTGTTCGAACGGCCATTATATCCTGCCAGTACATCATAAATAATGGACTATTCCGTTTTCAAAGAGGGGAAAAAACACTACTTGGTTTCAGAAAGAAAGAAGGAAAGTTAACGTCTGTTTCAGTGAAATAAAAAAGGTTATCAATTTTAATTTTTTTTCATTTGTACCCCCTTACTTCTTAAAATAATAACCAGCATTCAAATTTATGATCGTTATTGCAATAATCTGTTAAAGTTGTTACGCTCGAATATTTAACGATACGATAGGGGAATTTCTACAGATATTTTACTGTCGTAGAACTCGCCACGAGCTTACTCAATCGTTAATTTAAGAATTATGATCCATCAGAAAATTCAAATAGGATAACCGTCAAATTTTCACCGGGTAAAACTTGTTATTATTATTATTATTATTATTATTATTATTATTATTATTATTATTATTATTGTTGTTGTTGTTGTTGTTGTTGTTGTTGCCTTTGCTTTTTGTTACACAATTTGCCTCCAAGTTTCAACCAGATTTTTATATCAGATAAAGTTTCATACAATTGGGAAGAAAAAGTATGTAATTGTGGTCAATAGATGTAAGAAGTACTCACGAGTATGAGTTTTTGCGATTCACATATTTTACGGCTACCAGAAATCTTTTCAGCATATTTATTTGCTGCTTTTGATATCATTACCAAATCCCAATAACAACCGGTAATGTTGTTGTCTTGAGATGTCAACTTCTACTGATCTCTAACTGGAGATCCTTGTATTTACTTATAATTTGTTGTCTGTTATTGAAAGCAACTCTTTTTTTCAATCTCTCTCTCTCTCTCTTTCTCTCTCTCTCTCTCATTCCTCTCCTTTTGGCGATAGTTTTCTCCGCGTCTTTCAACAAATGTCCACTACTGTCAATTTTAAAAGCTATTTAATTGAAACATCGTTGACGTGATATGACATCACGAGTTTTGGTGATGATTGGTTGCTCTGAGAACAGGGGAAGTAACTCAAACATCGTACTCATTATATGCACATTTTTCTCTGAATCGAAAATGATCTGAGTTAGATAGATAGATAGATAGATAGATAGATAGATAGATAGATAGATAGATAGATTCGAAAATTATTAGATAGATAGATTTGAAAATTAATAGATAGATAGATAGATAGATAGATAGATAGATAGATTTGAAAATTATTAGACAGATTTGAAAATTAATAAATAGATAGATAGATTCGAAAATTATTAGATTGATAGATAGATTTGAAAATTAATAGATAGATAGATAGATAGATAGATAGATAGATAGATAGATAGATAGATAGATTTGAAAATTATTAGATAGACAGATTTGAAAATTAATAAATAGATAGATAGATCGATAGATAGATTCGAAAATTATTAGATAGATAGATAGATAGATTCGAAAATTAGATAGATAGATAGATAGATTTGAAAATTATTAGATAGACAAATAGATTTGAAAATTAATAGATAGATAGATAGATAGATAGATAGCCAGCCGTCTTAAACTTTCGTCTTCTTTGCGATACACTATCAAATTTGCATGTGACGGGATACATTTTCAAAATGGCAAAATTTATATATTTTTTAAAAATATTTTCAATCATAAAATAAAGAAAATAATTTGAATATCTAGAAAAAGTTTGTTTCAGATATACACTGCAACTTGGTTAGTGATATTATGTGGGAACACAATAATGTCTTTTGGGGAGTAATCAATTTTTTTCGTTTACTCCTAAAACCATCGTTAGTGATTGATATGAGTTGTGCTTTTTGAACTGGGTTGAGTTTCAAATCCAGTGGACGTTAATAGCCTGAGTGCGAGAATCAGCAAATTTTCTTTCTTCATTAATAAGGATACTAAGAAACTTGCCTGTAATTACATGAAGATCCTATTAAAAATATGCAGACAAAACTTGTTTAATTTATTTAATGAAACATATATATATATATATATATATATATATATATATATATATATATATATTCATATTGAGTTAAGAATTACGGACAAGGAAAATCTTGCGATTTTTTAATTTATTCTTACTTGTCCGTACATGTTTTCTTTTTGTGTATAGAAATTGTTTGCAGTGTTGGATTTCGCAAGCGCTTTCGGATAACACTTTAACAATTAATAAATCAATCAATCAATACATATATATATATATATGTCTATATGTAGACTGAAGCACCATGATCAGCTATGTCAAGTTCTGAAGCAGAGACGCCATCAAAATCCTGCTTTAACAAATTTCATCTGTCAGTGTGGGATTGTCACCCGCATTACGGCTTAAGAAAATACATAATGAAATATATCTTTCCATTACCTGAAAGGCACCATCCACTGCTAACTGTCATTTATCATTCACGATAGGCGACTTCATTATATTTGTGTATTTAGGCAGCAATACTTTTTTCATGCACATTTCATTGAATAAGACAGACAGTTTTAATATATATATATATATATATATATATATATATATATATATATATATATATTTGTGTATTTAGGCAGCAATACTTCTTTCATGCACATTTCATTGAATAAGACAGACAACTTTAATATATATATATATATATATATATATATATATATATATATATATATATATATATATATATATATGTGGCCTGACAATTGCGTCTAGCATGAAACAGACTGTTGCCTCTAAGTGTTGACTTCTATGTTCACTTTTATATTTACACTCTCATATATATATATATATATATATATATATATATATATATATATATATATATATGTTAAGAGAGAGAGAGAGAGAGAGATTCATAAATATTTTAAGCCTAACATTTAAAATGTATTTAAATAAAACTTGTCTAAAAAATATCGGAGATTTTAACGTGCTAATGATAATAATTCTTTTCTTTTTTATTGGTAAAGTCCAAGCGAAAATGCTTGTTTCAGTTTCCTATTTTCCGTTTCGAAAAAAAAAATTATGTCCAGACACTATTTCCTCTTTGTCTTTTATTTTTCTACTTTTACGAGAGCGCCATTTTGTAGAAAAGGCGTTTAATTTGCCTTGCTTCTTAATCACTGTCGCCACTTGTGTCACAGAATCACAAGAACTGAAGACTTTCAAAACAAATTTGTTGAAGACGCATAAAGGAATAACCAGTCTTTTAAATTCGTCTGTCTTTTTCTCTTTTGCTTCTCCTCTAGGCGAATAAATACTGCAATTTTTTTTGTTGTTCTTGTCATTATTATTATTTTCTTTGATATCTGGCGTTTACACATTTCTTTCCGGGTCCCGCCCAGGGACCTCAGGTTAGAAATGGTATCATGACACTTTCCACTGCACTTTCATATAAGTTTATCACTAACTTATCGGTGTCATTCAAGCTGTTATTTAGTGACTATAGGTTATACAACTCTTAAACTGACCGCAAATTGGTATACTTGCATATTTCTTCATAATTTACTATAATACAATCCAAAAACTTACTTAATATGTTCAATTCACGGACGCTCTCTTCGATGAGAAAAACTACTGGCAGATGCCATAGTTGTTTAATATTTACTGTTATTCGGTTCTTGTTTTTATTATACTGGCATTCTTATTTTTCTAAACTTTTAGAATCACTATTTTTTTTCGTAAAGTCATTCTACCAATTCTCACTGCTTGCTCGTCTACATGAGTCATTATATTTTCAAGATTGAATACATTTATTCCTATAGGAT
>OZ038480.1:18586453-18588953 GCA_964036315.1 Acanthosepion esculentum
CATAGCTATGCATGCAGACATTGCGATAATTACACAACATCACTTGGCGCTGGGCTTCCGAGATTGAAGTCTCTAGACAATTGTGAAAAGTTCCTTGATGTCATTAGCATCCATGATGAAGGCGAGGCTTCAAGTTGGAGAACATCGGCTGTGGATTGACCTGGAGAGGGATGGGCTCTGTCAGGTCTACTTGCTGAAGACACGCATATATGTGGAGGGAACTGGTCAGGTTTATCAGCTGCGCAATGATCCTACAACCACACCCGACCATGGAGCTGCTGCTGATGATGATTTATATCTTTAAATCTTTCATACCAGAGTTCATGCTAGACGACAAAATAAAAAAAAAATCCTTCTAAATGACTATGTTGCCTTTCAGGCTTTTAGTGGCTTTTAAAGGCAACTTTTATTTTACGAATCGTATGAAAATCTATGAGAGACAGTCCATCAGACGTACAACCTTTTCAAAATGGCTTCCTCCAAAACGTTACGCTTCGTGTCGAGTGGGAAAACGGTTTTTGAATCTTGAAGATGCAGAACACTAGAGGTGTATTTCGTTTAATATTTCTAAAGTTCTTGTGGTAAATATATTGTAAAACAGATGACTAAAAAAAAAAAAGAAAGATTATCATTCCATTGTCGCAAGGAAATTTCGCTTCACTATTTCCCCATCAGCATATAACGAAGTGGATTTTCTTTAGAGTGTTTCTGGCCTCAGGCTTGAAATGAGAGAGAGAGAGGGGGGATAGAGAGAAAGAGAGAGAGACTGGAAGGGAGGTAGTTGAGAGATGGAAATTTTTGCCAAGCTTTGCATTTCACATATCGTTTACTACTGAGTTCAATGTTCCCTGGGTGCCCAAATGTTGTAGTCTTCTGTTTAAACTGAGGCTAGTATGTATCAAAAATGGCAGACAATAATGACAGAACGGTGTCAATATTCCTGGTACAAATTATCAGTTTGATAAAGCATTATTCTGAACCAATCACTAAACATTACACAGTTTTAGTCTGAATAGTTAACATTTAGCACTCTGCATTATTAATATTAGTTCCCTTTCCACTGCATTCTTTTTCAAGGTCACTTAATTACAGTATCCTTATCGATAATTTCACTCGAAGTTGTTATGTTGGAGTTACCTCCTCCTTAATTCCCAAATTGTCACTAGGGGTCTCTCTCCCCATACTATAAATACTGGGCGACTTCTCGCCTCGT
Source organism: Acanthosepion esculentum (assembly GCA_964036315.1). Taxonomy (NCBI): domain Eukaryota; kingdom Metazoa; phylum Mollusca; class Cephalopoda; order Sepiida; family Sepiidae; genus Acanthosepion; species Acanthosepion esculentum. Next base: position 18,587,667 of record OZ038480.1, read on the forward strand.
CCTCTTTTTCCTTCAGGCCTCGTGCCGCATCCCACCTCGCGTGGAGGTGAGGTAAATCCTCTTTTTCACTTCTTCATTTCAGCGACTACAATGTAAGTACTCTTAGGAGATAGCGTTTCCCACTTGTGGGAAGACGCCATGAACATACACACATACTCGTACATACGGACATTCACCAAAATACGAACATTCACCAAAGAACAAACACCAATGTTACACACACACAAATGTTATTCTCCAATGTAAAATTGTTTTGTTTAATACACATATTTGTTTATATATATATATATATATATATATATATATATATATATATATATATATATATATATATCGGTCTTGTTTGTCGTGTTTATCTTCAGTTGGACTTAATTCAAGTCCGCCATTATCTTGTAGCTGGACCTTCTTCTAGCAGGAAATATAAACGCACGTGTTTTCTTTTCATCTTCACTCCCCGGTCCACTACAGTTACCATAGCGGGATATCACAACACAACTATGAAATTCAAACATACCATTGTTCAGTGATCCGAGTCACCAGGATAAGCTTTTTGTAATGCAAATGAAATCACATATAGAATGATAAAGTTTAAATAGTTTAATAAGTGACGTTACTGCTGGAAATTGACAATGTCTGGCTGCATAGCGGACGTGTTTTCAACATGTAAAGAAAGAGACATACTCAAGGAAAAGATACTTTAAAAAGATGAATTTCTGTTTCTTGTCTTCTTTGTAAGAAAGCACAAAACAAATTCATTGTACATAAAAGTTAGAAACGAATTGAAATAGGTCATTATACGGTGGATCTTTCAAATGAGTTTTCTTGGCGTTGTTACATCAGACGTTTCGACCGATGCATCCGTTGACCTTCCTCAGATTTCTGTCGCACATTAACTTTCGAACAGAATTTTTTATTTGATTCATGACGTAGGCGTTTCACAATAACTCCAGTTTCCTTCTCCGGGATTGTAACCGTTGTTTTCTTTCTTATTTCGTCGCTATGACTCCTTTGAGTAAGGAGTTTCAGTATCTCCTATACAGTGGAGTAATAGATAGCGGCTCAGATTGAGGAATCGGAGAGCAGGGTTCGAATTCCAGTCGAAGCCCTTACATTCAAATACGTGCTAATAGCCTTGGGAAGGGTATGAATCCTGTTTTTCTCCTCCCCAGTTATGTGCTAATAGCCTTGGGAAGGGTATGAATCCAATTTTCTCCTCCCCAGTAATAGCAGAACAAACCTGGTTTTATAGCCTTGGATGGCAACTGGTCTACCGCAGAAATGGCAACC
>OZ038480.1:18593953-18618953 GCA_964036315.1 Acanthosepion esculentum
CTTTCTTTGTCAGGCTTCTACTTCTTTCTTTCTTTCTTTCTTTCTTTCTGTCTTTCTTTCTTTCTTTCTTTCTTAAGCTTCTACTTCTTTCCTTCTTCTTTCCTTCTTCTTTCTTTGTCAGCCTTCTACTTCTTTCTTTCTTTCTTTCTTTCTTTCTTTCTTTCTTTCTGTCTTTCTTTCTTTCTTTCTTTCTTTCTTAAGCTTCTACTTCTTTCCTTCTTCTTTCCTTCTTCTTTCTTTGTCAGCCTTCTACTTCTTTCTTTCTTTCTTTCTTTCTTTCTTTCTTTCTGTCTTTCTTTCTTTCTTTCTTTCTTAAGCTTCTACTTCTTTCCTTCTTCTTTCCTTCTTCTTTCTTTGTCAGGCTTCTACTTCTTTCTTTCTTTCTTTCTTTCTTTCTGTCTTTCTTTCTTTCTTTCTTAAGCTTCTACTTCTTTCCTTCTTCTTTCCTTCTTCTTTCTTTGTCAGCCTTCTACTTCTTTCTTTCTTTCTTTCTTTCTTTCTTTCTTTCTGTCTTTCTTTCTTTCTTTCTTTCTTAAGCTTCTACTTCTTTCCTTCTTCTTTCCTTCTTCTTTCTTTGTCAGGCTTCTACTTCTTTCTTTCTTTCTTTCTTTCTTTCTTAAGCTTCTACTTCTTTCCTTCTTCTTTCCTTCTTCTTTCTTTGTCAGGCTTCTACTTCTTTCTTTCTTTCTTTCTTTCTTTCTGTCTTTCTTTCTTTCTTTCTTTCTTAAGCTTCTACTTCTTTCCTTCTTCTTTCCTTCTTCTTTCTTTGTCAGCCTTCTACTTCTTTCTTTCTTTCTTTCTTTCTTTCTTTCTTTCTTTCTGTCTTTCTTTCTTTCTTTCTTTCTTAAGCTTCTACTTCTTTCCTTCTTCTTTCCTTCTTCTTTCTTTGTCAGCCTTCTACTTCTTTCTTTCTTTCTTTCTTTCTTTCTTAAGCTTCTACTTCTTTCCTTCTTCTTTCCTTCTTCTTTCTTTGTCAGGCTTCTACTTCTTTCTTTCTTTCTTTCTTTCTTTCTGTCTTTCTTTCTTTCTTTCTTTCTTAAGCTTCTACTTCTTTCCTTCTTCTTTCCTTCTTCTTTCTTTGTCAGCCTTCTACTTCTTTCTTTCTTTCTTTCTTTCTTTCTTTCTTTCTGTCTTTCTTTCTTTCTTTCTTTCTTAAGCTTCTACTTCTTTCCTTCTTCTTTCCTTCTTCTTTCTTTGTCAGCCTTCTACTTCTTTCTTTCTTTCTTTCTTTCTTTCTTTCTGTCTTTCTTTCTTTCTTTCTTTCTTAAGCTTCTACTTCTTTCCTTCTTCTTTCCTTCTTCTTTCTTTGTCAGGCTTCTACTCCTTTCTTTCTTTCTTTCTTTCTTTCTTTCTTTCTTTCTTAACTGAATCCAACATAAAGAAGCTCGTTTGTTGTCAGCCATTGTTGGCATTGCCACAACAGAATCTACGGTTAGTTTTCCAACTTTTCATCGACCGAAATTTAAAAAAAACTATCGTGTCAGCATTATCATTTACAACGTATGTGATTTTTTTAATACTAATGTTCAACCAGTACAAGGCTCAAGAACCACTTAATGTAGAGCTTACTGTTTGGTGTTGTATGAGCGTAAGAAAAGGCAAGAACTGATGTTCATGGGGCGAGAAAAGAACAGTTAACAGTTAACCCTAGACTTGAAGAGGCCAAGATTATAGAAATTGGGGAAACATCCTACCCGGAGTCTGTTCCGGAAAGCAGCACTTCTTGGGAAGAAGTTGTCCGAAAGGAACTTCTTCCTTAATGGAATACGAAGTGAATGTGGATGATTCATCCTTGTGCACGTGACATGGTGGGTCCCAGTTGTAAAGGTCAGGGCTGGTGGGACTAAGGGATGTGGCACGTCAGAACACCTGCCATGGAAATAGTGATAGAGCTGCGAGAGGCTCGTGACGTTTCGTCTGCGGAAAGGGGTTGTTTGCTAGAACATAATTAAAAACTGACGAGGCCTCGTAGACGCTTCTGAACCCTATCAAGTCAAGATTTGAACGTCTTCTATTTCATGGGCCGAGCCGTTTCAATGAGAAAAGAATTGGTGCGATAACGGCGGTTGACGGGGAAATGTAGGCAAAGTTTGAAATTTGTTGGAACTTGAAATAAGGAAATTGCTTCTCAGAGGGTTGGCCACCACACAAAGGTTTGCTCTAGGATTTGAAAGAAAAGGATAACATAAGAGAAAAATGTATGGTGTGTTGTACGTAGAACGAGAAGAGGAAATAAAAGAAAGAACACAGTGGTGGACTTCACCACATTAATTTAACTTTGATAAGAAAACAGGACCCACGCAAGAAGAATAACCACAAGACATTGTTTTACATAGAATATACGTATATTAACAAGATGTACAATATCAAACAACGATGTGAAAGAAAGCATGCATTTAAGTAAGAAAGGTTGAATTAATCAAGAGTTGCCTCCCTTTGCAATTTAAGAGTTCAGTGAGAGATAATTATTTGGTTTAAAGTTCACTGGATAAATGTTCATGAATGTTTCATGATATGATTGTTCTTGTGATATTAATGTTGAAAAGTATTGTGTCAAAAGAAGTTTTTAATGAAGGTGTACAAATTATCATCAGCATGTGGGTGTGCGTGGGAGTGAGAAGGTTGGCGCGTGGTTAGAACTGGAGTTCCAACTGTCGTAGATTCGTTTAGCAGTTGAGGTCTCACTGTATTTAGTGTCCTCCCCACGAGGGACAGATGTGGCACAAGGCCGGGTTTAAAGTGGGGTACCCGAGCCCGTAGGCTCGGCCAAAAAATAGCCCGTAGATCCCGTATAAACGGGATCGGGCCGGTCAACCTCCCCGAACGAGGCTCTGCCCTTCGGCGGAGCCTCGTCCGAGTTCCTCTCTGCCCAAAGGCAGAGAGTTCCCCTCTGCCTCAGAGGCAGAGAGTTCGACCGAATAGCTGAGACGTCCAAAAAGGACTGGGTCTCACTTATTGAAATGAGAAAAATCTTGGCTTAAATAAGCGACTATAGGCTCTGATTCGTTGCGCGGGAAAATTATTCTTCACGTGCAAACGATCTGATTGGTTGGCATCAATCAATCAGCGAACGAGCTTTGGGGAGACTTAAGGAAGCTTCTGTGAGCCACTTCTCACAAAAGTGTACGAATTTGACTACTTAAAAAATAAAGCGATTCCAAAATTGTCGCATTACTGCGATTTGTAAATTGCCTGTAGAAAATGTATTAGTGATTTATTAGCCAATGATCGTTTGGCATTGTACATGTGATTTTGTGTTTGTATGTATATGGTCGGGTGTAAGTAGGTTCTCACAATTCTTCACCACATTAATTTAACTTTGATAAGAAAACAGCACTCACGCAAGAAGAATAACCACAATTCGTTTAGCAGTTGAGGTCTCACTAATTGATATGAGAACAATCTTGGCTTAAATAAGCGACTATAGGCTCTGATTCGTTGCGCGGGAAAAATTATTCCTCAAAAGCATCAACAAAAAATGATAATAATGTAATGACAAAAGTTCGTAGGTGTAGACTTTAAGAAAGCTTTATTCAACTGAGAATACAAGGTTCGTGTATAGTGTCCTTTTATAGTCCCAGTAAACAGAAATAGCTCTCCCAAAGAGGAGAGTAACAAAACAAGGGGAGACCACCCTTGATTATTCATAACAAATATATTGATATTTTAAGAAGGTAAGCAAAACGTAATGAACTGATTAACAGAAATATGAGGGGAACTCTAAAAAAATGGAAAAGAATGGATAGGCATTGAAAGCAACAAAGAAATTGCAAGTAAACAGAGGACGAAAGAGGAAGAACAGCCCAAGATATCGAAGGAAAATGAAAGGAAAGATGTTGGTAAAAAAATCAATAGAAAAATTTTAAAAAGAGTTATGAAAAAGTTTTGAAAAAAGTAAAAGGTAAAATGAATGCCCCCCCAAAAAAGAAATTAAAAATTGAAAAAAGAAATTAAAAAAATTAAACAAACAAACGAAAGGGAAAATTAAAAATGGAAATATAGCAAGAAATGAAGATTGAGGACATAAACGAAATTAAAATAAATAAATAAATCGAAACTAAAAACGAAGAAAAAAAAAGAAAAATTAAAATAAACATGAAAAATAAAAAACCGAAATTTAAGAAAAAAATTAAACAAAAACAAAAGGAAAAATAGAACGATAGAAACAAATAAAGAATGAGGAAAAAACGAAATTAAAATAAATCGAAACGAAAAACGAAATAAAAATGAAAATAGAACTATAAAAGCGAATAAAGAATGAGGAAAAAAACGAAATTAAAATAAATCGAAACGAAAAAAGAAAAAATAGAACTATAGAAACAAATAATGAATGAGGAAAAAAATGAAAAATTAAAATAAATAGAAACGAAAAACGAAAAAAGAAAAGAAAAATAGAACTATAGAAGCGAATAAAGAATGAGAAGAAAAAAACGAAATTAAAATAAATAAACCGAAACGAATAATAAAAAATGAAAAATACAAATATAGCAACAATTAACGAAGAAGGAAGTACAAAAAACAAAAAACAAAACAAAAACAGAATTTTTTTTTAAAATGAGAGAAATAATAGAAAAAAATAATATCGGAATGATATTGCCGAAGTAAATAAAAGTCAGATTAAAACGAATCGAAATGAAACGCCTGCTGTGAGGAGTAAGGTTGTTTCTTATTTCACATCTGTGTCAGTTGTCGGTATCCAAAAGCCGAATAAAAAGCAATGATCAACAAATACTGATTTTTCTCAACGGACCCTCATCACTTGGAAAATACGCATCAGCTTTTAAATGTTTTTCATTTAGTATATTCAAGTACAAAGTATAAGTTTAATAAAATCTCAAAGCAAAGGAAATAAAAATATAAAAACCAAACATAAACGACCGTACCACTCTACAAAGAAACGAAAGAATGATTTTTTTTATCTATTAATTTTACAAGTTTTAAGTGCCATCTTTCTTCAGGACGTAGGCGATCATCGCTTTTCACAATTTCTTTTTCCTTATTCTCTGGTAATTGCCATGCATCACTGGGAAAGATGGCGGAATGGTTTCCCGTTGCCTCCTCCATGGTTTTGTATTGAGGTTGTAATGAGCATCATCACACACATACATACATACATACATACACAAATTCAAATTATACAACAACAAGCATTCATTGGATAGAAATCAACGCTACTGTCTCATGCGACAATTTTGAAATCGCTATATTTTTGTATAGTAGATTTTGGGAGAATCAGCTCCCAGAAATCTCCCAAGAGCCTTCTCAGCTTAGTAAATAATTTCAGGAAATATCAGCTTTTAATTGGTCAATAAACACACAAGTGGGCGTTGCTCACGCGCAATATATTTTTCCAGTGCGTGACTAAGTCAAGTTTCCCGCCAGATTCTTTTGAGCCTGTCACGTGATTACATTAGCTATAAATAACAGACACGAATTCGCTCATTCTCTTTCTTCTCTCTTCTTGCTGCAAAATGTAGTCCCAGAGAATTATCGTCTTGACCATGCGGTCAGACGTTAAATAATATTTAACGCATTCACGTACGTACGAACTCTTACGAACTTCTCCAAAATACGAACATTCAGCAAAATACAAACGTTCACACACACACAAATGTTCACACACAAACACAATGTTAACTGTCTATGTGCTTTGTAATTGTTTTGTTTAATACATATATTTGTTTATATATATATCGGTTTTGTTTGTTTGTTTGTTTGTTTGTCTTCTTTGGACTTAAGTCCAATATTCTCATGAAGCTGGACCTTCTAGCAGGAAATATAAACGCACGTGTTTTCTTTTCATCTTCACCCACCGGTCCTCTACAAGGTCAATTACTATCTTAGGCTGACTAGAGATCCGATTTTAACCTACTATTTAACCTATAGCTGGGGGGAAGACGGATTCATGCTTTTCACAACAGTATTTACTCAACTTTAGATGAGGTTACAAAACATAGCTTTTATACAATGTCTCTATGTAAGATTCTAACGAACGATGGGCGACTAGAATTAATTTTGGTTTGTTTGTTTTGTTTTACGGCATATCAAACTAAATGGGTTATTTAATGCCGAGTAGATTTTTACTACTGGTAATATTTTTTTGCAAAAAAATTATTGTTGGTAATATTTTTTCAAAAATGTATTGCTTGTAATAATTTTCCTTCAATAATTCATTGCTAGTAATAATTTTTTATAAAAAAGTATTGCTGGTATTAAAACCTATTTTTACACTTTCATAATGCTTTGACCCCATTTTGGGGGTTAAATATTTGCCCATAGCTGGGACACTAACAGCTGCTACCAACACGGGTCAGGGTGGACCTGGGAACACCAGCAATTAAAAGATGGTTCCACGCTCCTCAAAATCTCCCGATCAGACGCCTTGCTGTTGAACATAGTTTATCGTCTTGCCCAGGACGCGGATGTAGTTTGTCGTCTAACCCAGAAGGCGGACGTAGTTTATCGTCTTACCGAGGACGCGGACGTAGTTTATCGTCTTACCCAGGACGCGGACGTAGTTTATCGTCTTACCCAGGACGTGGATGCAGTTTATCGTCGTACCCAGGACTCGACTATGAGACGATAAAAAAAACGACAAAGAGTAATGTATGGAAAGAAAAGAAAAAGAATTAATATTTTAGAAGCAGAATTGTAATTTTCCTCGTGCAACCCTAGGCATACCAAACTACTTCAGCATAAACGGGAATGACTCAGCATGGGTTTACACAAAAGCTTTTGAAAAGGTACAGCACAAGGATTTAATTGAACAGCTAGAAAAAGATTAACTGATACTGGGAACAAAACGCTTGCATACGCATAGAAAATGAATTGAATAGCTACACAAAAATAGAAAGAGACGTGTGACAAGGATGCATCTTCTCTCCGGATTTATTGAACCTCTACAGCGATGCTATCCTAAGGGAACTAGAGATCCTACCAGGATTTATTATAGGTGTGCGTAATCTGAACAATATAAGATACGCAGATGACACTGTGTTGATGGCCGACTCGGAAAGGATGCTACAGGACATCCTAGACAACGCAGTAGAAGAAAACGTGAAAAAAAAATGATCTACCATCATTTTCAAGAAAACAGAAAGTCTGCTCATCTGCAAAAAAAAAAAAAAAAACAGCCCAAGATTCGACTTATAAATAAAAGATGTCAGTATCAAGATGGGAAGCGTTTTAATAAAGAATGGAAAAATTAACACCGAAATCCGAACACGCTTTGGACGAGCGAAAGATGCTTTCCAAAAGCTAAGCAAAGTGCTGAGAAACGGAAAATGACAATGTTAGAAACAAAAAACAGTGCTGGATTACTATGTGATATCAATACTCTTCTATGGCGATGAATGCTGTATTCTCTCCATACGGATGAGAAAACTAGGGTCGGCAGAAATGTGGTATTTCTACAGAAGTATACTGAAAATTCCACGCAATAAGGAAGTCTTAAAGAATACAGCAACAGTAAGAACACTTAGAATCAGGAAAAGACAGCTGGAATTTCTTGGACACTTAGTGTGAAAGGAGGGCTTCGAAAACTTAATCTCCATAGGGCATACTGAGCGCAGCCGACACAGAGGAAGGCGGCGAGTCACTTACTTGACGAGCTAGTGTGATTGGGTGGCAAAGCGATAGTCTCTGATACGTGAGAAAAACTGCTAAGGGCTACAAGGGGTAGGAAGCTGTGGAAAGCCATGACCGTCTTCAGGGACGCGGCGCATAAAAGAAAAAGAAGAATGGTTGGCCATTATTACTGGGTAGTAATTTTGACCCTTACTGCGTGCCTAACACTTGTAGACTTGCGCACAATTAAGCTTAGTTTTAAAAATGAGAAAAGTTTCATAGGAGTTTAAAGCGGGTTTATCGATTAATAATAGCGAGTTTGATCGTTAATAACTGTGATCTTGCAACTGATCTCAACTAAGCTTTCGAAATAACTGTGCCTTATCTGGCCTTCATTTTAGAGGGAAGAAAGAATGACAGTTATAATAATGAAAGAATATAGAATGAAGCAAAGATATATAGAATAAATTATAATGATGAATAAAATACAGTATGAAGGAAAAATACTGAATGAATTATAATGATGAAGGAAATACGGAATGAATGAAGGAAATATACAATTAATTATAAAGATGGAGTAAATGCAGAATGATGGAAAGAAATACAGAATGAATGAATAATAGCTGTATAAAATGTTGCAAAAAAGAACATAAGAAAACATAATTTCTCGGAAGAAAGAAAAGAAGAATGAAAAATTAATCTGAGCGAAAAGTAAAAATAGTGATTGAAAAATAAGTTATAGATGCAGTGTTTAGAAGTTTGGAACGCTAAAGTAAAAAAAAAGAAGAAAAAAATCTGCCTTCATTTCTTTTCCGTTTTTTTTTTCTTTATCTCTTCCTCTGTTTATTCTCTTGTAATTCTTTTTCTCTTTTCTTATCTTGTTTCAATCTTTCTTTTTTCAACCTGCCTATTTAGGCATTTACTTTCTTTTTATGTATTTTTTATGTTAATTATTAAGGCGGTGTTTCTTTTGCGATCGTTTTTAGAGTTTTTGTTGCTCAGTGTAAAACGAAACAAGGTAAATTGCTGCCACAATGTTCTTTGTCTCTTTTAGGAATTTCTTCCTTCTGCTTGTTGGCATTTTATACAGATGATTTTTTTTTGGTTTCTTTACTTTGCCAAAAAAACTTGCCAAACGGACCCCACCCTACTGTTTCTTGCTATTTTTTTTAAGAAAAAAAAACCCTTTCCATTTGTTTGATTATATATTTTTGTATGTGTTTGTCTATTTTCCTTTCATCTTCTCCTCGTTTCCCTGAACTCAATTTTGGTGCCTCGATACGCAACTACGACGAAAAAGCACCCAGAAAAATCTGACAATTTCATTATCACTTTGGAACGCCAAAAGGGATACTAATGAAGGTAATTGTGTAATAGTAAAACAGAGACTACGGGGGAGGGGGATGAAAAAAAAGAAGAAAGTGACAAAAAGTGAAAGTAGAAAAAATGTCGATAAAATTAAAGAAAGTGAGAGAAAAGAGATCATAAAGGTGATACAAAAACAGAAGAAAGAAAAGACGAAAAAAACATGAACAAAGATAATTCGATATATACATTTGAAAGTCACAAATTCAAATGGAAAGAAAAATTAAGGTAATTAAGAGACAAAGAAGAGTTAAAAAGTCTAAGGAATATATATATATATATATATATATATATATATATATATATATATATATATATATATATATATATAAAACAGAAGATGTCTGTCTGCCTGTCTGTGGGATACATTTTCTCTCGAGATTCAGCGAATCGATTTTGACCAAACTTGGCTTCTACATCGCACAATGTAAGAGATAGGTTCTCAGCTTTAAAAAAATCGATAATTTTTAAAAAATCAATAATCGATGAAAACAGTCAGAAATTGATAAATTCAACTTTTTCCTTCGATTTCGTTCAAACTCGGTATGTAGGTTACTCACATCATGACAAGCTCAACGATACCTAATTTTTATTTCTACGCCACCGCGTTTAGCAAGAAATTGCGGAAAACGAAAAATCGATTTCAACACAAATTTTAAGCTAAAACTCCCTCAATTTTCAAGCAGTCTAATACAAACTTCATTCAATTGTACCCAACAATAAGTTGATTGTTTAACAGTCATTTCATTTGAAAACTGAGTCCACCCATATAGTGAAAAACCGCGTAAATAGCGAAAAATGGAGACTTTTACTGGTTTCTTATTATTCGTTGATCTTTCAACCACTTTTCCTCAAACTTAACAATTACTTTATAAATGTATCCTCTTTTACATCCCTGGTAGCATACTGACAAATTGAATTTCAAAAAACTTCAAAATAATTGTGGTCTGAAGTGGGTCTTCATGTTGCCTCTTTTACCCCTTCATGTTCTCGACTAACGTCGATTGAATAAATACAGACTACTTCTGTTATATCAGTAACTGCATTAATTCAAAATTAATTGAAAATAGACTCTGTTACATATAAACATGATGCTGTTTTTGCTCCATTCTAATTGAACACTTTTTTCTGATCGACCAGCTGGGTATGGCTGCTAGTACTAATATCATTTTCAAATATATACTTTTTTAAATGTCATATCACGTAAGAGGGTAGCGGATTATGGCTTTCCACGCAATTCTTTCTTTTCTACGAATTGCCACATATTCTTTGTAAAATATAGTGAAGTTGTTTCTCTTTGCCTTCTCCACGTTTTTTTAATTCGCAATAGTCCATCTACTTTGGTCAGTAATTTTCCTTGATGTAACTTTGATTGAAGACCAAAGTTCTTTGTTTAAGATTTTTTTATTTAACTAACATTTTTCGGCAACACGCTGATGCGCGCTGAAATCATTATATTATTTACTATTGTTGAAGTTATCGCTTATATTGTTTTCAAGATTTACAAAATCTACGTTTCGTTCCATTTCGCAAACCAATCGATGAAATGTGAATAAGCTGATTTGTTTGGAAAAACATACTTTGAAAAGATCCTAATTCAAGGTGTAATAATTTCTTTAATTTTATAGGATTTCATGGTAAACAATATTTCTTAAGAAAACTTATTTTTCCTTTTTCTTTTTAAACAGGGCAGAATAAGGTCTTAGGATGTCGTACTCTTGAGCATACAACATACAACTGGTCATGCGTAAATATTTTTTCTGGATCCAAATTCCAACTCTTTGAAGGATTTGTTTTTAGTTCTCGCAAATGCAAGTGAATGGAAACTGGATTCTTGTTTAAAATAATTGGTGTTTGCAAAGTTACGAAAACACCTAAAAAAAGTAGTAAAAACCGAGTGGTTTTCGTTCGAAAACAATTGATTTCTGTTAGTTTAGGCAGCTTAGGTAAAGCTATATTAAAAAAATTTAGATCGTTTTCTTTGATTCTGAGGAAATTTTAAAATAATGTGTCCAGTGTCTTCTGATCTCATTCAGAGTTAATAAGCCTTTATCGAAGAATGATAAGGCCAAAAGGATTGTGTCTAAGAGCAATCATTGTGTTTCTTTCGTGGTTTTTCAAACGTCGTTATATAGTTTTTTTTCTTCAAGTGTCGTGTCTTCACGAGTCACTTTTTATTGCTTAACATATTTGATGTTAGTTACTAAATTAAATGAAATTTTATTACTGTTGATTTTTATGGTTAAATTTCTAGTTTTTATTTTCCACTATCTATCTATCTATCTATGTCTATCTCTCTCTCTCTCTCTCTCTCTCTCTCTCTCTCTCTCTATATATATATATATATATATATATATATATATATATATATACGAGGGTCATTCAATAAATAAGTTGAATTTTTCGGTATAAGGACTTCTAATACAGATAGAAGCTTACTCTTTTTTATTTTGTTTTACTTCTTTTTCACATGGATTTAATTTCTTTTGCAGATTAAAAAAAAACTTTGAGACTTTTGGCGATTAACAAAGATGGCCGACCAAGAAGCATGCTCCAGAATTGAACAGCGGTCAGTTATCAAGTTTTTGGTTACTGAAGGGTGCAAACCAGTTGAAATTCATAGGAGAATGTCAACTGTGTATGGGGCCACATGTTTCAGCCAAAAAATGTCTACAAGTGGGCTAGATTGCTTAAAGAAGGACGGAGCAGCGTTGAGGATGAAGACAGGTGTGGGAGGCCTACAGAAGGTGATCGAATCAGTCAATGACCTCATTCAGTCTGACAGAAGGGTGAGAGTGGATGACATTGCAAGGACTTTGAGCTTATCTGTTGGGACAAACACAGGGGTCATCAGTCAGAAGGAGTCATCTTGCATCATGACAACGCAAGGCCTCACACAGCAGCACAAAAGGTGCAGACCATCAACGAGCTGGGCTTGGAAGTGCTCCCTCATCCCCCTTACAGCCCAGACCTTGCCCCTTCAAACTTTCACCTGTTTGGTCCCTTGAAAGCGTTCACGAGAGGCACGAAGTTTAAAAGTGACGATGAAGTCAAAAGTGTTGTGAGCGACTGGCTGAGACATCGGTCCAAAGATTTTTACGCTGAGGGAATACAGAAGCTTGTGCACAGATGGGAAAATGTGTGACAGTGATGGGAGACTACGTTGAAAATAAGAAGAAAAGTAAGCTTCTATCTGTACTAGAAGTCCTTATACCGAAAAATTCAACTTATTTATTGAATGACCCTCGTATATATATATATATATATATATATATATCAATTATGTAGTGCGTGTTCAATTTATATAACGTAAATCATTCATACGAAAAACATATATATATATATATATATATATATATATATATATATATATATATATATATATATATATATATATTAATAAAAATAATTTTAAGATGTTCTATACCTATGGGATAAAGTGCTTAATATCAAAGATAGAGCGTATATTATATATATATATATATATATATATATATATATATATATATATATATATATATATATATATGATAAATATATAGTTTTAAGGTATGCTATATTTTGAAGTTGAAGTTGTCAATACCAGGGATAGAGTTTATGCAAAAATACATATAAAAGTGAACATTGAAGACAGCATGCTTAAATGCAATTTTCTGGCCCAAAGATTGCGTTTGAGCATGAAACAGATAGTCACTGCTGGGATTTGGCCTCAATGTCCAATAGGTTTCATTTGAGAAGTTAAACCAAAGGAAAATTGTACCTCAAACATCCCTTTTTTCATCTAGCATCAAAAATAGGTAATTAAACAAAGAGTTAATGAGGAATGTTAATGCGATTAATGGCGAAATTGTTTCGCTAACAAGACTTAATGAGGCATTAACTTACTATCAATTCCTTGAATAACACGATCCTTATATATGAATTGTTGTCAAATGAAATTGATGATTCTGGCCAGAGTACTTTCAACGATTAAATGTAGCCGTCTCTTCTACTCCAATAGCTTCATATCTCGCACCTCTCCCCTGTGGAACTCCCTTCCCTTTTCCTGTTTCTCTGATAGCTATAATTCCAACTATCCAAATGTAATGTCAAGAGGATCGTTCGGTTGGCAAGGTCGAATTTACTGTTTATAAACTTCAATCTTCCATGAATCTTTCACGTACATTCATAACTACTCATGGCGTATCAAATGTAAACAAATGACGTCACACATTATGTAAATTCAACCTAGCCAACCGAACGCTCCTCTGTGGCCAAATTAAAGGCCCGTCAAGCTAAATGACGGTACCGTATAGGATACAGGTTCGAATCCTGTCGGAGGACGAAAATTTTCTATGAAAATGTCTCGGATATTCAGGCCGGTAAATGTTATTGAATACTGTTTATTATAAACAGAGCATTTACTTAAATACTTGTATCTATAAAAAGAATGTTAAACATAAAAATGTCTTAAATAATTGTCGGACTTTGTCCATTTCATAATATATATATATATATATATATATATATATATATATATATATATATATATATATATATTCTCGTTCGCTATTCGTTAAAGAACTTAACAACGTAAAACAATCACTAGGTAATAACGGTTTTCTGCATTAACTCATAAATCACCAAATTAGACTTTTTTTTCTAAGGTAATCAGTACCAACACTGAACATATAGATAAAAACCGAAACGTTAACATTTTCTATAAAAATCAAATGCACAGTAACTATAAGCAGGATGGATCTTCCCGTAGAAACATTAGAAAGAAATATACAGCCGACAAAAACAAGAAAATTCAATTAATTATCCACTATAAAAATCAAACAACAATAACTCACCTGCAAGATCCAAATTACAGATAATCAATATTATTTATGAATTCACATGCTCCTTAAAGAACTGTGTTTCTGAACAAACCAAATTCATGAATAATTATATTGGATATACTACAACATGCCTAACAAGGAGACTCGCGTTACTTCACACTGACTATAGCTCAATTAGGTCTCATTTAAATATACATGGAGACCTACCAAACTCTATCCACAATGTATTCGTTGATAATGCAAATGGCTAAAAATAATGGAAGCATTATTAATAAAATAGAAAAAGCCAACATTCAATAATATCAGCTATGAACACGGCCACAATGTGCTGACAGGGTTTTAAAATAAAACATTCCTATAATCCTCGATACATACATAAATGTCCATAGATTCACTTCAAAGTAAAAATAAAAATCATCCTTGATAACGGCTAAAAGTATAGCCGAAAGCGCTCGGAGATACAAAACATTCGGAAAATTTCTGCATAATTTATGAAGAAAAAATAAGAACATAAGAAACGTGAAATAAAAAAAAGTTAACCACGGTACCCTGTCAGTCATTTTTAACGACATTTGTATAAAAGATGGATTGCTGCCTAAATTATATATATATATATATATATATATATATATATATATATATATATATATATATATTGAGTGATAGATAAAGATGATATCAGAACTTTATAAACAGATACGCTTGGAAAATACCTCTATATAGATACAGGGAAACAACACAATATATATATATATATATATATATATATATATATATATATATATATATATATATATATATATATATATATATATATATATATATATAATTTAAATAAAAACAGATTGCTTTAAGGTTCCATATAATAAATTATTTCACCACAGCCCTTTTAAAGGACGGCGGATCATCAGATTTATTTCCAAATAAATCTGATGATCCACTGTCCTTTAAAAGGGCCGTGGTGAAATAATTTATTATATGGAACCTTAATGTAATCTGTCTTTATTTAAATTATTAGCTCTGATTTACATTGAGCTCTCTGGATTCGATCCTCATTGGGTCTTCCCATACGGATTACCTAGTTTTTACTAAACTATATATATATATATATATATATATATATATATATATATATATGTATTGAATAAAAATTTTTATTATGTTCTTAAAATTTAATAATCTTACCATAGTATATTACAAAGCCGAAAAAGGAATGCAGACTAGAAATGTAGTCTTACGTCAAATACAGAACTCTTGCCACCTAAATAAACAAAAAGTAATCTCTGGGAATTATGCAATTTTTTCAGCTACCAAGTTGACTCCGAAGGACACTTTTATAGAATCACTTCAAATTGTATTTTAATGTGCAGTGAATTATAAGAAAAACACATGTTAATACGTGGGATAATATTATCAACAATATTTACATACTTCATTGGTGGCTCTATTCGCCTGAATTTATATAAAGGGTATTTTCCGGCTTTACACATAAAATCCCCTCAACTCTCTCTCTCTCTCACACTCACTCACACACACACACACACACACACACACACACACACACACACACACACACACACACACAAAGCTTTAAAACGTACTTAACAAGGAATGCAAGTGTAAATTAGCCGAAACACACCTTCTAAATTACAAGAAGATATTATGTGCTTATTTTCTTTCTTTTTTTCACAAATGCGTACCTCAGTCTTAAAACCTGTTTCACTTGGATGCAATGACATTAGTGAGTTCTTTAACGGTAAATCAGAAAGTAGTTGGTAGGCGGGAAGGTTGTTCTGGAGGAAATTAGATGTGACGAGATGATCTGATGAGACAAGAAACATTCTGGGGCCATAACAAATCAGCCTTGGTTTCTCCCATCTGACACACCGCTTCTATTTGAGAAGAGCGATTACTTCTCTCTTATAATCATGCAAACACAGCTTTTTGAATGGCCGAACATGAAGTCCTATTCCGGAATTAAGAAAATATTAATATCTTTATCAGTGTTTTGTGCAAATACTTTACTTAAGATTTCTTCATCTTCAAGTTTT
Organism: Acanthosepion esculentum; assembly: GCA_964036315.1. NCBI lineage: Eukaryota > Metazoa > Mollusca > Cephalopoda > Sepiida > Sepiidae > Acanthosepion > Acanthosepion esculentum. The sequence goes on from OZ038480.1 coordinate 18,609,759, forward strand.
GTTTCTATGACATGAGTTGCTTTGTTCTGCTGTGGGTTCATTCATATTCGTCTTGAAGAGACGAAGACCACGTAAATTTTTAATGTGGAATCGTTGGTTCTTCATAGAAAGACGTTCCATCTTTGGGTGTTATATGGAATTATCTGACGATCAAGATATATACCTAGAGTAATACACGGATTTATTTGCCCGTTTTTTTATCATTTGATTCAAACTTGTCAACCTGAATGTTCATAATCTTGACCCGAGAATCAAAAACAGGATGTATTTGCACTATCTACATTATTTGGACTATTGTCCTCATCTTTGTCGCCAAGGCACATGGCACAGTGGATAAAGGCGTTAGTTAGATCCAGTGACAGGACCCACAGAGTGTGAGTTCAATACCCGGTTAAGGCAGTGGAGAACTCGGAGAGGGGAATTAAGAGGAGATAACTGATAACTGACATCCATTAAACATGGCACGTGGAACTAGAACAGTGAACGAAATAAGGGTTCAGTTCGACATTCCAACCACCTGAAAAAGCATACAACGGCCGAAACGTTGTAATAAATATGGCAACAAACATGACGAATAATGTAAATAGTGTACACAATACCTCATCTCAGAAATATAGACAGATACTGAAGGGCCGAAACGTTGTAATGAATATGGCAACAAAGATGACGACAATAGTCCGAATGATGTAAATAGTGTACATATATACCTCATTTCAGAAATATAGACAGATACTGAAAGGCCGAAACATTGTAATAAATATGGCGACAAATATGAGGACAATAGTCAGAAATATAGACAGATACAGGATGTATTTGATACATAAAAAATTGTCTACAGTCTTGACGAAGCATTTCCTTATCTCAATAGGATATTTATTGTTCTTCACACATGATTTTTATACAGACACGTTCCACAAATTTGTCAAACTTCGTAAAGATCACAGAGCCGATTCAACAAAGTGTTAACAAAAACATCGCATAATAATTGAATACAAGTAGATTTTTATGCTGAAGTCCGACGAAAACAATGCTCAAGAAGTAAAGTGTTATTGTTAGAATTGTTATCATGAATGATGTGTGGGATTTGAATGAAAGGCATACGTAGAAATTGGAGGATATGAGGATAAGGGTGATAGATAACGATTGACGCTTGACTTGATGAGATTACGAATGTAATTTTCAGGGAAGTATTCCCGCCCGAGTCTTTTACAGAAACGAATAGGATAGGGGTACATTTGTTGGATAGGATAGTGGTACTTTTGTTGGATAGGATAGGGGTACTTTTGTTGGATAGAATAGGGGTACTTTTGTTGGATAGGATAGGGGTAAATTTGTTGGATAGGATAGGGGTACTTTTGTTGGATAGAATAGGGGTACTTTTGTTGGATAGGATAGGGATACTTTTGTTGGATAGAATAGGGGTACTTTTGTTGGATATGATAGGGGTACTTTTACTGAATAGGATAGGGATGCTTTTGTTGGATAGGAAAAGGGTAATTTTGCTCGATAGGATAGGGATACTTTTAATGTATAGGATAGGGATACTTTTGTTGGATAGGATAGGGGTACTTTTGTTGGATAGAATAGGGGTACTTTTGTTGGATAGGATAGGGGTAATTTTGTTGGATCGGATAGTGGTACTTTTGCTGGATAGGACATGGATACTTTTACTGAATAGGTTAGGTATACTTTTGTTGGATAGGATAGGGGTACTTTTTCTGGATTGGGTATGGGTACTTTTGTACATCACCCTAATGGTAATGTGAATATTATACATTTCCTTATATGGCATTCATTGATCGAGCAGCCATTATTACTGTCGGTTGAAATTTATAAAAAGTTTCGCTTAAAACACTTTTTTCAGGAAAACAGATTTTCAACGTCCAGACTTTTTCCGTATTAATGGAGTTTTCCTTCCTAACCATTTTTTACAGGTAGTGTGGAATGTCAACATCTTGATTATGATATTATTTTCTATTGGAGTTCCATGGGATATCCATTTTAGGTATTGCTGTAGTTAAAATCCTCATGTAATGTGGTTTCTGTTATTTGGTACAGTTCTTTGTTTGCTATTCAGTAGTGCCAGTTCACAAGGTTCGAACGAGTGTGATGATCGACAAGACACACAGGCTTCACTCGTTCAAAGTCATTTTTTACAATTGATCTGAGGAAGCGGTTGTATACAGCTGACAGCTTAGATATTTCTGAACAGGTTTGGCACCACGCATGACATCCATCTGAAAGTTTCGATTTGCCTCGACTATTTAAGAACATGTCTTGAATTTTCAGACTGATGTTTTGGTAGCTGTCTATATTTCTGAGATGAGATATTATGTACAATATTTACATCATTCGGACTAATGTCCTCATCTTTGTCGCCATATTTATTACAATGTTTCGGCCATTGTGCGCTCAGGTCTTCTTCAGGTGGTTGGAATGTCGAACTGAACGCTTTATTTCGCTCACTGGCGTAGACTGTTCTAGTTCCACGTGCCATTTTTAATGGATGTCAGTTATTAACAGGAGATAAATGATGTACTGACATCCAATATACATGGCACGTGGAACCAGAACAGTCTACCCCAGTGAGCGAAATAAAGGGTTCAGTTCGACATTCCAACCACCTGAAGAAGGCCGGAGCGTACAACGGCCGAAATGTTGTAATAAATATGGCGACAAAGATGAGGACAATAGTCACTGACATATATACATATATATATATAAATTATCAAATTCTCCTAATAATTTCATATGTATATCATTGCTTGAACCGGCTTCTAATGCTCTGGAGTGAGCGGCATGGTGATAGTAGTCGTGGCTCCAGGGGACACAGTCCTATGGTTAAAATGAATCTCAGTAGAGTTCCACCACGGAATATGTGAGCGATCGGCGCTATATTGAGTCTGATTTGCTACCTCTGCGTCACCGAGGCCCGTTAGCGCAGTTGGTATGGTGTTTGCATGACAGTCTAACTGTTAGGGTTTCAATTCTCGGTAGTGGATGCGCACTGCTGGTGAGCCCAAATGTAGGACGAAACGGTCGTTCAGTGCGTTCTGCATTCTGTCGAGGTTTTAGACTTGAAGAATTACATAAATATAATTATCAAATTCTCTTATTATATATATATTTATATAGATAGATAGTTGTGCATTTAGGCAGAAATTCCTCTTTTATACAAATTTCGTTAAAAATGACTGACAGGGTACCGTGGTTAAGTTTTTTTTTATTTCATGTTTCTCATGTTCATTATTTTTTCTTCATAAATTATGCAAAAATTTTCAGAATGTTCTGTATCTCCGAGCGCTTTCGGCTATACGTTTTTTTTTTTTACTTTGAACTGAATGTATGGATTTTTATGTATGTACCTAGAGTTATAGCAGTGTTTTATTTTCCAAACACGGTCAGCACATTGTGGCCGTGTTCCTAGTTGATATTGAATGTTGGCTTTTTCTTTTTTATTATTATTGCTTCCATTAGTTTTAGCCATGTGGATGAGGCTTTTATTTGCATTATCAACAAGTATGTTGTGGATGGAGTTTGATAGGTCACCATGTGTATTTAAATGAGACCGAATTGAGCTATGGTCTGAGAGATGTAACCCGATATATAAGTCTCAAAATGTTTGCCTGTATGTTTGTATATGTTTGTGTGTGTGATCGGAGGTTGTTTATGCATTTCAACTATTTTCATCCGAATTTGATGAAATTTTTTTGTTTCATAGATAATTCTTCAGTGCCGGTTTTCAGTCCAAATTGTTGGCGACGATGGCTCTCCACTACTTCCTGTCCATTATAACTCTCAGCAACGTTTTACTATTTACTATCTGTTTTTGGATATATATTATATATATTTCATAAAAATTTTAATAAAACCAAATAGTTTAAATTGATACAATAATATTATTATTATACTGTTCGCTTTTCAGGGCCACCACTCCGCATTCAAATAGTTAAGCAATTTGAGGGGGTGTCTCAGTCGCACCCAAATGTTGTTACTAATATTGATTTTCGGGTGGGATGACATTAAACTTAAACTGCTCCAACTGAACGGCAAATATTCCCAGTAATGAAAGACACGGTCGAAGACGGGTTAAACTGCTAATATATATATTATATATATATATATATATATATATATATATATATATATATATATATAATACACACACACACACACACACATATATATATATATATATATATATATATATATATATATATATATAATACACACACACACACACACACACATATATATATATATATAATACACACACACACACACACACACACATATATATATATAGTAGTTCAACACTCTTATCTGTGTACATAATTTTCTAATTTCTTCAGTAAAATTCAATAGCTTTAACGACTTTCAAGCTTTTCACGCTTTAATAGGCGGCAAAAGGCCATCGGATTTAATGCTTTTGAATCCATCACTTAACATTTTTTAGCCAGGTTTCTTATCTTTATTTTTGCTTTCTTGTTTATTTTTTTTTTACTTCACTTTCTTTCTGCGCCCTCCTTGTCCACCGAGTATTCTTTCTTTCTTTCTTTCTTCCTTTTTTTCTTTCTTCCTTCCTTTCTTCCTTTGTTTCTTTCTTTCTTTCCTTCTTCCTTCCTTTCTTTCTTTCTTTCTTCCTTCCTTTCTTTCTTTCTTTCTTCCTTTCTTTCTTTCTTCCTTTCTTTCTTTCTTTCTTTCTTTCTTCCTTCCTTTCTTTCCTTCTTCCTTCCTTTCTTTCTTTCTTTCTTCCTTCCTTTCTTTCTTTCTTTCTTCCTTTCTTTCTTTCTTCCTTTCTTTCTTTCTTTCTTCCTTCCTTTCTTTCCTTCTTCCTTCCTTTCTTTCTTTCTTTCTTCCTTCCTTTCTTTCTTTCTTTCTTCCTTTCTTTCTTTCTTTCTTTCTTCCTTCCTTTCTTCCTTTGTTTCTTTCTTTCTTCCATTCTTTCTTTCTTCTCAGTCTGTTCATATATTTCTTTCTTTCTTTATTTCTATTCACCTCTACTTACTCTGTTCATAACTATCTTCTTTCTTTCTTTCTTTCTTTCTTCCTTTCTTTCTTTCTTCCTTCCTTTCTTCCTTTGTTTCTTTCTTTCTTCCATTCTTTCTTTCTTCTCAGTCTGTTCATATATTTCTTTCTTTATTTATTCCTATTCACCTCTACTTACTCTGTTCATAACTATGTTCTTTCTTTCTGTCTTTCTTTCTTTCTTTCTTTCTTTCTTTCTTTCATCCATTCTTTCTTTCTTCTCAGTCTGTTCATATATTTCTTTCTTTCTTTATTTCTATTCACCTCTACTTACTCTGTTTGTAACTATCTTTTTTCTTTCTTTCTTTCTTTCTTTCTTTCTCAGTCTGTTCATATATTTCTTTCTTTCTTTATTTCTATTCACCTCTACTTACTCTGTTCATAACTATCTTTTTTCTTTCTTTCTTTTTTCTTTTTTCTTTCTTTCTTTCTTTCTTTCTTTCTTTCTTTCTTTCTTTCTAAACCAACCAATTTGTAGTGTAGCAAGAACCTGAATCGATTGCAATAAAAGAACAAACTTTAGGTCATATAATTTTGTGAGACCTAATCTATCTATCTATCTATCTATCTATCTATCTATCTATCTATTGATATATATATATATATATATATATATATATATATATATATATATATATATATATATATATATATATATATATATTGTCATCAGGAGACAGGCTGTTTCGCAGTATTAGTCACTGTTTAAAAACTCACACTACCCCAGGAGCTCAAACGAAATAATTTTTCAGGATCATATATGTATGTATGTATAATGAAATGGATTAAGTCCGACAATTATTTAATACATTTTGTGTTTATATGTTTATTTTTAGAGATACAATTTATTTAACTAAATATTTTTTAATTAACAGGAATTCATACTTTGCTAACCAGTTGCTTCTTTGTAGGTGAATGGTATACCACGTCAGATCAAATGGCGGTTTTCGTAAAGGTTATATTCGTCTCGGAAATGTGATAAAAAGGTTTAATTAAAAACCAGCGCACATTCTTAAAAAAAATTGCATCTATAAAAATAATGTATAACCAGAATATATACATATATATATATATATATATATATATATATACATATATATATATATATACATATATATATATATATATACATATATATATATATATATATATATATATATATATATATATATACATATATATATATATACATATATATATATATATATATATATATATATATATATATATATATATATATATATCTTCAAACATATATTGTTAATTATAACACACAATGAATGTCTATTAAGTTTGATCATGAACCGTTCTAAACGTCGCATGGTTGCTTTAATTTCGGATGAAAAAAAATGCAAAATTGTCCAACATTTGGATAATTTTTATCGTTCCTTGATCTCAGCTTTCGACTCCCATGGGCCATCTTCAGAGTTGTTATATAGACATTTAAACAAAGATATTCACCATCAAAGATGATATTCTGTTATGTTGACATAGAATATTGCTATGCGACGTATAGGTCGTAAATTCATGATGTGGTGGTATGACGTCGTATTTCACCCGAAATTAAAGCAACCATACGATGTTTAGAATGGCTCATGATCAAACATAATAAACGTTCATTGTCTGTTATATTTAGCAAAATATTTTTAAATAATAATTTACTGTCGCAAAATCATTATATATATATATATATATATATATATATATATATATATATATATATATATATATATATATATATATATATATATATATATATTGGAGTCAGTCGGAGATTCTACCACTAAGCACGGCAGGGGTGAAGGCGAATTTTAGCGTTTTTATTTTTAGATAAACACACAGTGACCGACAGGACTCAATTCGCTTTTGCCGAAGAGTCACGCTATATCAGCTTTAATAGTCACTGTTTACAAACCTACACTTCCTTCCCCAGAGAGCTCAACCGAAATTAATTTTTTCAGGAGCCTATATATATATATATATATATATATATATATATATATATATATATATATATATATATATCAAATCGTTCGGAATGGATGAATTATCAAAAAGGTAAGACAATCCTGAAACAAAGACACACATACCTCTGACCATCGCAGTTACGCACAAGCATAATATGTAAATATAGCGAGAAAATAAAACACAAGCGTACATAGGTATAGATCACTGAATTTCATTCTGTGTGCATGTGTGTATTTATGGGTGTTTATCCGTGTATAAGAAAACGCGCGTGCGAGCGCGCGTGCGCGTGTGTGTGTTCGTGTGTGTATGCGGTAAGAAGAGAGTGGCAAAGATAGATAGATAGATAGATAGAGAGAGAGAGAGAGAGAAAAAGAAAAGAGAAAATCCCGTGAGTGACAAACGAGACAAGAGAGATATATAATATATAGATAACGAAATCAGAGCGCAAGTGTGATGTGCATCTATGTCACGTGTGGAAGGTATAAATCGAGAGCCGGTATATATATATGGTTAGATAGTAAGAAAGCTGAAGTGTGAGACAAATTCAACACCTTTTTCATCTTGTGTTCGCGACCAGGTCGGCAGGCAGACAGACAGGCCAGGTAATGCTTCATTGCTGCTTCGTCATTTACTTTCAAAATGCTTACCCACTGGAATAATATCTTACTTATTGGATTTGGAGATTGTCTATAATTTCGCCTTTTAGCACCATCCAATTTTCCCTGCCACGTCAAGCATTATAACATTAAAGCCCGACTTAGAATGGTAGAGAACGAGAGAGAAGAGGTGAAAAGACAAAATTGCAGGTAGGGGATCGCGTGGTGGGAAGGGTGGAACTTTTTCCCCCGCTCCATTTCGTCTGTTATTTGCCGGTCTAGACCAATCCAAAAATTTCCAAAAGGCTTTTTCTGTTTGTCAAATTATAGTACAAACTTTTAAATCTTTACATTACATTATTTTTTTTTAATTCTTTAATGTTAAAAAAAGCATTCGAAGTTTTTACTTCAATGAAATATTCTCTTTAAGTACAATCATAAGCTCCCGTCTCCTCAGTCACTGTCTCTTCCTGTCGACTGGGGTATCCCCAAAAGGGAAAGTTCCGAGAAAACTGGACAATTTTGTAGCCTAGACCCATGTAGGAGACCTAAGTGGGATTCCTACTCGGTCTTATGCTACACTCCGGTCGAGTAAGCGTGTGGATAAATACTTATTCTCTCAGTGGCATTATTACTTACATATTGTTACTATACATTAATGATCGTAACTGATGTCATATTAACAAATAACAAATGCCATTTTTATTAATGATTTAAATTCTTTACTTTCTCATTGAAGTAAATACTGTGCAAGACCAGATATAATGATGGGGCCCATACAAGTATGCTTGGCCCAAAACAAAAATGGCCCAGATAGATGCTGTTGCAGACATCAGGGCGTGCCCTTGATTCTATTCCGTCTGTCCAGTTTAGTAGACTTATCAACAGAGATCCAACATACTTCATTTGTACCTTCACGGCTGAAGGCGAGATCTGACTCATTAGTATCTCTGAGTGGAGAGGCCACATATAGTGCAGTCATAGCAAGAGTCCGTGTATCTAGGGCAAGACAATGTGACAGAACTCATCCTTATTCAGGTTGTTTTTGAATGGTTGACCTACAAGAGCTAAAGAGCCCAACTTCCCCTATTATTTGAACTCAATTTCTTTTTTTCAAAATTGAACGCCAGCTAAGAAAGGGGAATACATTCCGCTCTGTTATTTAATTCATAAATAGAGGTAGATGGATTCCTGCCTTTTCCAAAGGCCATAGTGCGAAGGCAACGTGACAGACACAGTAATAATTTGAACACGGATCGTCGATTCCACTTATTCTCGTTACGTTGATAGTCTCGTTGATAGTCTTGTTGATATCTCGTTGATAGTCTCGTCGATAGTCTCGTTGATATCTCGTTGTTATCGCGGATGTAGTTTATCGTCACACCCATGAGGCGGATGTAGTTTATCATCATACTCAGGACGCGGGTGTACATTATCGTCTTACCCAGGACGCGGATGTAGTTTATCGACATATCCAGTCTTGTTGATAGTTTTGTTGATAGTCTCGTTGATAGTCTCGTTGATAGTCTCGTTGATAGTCTTAATATCTCGTTGATAGTTTTGTTGATATCTCGTTGATAGTCTCGTCGATAGTCTCGTTGAT
>OZ038480.1:18623953-18653953 GCA_964036315.1 Acanthosepion esculentum
CTGATGACATCAGGAAGAGCATTGATCTTGTAGATCATAAAATATATTGTTAATTTTACTATAAAAATCTATATTTATATTTTTTAGTGTTGTATCGATTGTGATTTTGCTATAAGAATTTATTGTTGCATATTTTGTTATAAAAATGTACTGTCGATTTTTGTTCGGGGGTACACTATCTGCCCATGGCTGGGACCCTAACAGATACTAACTCCCTGGTGGTTAAATGCTCCTCAAAATTTCCAATTTCCCATTAGAGGCCTTGCTGCCGGATGCAGTTTATCGTCATACCTAGTACGCAAAAGAAGGAATGGATTAAAACTAATTTACTAATGTATAGATATATGCATAGTCACAAGCAAAATACATATGAATATATTTGTTGGAATCTCTAAATGGGCTAAACTGGAGTTCGCGTATAGATAAATTCGATCAAAGGGAGGGACAGTTAAAAACACTGATATTAAACTCACACACGCAAACACACAGACGAGCGCTCCCCTCACACATACATACAGACACACACACACACACACACACATAATATATATATATATATATATATATATATATATATATATATATATATATATATGCACAAAATGTCTACAAACTTAACAGAGGCATTAGTTTATTCCTGATAAAGGTGAATCGATCTGTTTGCTTTATTGTATGTCGCATTCTCAAATCTCGTAAACACAACAGAATAAAAGAATATATTGTAATATTTCCTGCACTTCCGGTCTGTCTTTTGAGTTTCTCTGAAAGATCCCAAACAAATACTCTTTAAATTAGCCTCAAAAGCAAGCCAAAACGCGAATGTCAAACGACGCCATGTCTCCGGGAAATGGAGATTTCTAATTTAAGGATGTGTCTTTGGCAATTGTTTTTTGTTTTTTTTCATTTATTGTCTTACATCCCTGGGTAAAAGAATGCATTTGTTCCGTCTCTTTCTTTCCCACTTTAAAAAAGTTATTTTCGTATTTTTTTTATTATTTTTTATTTAGAATGTTTATTCTTTTCTCAATTAGTTTTATCACTTTGTACCTCACTTTCTTTTATATTATAAGTTTCGCTTGCTTCTACTTTTTTCTTTCTTTCTTTATTTCTTTCTCTCACTTTATTTTCTTTCTTTTTTCTTATACTACTTATTTCAACTGTCTTTCTTTCACTTTATCTTTTTTCTCATAGAATTTATTTTGATTTTTTTCTTCCTTTCTTCCTTCCTACTTAACATTCTCTTTGTTTTCTTTTTCTTCTTCTACTCTCTATCTTTCTTTCCTTTCTTCCTTCCTTTCTTCCTTCCTTTCTTCCTTCCTTCCTTCCGCTTAAATTCTTTCTTTCTTTTTTAATTATTGTCTATATTTTAAATTTTTATGCATCTCCCATTCCCATCCCTTCATTTCAGAAGCACCCTGTTGTTTTGCGATCTTAACTTTCTTTGTTTGCTTCTTACATTTCTTTTTCGGTGACGGCAAGCGGCCTCGCCCAGTTTTCCCCCCAAATTCCGATTTAGACCTTATATTATTTACATTTAAACAATTCTCATCAGGCGATTTTCACCGATTATACCATTGACAAATATGAATGATTTACAGATCATCTTCAGTTGAAATAATGTGGCTATATAATCTTCCTGTTGGGAGTTGTATATTTTAATCTAAGTCACATAAATATAACTAAAGAATAAAAGTTGTACTCCGAAGACATATTTGAAATCATTTTTCTACATTAAAAATAGACAAATTGATTCAGAGCTAGATCTAATGGACCCCACCCACACACAAACACATACACACGTGTATATATATATATATATATATATATATATATATATATATAGTAATGATATAATATGGTAATCCGTATGGAATTTCTAGGAGGCTATAGATCCAGGAAGAGCTCTAAGTCAAAAGACAGAGCAAAATTATTATTAATTAAAGAATATCAAACACTTAAAATCCCATAGGTAATAATTTTTATTTCATGAGAGCTCTAAAAAAGCAGCTCTCAATCTTCAAGACCTACAAACAAATTGTTTGCAGGTTTTGAAGATTGAGAGCTGTTTTTTTAGAGCTCTCATGAAATAAAAATTATTACCTAGGTAACTCCGAGAGATCGCTAAAGAAAGAGCATAGCATCACGAAAAAGGCGCCAAACTTGATGAAAACAATTTTTTTCGTCTAAATGTTTATGTTATTGTTAAGAGGAAAGAACAAAGTATTTTTAAAATTATTTTTAAATATTTTTCTTATTTTTAGAATATTCTAACTTTTGATTTAAAAAATTGTTTTTCTTTGTATCAGCGGAACTACGAAATAACGTATTTTTTTTTGTATGACAGACATTACTTTGGAAAATCTTGCAAAAATAAAAATAATTGTCGGATGTTAATGAAACTTTTAGAAATTATTCCCAAATGATGGAAATTATTATAAATATGTTTTCTTTTTTTAAAGTCATGGCAAAAATATTTTTTATATTTATTACCTCTCCTCTAACTAATTTTATGAAAACTCTTGAAATTCAATAGCATTCAGTTTATTGATTATATTAGTTAAAAGCAAAAGGCTTTGAGGAAAGCAAGTCATGTATCTCTTTCTGAATTGGACCTCCACTTCCTGAAAATCAGCTCTGAATTGTAAAATACAAAACTCAATAAAACAAAGATATTATTTAATTTCAAATGTTTTTAGTTGTTTTTATGAATACGGATAATATTGTCTGAAAGCAAAAAAAACTTTTTCGATGAAAAATGAATTTTTAAAACAATTATTTGTTATTTCTTAAATTATTTTATTATTTTTACATTAAAGTTGTTAAAATATTCTAAAATTAGTGAAAACGGCATTCAGTTTAGTCAATGGTGTTATTAAATAGATCTATCTTTTAGCATTATAAGTTGTATAGCTTATAGCAATCAAAAGAGCTGAGAGGTATATAAAAAAACTAATTCCAGATGGTTTTTCGTCCATAAAACAGCTGTAAATCAAATGTACGGAAGACCAGCAAGAATACAATAAAAAGTCGCTTTCTTTGAGTTAAGCGTTGTTCTCCGCTGTTAGTGCCGTTATTTTTACGAAACACGTGTGAAGTTAATTTGATTTTTCAATTTCAACTGAGAAGGGTACCTACAAGTATTAGTATCATCTTATGAAATTTATATGATCCTATTTTTATATTATCTCAGTTACGACATTTTTTCCATAAATAAAATATCAAAATTAATAATAAATGAATGGAAATACAAATAGCACAGTAAAATGCAATAAATGTACATAAAATTAGTGTATTTTATGTACACTTCTGATTAAATTCCATAAGAAAGATACCTATAAATGAATTAGATATCTTATGAAATTTAATATCACTCTCAACAGTCTTATTTTAATTTTTTTATAATATATTTTCCATAAAGCATCATAAACGTAATGGTGAAAGCTAAGTACAAAAAAAAATTGAGAGCGCTGAAAGTTTTTCTTAAAAATAACGAGATAAATAAGTTGGTTCACTTAAATGCAAATAATTATGTTACTTCTGTCCATCTGTACGATAACTTTTCCTCATGCAAGTTGTCAATACGTGATGAAATTATCACTCATCACCTGTCAAGTGACACTAAATGTTATGACATGTTTGTTTTATTTTTAAACTACATCTTTTCGGCGCAGAAACTAAGTAATGCTTGTTTAAAAATATTTTAAATGAACATTATAATATCTAATTTTCTTAAAATAAATTTAGAAAAAATTATAATTGATTTTTAAAAGACTTTGAAACTGAGATTTTCATTTTTTTATGAAATGTAAAAAAATGGTTGACATGATTGACTATCTGCCAATTTTGCTAACTCAAAAAGAAAAAAAAGATTTTTAACGAAAATTTCGGACGTGCTAGAACGATTTAAAAAATACCCTCCAAATACTTTGTTCTTCTTTCCTCTTAATAATGACATAAACATTTAGACAATAAAAAATTGTTTTCATCAAGTTTAAGGCCCTTTTTATTCATGCTATGCTCTTTTTTGCGATCTCTCGGAGGTACCTATTATTACCTATGGGATTTTAAGTGTTTGATATCCTTTAATTAATAATATATATATATATATATATATATATATATATATATATATATATATATATATATATATATATATATATATATATATATATATATATATATATATATATTAATCAATTTGATATTATTAACGTTTTTATTACCTGAAACACTATTTTTAATGCATACCTGTATTTGGGTAGACGCTTCGTCTATTTTAAATAGTACTTATTTGGTCTACAGGACTGCGTACTTGAGAAAATTAATAGAGAAAATGTATCCGCTAGCATGATTCGAATCTGCATCTCCCTTTGTGACGTGCTCTACCATTTAACTACGAGGAACTTGCTAAACAGACGCATCCTCTATAGCTAAATAGCATAGCACGTCGGGCTATATGACGGTTCCGTGTAGGATACAGGTTCGATTCCTGTCGGAAGACATATTTTCAATGAAAGTTTCTTGGACATTCAGGCCGATAAATGATGTTAATACTGTTTATTATAATCCGTAATCCGTTTCATTCTCTATGTGCCGACTTAGGGTTTTAAAATCATTTGTGTGTCAACAGCATACGTATTTTTATACAATTCAGGGTAAATATACCTTTTCTATAATATATTTTATATTGTACTATATACAATAACATGTAGTGCATTTCGAGGCGGTGTAATGGTTAGCAAGCTTGTCTCACTAGAACAATTACGACTGAGTAGTGAGTTCGACCCTCACTGGGCGCCCCATACTATCGACCTTGTGCCACATCTAAGGTACGCTTGGAAAATCACTCTGCAATAATATGTAAACCGCATTAATAGATATAAGTTGTTTTTATTATTAATGGGAGTCCAATGTGTGAGCAGTTTTGAAACAGCTAAATATCTTCTTTGCGTTATAATATTTATTGGTTCGGACTTCGTGATGTCATTTGCGGTTGCGTGCCATTGGAAATTGCTTGGCGTGCCACTTGTGGAACGCGTGCCGTAGGTTGCCGACTCCTGCTCTAGAAGGACTTCATAACACTAGAGTAATATTGTGATGGAATTATATGTGTAGGAAAGGGAGGGGGAGATATAAAAACGCAAGCGTCGCTTATAATTATGCACCGATAAGAAACAAAGATGGTGGAACGCTGAAATTTTAAATATTTTATTTTATTTTTTAGACACGCCTGAGTATCAGTTTCTTTATGTTTTTGCCTGTTTGAATGTATTGTTTTGTAAAAGATCCCTTTTATGTTCATATAATCTTTCATTTAAATTCCTTGAGGTTTCTCTTATGTTTTACTTGTAGCAACCATTAATGTTTAAAGAGTAAATTCCTCCTCCAACTTTTAACTTATTATCATGTTTTTGTATGAATTAAATCTCTCATTGTTTTAGAGGTAGTTGTAGCAAATTTTATATTAAGATTAAATAAATTCTTTTCAACCGTAATTGTCATAGAGTTTATTGGTAGAATAATATATCTTGATTCGTTAGATTTGCTGGAATAGTTAAATCTTTTATTTTGAAATATTTGTCGAATTTGCTGGAATAGTTAATTCTATTATTTTGAATATTTTTGCGTTGAATACGAAATAATTCGCGTGTTTTAATGTATTTCTCCTCTTCATGTAAATATTGAAGTCAATGCTCTTAAAAAGAATCCGATAATTATTCCGCTTTTTATTTTGTCGTTATGGTGAGAACTGGAATGACCTTCTAAATTTCTATTTCATGACCTAAATCCAATTGAGAATCTGCGTCCAGACTTGAAAATTAGTGTTCACAGACATTTTCTATTCAATGTGACTGGGTTATTTTGCAAAGAATGGGCCAATATTTATGTTTGGAGGTGCAAAGCTGGTAGAGATTTAAGACAAAAAGACTTTCAGCTGTAATTGCAGAAAAAGGTGGTTTTGCAAAGTGTTGATTCAGTGGGGGGGATATTTATGCATTCAAGAGATGCCTGCTTTGTTATCCTCATTATTGTTCGCATTAAAATGTATTTTGCACCTTCAACACACTGCGCATTTTGGGTTGATCAAATGACAAAAATTCAAGTCAATCTGCATTCAACAGGGGTAAATACTCTAGGCATTATAGATGTTCTTTTCCTCCTCTTCCTTCCTTTGCCTTTCTTCTTTTTTTCCTTTTCGTCCTTTTTCCTTTATCTTCCTTTCCTTTTCTTTTTTTTCTTCACTTCGTTTTATGCATCTTTTCTTTCTTTCCATTCTTTCCTCATTTTCTTTTCTTCCTTATCTTTCCTTTCTTTTTCTTCCTTTCGCCAATTTTTCTCTCAATCTTTTCATTCCTCTTTTTTTCCTTTTTACTTTCTTTTCCTTCCTTCTTTTCATTCTTTCTATTATTTTTGTGATTCCTTTGTTCTTTCCATCTGTTCTTTCCTTTTTCCTTCAATTTTTTCTTCCAATCTTTTCCTTCCTTCCTTCCTTCCTTCCTTCTTTCTTTCTTTCTTTCTTTGCTCCTTTTTTTCCTTTAATTCTTTTACTTTCTATCTTTTCCTTTATTCTCTTCCTCTCTTTCTTGCTTAACTGTTTAATCACTTTTTCGTTTCGATATACTTTTTTATTTTATATAAAAAAACTTTGTATATTTTTTCAATCAATTCACAAAAGAATATTTCGTGATTTTAGATCTTTCATCTTCTCCAAAAATGATTCTTGACCTTGTTATTAAACTCTCCACTATAGAGTTAAATCAATAAATCTGAAATGAAGCACGTACGTTGGGAAAATCTGCAGGTTGGATGGAAATCAAATTTCAGAATCTTATGTTTATGATGAATACATTTAGACGCTTCGTTATTGTCACATATATAGCAGGGTTTTTGTTTTTTTACATTATTTCACATCAAGTAAGGCGATAATGCCACTAAGATGTGAGGGGTTAGATGAAGTGAAAGAGAATGAGAATACTTTACTGAGGAGAAAAGAAAAAAAAAGAACAGGAATTATGAAGGCAGAAGATGATGATTGACGTTGCGTTTAAATTTTTGAAGATTGCAGATAGCAGGGAAACAAAAAACAGGAAGAGATTTTTAGAGGTGAGATGTATGAGAAAAGAAATTATTAGAATAGAACTTAGGCTTACATTTAACTATTTCACTATTAAAACTATGATAACTAATAAAAAAGTTTATAACGATCATACCATATATATATATATATATATATATATATATATATATATATATATATATATATATATATATATATATATATATATTATGTGTATATATATGAAACGTTTATAAAGATATGTTTATATGTACTTATATCCGTGTTTAGCGTAAAGAACCCACCCAAAATTTGTAAATGTAATTTTGATACACCATATATATATATATATATATATATATATATATATATATATATATATATATGTTGTGGGGCTCTCTCCTTTTACACAAGATGGACACGTCTAAAGTATACAGAGTTTTGAGTCAGGGTGAAGATACGTTGAGACAAGGTTGAGATATGTAGAGTCCAGAGAGAGAGAGAGAGAGAGAGAGAGAGAGAGAGAGAGAGAATTACGGCTTCACTTACAGAAACTTGTACATATACTTTCTACTAACCCGCATTCCTGGACTACTAATCTTCATTTCAAGTTTGTATTCTTACGTTCAATACACTTATTTTCCTATTTCAATTACTGACGTTGTTTATTTATTTGTGCAGGATTCCATACCCGGAATCCACGACAACTTGGCGACGAGGACTTCGGACCCACACGGAAAGAAAAAAAAAATTTCTCTTGTCACTACAACAACTTGGCGACGAATTTTGCACTTCTCAGAGACTAAAAAAAAAAAATTGCCATTGCCAGCGTCCACAACAACTGGGCGACAAATATTTACGAGGATTTTGCGTGACCACTGTGATTAAAAGGTACTTCCTCAATACGGAAGATCGAGGTTTTCGTAAGACTCTTATCATGGAGCATTTTAAAAGTATTTTGGTAGAACTTGTAAAATACCAAAATGAACAGCAACTACAATTCTAAGAAAGAATGGAAGAGAAGTGGCAAAAACAATTGCTCTTTCAACAGAAAAAAATGGAAAATGTAATACAAACACAGAAGGAATATCAAGAAAGACAGCTCGAATTTCAGAAGGAAAATCAAGAAAGACAAATGGAACTCCAGGAATTAACATTAAAATTAACGGTTAACGCACAACAAAAGAATATCGAAAAGAGGCGACTTTTTCTCAAGACGCAGTTTGCAACACAATAGAAACATTTAAATACTCTCTAGAAGATGATAAAAATTTCGGGGACTATTACAGACGTCATGAAGACATTTTCAACATTGATTGCCAAAATTGGACGGAAGCTTAGAAGCTACGTTTATTACTCAGGAAAATGGGAACAGAGAAGTACACAAAATTTGTGGATTATATTCAACCGATAAAGACAAACGATTTGACGTTTGACGAGGCAGTTACATGCCTTACGGAGCTCTTCAGTCCAAAGACCTCACTTTTTCACAAAAGGTGGAAATGTCTCAACCTCGTAAAAAGCGAAAATGAGGACTACTCCACGTTCGCCGCAATCGTGAACAAACATTGCGATGACTTTAAGTTGGCAGAATTGACTCCGGACAATTTTAAGTGTCTTATTTTCGTACAGGGATTAGTCTCAGCCAAGGACAGTGAAATGTGCAAAAGAATGCTCTCGAAGCTTCAAAATGAGCCTGGATTAACGCTACAAAAATTGTCAGAAGACTGCCAAAAATGCTTGAGCATAAAAAAGACTCTAAGGATATCGAGGAATCGGGAGTAGCACACATACGTAAGTTGAACAAAAGTTTACGATTTTCACCCCCCCCCCCCCGGAAGAAAAACAAAAATTTCATGATAAAGGAAAAATTACAAGGTATAAGGCGATTAATGACAGAGATCAAAGCAAATATAAGCCCCCCCCCCCCATCTGCATGTTACAGATGTGGTGGATTACACTGGAATAAAGACGGTCGATTCAAATACAAGAACTGTTTAGCTTGTGGAAAATGGGACATAAGGCATCTCAATGCAGAAACAAAAAACACACTAGTAGGGTAAGAACTACTAGAATGGACTACGAAGACAAACTAAACACAAGAATATACGTGGAACTCGAGATTTTAAATAAGAAGGTAAAATTACAGTTAGACTCAGGTTCGGATCTAACTATAATTAATTTAAAAACATGGAGGAAGCTAAATAGACAGACCATGGTGCATACACAGAAAATAGCCAAGTCTGTTACAGGGAAGCGTATCAATTTTGAAGAAGTAAAATTCCATGGAAAAACGAAAAAAAATGAAGATATTTGTAATGAAAGACACAGAAAATTTGGTAGGCACAGATTGGATGCAAAACTTTGACGTATGAGATTTACCTATTAGCTCATTTTGTAAGAAAATAGAGTGCGAGCCGTCAGAAGCTACAAAATTAAAAGAAGAACTACACAGTCAATTCCCCGAAGTATTCTCGAGCGGTTTGGGACGATGTAATAAGTTTGCAGCTAAAATTGAACTAAAGGTAAATGTTCAGCCAGTATTCAAGAAAAAGCGAAACGTGCCTTTCGCAACCATAGCAAAAAAAAGACGAGGAGTTAGATAGGTTGGTACAAACTGGAATCCTTTCACAAATCGAATTCAGTGAATGGGCGGCACCAGTGGTCTACGTAAAGAAAAAATCCGGAGAAACCCGTGTTTGCGCAGATTTCTCGACTGGGTTAAACAAGGCTATCAAGGATTATCACTACCCATTGCCAATCCAGGAGGAAATATTTACCAAGCTTAACGGTGGTAAGGTATTTTCTAAGATTGATTTAAGTGAAGCTTATCTTCAGATTCCAGTAGAAGAAGAAAGTACAAAAATTTTATGTATCAATACTCACAAAGGACTTTACAAATTTAACAGATTGCCATTTGGGATAAAAGTAGCACCGTCAATCTTCCAACAGACTATGGACACCATGCTCATGGGACAGAAGTTTGCTACTGCATACTTAGACGATATTTTGATCAAAAGCGATAATGTAGAAGAACACGCAACACACATTAAAGAAGTCTTTAAAAGAATTCAGGATTTTGATTTTAAAGTGAAGGAGAAAAAATGCGATTTTTTCTAAAAGAAATCAAGTATCTAGGCCATATAATCAATGAAAGTGGCAGAAAACCAGATCCAGATAGGGCATCTGCAATAAAAAATATGCCTGAGCCGAAAAATGTCGCAGAGTTGCAAAGCTTTCTTGGTCTAGCTAACTATTACGGTGACTTCATTCAAAACATGCACAAATTGAGGGCTCCACTCAATGAATTATTGAAAGAAGAGAACAAATGGAACTGTACGGAAGATTGTCAGAAAGCTTTTAAGGAGATCATAAAGAAATTAACGTCTGATCTAGCACTGGCGCATTTTGATCCCAAACTGGAAATTATCATTGCTAGTGACGCAATCTCACGCGGAGTGGGAGCTTGTATATTACACAAGATGCAGGATGGCACAAGGAAACCTATAGCTCACGCATCTAGATAGTCTTTACTAGCAGAGAGGAATTATTCACAAATTGAGAAAGAAGCGTTAGGCATAATATTCGCCATAACTCGCTTCCACAGATACATATACGGAAGAGAGTTTACTCTTCAAACTGACCATAAACATCTTCTCACTATATTCGGATCGAAAAAAGGACTACCAATTTATACAGCCAACAGACTTCTGAAATGGGAGACTATATTATTGAATTATAATTTCAAACTAGAGTTCCTACCGTCAAAGAAAATTGGTCATGCGGATGGATTATCTAGATTGGTACCTGCGAAATGCGAACCTCTGGAAGACTCTGTAATAGCGGCTTTGCGAGCCGAAGACGAAATTAGTAATGTGCTAAAAAATACAGTAAGGGAATTACCAGTGACCTTGTTAGAAATCAGAAGAGAAGCTGAAATGGATGAATTCATACGAAGTACAAAGAGAAAAATAGAAGAAAAAGAAAGAAATCTAGCGGATAGTTTTTCAATTTGTGATCACGTATTACTTTATAATGAAAGAGTGGTCATATCCAAATCTTTACAAAGACAAATTCTGAAGGACTTTCAACTAAGACATCCAGCGAAAAATCGTATGAAAGCGTTAATGAGAAGTTTCGTGTACTGCCCTAATATGGATAACGACATTACTCAAATGGTAGAAAAATGTAGAGGCTGTGCTGCGGCAGCAAAGGCACCACATATTATACAAAAACCATGGCCTAAGGTGAACAGACCTTGGTCTAGAATCCATGCGGTCTATGCAAGACCCATAGATGGATATCACTACTTGATAACGGTAGATAGCTTTAGCAAGTGGCCAGAAGTTTTCAGATACAAAAACCCTACGACGGAAAACACTATTAATTGTCTACACGAGTTATTCGCAAGATTCGGCGTGGTAGCCTTGTAACAGATAATGGTACCCAATTCACCTCGAGCGACTTTCAAGAATTCTGTGCGACTTATCAAGTCAAACATATTAAAATAGCACCATGCCATCCACGATCTAACCGGCAAGCCGAAAGGTTTGTGGACACGCTTAAGAGAGCCATGAAAAAAGCAGAGGACGTACCAACAGAAAGAGCCATACAACAGTTCCTACAAGTCTACAGAATCACCCCGAACGGAAACACACCATCTGGCCTTTCGCCAGCTGAAGTGATGTTTGCCCGCAAAATACGGTCTGTTTTTGATAAACTATTACCCAGCAAAAATAAAAATCGGCATACACCGATAGTGCCTGAAAGATCCTTCAAACCAGGCGAACGGGTCTATTTCAGAATGTTTATGAATAATATGGCATACTGGGAACCAGGTACGATAATAAGCAGACTGGGGAATGTTCTGTACACGATCCAAGGTAAAGAATTCATTCACAGGAGACATATCAATCAGATACAAAAAGACGGGTAGAGGAGCCAAGCTCGTCACCTTCGGAAAACGAAGACTCAATGGAGGTGATTTTTGAAGCATTTTCAAAGACCACAAGTAGCCACGGAGATGAGTAGAACAAGCAGGAAAAGAAAATTCACAGAACCGCTAATAATAGACCATAAGCGAAAAAAATATTAACTTCCCCACAAAAAGAAGGTAAGGAGGTGGGTGTTGTGGGGCTCACCCCTTTTACACAAGATGGACTCGTCTAAAGTATACCTATACTGACAGAGTTTGAGTCAGGGTGAAGATACGTTGAGACAAGGTTGAGATACGTAGAGTCCAGAGAGAGAGAGATAATTACGGCTTCACTTACAGAGACTTGTAGATATATTTTCTACTAACCCGCATTTCTGGACTACTAATCTTCCGTTCAAGTTTGTATTCTTACGTTCAATACACTTATTTTTTTATTTCAATTACTGGCGTTGTTTATTTATTTGTGCAGGATTCCATCCCCGGAATCCACAACATATATATATATATATATATATATATATATATATATATACACGCACACAGGGTGTATCAAAATTACTTTTACAAATTTGTGGCGGGTTCTTCCCACTAACCACAGACATAAGTACACACACACACACACACACACACACACACACACACACACACACACACACACACACACACACACATATATATATATATATATATATATCAGGTCATCCCATAAATTCTGACCGAATTTTGAATAAAGAAAACAAGTGTCTAAATGTTACATTTAATTACAGATTCAATCAACAATGTATTTTCCCTGATTATCTATGACTTCCTTCCATCTATTAACAAGCTTACTAATTCCATTACTGTAAAATTCTTTTGGCTTTTATTCGAAGAACTCACAAATGTCAGTTTTTACTTCTTCCTGTGTTACAAAAGCTGTTTCTTCCAAATGATTCTGTAAGCTATGAAACAAATGGTAGTCTGAAGGAGCAAGGTTGGGAGAATTAGGTGGATATAGGAATTTTCTCCCAACTAAGTTCTTCGATCTTTTGTGACGTGATTCTTGCTGTGTGTGGTCGCGCATTGTCCTGATGAAACATCACTCGTTTACAATTCACTAGAGCAACTCTTTTTTCCTCAAAGCTTGGTTCAAACGCTCTAATTGCTGACAGTATATTTGAGCATTAATTGTTGCATTAGGTGGTAAGAATTCAAAGTGGATTATTCCTTTGCAATTCCACCAGATTGAAAGAAGAACCTTTTGCCCATGAAGTTCCCTTCTCGGCTGTGGCTGGGGGTCCTTCCCCTTTACCAAGCCAATGTCTACGACGCTTAACATTTCGATAAAAGATCCATTTTTCGTCGCCAGTCACAAGTCTATCCAAAAAAGGTGAAACAATTGACGAGAATGGCGAGAAGAGCAGATGTCAACTCGGGATTTGAGGTTACTTTCAGACAATTCATGAGGCACCCATTTTACAAGTTTAGGATCTTTTCCAAGTTGTTGAAGATGATGATGAACAGTTGTATGGTTTGAATTGAGAACCGCTGCCAATTCCTCAATTGATAAAGCAGTATTTTCTTCAAGGGCTGCTTCAAGAAGCTTTTCATCAAACCCAACTGGACGTCCGGTTCGATCTTCATCTTCAAAGGTGAAATCTCCACCTCTGAATTTTGCAAACCATCTCCTGCAAGTTCTTTCATTCACACATTCCTCTCCATAAACTGTGAATGTTTCTAGTCGCTTCGGCTGCTGAGTTTCCTTTCTTGAACTCATAAAACATTATGTGCCTCAAATGATTCTTGGGTACTTCCATGTTAGCAGGGTTTTAATCAAACAAAATTTAATTTTATTGTTCTTTGAAATAAAATTTAATCAGTTTAAATGCATCTAAACATAAAAATAATGTTCAGCTCCATTAGACATTATAAAATACTCTTTAAATTTCGTTCATTTTAACAAAAAGTTAAAATTCGGACAGAACTTATGGGATGACCTAATATATATGCATGTAAAATGCATAGCTTAATAAAACGAGGACAAACGAAAGGGTACCAATATAATCAGTATGATAAACATTTATTAAATATTAATTATTAACCATATGACAGAAATGAAGATTTTAAGTTCGGAATTTTCGGACACGCCAGTGTCTTTCATCAACAGACCGAGAAATAAACAAAGAAATGGGAATTACTCACCGACAAATGTTTTTGTAGATGGTGTGCCCTTATATATATATATATATATATATATATATATATATATATATATATATATATATATATATATATATCTGTTCCATGCTTATACTTAATCGTCAGACTATTATACATATATATATATATATATATATATATATATATATATATATATATATATATATGTGTGTGTGTGTGTGTGTGTGTGTACAAAGAATTAATGGAATTTATTTATAATCCGATATAATTTCTTATTAATTTTCATAGACATCCCTGCTTTTTAAGCAGAGTAAATTTATGTCCACTATTAAAGTTAATGTGCCTTCAGGGTTCGAACTTACGTCCCCCTTTTCAGGGGAAACTACTGTTAAGCCTATCGTGCTTTTAGACTACTCAACCACGGAAGACATATTTGCCTGACTGCGAAAACTTTCACTTGTATAATAAAATATGACATAGCGTATTGTAAAGAGTTGTTCAGCGAAAAGCAAAAGAATTCACGACGAAAAGAATGTGATTTTTACATTTTACTGCAATTATAAGAATATCGTAAAAATATCCAAAGTTTGGTGTTTCCTGTTTATTTTATAACAGAATAAAATCGAAAGGGAGGAAGGAAGAAACGAAGAAAGGAAGGAAGAAATAAATAAAGAAAGAAAGAAAGAAAAGAATCTCGATTAAATAATAAGAGAAAGAAAATATTTATGAGACAAAGAAAACAGTAAAAAGGGAAAGTCGTATCGGCGGTAAAAATTGTGTCAGAAAGAAAATGAGCAAATAGAGAGAATATAAAAAAAGTAGAATGTGAATGAGAAAGAAAGAGAGAAATATAGAAAGAAAGAAAAAGAAAGAAAGAAAAATGAAAGAAAGAAAG
This sequence comes from Acanthosepion esculentum, assembly GCA_964036315.1. Lineage (NCBI taxonomy): Eukaryota > Metazoa > Mollusca > Cephalopoda > Sepiida > Sepiidae > Acanthosepion > Acanthosepion esculentum. The sequence goes on from OZ038480.1 coordinate 18,639,002, forward strand.
AAAAAAAGAAAGAAAAAGAAAGAAAGAAAGGCATTAAAAAAAGAATTGAGAGAGAACCATATATGCATAATGAACGAAGAAAGAAAAGACGAATGGCAAGAAAGAAGAAAAAGGAAATAAAGAAGAAAGAAATCTATTTAAAAAGAAAGAAAGTGTTTCGCTTTTACTCACTTGCTTGTTACTCCTTAATTTAACCGAGATTTGATTGGCTAATCAGTTGCAGGGCGGGTTAAAATAAAAATAAAAAATTAAAAAAATTACGAACCGAAAAAAAATAAAAACAAAAAAACTCCCTGTTGCCATAAGATCAGTTAATGAAGGGAAAAACACAACAAACACATCGACGGTAAGCTTCTGAAAAAGGAGAGATGGCCGGGCGCGGAGGGAACCCCCCCACACACACACACAAAGACGTGAATATAAGTGAAGAATGGAAGAGAATGTGTGGTGGGGAAGGGGAGCGATAAAGTAGTTGAAACAAAAAAAAAGGAAAGGGGAGGTAAGCAAGAAGAGCTGAAAGATTCATGCTTAGTAGGTTAAAAAATGTCTATCTAAAGAAAAATTAGAATAAATTTAGATTAAAAAAGAAAGAATAAAAGAATAAATAGTGTGGCCAACGACAAGAGAAGAAATAGGAAAGCCGAAAGTAAGCGATTGGGTAAAACAAATTCTAAACACATACATACATACATAAATATATATATATATATATATATATATATATATATATATATATATATATATATATATATATATATATATATGTGTGTGTGTGTGTGTGTGTGTGTGTGTGTGTTTATGTATGTGTTTATGTATGTGTGCATTTGTTTGAATTTTAATCGATTTTTAAAATGATTATGGTCGTTTTCCATGGTTCGTAAACAACTCAATTCCACCGTGAATAATTCATATTAAAAATTCGTGCACCAGTCTTAATGATTCTTTTATTTCACAGGAATAAGTAAAAAAACTAATTGGCTATTGAAGAATCCATCCTAACTCTAACCTTGAGTTACAGGAAATTATTATTATTATTGTTGATGATGATGTTGTTTTTCGTTTTCAACTGGATGTACGCCATCAAGTTCTACGACCTTAGTCTCAGAGCGCCTTTCGTATAGGATTTGCTGAACTACGCATAGTAGACTTTGAAGCGACTAAGCTTCATTCCAATTTTATTAACAGGAATTTTTTTAAATTATTATCATTATTATTGTTGTTGTTTTGGATGTTTTTGCCTCTTAATTCATACGCGATATCATTTTATAATCGCTGAATATTCAGTGACAACACATCTTCTCAAAACTCCAGCAGTCTCCTTAGTATTCTCACAGACCCGACAACGTTATGATCTGTATAGACCCAACATTCCTCAGAATTTCTCGCAGGTCCGACAACGTTATGATCTGTACAGACCCAACATTTTTCAGAATTTCTCGCAGGTCCGACAACGTTATAATCTGGACAGACCAAACATTCCTCAGAATTTCTCGCAGGTCCGACAACGTTATAATCTGTACAGACCCAACATTTTTCAGAATTTCTCGCAGGTCCGACAACGTTATAATCTGTACAGACCCAACATTTCTCAGAATTTCTCGCAGGTCCGACAACGTTATAATCTGTACAGACCCAACATTCCTCAGAATTTCTCGCAGTTCCGACAACGTTATAATCTGTACAGACCCAACATTTTTCAGAATTTCTCGCAGGTCCGACAACGTTATGATCTGTACAGACCCAACATTTTTCAGAATTTCTCGCAGGTCCGACAACGTTATGATCTGTACAGACCCAACATTCCTCAGAATTTCTCGCAGGTCCGACAACGTTATGATCTGTACAGACCCAACATTTTTCAGAATTTCTCGTAGACCCGACAACGTTATGATCTGTACAGACCCAACATTCCTCGGAATTTCTCGCAGGTCCGACAACGTTATGATCTGTATAGACCCAACATTCCTCAGAATTTCTCGCAGGTCCGACAACGTTATGATCTGTACAGACCCAACATTTTTCAGAATTTCTCGTAGACCCGACAACGTTATAATCTGTACAGACCCAACATTCCTCAGAATTTCTCGCAGGTCCGACAACGTTATGATCTGTATAGACCCAACATTCCTCAGAATTTCTCGCAGGTCCGACAACGTTATGATCTGTACAGACCCAACATTTTTCAGAATTTCTCGCAGGTCCGACAACGTTATAATCTGTACAGACCCAACATTTCTCAGAATTTCTCGCAGGTCCGACAACGTTATAATCTGTACAGACCCAACATTCCTCAGAATTTCTCGCAGTTCCGACAACGTTATAATCTGTACAGACCCAACATTTTTCAGAATTTCTCGCAGGTCCGACAACGTTATGATCTGTACAGACCCAACATTTTTCAGAATTTCTCGCAGGTCCGACAACGTTATGATCTGTACAGACCCAACATTCCTCAGAATTTCTCGCAGGTCCGACAACGTTATGATCTGTACAGACCCAACATTTTTCAGAATTTCTCACAGACCCGACAACGTTATGATCTGTACAGACCCAACATTCCTCAGAATTTCTCGCAGGTCCGACAACGTTATGATCTGTATAGACCCAACATTCCTCAGAATTTCTCGCAGGTCCGACAACGTTATGATCTGTACAGACCCAACATTTTTCAGAATTTCTCGCAGGTCCGACAACGTTATAATCTGTACAGACCCAACATTTTTCAGAATTTCTCGCAGGTCCGACAACGTTATAATCTGTACAGACCCAACATTTTTCAGAATTTCTCGCATGTCCGACAACGTTATAATCTGTACAGACCCAACATTCCTCAGAATTTCTCGCAGGTCCGACAACGTTATAATCTGTATAGACCGAACATTCCTCAGAATTTCTCGCAGGTCCGACAACGTTATGATCTGAACAGACCCAACATTTTTCAGAATTTCTCACAGACCCGACAACGTTATGATCTGTACAGACCCAACATTCCTCAGAATTTCTCGCAGGTCCGACAACGTTATGATCTGTATAGACCCAACATTCCTCAGAATTTCTCGCAGGTCCGACAACGTTATGATCTGTACAGACCCAACATTTTTCAGAATTTCTCGCAGGTCCGACAACGTTATAATCTGTACAGACCCAACATTCCTCAGAATTTCTCGCAGGTCCGACAACGTTATAATCTGTACAGACCCAACATTTTTCAGAATTTCTCGCAGGTCCGACAACGTTATGATCTGTACAGACCCAACATTTTTCAGAATTTCTCGCAGGTCCGACAACGTTATGATCTGTACAGACCCAACATTCCTCAGAATTTCTCGCAGGTCCGACAACGTTATGATCTGTACATACCCAACATTTTTCAGAATTTCTCGCAGGTCCGACAACGTTATGATCTGTACAGACCCAACATTCCTCAGAATTTCTCGCAGGTCCAACAACGTTATAATCTGTACAGACCCAACATTTTTCTGAATTTCTCGCAGGTCCGACAACGTTATGATCTGTACAGACCCAACATTCCTCAGAATTTCTCGCAGGTCCGACAACGTTATGATCTGAACAGACCCAACATTCCTCAGAATTTCTCGCAGGTCCGACAACGTTATGATCTGTACAGGCCCAACATTCCTCAGAATTTCTCGCAGGTCCGACAACGTTATGATCTGTACAGACCCAACATTCCTCAGAATTTCTCGCAGGTCCGACAACGTTATGATCTGTACAGATCCAACATTCCTCAGAATTTCTCGCTGGACCGACAACGTTATGATCTGTACAGATCCAACATTCCTCAGAATTTCTCGCAGCTCTGACAACGTTATAATCTGTACAGACCCAACATTTTTCAGAATTTCTCGCAGGTCCGACAACGTTGTAATCTGTACAGACCCAACATTTTTCAGAATTTCTCGCAGGTCCGACAACGTTATAATCTGTACAGACCCAACATTTTTCAGAATTTCTCGCAGGTCCGACAACGTTATAATCTGTACAGACCCAACATTTTTTCAGAATTTCTTGCAGGTCCGACAACGTTATGATCTGTACAGGCCCAACATTCCTCAGAATTTCTAATTCATCTAGTTTCCATTCCAGTGTCGGATCCAAGCTCGCCTATTATCATGGACATGACTCCAAGCTTCATATTCTACGTGTTTTTCAGCTCTTGAGCAAGATCCTGATATTTTCCTAATTTTTCACGCTATTTCATGTTTACTCTATGGTCCACTTGTACAGCTTCGTCCGCATTATCCTTATTCACGATGATCATATTCCAGTCTTCCTATTTGTTAGACAATCAGTTTAGGTGTCGTAATCCTAATGTCATTTGCGATGTTTGTTTTTTAGAAAAGTGTCTGGTTTTATACTGACAGAAACTGGTCGAACACAACTCGATGGCACAGTTTCCAGTGTATGACTGTTGCTACCCTGTCAGGTTTTCTTTTTGGATCCAGCTTGATAGATTCACTGATTATGTGGGTGTATATACAGGGTGGCCATTGAAAGCTGAATGATATAAAACAAAAATAACTATTACAAAAACATGTTTGTTTTTGTTTTGTTTTTTAATATTTTATTTGGATGGAAATATTTTAAAATCAAGTTTCAGAAACTTGCGAAGCGATTTTCTAGCAATGCTTAGTGGAGCAGAGGGACGATGGGTAGAAGCTCATGGGTCCTCAAGGACACTCTACCGGACAGCTTCCACCGCTGCATCAGTGAGAACAGTGCACTTTGGACCTCTTCCCGGAAGATCGCCGACTGATCCAGTTTTTTTTCAAAGCGGGCGATTAGGTTCCGGATCATGTTACCGTTAGGAAATACTCTGTTGCCGGTGTTTTCTCTGAGTTTGAATAATTGATCTTTCATTGGAATAGAAAAACTGGATGAGTTTTACTCGTTGCTGGACATCGTATGTAGCCATTTTTAATCTCAATCGGATGTTCTATGCCCTGTAAAAACAGATTGAAAATGAACAAGTTGTGACCTTTTCAAATCTTCGGTTTTTCAGTGGACACCCTGTATGAATTTCTTTCTCTGGAGAAGCGGAATTTACTGTTTTCTTTTTTCTTTTTTTTTCTTTTTTATTCCATTTGATAACTATTTCTGAGCTGCGATGATGAGGGATCCTGTTTCTTTCTCCAGGTATTTTGTATCTGCTAAATTCTCAAACACATATTATTATTATTATTATTATTATTATTATTATTATTATTATTGAAAGCAGCATGTCAATGGCATGATAATAGAATACAAATATACAAAGCCTAATATTCTTATTATCACGCCCAGTGTGATAAAGATATACCACGCACATGCATGACAGCCAAGTGTGCACAATATGGTAACAGATTTCGGTAAAGAAGCACATAAGCTTGCAAATGGAGTTTTCATGTTTGGTAACTGTTGTGGATTCCGGGAATGGTGACCTGCACAAACAAATAAACGACGCCAGTAATTGAGATAGAAAAATAAGTGTATTAAACGTAAGAATACAGACTTGAAGTGAAGATTAGTAGTTCAGGAATGCGGGTTAGTAGAAAGTATATATACAAGTCTCTGTAAGTGAAGCCGTAATTATCTCTCTCGCTAGACTTTCGTATAACTCTCTGTGAACACCCTGTGTACTGTCTCCGCATCTCTCACCCTGACTCAACGTATCTCAACCCGCATGTATTCTCTCTGTCAGTATAAGTATACTTTGGACGAGTCCATCTCGTGTAAAAGGGGTCTGACCCACAACAGTAACCCAGTCTGCCCAGGCGGTCTCCGATCGAGAGTGTTTTTCTGAAGGAAGAGGTGATCTTGGCTGCCTCATCATTCAAATTTTTTAAAAAAGACAACCTTCTCGAAACCCGGCCATGAGAACCCTTAACTACACACACTCATAACCAGAGATGCCCAGTGCATCAGTTCCTTGGTGATATGTCCATCCAGTTTAAGTCAGGTAAGTAAAATTTAATCTGTAGCACAGAATCTGTTCGATATTTCAACCACCTGAAGAAGGCCGGAGCGTACAACAGCCGAAACATTGTAATAAATATGGCGACAAAGATGAGGACAATAGTCCGAATAATGTAAATAATGTTCATCAAATTTATACAACACTGAGAAATAAGTTGTTTTTTGAAATAAACGAACCGAATTTATCAAAAAGACAAGCATAATTTGAAAAATAAAAATGCTTTTTTGAACGGATATTGAAAAGATAAAGAACGTATTCTCTTATCTCTCTTGCTAAAGGGAATTTTAGGATATATTAAAAGAGGATATATTCTGGGATTATTGGCGACAAAACACAAGCAATGAAGCAGCATATTTTTATTAATTCTCCGTTAGTCAATTCGAGTTATCAGGCAATGACTTCTTTATTTGGAGAAAAACTCCAACGAGTTTTAGCTCGTCCCCAAACGCCAATATTTTAACTTTGATCTATGGCGTTTTTTTATCCCGTCACTCACACAAATGCCGCCGTTTGACAAGCAGGACAAATGCATACAAATTAGCTATGCTCAATTGGGAGCGTTTTGTACGAATTTTGATTTTCATCTTTTTATATTTCTCTGCCCTTGTCTTTCCTTAGATGCATCTCGTGCACCGGCTGCCAATTCCTACCCCACGTCCAGTTCCATTTGTGTGCGTTTGCGTGTATGCGTGAGTGTGTATTTACGTGTGCTTTTGTAATTTTTTTTTTTTGTATTTCCGTCTCTAAATTTTCTATATTTTCGTTTTAACTGTTGGCACAATGTCATTTTCGATTTTGGTGATGCACCCAAAAACAGATTCAAACAAAAACTCTGCATACACACATACATACATAGATATATTTACATACATACAAGCACAAGCATATACGCAGGTATATATATATATATATATATATATATATATATATATATATATATATATATATATAAATATATATAAATATATATATATAAATATATATATATATATATATATATATATATATATATATATATATATATAAGTTCTGCGTCGGAATTCAATTACAACTTTATATATATTTAACTATTTATTAATATCTTTTTCTGCTCTGTACTTTTGAATTTACATATGTTTAGATGCAAGCATATATGTATGCATATATATATATATATATATATATATATATAGATAGATAGATAGATAATATATTAATTATATATATAGATAATATACATATATAGATAGATAATATATATATATATGTGTGTGTGTGTTTTTATAGGTTCATATGTGTTCAATATAATTATATGCTCAAGTGACACTGTAATATCTACACAGATATGAACCCATACTCACACCGCCATACGCACCTGTAAAAACACACGCGCGCGTGTGCACACACATATACACACCCGCACGCACACCTATATATATCATATATTATATATATATATATATATATATATATATATATATATATATATATATATATATATATATATATATATATATAGTTTAATCAGTAAATACGTTACTTAACCTATTTTGATCTAAACATTGTGTGTGATTAATATTCACTAGTGAATTAAGTGCTTTAACAATGCGGAAGATTTCCTTGCAAAATAAATATTTGTTTTATAAAATAACTTTTTTTCGTCATGGGGTTACCTATTCACTCACAAACCGATACTCATACAGCAAATAGCAGATCAATAGCTACATGTACGCAGAACACGTATTTACACAAGCGCTTGTGTGCGGAAAGATTCACGCTTTGCAAATTCTGACCAAAATTCGTTAACTTGTATTTTTTATTCACTCCCCGGTAGGGCTGAGAATATTTCAGCATCAACTCGTGGATATTTATAAAAGAAAAGTCAACATATAAAAACTGAAAAATGCGTCCAAGCATTAAAGAGTATATTACCATTCGGTGTTGACCTCACTGTCCATACTTGGCTTTCTCTCTCTCTCTCTCTCTCTCTCTCTCTCTCTCTCTATATATATATATATATATATATATATATATATATATATATATATATATATATACATATATACATATATATATATATACATATATATATATATATACATATATACATATATATATATATATATATATATATATATATATATATATATATATATATATATATATATAATATGTGTGTGTTAGTGCGTGCACGCATTTGTTTGTTTATATGTGTTGTGCATGTCCGTGGATATATATTTTTTCCTGTGTATGGGTTTTTGTTTGCATGCTCATGTATGTATATTATGTGGTATTTTTACAATATACGTGAAATAATCCATTAATATATATATATATATATATATATATATATATATTCAGAATATATTTATAAACGTCCAACAGCATGTACAAATGTATGAATATAGTGTATATATATATATATATATATATATATATATATATATGTATATATATATATATATATATATGTATATATGTATATATATATATATATATATATATATATATATATATATATATATATATATACTATATTCTTACATGCTATTGGACGTTTGTACATATATTCTGAATATAGTATATATATCTATGTATATGTGTATTTGTGTGTATATATATATATATATAGATAGTCTGTATATATGTCTGTACATATATATATATATATATATATATATATATATATATATATATATACACATATATATACCTTTGTGTATGAATATACGTACATAGATATGTGTGTTTCATAAGTTTAACTGCCATCTGCAAAATTCCCTTTATATCGCTCAACTGCCTGTTTGTCTGTCTGAGGTGTGACCCGACCTTCGGTGTTCTCCCCTCGACCCATTCCCGCACCACGCCGCCCCTCACTGTGTGATTGGTTGCAAAATTTAGACTGACCCTCGAGGTCACCTGCTTATAATTCGGGTGCCTTTTATCCTCTCTTTTCGCTGACTATCTTTGTTTTTACACCGGGTTGGTGGCTTGGCTCCATTTTGAACACCTGCCCATCCGCCAGTGCTCAGAATTCTACCCCACCGTCATCCAATACTCCCCTCGATTGTCATCACTAAAAAAGCCAACGCCTCTAGCCACACCCTCCGTCCTATTTGTATTGTACACGGACAGTTTTCCGTCCCACCCTCTTCACAAAAGTCTGCCCCGCCCAAATGAATACCTACATATTTGTTTGCAAGCAGACGTAAAATGAGGGGATATTTTTTGTTACAGATTTTACTTGTTTTCTCTCTTCCTTTATTGGGCATTTTCTTTTCCTTTGATTGTTTTTTGTTTTAAAGTTTTTTTGGTGGTTATTTAAGACTTTTTTTGCCTTTTGCTTCTCATACATTTTCTTCTTTTCTGTGTGAAGATTGTGTATTTATGTAGAAATTGCTGACGTTTCAACTGCAAAGTAAATAACGGGACATAAAATGTTAAGGTTTTCTTTTTCCGATTAAACTTAGAAAAAGCAAATGAAATCGACCCGAACACTTAAAAAAATCGCCAATAAAGGGACTGCAACGAAATACAGAAACAACTCATATGAAAGTCATGATTTCTTTGGTTTTAACATTTCTAGTAATAACAGTAAACAAAATAAATTAACTTCTATCTATCTATCTATCTATATATATATATATATATATATATATATATATCTAATTCTCTCCGTATCTCTCTCTCTCTCTCTCTCTCTCTCTCTCACACTATGTACATATATGTATATATATATATATATATATATATATATATATATATATATATATATATATATATATATATATGTATGTCTTTCGGCTTTGAACCTGTATCTGTGCGATTATTTTCGACAGACTTCCATGTTCCTGGCTCTTTCTTTTTTTAAAAAACTTTTTTCCCTTCGAGATTGATTTGATTATTGGCAAATCAAGAATTCGAAGGTTTATCGAGACGAGTATAGTTACCTATATATATATATATATATATATATATATATATATATATATATATATATATATATATATATATGTCAAGACTGGTCACTACCTAGATGGTTAACCACTTGGGTTGGGAAAGTTATGAATACACCCTTTCTTCTCACAGCTATGGCTTAATTAGTAGGACTTGTATCAATAAATTATTATTATCTCCAAAACCATCTTACAATCTAAAAACGTTTTCTGGTTTTGAATAACCGGCTAAAGGTTGATAAGCCGTAAAAAATTAATCAATCTCTGTCTGTCTGTCTCTTTCTTTCTCTCTCTCTCTCTCTCTCTCTCTCTCTCTCTCTCTCTCTCTCTATATATATATATATATATATATATATATATATATATATATATATATATATATATATATATATATAGTAATCCATTGGCATAATACAGGCAAGTACTATTAACACAACATAGAATTTGAAATATGTTAAAACTGACACACAAAAGAGTGCTCACGAATTTCAAAATTAAAAATATATATATGGTTAGATCCAGTGACAGGACCCAAAGAGTGTGAGTTCAATACCCGGCCAAGGCAGTGGAGAACTTTCAGGGAAAATTAACAGGAAATAACTGATAACTGACATCCATTAAACATGACACATGGAACTAGAATAGTCTACCACAGTGAGCGAAATAAAGGGTTCAGTTCGACATTCCAACAACCTGAAGAAGGCCGGAGCGTACAACGGCCGAAACGTTGTATTAAGTATGGCGACAAAGATGGGGACAATAGTTCGAATAATTTAAATAAAGGTTAGATGTAATTGTAAGTTCTTTGCTAAAAATTTCTTTTCTCGCCTGTGGAACTCTGTTCCGTCTTCTTGCTTTAATGCCAACATTAATTTTCAAAAATTGAAATGCAATGCCATTCATTATCTACTGTCTTTTTGATTCCTCTTCTATTATGGTTCTTGCTCTTTAATAATTTGTTTCTTTTCGTTATTCTTTCACAATCAGTAACCCCCTTGTGCCTTAGTGGTTTTATTGCCTTACTGGGGGTGAAATGTTTAAAAAAAATCATATATACAGAGAAAATCTGTAGGTCTTGTTCTAGAAAATCGTGTTGACTGAGGATTTCTCTGAAAGGCGTCCTTGGTAAGAAGATAAACTACATCTGCGTTCTGGGTAAGACAATAAAATACATACGCGTCCTGAGTAAGACGATAAACTACATCTGATCGGGAGGTTTTGAGGAGCGTGGAAGCACGTCTTAGTTGCTGGTGTTCCCAGGTCTACCCTGACCCGGGGTGATAGCACCTGTTAGGGTCCCAGCTATGGGTAAATAGTTAGCCGCCAAACTATTTTGGAGACTATATATATATATATATATATATATATATATATATATATATATGATACTTTATATATATATATATTATTCCTCACCGGTAGTACGACACGAAGTTTTATGCGCAACAAAATCTTCAGGTGCTTAGTAGAGACCGACCGTTTTTCGGATTTTCATCACAACGCAATCTTCTTTTAACACCGGTACTAAGTGTATATATATATATATATATATATATATATATATATATATATATATATATATATATATATATGTGCGCGCGTGTGTGTGTGCGCGTGTGTATAAAAGTCAACAGCCTGTCGCCTCTAAGTGTTGACTTCAATGTTCACTTTTATATTTACACACGCTCTATCTCTGCTATTGAGCACCTCATCCCATGAATATAGAACACCTTAAGAGTATATTTCGGATTTACATCACGACGCACTATGAAAGTGTAAGAAATAGGTTGTAATACCATCAATACATTCTTGTCAAAAAATATTACCAGAAATGTATTTTTGAAGTAAAATATTATAACCAGCAATAAATTAACAAATTTTTGAAAAACAAAAAAAATTACCGGCAATAAAAATCTTGTTAGCATTAAATAACCGATTGAGGTTGATATACCATCAAACAAAACAAATTCTCCGGAAGAGCCAATTTCAAGACAAACCAGCAATCCATTGAATATAGCGACACATTCTTCAGCATAAAAACTGTTGAGAAATCATGTACTTCTTTGCAAAACTTAAACATTTCTGCTTGTCGTATTTACTTGAAAACTGATTCTACTTTCTTTTCTGTTTCTATGTTTTTATCTGCTGTCCTTTACATTCTGTATGCGTTTTTGCCCGTACCATCTCTTTGAAATATTTATTGCTGCTCGATTTATTTTTCTTCCTTGGCAACTTTTTAATTCTTCTCGGATTCCTTTTTGTTATATTCTTTATGCCAGTTTTATATTTTGTTCTTATCTTGACAATTATTGCAGTCTTCTGTTGATTGTCTTTTAGTCTCTGATTTACTTTTCTTTCTTTTTTTTACAATTTTCAAAGTTGTGTACCCACCACTAAATATGTTTAGATTATCTTGATTATCTTTTGAGGCTATAGATGCAGTGCTGGTGAGTCATTCGTTGTCGAGCAGGAGAGTAAGTTTTACGTATTCATGCTATAATATTGGCAGGAAAGTAAGTGAAATGAATTTGTAACACCTTTTTCATTATAAAAAATACTAATATAACGCCAATCCTTTTAAAAATGGATCATGACATCTATTGGAGAGATGAAATTAATTTTTTTATTATTGCATTATTCCAAAATGTTAACACATCAGCAGATAGATATAAATTTCAACAACTGAGCACAAATAGTTATTAATTAAAAAACAAACATTAACTAATGTTTAATATTATTCATAACTACATGTAGAAGGAGGCACGTTGGTGTAATGGATAGCGGCACGAATTGAGGAATTGGAGAGCCGAGTTCGAATTCCAGTCGACTCCATTACTTACACGCTAATACCCTTGGGAAAGGTATGAATCCTACTCTTCTCCCTCCAGCTATGGGTAAATAGCAGGACAGACCGGGTTCTATAGCCTTGGATAGTAACTGGTTTACAGCAGAAAGAAACGGCAACATACTGCGGGAAAAAAAAAATCCGCCTCGTCAGTCATGTATCGAAAGATACATGATCGTCTGAGCGTGTATTACGCATGGCACATAACTGACTGACATGTACAAGAATGTCGTTTTTGATAAAAATTAAAAAATAACTATAAATATATAAAAAATGCGTATCTTGTCGAAAATTCCTTTTACCACAATATATCTATTTGTGCTATGTTATAATGCTTATTACCTAAACAATAATAATGCTTTAATACTTTATAATTTTTTAAACATTAAAGTATATTAATCACATCTCCCTAAGAGCTGTCGGTATCTGTAAATCATCATATTGTATTTCTACTATATAGTATATAATACACGTATTTTAAAATATTCATTTATTTAATAAACTGAAACTTTTTTAGGATAGCAAATGTTACCTTTCAAAAACTAAGAAAAATATTAAAAAAAACAGGAAAATTTCATCAGAAACAAAGAAAAGAATACTTGATTGTTATCTAATATCGATCTTCCTATGTGTCAGTGAATGCAGGTCAGTTCGTTCACAGGTGTGGAAGAAACTTGAGGCAACAGAGATGTGGTCCTACAGAAGGATGCTGAGACCTCACATGTGAGCAAAGGCAGTTTTAGAGAAAACAAAAATGACATTTATACTTGTGGTGTACTAGTCAAATATGCTGAAACTGAGAACAAATAGTTATTAATTAAAAAAATTAGTAATTAATGTATAATATTACCCATAACTACATGTACATGAAAGTTGTTTTTGATAAAAGTTTTTAAAAATATCCACAAATACGTATATTGTCGAAAATTCCTTTTTCCACAATATAGCTATTTATGCTAGGTTATAATGCTTATTACCTAAACAATAATAATACTGAATAATTTTTTTTAAACATTAAAGTATATTTAATCACATCTCGCTGATAGCTGTCGCGGTCTGTAAATCACCATTTATTGTATTTCTACTATATAGTATATAATACACCTACTTTAAAATATTCATTTATTTAATAAACTGAAACCTTTTTGGTTCCTTCATAAAGCACAAACAATTTAAATATCCGGGGAGTGTTTTTAAAAGAGGATGGAAAAGTGCAACACTGAAATACAAAGGCGCATTTGGATAGCAAATGTTGCCTTCAAAAACTAAGAATTATTCCAAAATTTTAACACATCAACTGATAGCTATTAATGTCAACAACTGTGCACAAACAGTTATTAATTTTTTTTAAAAGTAATAATGAATGTATATAATATTATCCATAACTACATGTACAAAAATGTCGTTTTTGATAAAAGTTAAAAAAATAACCATAAATACGTAAAAAATGGATATATTGTCGAAAATTCCTTTTTCCACAATATATCTATTTGTGCTAAGTTATAATGCTTAATATCTAAACAATAATAATGCTGAATAATTTTTTTAGCATTAAAGTATATTTAATCACATCTCCCTAATATCTGTCGCCATCTGTAAAGTGAACCTATGAGGAAATCTGTGTTTTTGAGTGGCATAAGTGTTTTAAGATAGGGCGAGAGGATGCACACGATAATGCAGGTATTGGGAATTAAAAGAAAGTGCAAACGTGGACAGAGATCGATCCCAGGGGCACTGATCTCGAAGATTAAGTGTACGAATGATAGCAGAAGAACCGTATAAAAAAAGTGATACAATGTGGAAGAATCTTTCCTTAAAGGTGATGTCGCCATTTTTAATAGTTTAATTCCTGGCATGACCCTATAAATGCATACATGGTTAGGATTACCTGTTGTCTCCTTTAAGGTACACACCTTGTTTAGCTAGAAACGACAGTGAACAGGTAGGAAAAGTTTTCTTTCACAGAGCCATTCCGGAAATTATATTGCCACACCTCGAATATATTTATTTAGAATATATTGAAAAACGCCAGATTTGTAGAATAAAATCTTCCAGCACCAAGTAAATCTGTCATCTCGTCTGCAGTCGCTCTCTCACAGACGCACCGTCGCCTCTCTCTGTCTTTTTTACAATTACTTTCACGGTAATTGCTCCGATGAGCTGCTTTCGCTGGTTCCCAGGCTTCACGAATTCAA
>OZ038480.1:18656453-18776453 GCA_964036315.1 Acanthosepion esculentum
ATTTAAGTAATAAAAGTCTGTCGGATTAATAAATAGAAAATTCGTTCCTTTCTTTAGATGACATAGAACTATATTATTTGCAGCCTTATCAGAAATAAAAGCTCCAACTGGGGAAGTGAATTTACGAACAACATTAGTCTTATACAGAGGATTTGATTGTATTGAGATTTACTTGTTGACTAATAAATTAGAAATTTTAATTATTTGAGTAGATGCTCTGTGTATTTATTAAACATTATACGAGGGTCATTCAATAAATAAGGTGAATTTTTCGGTATAAGGACTTCTAATACACATAGAAGCTTACTTTTTTTTCACTTTTCCCATCTGTGCACAAGCTTCCGTATTCCCTCAGCGTAAAAATCTTTGGACTGATGTCTCAGCCAGTCGCTCACAACACTTTTGACTTCATCGTCACTTTTAAACTTCGTGCCTCTCGTGAACGCCTTCAAGGGACCAAACAGGTGAAAGTCTGAAGGGGCAAGGTCTGGGCTGTAAGAGGGATGAGGGAGCAGTTCCCAGCCCAGCTCGTTGATGATCTGCACCGTTTGGGCTGCTGTGTGAGGCCTTGCGTTGTCATGATGCAAGATGACTCCTTCTGACTGATGACCCCTGCGTTTGTCCCAACAGATAAGCTCAAAGTCCTTGCAATGTCATCCACTGTCACCCTTCTGTCAGACTGAATGAGGTCATTGACTGATTCGATCACCTTAGGAGACCTCACTTCTGTAGGCCTCCCAGGCCTGTCTTCATCCTCAACACTGTTCTGTCCTTCTTTAAACAATTTAGCCCACTTGTAGACATTTTTTGGCTGAAACATGTAGCACCATACGCAGTTGACATTCTCCTATGAATTTCAACTGGTTTGCACCCTTAAGCAACCAAAAACTTGATAACTGACCGCTGTTCAATCCTGGAGCATGCTTCTTGGTCGGCCATTTTTGTTAATCGCCAAAACTCTCAAAGTTTTTTTTTAATCTGCAAAAGAAATTAAATCCATGTGAAAAAGAAGTAAAACAAAAAAAATAAATAAATAAGACTAAGCTTCTATCTATATTAGAAGTCCTTATACCGAAAAAAATCACCTTATTTATTGAATGACCCTCGTATTTATTAGAAAAATCTTATTAGAACTCTTATTTAAAAAAAAAACAAATATACCCACTCCGGCATATTTTCAAAGATTTCGCGAATAAGATTTCTCGAATATTCAGGCCGGTAGACAAAAATAGACAAATAAACTGTTTGATAAAAACGTCTACTCAAATAAGAGTAACCACAAAAATAATATTTAAGTAATAAAAATATTTTATCTCTGAAAATGATTTTAAAAATATATTGTTATATATAGGATATGCAACTATAACTATCACCCGAGGATTCACTAGTCAATAGTCAAAGCGCAATATGGTAGCGCACGACAAAGGAACACACAAAGAAAAATATTAAGAAAAATACAATATGAGAGCTCCTTGTTAAATCTATAATACTTTGTAAAAGGAATAGCAAAAAGATTAGAAATTTTCAGTGAAAAAAAAAACATTAATTAATAAAATCGCAGCCTTTAAGCAAACACAATTTAAAATGTCAATACTCCAAAACTCTATGATGCCAATCCATGTGACATTATAATGATTTAATTAAAAAATGACATGACGTTCGCAGGACGTCAAATACAGACAAAAATGAAAAATAATTAACACATCATATTTAAAATTGATGTACAAATTAATCTACTGGTATGTATTTTATCATTTCAGGACGTTGGCGATCTTGGCTCTCTCCAATTTCCTGCCTTTTGTGGCTCTTAGTAAATATTGTCTTTTTGCCATGTCATCTAAATCCTGTACTTTATGTTCTTATATATATATGTATAGATATATATTTAGGGTTAGGGATTTCTTTATTTTCTTATATATATATATATATATATATATATATATATATATATATATATTTAGGGTTAGGGTTTTCTTTATGTTCTTAATTATTGTTTGTTTGTTTTATTTTTAGTTTTAAAAAGATTAAAAAAATGCTTTACTGTATTATTTAATTTGTTCTTTTTCTTCTTTTTTAATTTCTCATTGCTTCTCTACACAGAAAAAAAGATTTCATTGTATTATTTAATTTGTTTGTTTTTTTAAACTACACTCATCAAAAAAATATTCCCAAGTTGTCATTACTTTACGGTAGTGCGTAGTAATTTCGACGAGTAAGAGCAGTTAAAGAAGTAAATAGGCCAAAAATTATGATTCCGCCAGGTAAGCGAACGTAACAGCTCCGCAGTGAATCTGATTATACAAAGCCGGTAATGGTGGATGAATGACCGCGATTAAATCCGATTTTTTTTCCTGGTCGATAACTCCAAAATGGTAGGTTTTATCATAATTGTAATTGTTAATTCGAGTTCAGCAAGTACATTTATACGGAAATATGGTGATTTCGAAAAAATGTAAAAGATATTTAACGCGGGGATCGAAAAGCAAATATACTATCACAGGACTTTAATTCTTAAAAAAAACCCGCTGAAACCAGTCAAAATCTAGAAATGTTTAACAGACAAACATGACGTGTGGACACTTCCTTCTTAGTTTCCATTTTACTTCGACATTTCTGGCGATGAACCAGTATTATCAAGAAAATGATTTTCTCGAACAAAAGCAAAATCTCGATTAGCAAATTCTCGACAAAACCTGATTCACGTTAAGCATTTGACTTTTATTTTACCTCTATATTTTAAAAAAAATTTAGCCCTAGAAATTGCATTTTTAATTAATTGCAAATTTTAATCTATTGTATCTACATTGGATATATTTATTATTTCAAATTTTTTTAAATTAATTAATTTATGTTAATTATGTTTATTTATATTTCTATTCCTTTTTTTCTTTTTCAAGCTTTGCGTATCTCACAATGTTTCGGTACTAAGTTCATAAGTAAAGGGAATAAAGCTGAAATAGACCGGTTGTATATTAATCCTACGCACACACACACACACACACACACACACACACATACACACACACACACACACAAAAAAAAACACACACACATATATATATATATATATATATATATATATATATATATACATATAGATATTCATACATGTTTCATTAAATAATATAGATAAGTGTTGTCTATATATTTTATGTAAGTTCTTTTCATATCGTCTGATAAGCTTAATAACTTTATCATTAAATGATGAAAGAAAATCACAATATTGATACATATATATATATATATGTTGAATGTAGCTTTATTCTACATTCAACATCATCACTTGATAAGACACCATAGGTGTTGAAACAAAATGGCTATTTTTGTAGTGATTTTATAACATATTTATGCTATTATTTTCGAATAAATAATTATATTTGCTCTACTCTGTATTGAGCACTCTTTTAAGAATAGTATTTGTTGGTTATTGGAATTTATTCCGTATACACTAATCCTATGCTTGGGTATATATATATATATATATATATATATATATATATATATATATATATATATATATATATATATATATACTTATATATATATATATATATATATATATATATATATATATATATATATATATATATATATGTATCACCAAATACTGATCATCACCACATACCAGTCACTATTGATATCTTTATTCATACGCTGTTTATATCTACAAACGCTTTCTCTCCGATACTGAACACACTTTCCTATAATGTAGCAGCCAAATTTTATATATATATATGTATATATATTTGTGTATTTAGGCAGCAATCCTTCTTTCTCGTGCGAGAAATTATATAAAAAACTAAATAAAAGCACCTTGTCAGTCGTTTTTAATGAAATGTATATATATGTATATATGTGTGTGTGCGCACGCGCTCGTGCGTGTGTGTGTGTGTACGCATATCTGCGTGTATTTATCTCTTATTACTACAAAAAAAAAATTTTTTTAATTTTCTTATACAGTGGTCGTACATACGAGCCATCGCTTAAATGGCCGAATCGCTGTTCGGCTCCAGTAAGTACCTGACCCCACATGCTATCCTCTACCTTTACAAGAGGCAGATCCGACCTTAAATGAAGCACTGTTCTCATATTTAGCTGGGAGGCGCACAGACCGCACTTTCCAGGCCCGACAAATTCCAAAAGCGTCTCCGAGTCCTTGTGGGTGAAGGACTATTTTCCACCCTCCTACCTCACAGGCGGGATGTGGCAAGACTCACTGCTCTATCGTTACTTTCATAGAAAGTGCCCACATGAACTATATTACTTGGTTCCGCTAAGCCCAACCCTTTACGGCAATGACCCACAATGCCATTTATATTCTAGCAAACCACCTAAATTCCCTCCGTATTCCATCGGAGAGAAATCAGTTTCACGCAAACTGCTTTTTCCCGCGAAATCCCTGTTCTGTAGAATCCCTGATCACTACAATCTTAACCTCTGTTCAATTCTAGAGTTGACCGTTATCTTCCCGGACTATCCATATAAACTCTCCAATAACGTAACCCTCGACCACGTGTGCTCCCAGGCCTTGTGCAGGTGAACCTTACTGTAATATATATATATATATATTATTATTATTATTATTATTATTATTATTAGTGTTCAATATATATCACGACAATCTTAACCTGTTCAAATCTAGTGTTAACCGTTATCTCCCCTTCTATCTGTATAAACTCTCTGTTAATGTAACCCACTACCTCGTCTGACCCCCGGGCCTTGTACAGAGTGAACTTTGCTGTAAACAAAAATTTAGTAAAAACCGTCCATTTTTTTCGCTTAGAGGATTTCACTGACATGCCTCACTTCGTACGCTCTTCTACGTCAGACCTCATTTTGCCAGATTGTCACTTAGATGCTATCTGTAAGAAGACAAAAAAACAATAATAGTTTTAGCATAAGATCCATACTAATGGCATATCAGCAACATCCAGCATTGACGCCGTTGGCCAATATAAAAGATTGCAGCCGTGGCTTTTGGACTAATAACCATATCTATGTAGGTATTTATGAACAAGTATCATTTCGAATCATCAGAAACGCGTGTGTACACACAACAATATGTGCACATATACATGCATATATATATATATATATATGTATATATATATATATATATATATATATATATATATATATGTGTGTGTGTGTGTGTGTGTGTGTGCATATTATGTAGGCGTGTGTATGTGCGTGAGAAAAAGAAAAAGAGAGGGAAAAGAGATAGCGAGAGTGAGCAAAATGGAGAGATAGAAATAAGCAGATAATGAAAAGTAAGTTTTTCAGAAATATATATATATATATATATGTGTGTGTGTGTGTGTGTGTGTGTGTGTGTGTGTGTGTGTGTGTGTGTGTGTGTGTGTGTGTGTGTGTGTGTGTGTTACTTCTTGATTTTTCTTTTCCATTTCTGTATTATCTACCACACCTACTTCTGGTGAAAAAAAAAAACGCTTAAGCCAAGCTAAACGTATTTCGGGAGACATTTTAAGGTTTCACTTATAAATATTTTCTCTTTTCATTCTTCAACTCTGACACGCTGTCGATTATACTACGTTGAAAAAAAATGAAAGCTTTTTTAACGAGAGGTACACTTGTTAGGATAGTTGCTGAATGCTTTGGGCACTTTCTGCCGATGTTTAAAATTTTTGCTCATTTTTTTTTTATTTATGGACAGTGCAGATTTTTAATTTGTTTCTTCTTTATTCGTCTTTTTCGCTATATGTTTACTGTTTATTGGCGCTCGCATTTGTTACGGTAAAAAAAAAGAAATATCTTCCTGAAGAAATATGTTTATGTGAATTCGGAAAAAAAGATTTTTGTCAGAAACGCGGCGTTTTAACGGTTTTTCTCGTCCTCTTGAAGGAATTACAGCATTTGTAAATCTCTTTTTAGCATTTTGGGATCTTGCACTTCAAGTCTCCACATTCTGAAGAGTTTTGGGAAAGAGAGAACACTTGCTCGCGGTGAAATAATCTCCCTTTAAAGTTTAAGAGTGAAAAAAAGACAATATTTGATGCGACATGTTATATGATCCCTCTCTCGAGATGATAGAACTAATGGAAACTAATTAGTAGATTACTAATAAGATGATTACTAATTAAGAAATGCTGAAAAAGAAGTAAGACCTGCAGAAATAAAGGTTATCATCGTGTTAAAAAGGGAATCAGATAGCCGGGTCCGAGCTAAGTTGGATATTCTCAAAGCTAGTCATAACAACAGCAACTCTACAAAGAAAAGGATGAAGTATTTAAGAATTAAAACTCCAATGTTGAATACGTTATTCTTCTGGAAGTTAATGACAATAACACTTGAATTATTTATTTCATGTAACCAGGTCGAACGGAAATTGCAAATTTAAGATATTTATTAAAGTAATTTTTAAAACTGGCTAAAATTTAATTTACATAAATTATTATTGAATTGTTTACATGAGAATATAAATACACCGGTATAAAAATAGGCGTTGTTACTATCGTTTGCCTTGTCTCTCATGATGGATTATTGTAAGTTAACAGACTTTTGTATATTATATAAACTGTATTTGAAAACGAGACTGGCAATCATTAAATATGAATACAAATTCTGTATTTATCAAAGGAAACAAAAAATTCTAGTTTATATTAGGTGAATAATGAAATGATGCACTTTATAGGAAATTAATTAAACGTTTCTGAAATGTTAAATAACTAATTTATTTAGTTGAAATAAGCGCCATATTAATGAATGACTGTTCTCCAACGTACCCATCTTTTTAAAAAAAAACTTTCATCCTTTGAAATGATAGGCAGTTCAAATGCTTCGATTACCTCTTCCTTATTAGAAAATGTTTTATTGCGAATGAAAAACTCAAAATGCTTAAATAAGTGGTAATCATTTGGAGAGATATCAGGTGAATATGGAGGATGGGGAAAATCTTCATAATTCAGGCTATGCAGCTTTTGGACTGTTGATTGGGAAGCGCGCAACCGTGCAGCAAAACTGAGCCATCTCTTTGCACAAGTCTAGGGGGTTTCCTTTTCGATTTTTCGTGCATAGTCGTAATTTCTCCACAATACGAGGTTGGTGTCCTGGGTACGATGTTAAACTACATCCAACAGCAGGGCTCTGATCAGGAGGTTTTGAGGAGCGTCGAACCAACTCTTAATTGCTGGTGTTCCTAGGTCCACCCTGACCCGGGGTGGTAACACCTGTTAGGGTCCCAGCTATGGGCAAATATTTAACTGTTATCAGCAATACTTTTTTAAAGAATTATTACCAGCAATGCAATTTTGAAGGAAATATATTACCAGAAACAGATTTTTGACAAAACAAAATATTACCAGCAATAAAAATTTTCGTCGGCATTAAATAACCCTTTGAGGTTGATATGCCGTAAAACAAAATAAACCAAACCAATCTAAACCAAAGAATACATATTCTATTTATACAAATCTATCCTAAAAATGTGGTCGACATTAAATAACCCACTGAGGTTGATATGCCGTAAAACAAAATAAACCAAACCAATCTAAACCAAAGAATGCATATTCTATTTATACAAATCTATCCTAAAAATGTTGTCGGCATTAAATAACCCATTGAGGTTGATATGCCGTAAAACAAAATAAACCAAACCAATCTAAACCAAAGAATACATATTCTATTTATACAAATCTATCCTAAAAATGTTGTCGGCATTAAATAACCCATTGAGGTTGATATGCCGTAAAACAAAATAAACCAAACCAATCTAAACCAAAGAACACATATTCTATTTATACAAATCTATCCTAAAAATGTTGTCGACATTAAATAACCCACTGAGGTTGATATGCCGTAAAACAAAATAAACCAAACCAATCTAAACCAAAGAATGCATATTCTATTCATACGAATCTATCCTAAAAATGTTGTCGACATTAAATAACCCATTGAGGTTGATATGCCGTTAAAGAAAAGAAACTAAACCAAACCTATATGAGGTTGCTGTTATTGTTTTCAAGACTGAATGATGAATAACCCCTATGAAAGATCACCATACGGTAACCATTAACTTTTAAGGGTGCAGTGGAATTTTTCGGTATTGTTTTGGTGATTCATTTGCATCTAACCATTAGTCTACTGAGTCAAAGAGTATCCATTTCTCATCGCATGAAATGATTCGATGCAAAAACGTTTCTCAGTTTCAGTTATCTCCCTTCAGTAGCTCAACTCTCCACGTTTCTTTTCACATCTGCACTGGCCAGGTATTGAACACAACGCTTTGGGTCAAGTCACTGGATTACTTCAACGAATGCTTTTATCTAGTGGTCCATGTATGAAAGTAATGGTTCTAAAATATCCAGAAAAAGGCATGGAACGTGGAACTAGTACAATCTACCCCGGTGGACTAAATAAAAGCTTCGGTTCGAAATTCCAACGTATACGACCTGAAGAATGCCGGAGCGTACAAAGGCCGAAACGTGGTGAAGATTGTGAATATATCAATAAAAATGAGGATAATAGTTCGATCGATGTAAATATTGTCAATAGTTGCAATCTCGGAAATATAGACATATATTTCTAGGAAAGATGTATGTACCGTTTACGGAGATGGTGCCATAGTTTAGAACCCTGTTCAGAAATGGAAATGCTAACACAGAGGATCGTAAACATTCTGGCAGGCCTGCAGTCATGGGTGAGGACCAACTCAAAACGCTGATTAAAAATAATCTAGGTCACATAACACTGGACATCACAGAGATAGTCCATATCTCTCACCTGAGCGTTATATTCTATTGGAAAACACTTGGATACGTTACGAAGTATCCAAGTATCTGTCTATATTTCTGAGATGAGGTATTATGTACACTATTTACATTATTCGGACTATTGTCCTCATCTTTGTCACCATATTTATTACAACGTTTCGGCCGTTGTACGCTCCGGCCTTCTTCAGGTATGTTGGAATGTCGAACTGAACTAGTTCTAGTTCCACGTGCCAACGACACATGGCACAGTGGATAAAAGCGTTGGTTAGATCCAATGACAAGACCCAAACAGTGTGAGTTCAATACCCGGTTAAGGCAGTGGAGAACTTGGAGAGGGGAATTAACAGGAGATAACTGATAACTGACAGACATTAAACATGTCACGTGGATCTAGAAGAGTCTACCCCAGTGAGCGAAATAAAGGGTTCAGTTCGACATTCCAACCACCTGAAGAAGACCGGAGCGTACAACGGCCGAAGCGTTGTAATAAATATGGCGACAAAGATTCGGACAATAGTCCGAATAATATAAATAGTGAAGTATCCAAGTGTGTGCATATCTACAATCGCTACGATATTTGTGTGATTCACGACTTGACGGAAGAATTTAATGGGCGACATTTGCATCTATATTCTCTAAAAGCTACAAAACAGCTCATTTTTAAATGCCAGTGAAAAATAGATCGTTTACAACAATGTATAAAAAAAATGCACTACCGTTAACCACAACAGAAGCCGAGAAAGGTGATCCTTTGGGACTGAAAGGGGCATTGTGTATAATGAGTTTTTTTTTTTTCACGAAATCAGATGTTGAATTCAAAGAAGTACTGTTCTCACGTGAACCGGCAACAATCAATGTAAAGTGTCCGGCATTAGTCAAGGCTGTCGTCTTCCTTCGAAACAGCGTCTGACATCATGTCTCTTTGCAGACCAGGCAGAGATTGATTCAGCAAATATGTAATCTACTACACCCACCGTATTCATCATTCGTGTATTTTCAGAATTAACACTTATTTTGACCCCTATAAATTTATCTTAATGAAAAGAACTTTAATTTTCTTAATTCTTCTTAAAAATCCTTTTATCATCAAGAAAGTTCTGGGAGGATGGAATCATGAATCAGCTTCAAAGATGGTAAAAACAGGGAAATAAAATAGCATACACGTATTCGAATGAACACATATTTAAATATTGTTTTAGAAATTCTGTTAAAAATCGCTACGGACTCTTGTCCGGATCTAATTCCTTATCAGCACTAGATTGAGTTTAAGTCCTGCTGAAAAAACAAAAGAACACGATTCTCCTACAGGTTTGGTCACTCCTCCAATATGAAAACTTAATATGGTTACAATCTACCAAAGAATCTACACTCTATCAATCTACCAAAGAAGTTTAATGAAAAAGAGAAAACCCTGACAAAACATCAAATATCGTCTATCTTTCTGCATTTTTTCAGGAAGCGAAAAAAATAAAAAAAACAGGATGCGAACTATGATGTAGTAACGTCAAAATCAGGCAAATACAGAAATTTAAATCCCTGGACTGTGTTTTAAACGCGGATAGAAAATATGGTACTGAAATCCGAACGCGTATTAGAATAGCAAAAGATGCCATTGAAAAACTAAGCCAAGTACGAAGAAACAGAACATTTTTGCTAGAAACAAAAAAAGAGTGCTGAACTGTTATATCAGTGGTTTCCAACCACTGTGCCGCGGCACATTAGTGTGCCACGGAATGATTACTGGTGTGCCGTGAAGAGATAATACATAGAAGCCATTTAATTTTATTTTGTTTAATAAAGACATTCAATTTCTTAATCATGATTTCACCGCTCAATTCAAAATCGCCGACTTTCTGGAATCTAAACGTTTCGCGCATACGAATTGGTAAGCGTTATTATGGTTTATATTAGTCATGGGACGATTAATCGGAATATCAGGAGTTTTTCAAAGTATCGGGAGTCGGCATCGGGGATGAATAATTCAGACCCGATTTCGATACCAAAACGATTCCTAAATACACAGGTTGTAAGACAAAAAGTTCTAACACAGAACTGTACTCTGTGAGGTTTTACCTAATGCTCCTAACTCCCAAACATTTTTTACCTTTTCCTAACCATTTTGAATCTTTTCAATTTCAGGCTAATCTAACTTTATGCACAACTGCCCCACTTACATTCACCATTATTATTTTATACCCGATATTGAATACAGGATATGTTGATTTATGTGAATAAAAATTCTTCTTATATAATATTCTTTGTTTTTTATTATTTTATTGCAAAAAGGCTTTATGAGTGGAAAATATTTATTTTTTGTGATAGGTGTACCGCGAAAATTTAAAGAACTCAATAGTGGGCCGCCATGTAAAAAAGGTTGGGAACCACTGTGTTATGTACTATCCACCCTTCTATATGTCATCAAATTTTAGACAATTTCCACACCAATTAATAGGAGGCAACAGGAATATTTTTATACAGAAGAATGCTGAGAATAACGTGGACAGGAAGTCTTAAGGGAAATGGCAACAAAAAAGAACACTTGCACTTAGAATCAGAAAGAGACAGTAGAAATTTCTGGAACGCATAAGGAGAACGGAGGGTTTGGAAAATTTGACACTCATAGAATATATAGTAGGCAAAATGGGCAGAGAGGGGCAGTGAGTTAACTGTCTCACGTGCTTATGTAAATGGATGGCAGGACGGAGAGTAATGACAAACATTATGAGGAAAAATACGGAATAGGTAGTTGTGGAGAGCCATGATCATTCACCTCGAGAACGATATCAAAGAAGAAGAAGGAGAACCTCGCTGTTCGTTATTCTTTCTTTTACACCTGACACAAATAATTTTCTTTATACATGATCACAAGACATTCGTTCGTACATCCACAGTGAAACACATGAATCGAGACTTTCTGATATAATTATCTGAACTTCAGTTCATCTCTCCTTGGAGGAAAGAATTTCAGAGATGGCCTAAGCAGCCCGAGGAAATGTGTCAAATCATTATTAAATGATCATTTTATTCGTCAGTTGTTTTCAAAAGACTTGTTTACTTAAAATTTGTCGGCATTGCAAGGTTACCCACAATTCTTTGTGGCGATGAAATCTCGCTTACCTCTCCTTCCATCAATACGAATGAAATTATCTTTCCACATTCAGTGCACCGATTTAATAGGATATTTAAAATAGTTGATTTTTTCAATGAAAAATAAAACAAAACTAAAAGAAAACTAGCGATCCTAAACTACATGGTTTTATATTAGATGTCAAATTCATATGATTGAGGTAATATATACAATAAATAGACAAGTAGAAGTTAAAATTTTCTCGAACCGACCTACTGATCAAAATCTGATCAAAGGACCTGAGATCATAATTCTTTTGAAAAGTTTTCTTGGTCAGGTTGGGAATATTTCAGTACACAATATATAAGATTAATTATGAAATTTGTCACTTAGCTGATTGATATATTCAGCAACCCAACTCCAGAGTTTCGTAGACGAATCTTTTTTTGCAATAAAGTTCGTGTGCATTTCAAAAAAATTATAACTTTATTAGTATTTGCGATAGAAATAATCTGTAAAAAAATATTATAAAGTTTAATGTACCTAGTTTTAAGTATAGCTAAAATAACTAATGTGATTTCAGGCATTACTGTAAATCAGTTGGCAAATGTTTACCGTGAACTGTAAAATCGTATTACCCTTTGTATTGCTAATGATGGAGGACATGTGGAAACTTAAATAAAATTTCAATAAAACCTTAAAAAATATAGATTTACTTCTTTCTAATCCTTTTTACAAATTATTTCTATCGCAAATACAAATAAAGTTATAATTATTTAAAGTGCACACGAACTTTATGGACACCCTGTATATATATATATATATATATATATATATATATGTGTGTGTGTGTGTGTGTGTGTGTGTGTGTGTGTGTGTGTGTGTGTGTATGTATATATATATATATATGTGTGTGTATATATATATATATATGTATATATATATACATATATATATATATATACACACATATATATATATATATATATATATATACAGAGAGAGAGAAGGAAGATCATTGTGTATTTTGGCAGCAATCCCTCTTTTATACAAGTTTCATTTAAAACGACTGACAAGGTACTGGGGTTGATTTTTTTATTTACATACAGAACATTCCGATAAATTCTACATAATTTTGGGGGTAATTCAAGAACAGCTCCTGAATTCGTATCATTTTCAAGGTGTGCAAGTTATTTAACCCTCTGACCTCTCACCACGAGAGAAATTTTGCCGATAGTTTATTGCACAATCTGGTGATCCGTTGTTTGTCTCTTCAGTCTTGTTTACGGACAAGGCAACATTTGGAAGAGATGGAATAACAAATTTAGACAACCAACATATGTGGGCGGATCGGAATCCCTTTGGTGCAATACAGTCTAGACACCAGCATCAGTTTATAATTAATGCGTGTGCTGGATGGTCTAGGATAAGGAGAACACTGAATTCAAAACCTGCGCAGGGTCATTTGGGGACCTTGTGGCACGTGGTGCACCACGTCTCTGTATTCGGCCCTTCAAAATATGTGTTATTATCTCTCTTTCTTTCTCTCTCTCTCTCTCTTTATATATACACACACACACACACATAAATACATATATATATATATATATATATATATATATATATATATATATAAGTTGACATTGAAATCAACGCCTTGCAGCGACACTCTGATTAATGCCTTTGCACAATCGTCATGGCCTGACGGTTTTGCATAGGCATGATTTTTTTTAGGGATAACGATTAGAATTATTTTTGATTATGACGTCTATATTGCTTATTTTATATGTTTATTATTTACTCTTTGTTATTTTGTCCATTTATATATATCATTTATTTGAATATTTTTGTATAAGGATTCCTTGTGTGTATATTTCTTGGTTTCAACTCGACATTGAAGCCGATGAAATCAAACCAGATGATGGCATAAACTGCCTTTACTAAATCGCAAACAGTCTTCATATTAAAAGAGATCAAACAGGAATTCGTAGATGAGATAACATGAGAACTTAAAAACATAGCAAAGATCTAAAACGGTAAATAGGTAAAATTATATTAGAAGAAATTATCTGCGAACTAATACAACTTCAGGTCAGCTGAAAGATACAAGATCAGTAATGAACTGGTTCCGTAACATAAATGATATCAATAACTGCACATTTGCCCATTTCGATATCAAAGACTTCTATACACCCATCATTAAATCTATCAAGGGTGATACTGTCTAAAAGAAGAAAGTAGGTTAATTATTTAAATATTTAAAAAAAAATTTAAGCTTTTCACCCAAGGCAAGGCGGGAGTGCCACTAGCACGCAAGGGGTTACAGAGAGTGGGAGCAAGAGTAAAGAAGCGTGATCGAGGAAAGGATGAAGAGAAGGACGGGGAATAAAGGCATCTGGAGAGGTCGATTGACATTGCATTTGAATATTTGGAGATTATAGCTATCAGGGAAGCGAGTAAGAGGAAGGGAGTTCCACAGACGGGAAGTGCGAGGCATCAAGTTATTGGAGTAGAAGAGACAGCTAGATTTAACCGTTTCGACAGTGAAAGGGTGGGACTGAGATGCCGACCTAGTGGTACGTTTGAATTCATGCAGTTTGGGAACCAGCGAAAGCAGCTTGTCGGAGCAGTTACCGTGAAAGTATTTGTAGAAAAGACAGAGGGAGGCGACCGCACGTCTGTGAGAGAGCGACTGTAAACGAGATGCCAGATCAGAGCCAACCATTTTGCATATCCGTTTCTTGATTTAATTACGAATTCACGTTTCTTTTGCTTGTTGGTATGTTTCTTTTGTATGTTTTTTTTTTTAAAATCTCTACTATTTAAAATTATTTTATAAACATACTTTCTTGAATTCTTCACTTGCCGATGAGAACGCAAACTACTGCCAGTCACGATGAACGGGTGTTCGCACGAGGAGGCTCCATGCCTAGAGAGAATACCAAGTGAAACTCTTATATACGATTCATCCCTAAAAATGCAGGTAAAATGATCGGCTCCCTGTACCGCTCCATTAAGTACCTGACACCTCATGCTATTCTCTACCTTTATTAGAGCCAGATCAGGCCTCAAATTGAGTACTGTTGCCATATTTTGGCAGTGGCTGCCCAATCCTCATTTTCCAGTCATAGAGTTCAAAAGCGTCTCCGAATTCTTGTTGGAGGATAATTATTTCCCACCATCCAGCCTCTCGTTCACGGGCAGAATATGGCGAGTCACTCGCTGGTCTATCGCTACTTCCATGGAAAATGCTCGGACGAACTGTATTCCTTTGTTCAGCCAGATCTTACCTTCACGGCTAGGACAGGCCATTCACGCTTTCATAGTAGCAAATCACCCACATTCCGGCCATATTCCATCAGCGAGAAGTAAGTTCCACTCAAACAGTTTCTTCTCGCGGACCACTGCCCACAGGGAAAAGACTCCCAATATCACTACAAACTTAACATGTCCAACTCTAGAGTTAACCGTTATCTTCCCCTCCTATCCATATAAACTACCCCTTAACGTAACCCTCTACCTCGAGTGGCTCCTGGGTCTTGTACAGGGTGAACTTTAATGTATATAAAAAACAAGACTTTTCTAACCTGAGAAGTTATATATCATCACAGTTTTCGTTATACATAAACTCTTGATATAATATACACGCGAGAGAGTAAACAGAATATTAGATCTCGCCTATTACGTTTTGGTTGTATAACGACTAAGCTACTCCTACAAGTGAAATGACGACTGTACAAAGCTCACTGGCGTTCAATGTAGATTTACTTTACATGACTGTTACTTTAGTAAAGCTGCCCCGCCTTTTTCTTGCCGTTTCTTCGGGGTAAGTTGGAGGCCCTTTTCAAGCCCGCTACTGCCTCTGTGTAATCTTTAATCAAGACAGGAGAATGAAGCAGACCTGGCATTTTGATAATGAAACGAATTCGTGTGAGAACCCAACGCCACCTGTCGGGCTAACAAATCGATGAAAATTGTGTGGAGGGGAAGTGAACCTGAAAGAAAAATTATCGAAAGAAGAAGAGAGTTAGGAACATAGAAAATTAACGAAAAAAGACAGTAAAGAAATAACGAAAGGTGAAAGGGATTTGAAGAAAAGAAAGGAAACGATTAGGAGAAGGAAAGCAAAAATATTAAGGGAAAGAAAGGTAAATGAAACAAAATAAGAAAGAAAGAACGAAAGAAAGAAAGGAAAAGTAAATAAGAAAGAAAGAAAGAAAGGAAGAAAGAAAGAAAAAAGAAAGAGAGAAAGAAAAAATAAATAAGAAAGAAAGAGAGAAAGGTAAGTAAATAAGAAAGAAAGACAGAAATAAAGAAAGGAAAAGTAAATACGAAAGAAAGAAATAAAGAAAGAGAAAAGAAAGAAAGAAAGAAAGAGAGAAAGGAAAAGTAAATCAGAAGTAAATAAATAAAGAAAGAAAGAGAAAAGAAAGAAAGAAAGAAAGAGAGAAAGGAAAAGTAAATCAGAAGTAAATAAAGAAAGAAAGAAAGAAAGAGAAACGAAAGAAAGAGAGAAAGGAAAAGGAAATCAGAAGTAAATAAATAAAGAAAGAAACAAAGAGAAAAGAAAGAAAGAAAGAGAGAAAGGAACAGTAAATAAGAAGTAAAGAAAGAAAGAAAGAAAGAGAAAAGAAAGAAAGAAAGAGAAAAGAAAGAAAGAAAGAAAGAGAGAGAGAAAGGAAAAGTAAATAAGAAGTAAAGAAAGAAAGAAAGAAAGAAAGAGAAAAGAAAGAAAGAAAGAAAGAGAGAGAGAAATGAAAAGTAAATAAGAAGTAAATAAAGAAAGAAAGAAAGAAAGAGAAAAGAAAGAAAGAAAGAGAGAGAAAGGAAAAGTAAATAAGAAGTAAAGAAAGAAAGAAAGAAAGAAAGAGAGAAAGGAAAAGTAAATCAGAAGTAAATAAATAAAGAAAGAAAGAAAGAAAGAGAGAAAGGAAAAGTAAATAAGAAAGAAAGGAAGAAAGAAAGAAAAAACTACGATGAGGAGAAAAAAAGAAAGAAAGACGTGTAGTCTGACATAAATAAAAAGAAATAATGATAAGAAAGAAAGCTAAAGTAAAGAAGGAAAGAGCAAGAAAGAAAAAAGAATAAAAGGATGAAATAAAGAAGTTATTGTAAAAAGATGAAGGAAATTAATACAAAAATGCAAACCAAACACGAATAAAGAATAGTGCGAAAATGTTTTTGAAAAAACAATAATGAATGAAAGACAGTAAGAAGAAGAAAAAAGAGAAGAAAAATAAAAATAAAAACAAGTACATTTTTCAATGAAAATAAAGGTGAAAAATAAAAATAAATCAGAGAAAGAAAAGAAAAAGAAAAGCTTAAAAAGAAAATCAGCGGACGAAGAAAATAAAGAATACAAAAAACAGTGCTCTTTCGCTAAAACTTATGAAGAGAAAAGGTTGGCGGGAAGGTGACTTTTATTTCATCCTATTTTCCGATGATTAGCATTTGACCACAGACCCCAATTTGAAGGATCACTTCCATCGATGCTAAAGGCAGTAAAAGAGATTCAAGCGACAAATCTTAAGATAGCATATGGATGGTGGAAAATGTCCGACTTATGAAAAGGGAAGAAATATTTTAAGAAAGGTTGAGTAAGGGTTTGAACTGAAATTACGATATGTGGGTACGAATGATTATTAATGGAACCATGATTCAGGGAGGAAATCCTTTCTCGTGTTCGGCGCATTGATGTTTTTACGGTGTAGCGTAATGTAACGCTATGCCGATGTGAAAGTAAGTAGTTGAATGATGTTGAAATGATGAGGTGTGTGAAACTGCCAGGGTTGTTCGTATAGGTTTACTGCTTCCGGGCTTGTTGCGAGGGTCGAGGGAATAATCTATTGATGAACGCTGTGCAACGCCGCCTTTTCCTTCTGGGCCCAACGGAAAGGAAGTTTTCATTTATTTTCAATGGAAAACCGTAACCCTAAACTGCAAAAACAATGATGAGAGTAGGTGAAAAATCTGACTGAAAAAAGGATGAGCCAAACAGAGAGCCAAAAATCAGAGGCAGACGAAAATTATTTCACTATGCGCTTAAATTAAAATCAGGATGACAAAGTCATTGAAAAAGCAACACGAAAATAAACATTATTTGGACTATTGTCCTCATCTTTGTCGCCATATTTATTACAACGTTTCTGCTGTTGTACGCTCCGGTCTTCCTCAGGTGGTTGGAATGTCGAACTGAACCCTTTATTTCGTTCACTGGGGTAGACTGTTCTATTTCCACGTGCCATGTTTAATGGATGTCAGTTATCAGTTATTTCCTGTTAATTTCCTTCTGAAAGTTCTCCACTGCCTTAACCGGGTATTGAACTTACACTCTTTGGGGTCCTGTCATCTAACTAACGCCTTTATCCACTCTGTCATGTCTCCTTGGGAAGAGGACCCAAAGAGTGTGAGTTCAATACCCGGTTAAGGCAGTGAAGAACTTTCAGAGGGAAATTAACAGGAAATAACTGATAACTGACATCCATTAGACATGGCACGTGGAACTAGAACAGTCCACCCCAGTGAGCGAAATAAAGGGTTCATTTCGACATTCCAACCACCTGAAAAAGGCCGGAGCGTACAACGGCCGAAACGTTGTAATAAATATGGCGACACAGATGACGACAATAGTCCGATTATGTAAATAATGTACATAATAGCACATCTCAAAAATATAAACAGATACTGAAAATAAGCCTATATTTAAAAGAAAAAAGTTCCATGTTATCTCCATGACTTGGTATCTTGACTTCAGTCACTTTTTCACAGACGTGGTGTGGCTTCCCTCTGTCTTTTCTACAAATATTTTCATGGCAACAGTTCTGCTGAACTTTTTTTCCCTCGTGCTTCGACCACATGAATTTAAGCGTGCTACTAGATTGGCATCTAGGTCCCATCCATTTACCGTCGAAATAGTTAAATGTAACCGCAACTTCTACTCCAACAGTTTCTTTTCTCACACTTCCCACCTGATAAACTCCCTTCCGTTTACTTATTTCCCTGATAACTACAATCTTCATAATTTTAAATGCAAAGTCAATCGCCATCTTCTGTCTTCTTGAATCCCGTTCTTCTCCACCCTCCCCAATACCCAATATTTTCTCTCACCATCACTCTCTGTAGCATCCTGCGTACTAGTAGCATTCCTGCCTTGCTAAAGTGAAATGATTAAAAAACAAAAACAAAATAAAACAATAACCCTCTATCTTGATGGCTCTTGTGGCTTGTATTGAGTGACCAAGAGTAAAAAATATTATGCCGATCCGGTAATAATAAGGACATGTAACTAGGATAAATATTGGCTCAAAGATGATGGCGATGATGATCATCATCATGATCATGATCTTGATCATCAACTATGCACCGTGTCCGTTCAGGACGTTGGTGATCATTCACACATTTACACGTTCTTTCATTAGAGTCTTTCAAAGTCATTCTCACGTTCTTTCTTTTATCTTCCTTTCCCAGAATATGTCATGTGAGGATTAAATTTTCTGATCCCTCTTATTTATAATGTGCCCCAAATATTTCAGCTATCTCTTCCGTATTAAAATATTAAATATTAAGAAAGAGGGTTTGAAAAATTTGACACGCACATGACATATTGAAGATAAGACGAGGCGAGGGAAAGAACAGGTAACCTATCTCACAAGCTTATCTACAGAAGGAAGTTGAGAATACCATGTATAATGAATAAATACGAAATATAATAGTAATCTATATATATATATAAAACAGAGGATGTCTGTGTGTCTGTCTCTGTGATACCTTTTCATTCGAGATCCATCCAACCGATTTTGACCAAACTTGACAAATACATTGTACAATGTAAGTGATAGATTCTTAGCGTAAAAATCGAAAATTTAAAACAAATCAATAATCGATAAAGCCGATTAAAAATCGATAAATTCAACTTTTCCTCCGATTTCGTTCAAACTCGGTATCTAGGTTACTTACATCATGACGAGCTCAACGATACCTCATTTTATTCCTACGCTACTGCGTTTAGCGAAAAAAACGCGAAAAACGAAAAATTGATTTCAACACAAATCGATTTCAACACAAATTTTAAACTAAAAACTCCCTCAATTTTCAAGCAATCTAATACAAACTTCACTCAATTGTAGCCAATAATAAATTTATTGTGTAACAGTCATTTAACTTGATAACTGAGTTCACCCATATAGTAAAATCCAGCGTAAATAGCGAAGAATAGCGATTTTTACTGGTTTCTTTCTTTTATTTCGTTGATCTTTCAAAATCTTTCATGAAAATTAACACTTGCTTTATAAATTTTACATTCTTGGTAGCACACTGACAAATTGAATTTCAGAAACTCCAAAATAATTGTGGTCTGAAGTGGGTCATCATGTTGCCTGTTTTACACCTCGGCTAAATTCGATTGAATAAATACAGACTACTTCTGTTATATCAGTAACTGCATTAATTCAAAATGTTTTTAATGAAAGTACTTTAAAGTAATTGGAGAAGATAGACTCTGTTATATCTAAACATGATGCTGTTTTTGCTCCATTCTAATTGAACGGTTTTTCTGATCGATCAACTAGGTATGGCCGCTAGTAAATTAATAAATAATGAGTTAAAAGTTAACAAACAACACTATACACCGAGGTACAAATAACCACATACAGGTTCACAGTTATTTCTACTCAATAGACTATAGACTGACTTGAAATGTAACCATTACTGCTTACCCAAAAACCATTAGGATAATACAATGAACAGGAAATACACGACCTCACTACCCAGAATGCACCATTGATCAGCATATATAAATAGTCGAGTCACCACAAAACATATATGGCCTGAAGATTTCGATCAAGCATAAAACAGACTGTTGCCACGCAGTGTTGACTTCAGTGTCCACCTTTATAATTACATATGCTTTGTCCCATAATTTACCCATAAATATAGCATACATTAAAATATTTGTATCATATACATACAAGCATGCATATATGCATATATATATATATATATATATATATATATATATATATATATATATATATATGAAATGTGTATATTTCGGCAGCATATTTTCATTAAGACAGGTTTCGTTAAATAATTTAGACATGTTCTGTCTACTTATTCTTGATAGGATCATTTCATAATTGGATTTAGTATAGTATATTATAAGTTATATCTTTTTACTATGGTCTGTGGTGGGTGTATTAGTTTTAATGAAGATTTTAGGATAATTTCGTCTTGTTTATAACTAGCATGCATCTGGTTATGATATAAATGTTTGATATGTTTGGAGTTAGGTGGAGGGGTATTAGGTTCTATATGTTTTGTATAATGGTCTCTGATTTATCTAGAAGTCTCTGTTTTGCATAGAGGTCTCTTTTCCGCATCATACCTAATTATCTCCCCTTAAACGGTGTCCGTCACCCAAGCCCTGACAAAGCATTTTTGACTCCACATATTAAAGTGGTAATTTTCGGATGACCACAACAATTTTTGTCCTTTACAACCATGAACACTAAATACTTACTCTATAATTAATGATGATGACCTGATGGTATGTCGAAAGTACTCGAAAATAAATACAATATGAACCAACACGTCTCGTATTTTAATTATTTACACTATTTACATTGTTCGTACTGCTGCCCTATTCATGACGTTTCGATCGTCGTACGCTCCTGCCGTCTTCAATGATTGGAATTTCGAACCTAATAATTTATTTCATCCATCGAGGTAAATTGTTCTAGTTCCACATGCTGGATATCTCAGTATCAGTTATCTCCCTTTTAATTCAACTCTCTAATTTTTTGTTCACGTCTGCTGTAGCCAGATATTGAACTCACAGCTCTTTGGGTCGAGTGACTGGATTCACCAACGCTTTTATCCACTAGGTCATATGTCTTCAAACATCTGAAGAAGGGCGGAGCGTACAACGGTTGAAACGTCATGAATATGTCAGCAAAGATGTGGACAACAGTCCGAACAATGTAAGCAGTTTCCTTTTTGTTTCCATTTCATCCTCAGCATCCTTCTGTAGAACCACATTTCTTTTGCTTCAAGTCTCTTCTTCATATTTGAGGAAATTGTCCAGCATTCACTGCCAGATAGGAGATCAGTTATCACGTAATGTTTCACTACTCCTTTTCTTTCTCTTAACACTATCCTTATTATGTGTCAGGATATTAACAGATAGGGTGACGAAATTGTTAATAAACTGATAACGGACGATTTTATTGTGACGGACAGAAAAGATACACAATACACACACATAGAGATAAGGACAAGGGTAAGATAGATAGATAGATAGATAGATAGATAGATAGATAGATAGATAGATAGATAGATAGATAGATAGAAGTCGAAATTTAAAGAACATACTTTGGGTAAGACCTCAGTTCCGTTAGAGGGGAACTACAACACAATGTGAAGGCCCGAGTGTAACATTTAACATAGTTCATATATATACAGGGTTCCAATAAAGTTACTATAGAGTTACATATAATAACAATTAAGACAAAGTAATTAATCAACGGTCCATAAATTTATTGTTAAGATGCTTCTGATTAATTCTGATTAATAACGATAAAATAGTATAGCAAACAATAGTAAATTAATTACCGATACTCTTCTAACTGCAAGCCATCTACTTCAAGGCTTTGTTTTTTTATTATAAGTAACTGTATAGTGATTTTATTTCCACCCTGTGTAGACAGAGGGAGATGAAATTCAGGTTGGCCCTATTCGAGGAATTCATAAGGTTTTCTTTTCCTCTTCCTTTAATTTTCCCCTTTTTATTACATCTTGGTAATCTATTGTTTTTAACAGCGGTTGTTGATATTTTTTCTCATAAACTTCTTTGTTTTAATCTGCCGACGATTATTTTTCTGAAGAAGTGTCGGCCGAAAGGCGCCTTAAATCCCCCACTTTTTTTCTTAAACGAGATACTTTTGTATCTATTTTAACAATAAAATGGGAAATATGATCTTTATATTTAAATCAATTTTGACTTCGTGTGGCAGTATAAAGAACCTGTTTATCTATCAATCTATCTATCTATCTATCTATCTCTATCTCTCTCTCTCTCTCTCTCTCTCTCTATATATATATATATATATATATATATGAAGAAATATAGTCTTAAAGTGTGCTATATTTATGGGATAAAGTGCTCAATATCAGAGATAGAGCGTGTGTAAATATAAAAGTGAACGTAGAAGTCAACACTTAGAGGCGACAGTCTATTTCATGCTAGATGCAATCGTCGGGCCAAGAGTGCTTTTATTTTTCTCGGCTATTTATATATAAGGGTCAGGGGGCATTTGGGTAGTCATTTTTGGCAGATATTTTACCGGAAGTCGTTTATTTGTTTATTTATTTATTTGTGTCAAATTATTTTGCTTGTTGTTTTCTTTTGTTTTTATTTAATTTTATTTTTGTTTTTTATCCGTTATATTTATTTTATATTTATTTTATTTTTATTTATTTATTTATTTTGATCGGTGTTTTTATTAACGTAGTAAAATTTGTTCATATAGCTTATTGTGGGTAGTCTATTATGGCGGCTATTTTACCGGAAGTCGATTATTTATTTATTTAGGTCAAATTATTTTACTTGTTTTTATTTATTTTTATTTTTTATCTTATATATTATTTATTTATTATTTTTATTTTGATCAGTGTTTTTATTAACGTAATTAAAATTTGTTTATATAGCTTATTTAACAGTTTTGTTTTTGTTTGGGAAGAAAAAGCTATTTGTTGAATTGTGGGGTTGATTGTTGTGATTTGTTCTGACTATTATTTATCCAATCAGCACAGACACACACACACACACACAATTATACATATATATATATATAATTGTGTGTGTGTATGTTTGTGTGTGTGTGTGTGTGCTGATTGGAAAGTGCTCAATATCAGTGATAGAGCTTGAATGGATATGAGTTTGTGACTCTAGGTTTCACGCTTGTGCAATCCTCAGACCAAATGATTTATCTTTTTAAAATGTGAGACTATTTATGCCAGTTTTTGTCTGATTATGTTTGGCGGGTCGGGGGATTCTCCTCTGTGTCCGTTTTGGGATGACACTCATACACACGGAGGCATACATACAGGTGTAGGCATTACGGTTCACAAACACATACACATACATATATAACAAATAAATAGGCAGACATGTATCCAAATGTTCGAGCACGTATACGTACGCAATTCAATTGTAATCTTATTTCGATGTTGGGACTGAGTGTAGCGAAGTTCTTGCAATAAGTTAGCTTGTCTGAGGATCGCATAAGCGATAGTTGAATTGATATGAGTTTGTCAGCATATATATTTCCGCTATATATATATATATATATATATATATATATATATATATATATATATATATATATATATATATATAGTTGAATTGATATGAGTTTCTCAGCATATATATATATATATATGTATATATATATATATGTGTGTGTGTGTCTGTGTGTGTGTCATTCGCAGACAGTACTGTTTCGCTGTATCACAGCTCTTCAGTGCAACTAGACAACTGAATGCCTCAAGCCCGGATTGAAACCGGACCGATTTGGTGTCAGTTAGAGTCTCTACCACTGAGATATCTTCACTCGACAGAATGAGTCAGGTAAATCTAGTTTATTATTTTTTTTACAAATGTAAACCAACGCCAAACAACCAAAGTGCTCCATTCATTTTACTGAAGAGCTTCGCATTAACGCAGGTGGGTGTTGTTTTGAGAATTAGCTTGTCATTCAACAGTGCTCAATTGAAAATATATTTTCAAGAGCGAAATTATTTCATTCGTAGACAGTACTGTTTCGCTGTATCACAGCTCTTCATTATATATATATATATATATATATATATATATATATATATATATATATGTGTGTGTGTGTGTGTATATATATATATATATATATATATATATATATATATATATATATATATATATATATATATAATTGTTTATTTAAAAATTATAACATAAATATGTTATAAAATCACTACAAAAATAGCCATTTTGTTTCAACACCTCCGGTGTCTCATCAAGTGATGATGTTGAATGTAGAATAAATGATTTTAAAAGTTTCAAATTAATTAACGATCCTTCGTAAGGGGAAAACGCTGTTACATAAGCAGGAATGACCAATCAAAATACAAGTACACGTGAATTCAAAAAACTTGTCAACGAAGTAAGGTTATAATAGCTATTAAAAGCTTTAAAGTTAGTGTTTTACTAAAATAGAATTAGCGTCTGTTCTAGCGTAATTTCAATGAAAAAATAAAATAAATTGAATAACATATGCATTTTTTCTTTTCTCATCAGTAGTTTTATAATTTTAAACTTAATAGAGATTAAATTTAGATTTTAAAATTGTTAATTTTTTACCTATAATTTTAATATCAAATTTTATCATATACTTTAATACTTATTGGTTAGAATAAATTCTATTTTAGAAGAATCGTTAATTAATTTGAAACTTTTAAAACCCTTTATTCTACATTCAACATCATCACTTGATAAGACACCGGAGATGTTGAAACAAAATGGCTATTTTTGTATTGATTTTATAACATATTTATTTTATAATTTTTAAATAAAGAATTATATATGCTCTACTCTATATCGAGCACTCTTTTAAGAATAGTAATTGTTGGTTATTGGAATTTATTCCGTATACACCAATCCTAGACTTGTATATATATATATATATATATATATATATATATATATATATATATATATATATATATATAGAGAGAGAGAGAGAGAGAGAGAGAGAGAGAGAGAGAGAGAGTGAGAGAAAGAGAGAAACCGCAAACTTTTTGGGTTATAATGTGAATTTGTTTTAGTATACATATATTTTTTATTCTTCATGAAGAATAAAATATAATATATATATACTAAAACAAATCCACTTTATAACCAAAAACGTTTGCGTTTTCTCTCCTTTTTAAAATACACCATTTTCTCTCGTTGGAACAACTATAACTTTTTCCCTATATATATATATATATATATATATATATATATATATATATATATATATATATATGCACATTTCATTGAATACGACAGACAAGGTGCTTTTATTTAGTTTTTTTTTATACAATTTCTCATGCAATCTAATAATTTTTTCTTTTCGGATGATAAATTATATAAAAACTGTCCGAATGTTCTTTTTATGCGAGGGCTTTCGGCTATACATTTAGCCATTTTCAAGGATTAAATATTTTAACTGTTAAATAAGAAATAGTTTGTCATATGTATGTTTTATAAAAAGTTTTCATTTTTCAAAACACTGTCAAGATATTGTGTCCATGTTCAAAGTTAATATTATTAAGTGTTGTTTGTTTTGTTTTTATTAATAAGGCTTACATTAATTTTAGCCTTTTTTGCATGTAGATGATGCTATTATATTAGTGTTGTCAACAAGTATGTTACGAATAGTGTCCGGTAGGTCTCCATGAATATTTAAATGAGATCTAATTGAGCTATGGTCAGAAAGGTGTAGAGTGAGTCTGCGTGTCAAACATGTTGTAATCTATATAATTATTTACGAATTTTGATTGATCAGGAATATTGCGTAATAAAAACCCTATCACTTGTGTTATATAATACATTCTCTTAATTGTAATAAATTCTTGAAAATCGTCCTAGGTAAGACATTAAACTACATCCACGTCCTGGGTAAGACGATAAACTACGTCCAGCAGCAAGGCCTCTGATGAGGTTTTGAAGAGCGTGGAACCACCTCTTAATTGCTGGTGTTCCCAGGTTCACCCTGACCCAGGGTGGTAGCACCTGTTAGGGTCCCAGGTATGGGAAAATAGTTAACTATTACCAGCAATACTTTTTTGAAAAAAATTATTACCAGCAATACAATTTTGAAGGAAAAATATTACCAGAAAGAGATTTTTGACAAAACATTACCAGCAATAAAAACAAATGTTGTCGGCATTAAATAACCCATTGATGTTGATATGCCGTAAAACAAAATAAACCAAACCAATTCTTGAAAATATATTTTTCTGAAATTAATCACTACTTTCCTTTGACAAAAAAATAAGTTTATAGAATCTAGCAGAAAATTCAGTAAGCATTTCCTACAATATGTTTTATTTTGTAAAATATAATTTTTTATTAACCTAGTTTATATTAGAATTACTCCGAAAACTGAATTCGGTCTATGCATGATATAAAGCATGAAGTAATAATGTGTTGACATGAGATCAACTTATTCTCTAGTAAAGACTTTTCCATCTTCTTTATAAAAAGAACGCTACCTTTCTTGCGTTACAGTGAGAGAAAATGAGAGCCAGATGGAGCGCGGCATTACAGTTGACTCCATTTCACAGTGAAATTAGGCAGACGACAAAAAGAAAAATGGCGACGAAGAAGATATTAATCTAAATAAATTAATAAGTAGCAATGGCACCACATCTCATCAATACAAATCTAAATTTTTTTCATTTGCAGAATTTCGGGAGAAAAATAAAAGAAAAAAAAAATAGAAACTGAAAAGGCTATTCAATCGAAATTTCAACCAGACTTGACGCTGTTAAATTCCAAATCTGTTCTCCCGTTATCTAATCTCATTAATCTGTACTAATCTCATTATTCTGAATTCGAATCCGATTTTTGAGCTGCAAGACTAATCAAAATTCATTTGGTTATTATTCAAATTATAATATGTGACAAGATTTTATTTTATTGATTACAGGATTAATTACACAAGTTTTCATGGCATGATGAATTCACAGACATTCGGAAAATATAATTGTTCTCAATCTACGCCCTCTTCTTCGTTTCAAATTTGAAAAAATAAAAAGATGAAGTTTCAATCCTGTGCTTTTCTTCAGGTTCTTTTGAATTATGGTTCTCTGGTTTCTATAAGTATGAACAATCAACCAGTCGTAAAAGTAATCATCTTTTTCTGTTGGACTCATAACCAAATTGTTTGCTTTTTTGTCACTTTAATTGAAGAGACAATTAATCTAAATAGCATATATATTTCGAATATCATAGCATTTTTCTTTTATTCGCCCTATCCATTTAGGACATAGGCGATGATGGCTCTCCACAACTACCTATCCTTATAGATATAACCAATATTTATCGTCTTTCTTTACCTCCTAGTCACGACTTTGTATTCTATTTACCCAAGCTAGTTAGGTAGCTCACTCGGCATTTCTCTCTGTCCTTGTTACTCGTAATATATCATAGGTGTGTCAAACTCTCCAAACCTTATTTCCTCAATATGTGTCTAACAAATTTCTGTTGTCTCTTTCTGATTATAAATAAAAGTGGCCTTTTTGTTCCTACATTCCTTTAAACTTCATCCTTGCTCACATGTTCAGTCTATGGTATTCTCAGCATCATTGTACTGAACTACAGCTTTGCTGCGCCAAGTCTCCGCATCACTTGTGAGGAAATTATCCATCATTCACTGCTATATGAGGATTGATATTACATATCTGTAAAATAGCTGAATCGTGCGCCCATAGTAATAATTATTTCTAATGTAATTTTGTTGTTTCTTAATACACCCTTGTACAAATTAATTGAAACAAAACGAATAATTCCGTTATTTACTTTCTTCATATTTTTACAATGAAACATAACCCAATGCACATGTTAGTAGTTCGTACGTCCTGTCCACGAAGTCGTTCTTTGCTGATTGACCACAGATTCTCGACTGAATTTAAATCAGGAGTGTTTTCGGGCCAGTCTATATTACTTTGATTTGCTCACTAGTAACGTTTGCCAGTGTGTTCGTGCAGCGTTACAATTTTCGTACGCTTCCTTGGAGTAACGTCCATCGCAAACAATGACCGTAGGACAACTAATCGACAGTCGAGACAATATTGTCTGGGCGGGATAAAAATCTGATGCAATCACGGATGACGCAATATTTTTCAAGACCAAACAAATTTCATCATACAGCCCGAAAATAGATTCATATTACTGTACACCACAGCAAATGACCTAATCTGCGGAAAAATAGAAATCAATTACACTCCAGTGGGTCTAAAACTGGCCGTATGGTGAAAGAAAAGAAACTAATGCAGTTATTTCAATTAATTTACACAAGGGTGTATATACATATAAATATATGAGGATTGATATTACATATCTGTAATATAGCTGTATCTTGTGCCCATAAGAGTTCAGAAATTCTTATTTCTGATCTAATTTTCCTGTTTCTTAATACTTTCTTTAACTTTTGAAAGACTTCTTTCCGTATCCCAACATGCCTTCAGATTTCTATGTCACATTTTCCATCGTTTTTTATAACCCTTCCCAGATATTTAAATTTCTATACTTACTTCATTCCAACGTCTCTTTTCTAACAATTAATAGTTACTCCTTTTTTATCACTATTTTGCTACTTTATCTCGGCGTCTCCGCAGTTTTCTTTCCGTGCTTTTCCTCAATACACTGTCATCTGCCTATCTTATGTTGTTAAGATTGTGTCCACCAATAACGAACAGTACCATAAACACAGAACATTAATATGAGCTCAGAATATTTCATGTTCGCGTAGGGAAAAAAAACACTGAACCATATTTGCTGAAAAATTAAAGATTGCGAATCATTAGGGTCGTAAGGGGACCACATGTACTCCAGCCGCAGTAGAAGTGGTGTTTTGTGGGCAAGGTACCTTGACGGAGCTCAACCTTCTCCAGACCGGTTTTTGAATTTAGAGTTAACTTCTCTTAGACTGGTTGTCACCCAAGAAGAGGATTCAAACCTTTCCCAAGAGTATTAGAATGTATTCGATCCGAATGGTATTCGAACTCGGCTCTCCAAAACTTCAATCCGAACCGCTATCCATTACTCCATCGTACCTCCATTATTGAAAAATAAAAGATCATATTCCTAAATTAGAAAAAATTGAACACCACTTATTCAACAAAACTGATAATGGTAATATTAGCTGTTTTCTTATAAGGACTCATTCAGCATTCATAGACCCGACAACCTGAAGTGGTGAGGAATATCACCAGCTTCTTTATATCATTTATTTTCTCTTTGAATTACATTTGGTTTCTGTTATTTGGTAAAGTTCTTTGATTGTGATTATGTAGCGCCAGTCAATGAAGTTTG
This sequence comes from Acanthosepion esculentum, assembly GCA_964036315.1. NCBI lineage: Eukaryota > Metazoa > Mollusca > Cephalopoda > Sepiida > Sepiidae > Acanthosepion > Acanthosepion esculentum. The sequence goes on from OZ038480.1 coordinate 18,686,365, forward strand.
AAATAGGATGGCCCTCGCTAAGACCTACATGCTCCATTCGCTCGGAGCTATTTTTAACCATTTATCTGAGGAAGCGTTTGTATACATATAAGTTTAAATATTTCTGAACAGGTTTGGCGATATGCATGACATCAATGTAAAAGTTTCGATCTGAAAAGGCTTTATAAGAACATGACACGAGTTTTTAGATTAATGTTTTGTAGCAATTTGCGTTTATTATTTACATTATTCGGACTATTGTCCTCATCTTTGTCGACATATTTATTACAACATTTCGGCCGGAGGTCACATGGCACAGTGGATAAAGACGTTAGTTAGATTCAGTGACAGGACCCAAAGAGTGTGAGTTCAGTACCCGGTTAAGGCAGTAGAGAACTTTCAGAGGGAAATTAACAGGAGATAACTGATAACTGATAACTGACATCCATTAAACATGGCACGTGGAACTAGAACAGTCTACCACAGTGAGCGCAATAAAGAGTTCAGTTCGACATTCCAACCACCTGAAGAAGGCCGGAGCGTACAACGGCCAAAACGTTGTAATAAATATGGCGACAAAGATGAGGACAATAGTCCGAATAATGTAAATAGTGTACATAATACCTCATCTCAGAAATATAGACAGATACTGAAGGGCCCAAACTTTGTAATAAACATGGCGACAAAGATGAGGACAATAATCCGAATAATGTAAATAATGTACATAATACCTCATCTCAGAAATATAGACAGGTAATTTGCGTCGTTGGATGAAACTAAGTCTAGTGCTGCCTATTCTATGTCAAATTTCCTTATCTTCTATACTAAACTTTGTTATAAGTCATCCATACACCGAGATATTAAAAGTGGTTAGTATTTAATTATTCTACATGCTGAAAAAAATATGTATCACGTAGTTTTCTCTAAGCGTATGTCCTTTTTTATGTGTCGTATCCCCTCAGGACGTAGGCGATCATGCCTTTATAACTCCCTGTCCCTTGTAGCTCTTAAATGGCGTAAATTCTGCCAAGCCTGTTGAGAATTGAATATGAGTAATTCTTGTTCCGCTTTCATTCAGGCCATAAAGTTAACCCGGCAAAGAGATATTTGTCAGGACAGAGCTATTCAAAGGGCAGAAATTGTGACGCAGAGATCCGAAGGTGTGTTAGAATAGCGAAAGAGACCTTCTTAAAAAATTAAACAATCTATTATGAAGCTGAGAAATATCGTCCGAAACGAGGAAAGACAGTTGAACTATGACCTCATATCAATTCTCCTATATGGGAGCGAATCATGGATAATTTCATCTCAGATGAAACATAGATGTGGATCTACGGAAATATGTTGATCATACGATAGGCGTACATATTTGGATGTGAGTGCTTGGAGCATTTGCAATAGAGGACGTATTGAAGACACGAGGAATGGAAGGAAGCATCGATTAGCCTACCTAACAAGCGTGAGTAAATTGACAGCACAGCAAAACCAGGGCTGGGATAGATAGTAAGAAGCAAACATTGCTTAGAACAATAAATGAGAGGATGTTGTGGAGAGCCATGATCTCCAACATCCAGAAAAATATGGTATATAAAAGAATTTTTGCTTACTTTTTTAATGTGTGAAAAGTCATGAGATGCATACTTATAAGGTTAGAAATGCTTTATTGGAATATTACATTGAAAGATCGATTGGTCTGAAAAAAACAGATAAGCCAATTCTTTTCTGGATAAAGGTGTCCCTGGAAATTTATGTTCTACAGTGATATTCAACGTATCCACAGATAAAATGGAAATAAAATGAAAAAAAGTAGATAAAGTGTAAATCCAACGTTTTTAAATTCCAGAAATACTTTCTTATTGATTTCGACTCAGGCTGTAACATCCGATTGCTACGCAGATTATCATGCCGCCTCTAACTTGAACTGACCTACTGACTGACAACTAGATATGTTGTCCTTTAATTTATTCCTCACGCGCTGATGTCAAAGTAAACACAAAATACGCACGAATATTTATCAGAAAATACCCGGCTCAATTCTAATGTGTACTACTTGACGTGTATTGAAATTCTCATAATTTAATAACTATATATGATTAAAAGCTACAATTTTACTGAGTAATAATTTGATACATTATTTACATTACTCGGACTATTGTCCTCATCTTTGTCGCCATATTTATTACAGCGTTTCGGCCGCTGTACGCTCCGGCCTACTTCAGGTGGTTGGAATGTCGAACTGAACCCTTTATTTCGCTCACTGGGGTAGACTGTTCTAATTCCACGTACCATGTTTAATAGATGGCAGTTATCAGTTATCTCCTGTTAATTTTCCCTCTGAAAGTTCTCCACTGCCTTATTGAACTCACACTCTTTGGGTCCTGTCATTGGATCTAACCAACGCCTTTATCCACCGTGCCATGTGTCCTGACACATGGCACGGTCGATAAGTACATAATACCTCATCTCAGAAATATAGACAGATAATAATTTGATATAGTTTTTACATGCTGTGTAATTTTAATCCTCTTCCGTAGATGTCGTGTAGCTTCCCTACGTTTTTTTCTACAGATATTTCCATGCCAACTTTCACTGGTATCCCAACTGCTTGAATTTAAGCGTGCTACTAGGTAGTTAAAACAGTTAAATGTAACCGCCTCTTCTACTCCAACAGCTTCTTCCCTCGCACTTCCCAACAGTGGAACTCCCTTCCTCTTATTTGCTTCCCTGGTGGCTATAATCTTCAAATATTCAAATGATTCTGATACCTTGATCTTGATCCCCGCCCATCTCTATATTCTTTCCTCAAACACCCCTCTTTACTCTTGCTCTCAATCGCTGTAACCCCCCTTGAGTGCTAGTGGCACTTCCGCCTTGCTTCGGGTGAAATGCTTAAAAAAATAATTTTATTTTAAATTGATTTTCAATCAGATGTGATATTGTCTCTAACTGATAATTTTCAATAAAAATATTCTTTCTAATAATTTGGTTAATTTATTGAATATGTTCCCATAAAGTAGCAAATTAGATTTGAATCTGCCTGATAATTTTTTTTATATCATATGTTAATTTGTAACGTTTATTTAGAGTTAGTTTTCACAAACACTACACTACCTTTTACAGCGCCGACTACAAAATCGGCATTTAGTTATGTGCTATGCATGATACACGCTTAAGCGATCATGTATCTTTCGATTCATGACTGACGAGGCTGATTTTTTTCCCCGCGGTAGGTTTTAATTTTTTCTTCGATAAGCCACTTGCCATCCAAGTTTATAGAACCTGGTCTGTCTTGCTATTTACCCATAGCTGGGGGGAGAAGAAGAGGATTCATACCTTTCCCAAGGTTATTAGCACGTAAGTGAATGTAATGGATTCGACTGGAATTCGAACTCGGCTCTCCGATTCCTCAATCCGAGCCGCTAACTCCACCGGGCATTACTATTGTCATAATCGTCATGAAAAAACTATGCAATAAGGAAACGTCTGCATTTTTCTTCTGTGAAATTGTTCTCGTGCATAACGAGAATTAAAACGGTAGCTGCATAACTAGAAGACATTTACATTTGTAACGAGCGTTACAACTCAGTTAGGACAAGTGCCGTGCGGTTGTCGTTACAGCAAGGCTGATGTGTCGCGTGCAGTTTTTCATTTGTCACGAAGTGTTGTTGCCGTTTGTGGGAGGTGGCTGTATCTGTGGAGGTTGTATAGAGTTCAGCAGGTCAGTTAGTGGCCCAATTGAGGTCAACAGGTTGTGAACTCGAGTCAAATCATAAGGTTGTAGTTGGTCGATAAGTCACTAGTAGAAATGGTTGTTTCTCTTCTGGATGAAGTCTCACTAAAATTGGCTTGGAGTTAATTTGATTGCGCATGTGATACATTTGAATACAATTTATCAGATGTTATTATACAAGTCAATGTTTTCGCAATAAAAAATGTCAGTAATCTTTTCAAAATATGTAGAGTCCATCTATGTATCAACCTCAATAACTGAAATTTGCTTTGACAATTTTTGTCAATTTTTAAACGATTTAGACGTCAAAACAAAGCTTGATTTAAATTTTCAGGTAGTTTCAATATGTTTTTAAAAGTTATTGGATTTATTATAAAAACTGCAGTCTGAAGTTATGCAGATTAAACTACACACGCTGTGTCCCAAAAAGAAAACACTTGTCCAAACACAAGAAAAATTAAATAAAAAACTTAATAGTAGTACCTTGTCTATCGTCTTTAATGAAACATATATATATATATATATATATATATATATATATATATATATATATATATATATATATATAAACATATAAATAAATACTTTCGCAAAAAAACACCCAATTTGTTTCAGTTATTTTATCCATATATTATATACATATCAAGAAAGTATACGTGGCTTCTCATTATGCTATATATATATATATATATATATATATATATATATATATATATATATATATATATATAAATGTGTGTGTGTGTGTGTTGTGGAGGTGTATAGCAAATACTTTATAGCAAGTTATTACACAGGTCCCCAGCATAAACCAAGGAAACTCTTCAAGAACTGTTATGCGTCTGTTGAAGCCTTCCATGTAGAAGATCCTGTGTGGAAAACTGCTGCTTATGCTCAATCTAAGTGGAGGCGTACAATTCCTGGAATCACTAAGCTCTTCCAAGAATATGTAATGAGTTGGAAAATGTTAACTGTACTGATGGGAAATTCATATTCATTATTCTAATAAATGATCAATTTACATGTGATAAATATAGCAGAGTATGTCTCTCCCATGCATGCCTCATTAGCCTAAAGAAAAGTCATGTTGATAAACCTTAGATAAATTAGTATTAGTACTATGCTGGGAATTACTTAACATGTTAAGTGTGTCATAAAACCTGCAGAAATCACTCTGGGCTCATGCGTCACATGAAAACTCACAAACAACCTGAAAAGAATTTATAAAATTTGTCAGAATCAGTATAGAACAACTTAATTTGCCACATAAAAATTACAACTCGTTTGCTGACTTCAAAATCCATTGTCATTCTTACAAGAAACTTGTAAACTTGGATCAAACTTGTCTGTGATGGTCATACACATTTAATGAATCACTAGTCATCATAAGTTAAATAAACAAAGTAACAGGTGAATGGAAAATATCTAAAACAAAGCGTATCAATACAAAGCCTGCAAAAAAGAAACATGGCCAACTTATTTTAAACATCAACAGTGCTAACTGCTTATATAATTAAGAAACCCGAAATGGGAGACCAAATCAAGACAGAACTGTAATAATAAAACAATCTAACGTCCATATAGAGACCAATCTGCAACCATTGCTCTGTGTTTCATGCCACCTACAATCTTTGGATGATTAAGATATATACCTTCTGGCTGAAGCTATTTTATGTTAAATTTTAAATGATTAATTTAGATGTCAAAACAATGCACAAGTTAAATTTCTATCTAGTTTAAACATATTTTCTTAACGTTATTAGATTTATTATAAAATCTGCAGACTGAAGATATTATGCAGATTAAACTAATATTATTTTAAAGCCTCTGAAATCTATTAAAAACTATTTTTTCCATAATATTTTTTGAAATATGGGTCACGGAATGGATCTGACAAATGCTTCAAAACAGAAAATAGCAATTTATCGAATGAGTGATTGTCCAGATTGGGAATATCAAATGAGTTTCTGAGAGATCATCGATTGGTAAAAAGGGCTGTTGAAAATATAAGTAAGTTGGGAACTAGAAGCCAATAAAAAAGCTTAAAAACTTGTCTCGTTGTGAGGAGCGTAGACTAAAGCGAGTTGTAGAGAAACAACCGCTTTTGACCAGTGCTCAGATCTTTGAACAAGTTGGAATTGATGGTGTCAAGCAAGACAAAAGGTGTAGAATACTTGGCAAATTGGAATCTGCCAAGAAATCCTCGAAACTAACTTCTCTCACTAAAACAAATAGTTGGGAACTAGAAGACAAGAAAAAAAGCTTAAAAACTTGCGAAGAGCGTAGACTAAAGTGATTTCCCAGAAAATAGTCGTCTCTTAGAATTCCTGAAAATAGTGGCCATTTAGCCCTCTTGAAAATACATCCCGTCGGAAGTTCTTATGCAAATCCCATAAACCTCAATAACTCACATTTGCTTTGAACAATTTTTCTCAAATTTTAAATGGTTAATTTAGTCGCCAAAACAAAGTTTGATTAAATTTTTACTTAATTTCAACATGTTTTATTAAAGTTATTAGATTTACTATAAAAACTGAAATCTGAAGTTATTATGCAGATTAAACTAATATTCGTTTAAGGCCTCTTGAATCTAATAAAACTATTTTTTCTTTTTTTTTTCCATGATATATATTGAAACATGGGTAACGGAAATGATTTAACAAATGTTGAAAAACAGGAGTGAGGTAATTAATAAAACATGTTGAAACTATCCCTACATGCAAGCCGCTAGTGGCCCGCTTGCGGACCGCCGATGACAACGCCAGCGGTACACTTGTAGCATGCTACCCAGTGGAAGATTGGTGGCTTGCGTGTAGGGTAAGATTTCACTGAAGATTTTTTTTGACGTCTAAATCGTTTAAAATTTGACAGAAATTGTTCAAAGCAAATTCGAGTCCTTGACGATCATGTGAATGGGAATATAATAACGGATTGTATATAATTATGTGACCAATATGTAACCTTATTCAAATATTGAAAATAACTTGTTTGTTGGTATTCGTCAATGTAACATATTAATTTATAGTAGAAACCCTGACAACCGGACTAAGAAGGCCTTCCGGATATGAGGAATTGATAGTAAACTCCGGATATGAGGGGTTATATTAAGATTAAAATAAAAAAGCTGAAATCAGGTTTAACATTTATTTTCAATGTTTTGTAGTAAACAAAATAAGCTAATGGCGAGTGAAATATAACGGAATTGATTTTAAGGAAAAAGAAATAAATTATGTAATGTTAATGAAAATTCATTAAATTAAGTATGCCACGTATGCAAAACAAATAATGTAACGAGGATTTTTTAATCGCTGTTGCATGATGATTCTTTCTCTTCTAATGTCATTCTCAACTTTTTCAGCATTTCGTTTTGCTTTTGTTCTTGAAATTCTTTAAACGAAAGACATTTTTAAACTTGGCGTGCGTTATTGCAATCGTCATAGCTGAATGTTGGCTTTCTTTGCATAAAACTGACAACCTTTTCAATAGCTTTTTCAAATTCAGTTCAGGTTTCATCACAATCATGCATCTCGTCACTGTCTTGTTGCAGATGTGTCATGTTTTCATCTTTTCCTCTTATTCCTATCATCTTTTGCAACAATACAAGCCATTACGGTGAAATAAGCATCAGCAATTTATCCAAAGTAAATTTCCTGAAAATCAGAAATTTCAAATTAGTTACATTTCACTCAAATAGTTCAAATATACACATCGAAATCATGTCCGGATATGAGGGATTCCGGATATGAGGGATTCCGGATATGAGGGATTCCGGATATGAGGGATTCTACTGCATTTATAAATAAATGCAAACAATATAGGTCACAAAAACACATATTTGATTCATACAAAATCCTATACACCTGAATAAATTAGTATTTTATCCTTTCACGTTTCAGTACAGGCTTATTGACATTCTATAACGTTCATCAATCTGTATTTCATGCGAATATGCTTCGTCTGTATTGACAAAAGTTTTGTGTGAAAAGAGGATCATGGTAAAAGCTGCGAAAATTTACTGAAGTCAATATTAGTTTAATGTAATAAGAATATTGCAAATTATATGGTTTCTGGCGCTGACGTAGCAGAAAACAAACCACGTGGTTTGAAAAATACTTTTTAACTAATAAGAAGCGAAATAAAGTATATTTTCATTAAGGTTTTTAGATTTCCCAAAAGGATTTCCAAAAATTCGATTTTTAATTATCAGAGCCTCAGAGATCACACGTTCAATCTGCTAGTGATACCGTACATTATTTTCCATTTTCATACACTTTCAAATCATAAGTCTTCGACTGTCGTAACATCGGTAGAAAAATGGACAGTTCCATTAATTATAGGAAACTCAGCTTTACAAAATATAAAGGAGCTTCTTGGCTCTTTTGTTTCACTTAATGCTATTCCTTACAATACTAAGTTCAATCTCCTTTTGTTCTGTAAAATTGTTTGGTTCTATTTCGATGAAGGATCTAATTTTTAGCTCAGCCATTAGGTTCATCTAATGAAGTAGTTTTGAACCTCTATTATACGCATGGAACACTTTTACTTTTAATTTTTTACGATTCGATGAAAAAAAGTTTATTTCATTTTTGACTCATAGATAAGTTTAGGAATTGTAGTATAGAAATAGTAAATGTGTTTGCTTTATTTCGAAGTAAAATGTACTTAAGGAAAATAAACTTGTATTTAACAACTAAATTCTGTGGAATGTAAAATAACTAATAATAAACCATTATCACAATGTGGGATACTTAGTAATAAAAGTTATCAAAAAAGAAAACCCTAAGGGAAACTGAATTAAATTGGTGAGACTACATACCAAGACACATCTAAAAAAAATTTTTAAATTTCAGTGTTCCTACAATTTCAGCATTTTCCATCAGGGTATAATTATGATTACGGCTTGCATTTTCATATTCCCCCTCCTTTTCCTACACATATATAATTCCATTAACAAAAACATGACTTTAGTCCAATGAAGTCCTAAGGGAAGAAACCTATCACACAAAATATTTTCCCACTTTGCCTTATACACACACATATATATATATATATATATATATATATATATATATATATATATATATATATATATATATATATATATATATATATATATATATATATATATATATATATATATATATATATATATATATATATATATAGATTAGCCTAAATCCCCAAATTAATTTTTTATATATATATAAAAAATTAATTTGGGGATTTAGGCTAATCTTACAGTAATTCGCCGACCCTAGAAGAATCCACTGGAGGGCCGTTTCGTCCTATCTGGGACTCATCGGAATCCATTACCGAGAATCGAACCCGGACCGTTTCGATACAACATACCAACTGAACCACGGGACTCGGTGACGAAGAAGACACAAACTAGACTCGATATAGCGCCACTACTCACTCAGTTCCGCAGCGATACTCATATATATATATATATATATATATATATATATATATATATATATATATATATATATATATATATATATATATATATATATATATATATACATATATATATATATATATATATATATATACATATATATATATATATATATATATACATACATATATATATATATATATATATATATATATATATATATATATATATATATATATATATGTGTGTGTGTACACACACATACATAATCATCTGAATGAGTAGTTCTCAACCTTTTTTCTCGTGGACCACTTTTATTTGGGGGGGGGGGTCCCCCATAACTATTCAATGAAAAAAAGCTTATTTTTATTTTTTTATTTTAGGATAACTTTAGGAATTGTATCATAGAAATAGTAAATGTGTATGCTTTATTTTGAAGTAAAACTAATTTAATGAAAATAAAGTTGTATTTAACAACTAAATTCTATGGAACATTTATGTACACTAGTAAAATAACTAATAATGAACCATTTTAAAATATGTGAGTAATTAATAAATTTTTAAAAAGTGCAGATTTATTCAATTTGACCTCTGTGGTCGATGCTGCTCTGCTGTTTTTTTTTAATATTCGGCTCCATCGATGTCAATGATGATAGTCGAATATCACCCCCCCTTTTCACAATGTTGAGTCTATTACTATATTAATTAATTTATATTAATACATTAATATTTTATTTTTTTAATATTTAAAATTAATATTATTATTTTTTATTAATATATTGAATTAATTTATATAATAAATTATAATCTTTATATATATATATTTTTTATTTATATATATATAATCCTTCCTTTATATATCCTTCTCAGTTTTTATTCAACTTTTACAATCAAAACATCCGGAAGAGTAAAAGGGACGCTAAAACTTACATCGATTGATCTTGTTTTCTGCTAGTTTTAGAGTTGTTTTTCTATTTTTAGTATTTTAATATTACGTAGATTGCTGTAGAAATTCCAATTCTCAGTTCTAACAACCATTCCAAAGTGAAATTGCTCTATGGACCACTAAAATATTACCATGCTATTTTATTCTGGGGTAGACTGTTCTAGTCCCACGTGCCATGTTTAATGGATGTCAGTTATCAGTTCTCTCCTGTTAATCTCCCTCTGAAAGTTCTCCTTGCCTCAACCGGGTATTCACACTCTTTGGGTCCTGTCACTGGATCTAACCAACGCCTTTATCCAGTGTGCCATGTGTCACGTGCTTGAAACGTTGTAATAAATATGGCCACAAAGATGAGGACAATAGTCCAAATAATGTAAATAATGAGATCCCTGTTGTTAAAGCTGTTCTGTAAGTGTTTTATATTTGGCTCCATTAATGTCAATAATAGTCAAAGATCACCCCGCTTTTCACAATGTCAAGTCTATTACTATATTAATTCATTTATATTAATATATTAATATTTTATTTTTTTAATATTTAAAATTCATAATTATTAATATATTAAATTAATTTATATAATAAATTATAATCTTTATATATATATATTTCTTTATACATATAATCCTTCTTTTCCGTTCTCAGTTTTTTTAATCAACTTTTAGAATCAAAACATCGGGTAGAGTTAAAGGGACGTTAATTTATATCGTTTTAGAGTTGTTTTTTTTTATTTTTAGTATTTTAATATGACGTAGATTACTGTAGAAATTCCAACCGTTCCGAAGTTAAATTGCTCTATGGACCATTAAAATAATACTGTGGACCTGCAATTTTTTATTTTTTGTTTGTGTGGACACCCAGTAATGTTACATGGACCAGCGGGATCCATATGGCCCCTGATTGAGAACTTCTGATTTAATGTAACTCTATATTCATCGCTAAAGTTAATGTTGAGGAAGGTTTTCACGTGATTCTTAGCCAAACTTACTGGAGCCATTGCAGATCAACTTCTCTTAGAACAAAATGCATTTATTGTTATTAATTTCGATTCAGACTATCTCGTATTTCCTGGGAGAAATAACATACTACATCGGCATTGTTTGTCTTCTTCTTAAGAAGACATTTTCAAATACTTCAAGAGATACAATGTCTCTGGACGGATAGTTGGCTTAATCGAATCTTTCCTAACAAATCGTGTAACGAAGGTCGTGTTCAACCTACACGCTTCTTGTTTTTTCACATTAATGTGGAGTCGCCAAGGGCTCTATCCTTTGACCTACGTTGTTTCTTATCTTCATCAACGACCTTCCCATCAGTTCCCAACTAGGAATTTATGCTTACAGCGAAACTATTTACTTCTCTCTTAGCAGCAAGTCCGACAGGTTCAACAATGTAAAACTGGCAACTGCTCTCTAAAATAACCTGAAATCAGTGGTTAACTGGGGCAAGCAATGGCTTGTAAATTTTAAAATATCCAAAATAAAATTGCTTTCTCTTCCTGTCGTCGGCATGGCTGATACTAACCTCCAAGAGAGCAACCGTTTGCGTCTTCTTGGGCTCACGTTTCCCACTGACATGAAGTGGAGTTATTATACTGAATCAATTTCTGCCTTCCATCAGCCTGACTTATGTTAACCTCCAGGAGGATTACTCGTTGCGCCTTCTCAGGCTTACGTTCTCGGCTAACATGAAATGGAAAAACACTATACTGAGTCCATTACTAGGCCAGCTGCTAAAAAAGTTGGTTCACTGTGTTGTGCTAGACATTTTTCTCTTCAGAATCTATCTTACATATCTATAAGACTATCATTCGTCCATGCTTAAAATGCGGCTCAGCAAAATGTTCGCAGTGTGCTTAGCTTGAACAACAAACTCTCGCTTCCATTCTTCTCGACAAATCCCGAGGCTATCAACCAGTGTAAAAATTAAATATTTAAATAAATTGCTAGAAAAAAAAAAAAACGAAATCTGTTTTGCGATTTTTGTGAGTTTCGTGGAAACGCCATATCAGACATTAATATACATCTCTTGGAGAGTTTCAGGTGGAAAGTTCCGTCATAGAATAAAGAAGCGACGCGAACGGCGAAGACTGGTGAGGGAAATCGAAAAGAGAATAAAAATTAGAACGATGGAAATAAAATAAACGAAGAGGCAGTCAAAATTAATTAAGGGACTGAAGTGTTTTGGCTATAAAAATGAAAACAGTGATTAGATTCGCTGGAAATGACATTTCGCTGATAACTGATGATTACAATGATAATATTGGGAACGGGGATGGGTGATGGCGATCGACAGGGGAAGATGGAGGCGATAATAATTGTAATTATTATTATTATTATTATTATTATTATTATGATCGCAATAAAAATGGAAAGGTCCTGTTGATGATGATAAGAATGATAATGAACATTTGATAAATAATGATAATAATGTGATTCTAATAATAATAATAAGAAGAAGAAGAAATATACAAATTTAATACATAATGACAATACAACCATTAGGAAAATAATAATAATAATAATAATAATAATAATAATAATAATACTAATAACAGTGATCTCTGGGATACTGGAGCGTTATACAAAGCTTGTGATAGTTGATTGTGATTTGGTAATATAGCCATTAAAATGCATGTCTGCTCGGAACAGCAAGGTTACTTCGAAAAATATTGGCTTCCGCTTGTCGCTGACTGGTTCATTTTCTGAAGTTACGAGAGGTGACCTGAAAAATAAACTTTCTACTAGCAAAAAAACATTATATGCTGTGTGAAATAATAATAATAATAATAATAATAATAATAATAGTTAAGAGCGCGATATAAGCAAAGGAAAAACATATTGTTTGACAATGTTAAACAATATTTCGCCAGTATGCTTGTCTTCAAGTTATATTTAAAAAATGTTTTAAGTATAAGAATATATAAATCTGCAAATATTTATGAGTCCTTGTACGAACATTCTTTGTCTTGTAACGAAAAAAGGCTGTGATTGTAATCAAAGCGTTAAAACAATGAAACGCCGCGAGTGTAAATGCATGCAATTGAAACTTGCATAATATGATGGTGATCTTGCTCATCTTGGTAATTCCCGTTAGTTGATTGGTTACTATGAGGAATTAGCCAAACAGTTTAGTATAAATCATATGGAACTCTCCTGTCATTCTATTCATTCGCCCGGGCCAGGAAGTTACTAGTTTGCATATATAATTATCTTCATGCATTTTAAAGGTCGGTAGATTCACAATATTTTTTTTTCAGAATGTGCAGCTTAAGGTACTTGTCGAAATTACAGTAATTTGTGATAAATGTTCTGCAAGTTCTGTTGATGACACATTGTTGTGTCTGACATCATTCCTGTGGCTACTGAATCTTTTAATAATAATAATAATAATAATAATAATAACCAGATACTATCCTTCTGGTCAAAGAGAAAGAGATTTTCTAGCTGACAGATGGCTCCTCTACATTTTACATGAGAACTGAAAACAAAGATCTATATCTACATTCAAAGCGTGAAATTTCCAATGTTTGAGAAGAAATAGCAATTAAAGTAATTGTATTACCAGTAGTCATTGAAGCACTGGGGTATTGCACAGAAAATATGAAAAAAAAAAAACATTGTAGATATTTGATTGTGATTTGGTAATAGAGTCATGACGAAAAGCATTCCTGCTCGAAATAGTAAGGGTGCTTCGAAAAGTTTCGGATACACAGACAAAACAATCAAAGCTAATCGCCAAGACATCCTGATTAGTGACCGCAAAGACAAAATGTGCCTTCTTACTGACATGGCAGTCCCTGCAGACTGCAATGTATCTTTGAAGATCTTTAAAAAAAAACTACAAGGACCTTGAAATCGAAATCTCAAAAATGCGGCACATGAGGACATCAATAATTCCAGTTGTAGTTGGAGCCTTCTGATTGATTGAAAAAGATTCCAATAGACTCATTGAAGGGATTCCTGGTAGCCCATGCCTTAAAGAAATACAAAAAATTTGTTCCCACAAGTACAGCCCACCCCTTATGAATGGCTTTATCTGTGTAAAGTATGTGTGATTTTCTTTTCTCAAAAATGCTCAGTGGAAAATGTCATGATGTCATTTCTGGTCAGGACCCGAAAGGAAATGAGTATACAACAGAAATCAAAAGAAATAATAATAATAATAATGATAATAATAAAAACCTGAAACAAAAAACACCGACATGACCAATCTTTTTGTTCTGTGTTCAGCGTCCCTTCAGGATATAGGTGACAGGGCTCCCCACAACTTTCTATCTCTTGTGACTCTCAGAAGTTTTCTCCATTTTATAAGATCCCCCCCGTTCCGCCATCCCTTCATACAAGTTTGCCAGGTAAGTGGTTCGCTGCCATTCCCTATCTGTCTAGCCCCATACATTGTTGTACTTATTAGCACTTTTAATTTTACCTGAGTCTGCTAATCTGTCTATATTTCTAAGATGAAGTATTATGTTCACTATTTACATTATTCGGACTGTTGTCCTCATCTTTGTCGCCATATTTATTACAACGTTTCGGCCGTTGTACGCTCCGGCCTTCTTCAGGTGGGTGTAATGTTGAACTGAACCCTTTATTTCTCTCATTGGGGTAGACTGTTCTCAAGGTCACACGGCACAGTGGATAAAGGCGTTAGTTAGATCCAATGACAGGACCTCAAAGAGTGTGAGTTCAATACCCGGTTAAGGCAGTGGAGAACTTGGAGAGGGAAATTAACAGGAGAAAACTGATAAGTGACATCCATTAAACATGGAACGTGGAATTAGAACTACCCCAGTGAGCAAAATAAAGGCTTCAGTTCGACATTCCAACCACTTGAAGAAGGCCGGAGCGTACGACGGCCGAACCCTTTTAATAAATATGGCGACAAAGATGAGGACAATAGTCCGAATAATGTAAATAGTGAGTTTGGTTATGATTAGCAAATTCTCAAGTTTGAACCTTATTTCCTGCTTAACATTTGAGAAAGGTGAAATTTTACTTTAGAATAAATTACCTAAAAAATGCTTACTTAAATGACGTTAAATTCTCTGAGATTCGCGTCATTCATCAAATATGCTTATTTTTTGGACTATGCTAAGCCATCCGTAAAAGCTTCATCCTAAAAAAGAAAGAGAAAAAAAATGTCTATGCACTCAGAACTAAAGATGCCGATATAGATAAGCACAAAACACATTGTAATTGAAAAATCTAAAAGCAGAAGGCATTTCTGATGATTGTGTTGGCCAAAGTTTGTTCACCAGGAATTACCGTGCAAGTATCAAAATGATACAGATTCAATACATAAAATATGTGAACGTGTTATGACTGTTAGCCAAATATTCCTGGTTTTTCCTAAGACCAAGTGAATACAAAAATTGGCATAAGATTGGGTCGTATATGCCTAAAAGGATATGTCAATATTCTTTGATATCTCTCACCCTGTGATATTTTGTTTTTTAAATTTCTTGTAAACACCTACCAGGGATCTTGTTAATGTGTTTATCTGTAAGACGGTATGTCATGCGACTAAAATATCAACAGATGTATAAATAAATGAAATAAAACGAAAATCCTAATTAGTCCAAAGCGCAATGATAAATAATAAGAAAAAATAATAGTAAACAAGGGAAAATCTTGAAGGAAATGCGGAGATGTAAAAGGGCTTAAACAAATTTTATATAGCACTATATCATCATAGAAGAAATTATATATATATATATATATATCTATAAAAGGCAGGATGTGTGTGTGTGTGTGTGTGTGTATAACGAATGCACGGCCGCAATTTTCGACGGATTTGCACCAAAATTTATATGCACATGCTCCAGGTTAGCGAGAAGGCCAGGACCTACTTTGCATTTCCCAACTCCCATCGATAGTGGATATAATCGATTTTTTCATGCTTCTACGGTAGTTTTCATGTAGTTTGCGGCCATTTTCTACTGGCCAGAGTGAGAGCTGGCTACCACGAATAGGCAGGAAGATTCTATTGGCCAGCGCGAGAGCCAACAGCTGACTGACACGAATGTTAACTAGCATGCTAGCATGCAAAAAAAAATCGATAACTGCATTCGTCACAAGTGGGAAAAATTTTAATCTGCATGGCACTTTACTCCAATTGGCTCATTCACTTGCTTAAACTCAACGTTAATTCTGATTCCACAGAACTGGGTTGGGTGTGAAAAAGTATTTGTTGTTAACATTCTTGTTTCATTCGGTTTTTCCAGTTACGAGTCCTTTTTTAAAGCTGATCGTTTTGTGTTCATTTTGTTTAGTTCTTTTTTCGTAACAGATTTAATGTTTAGTATAGAGCTTAGAAAAATTTCGCAGTGTGAGATAGGCAAGAAGTAAGGCATGTAGCAACATCAGCACGGCAAAGGGCACTCCTTTAAAGGCAAGGAAGGGCAAAAATATTTTAAGTCAAGTGATAGCGATTGCTGTATGAGTCATACGATTTTTGAATCCAGTACGGGCAACGCCGGGCCATGCTGTTAGTATATATATATATATATATATATATATATATATATATATATATATATATGAATGGTAATACTCGTTCGGAAAACCTTGGTTAGCTCAACTTGTAATATAACAAATCCGAAAAAAAAAATGGAAATACAAAAAGGAAGAACCAAGAACATAACACTGTACGAATTCTCTCGTCAAGTGCTTAAGCTCCAAGTCCAAAGAAAAAAAACAAAACGAGTAAAAGACTAAATGTAAAGTGCTCAATACACTAAGTAGACCAAAAACTAATTTTAGTTTATATATATATATATATATATATATAAACTAAGATTAGTTTATATATATATATATATATATATATATATCTGTTACTATTTGTCCGATACGGAGAAACAATAACATACATGGATAAAACAAGCAGTGTGAACGGGTGAAAATCGAGAGGGTCTTACTTGTAATATTTCCGGAAGGGGAAACAACCAGGCCAGTGATGTCTATTGTCTTTGGTGTTAGAAAAACTGGTGACTTCCTTCTGTTCTCCGCGGGCAATGATGTCTTGCTAGTCCGTATTCTACTCAGCAACTGGGGTTCGTTACCCAACAAGCTGGCATCACTCACCGGCCCCTAGGGAAATGATCGCCCTCTGCAATCCGAAATGAATTATCATTAGAAAGCGTAGCTATCCACAGTAATGAAGGGATTAACAATCACTAGGAGAAGGAAAATGATGAGGAAGAACGTTGTGGCGCGGTGGATAAAATAAGAAAAAACGAAATACTGAATGAACTTGCAAAGATAAACTCAGAAATATGGAAAATAAAGAATCGTTAAGAAAAACACTTATGAATAATCAAAATTTAAAAAAAAAACGTCAGGATAGAAACTATTTCCACAAATAGATTCTTAATAAAATGACACCTGATCTGGCTGAACGTAATGCAATTATATATGCGTCAGTAAAAACTTATTGAATCAAAACGTATTGCAAGCAAGAAACAAAGAAAATAAAGATGCATGAAAATTGAAAAATAAATTTAAATTTGTTTATAAGAAAGGAAATATTGCTGGAGGATTTGAGAAGATGAAAAAGGTTAACCCTTGAAAAGCCAGAAAATTAAAAAAAATACAAATTAAAAAATAAAATAATAAGCCACTTTCCCAACTGCCGCAATGTCGCTTTCTTGTGCCCTTTCTATACATATTTTCATGGTAATTGTTCTGATGAGCTTTCCTCTTTAATACCTAGACTTTATGACTTTAAGCGTAGTACTAAATTGGTGGCAAGGTCTCATCATCTTACAGCTGAAAAGGCTAGATGTAACCGTAAGTTCTATGCTAATAGGTTATTCTCTCTCGCTTCTCGTTTGTGAAACTCTTTTCCGGCTTCTTGCTTCCCATTCATCTTTGATCTTCAAAAACTTAAATGCAATGTCAATCATTATCTTCTGTCTTCTTAATTCCTGTTCTTTTATTGTTCGCTCTCCTTAATAATGTTTCTTTTTTCTGATATTCTCTCACACTCGGCATCCCCTTTCGTCTGATGGCCTTATTGTCTTGCTTGGGATTAACTGATTAGCAAATATATATATATATATATATATATATATATATATATATATATATATATATATATATATATATATATATATACCCGATATTAGAGACATATCATGACAAAGTGTCGTTAAAATCGCAAAGGAATACGAATATATGAGCAGATGAGAAGTTGTAAAGCGACTGAGGAAATTCTGGACGAAAATCTGGTGCGATGATCAGGTTTACAATAAACGCTCGTAATGGAATGGTAAAGAATTGCAAAGACAACATTGGCAATAAAATACTATTCACAAATTTAAAGATGCACCAAATAAAAAGTGCATCAATAGAAGTCTGATGTTAATAAAATGCCTTTTTTTTTTCTTTTGCATACATAAATATTTCATGCTTTTATATGAGTTAGTTTAAACTGACGCCTTCATTGCTTGGTATATTGTAGCCATTTTGGTTAACGTTCGTCTTTTCAGATAAACACTTTTAACATATTTCAGAGGAATTTTCATTTTCGAATATCATAATTTATATTTTAGATATATGAAAAAAGAAAGCGATATCTTAAACAGGCGCCAGAAGGCTATTAATTAATTAAATAATAATCTCATCTGAGAAAACACCTGAGTAGCTTGCGAAATAAATAACATACCTAATACCAAAAACAAAACATACAACTTATCATAAATGTTATAGGTCTATACGCAAGTACTTGTAAAATCCTAACATTGATGCGGTGAAAAAAGAACATATATTTCACATGGAAATGAAGAGTTTTTTTCTGATAATGCGAAAAAATTGTCAAGAAGGATCTTCTGGGTGCGTTGTGGTTGTTTTTGTGATACGCTGACATTGTATGAATGCAATAAAAATAGGTATTGGGGGAGTAAGTGAATCATCAGCCCACAACGGGATTACAAAATTACAAACAAAATCATATATATAATACAACGAAATTAGCATAGACGAAAACGATAAAATGTTTTAGTATACATTTCAGATAAATGTTTGTATATTTTAAAGAATATATATATATAAATATTAAACTTGACATAGCGCCTATATTTGGGACTCATCAGCAGCGCGCATCCACTACCAGGAATTGAAACCCGGTCAGTTACGTTATTAAGCAAACGTCACACCAACTGTACTACGGACCCCAATGACGTAGAAGTAACGAATTAACCTCGACATAGCGCCGCTCATTCACATATTCCGTGGTGGAACTCATCCAAGTTTCTTTAACCAAGGACTGTGCCCCCGAGAGCCACGACTACTATCACCAAGAAGCTCCATCCAGAGCATTAGAGGCCGGTTTAAGCAAGGATATACAAGAAATTAAATTCGACATAGCGCCGCTCACTAGTTACCATTGGCAAAGGTATTAATCCTCTTCTTCTCCCCCAGCTTTGGGTAAATAGCAGGACAGACGGGGTTCTATAGCCTTAGATGGCAAGTGGTCTTCCGCAGAAAGAAATGGCAACCTACTCCGGGAAAAAATCTGTCTCGACAGTCATGTATCGAAAGATACATGATCGCCTAAGCGTGTATCACGCATGGCACATTCGACTGATTTCGACTAATATCTTTACCCTTATTGTTTCGATCACTAATTTTCGGTCGGGGCTCCTTGGATATCACATTGGATTTTTTTTTCTTTGTTATGTTTTTCATATTTCACTTTCCCGAAGAACCCTTTGCATCTTAGTGGCATTATCGTTTTGCTTCCAGTGAAAAGATTTAAAAAATATTTTAAATTAGCGACTAGGAATGTGACGGTTATATGAGGTCGGTCCATGTGTAAAGATAACAAAGATAAAGATATTCGTTTATCATTGGTGTGTTACATCCTTTCAGAACGTAAATGATCATAGCCCTCCACAACGTCCTGTCTTTTGTAGCTATAAACAACGTTTGACTCCCTACCGTCCCTCCTTGCACTGTGATCTATTCACATAAACTCCTGAGGTATATTGCTCGCTGTTTCCCCTTTCCATAGTTTTCTCTTAACACTACCTGTGAGTATTAAATTTCCCAAGCCGTCTTTATATTTCATTGAGTAATGACAATATTTCATTTGATATCTTAAGGCGATAATTATTTTGCGATGACAATATTGTGACGAATGTTTCGATATGTTTCAATTAATCTAGCCATTATTTTTTTCTTTCTTTTTTTTCGGGGGTGGGGGTTATTAGTCGTCGCCAACGATTTGGGCGCCTATTTCAAGGATAATGGAATAAGATGATTTTTATATTTCCATACGAGATCATCGGGTTGATTAGTTTTCTTCTAAACCACTTGACTCCAACCCCACCCCCACCCCGACCAAGCCTGTCATTTCTCCCAACCCCCAGTCAACTGCTTCCACCGCCCCATGCCTCAATTACAACAGTCAATCAATCTTCTAGGCGGCAACCTGTCAACTCGCTCCAACATAAGCCCCTTCGGGTAATTCCACCTGTCGACTAAAACGACACACCCTTACCCTCATCCAGTCTCGTTTTCAACCCACAAAACTTGTCAGATCATAGTTGGTTTTATGGAACTATACAAGTCTTTAAGATGACGTTGTTGATGGCGAGATGTGTTTATTGCGGTTGTCTATATGTAAGGGATAACGAAAGAGCCAATCAGAATTCGGTTGTTCTCTTGTCTTGGACTTGTCCGTGAAAGGTCAGAATTTAATTTCATGCAGCGATAATGGGCCAGAATTAATTAGTTCTTTAAGCTTCCAACAGTGACTAAATCAAATTGAGTGGATAGTTTGGGATCATGTTGGTCATGCTGTCGGCGGATAAATGCAGTTAGATACTTGGCCTGATTGGTCACTACATTAAATGGCTTGTTTAATGTCTTTAGTATCACGTGTACTATTCAGCAAACATGTAAACATGCAGACCTCTGCTACTCTCGGCAAACATGTCTCGTACTAGTGCTAGTTCAATAATTCCATTCCTCATTAGGAGCCTAATTAAAGTGGCCTCGTGTCAGACTAGACAGAAATGATTAAATATCTACTATACCTGCCATATAGTAGAGAATAGTAAGACTTTTAGCAGATTGAATACTGTTGCCATATATGGTCTGGTGCCCCCGGTGTTCATTTCGAGGTCCTCGACAAATTTCAGAGACGGATATGCAATGTGATAAGTCCTGATCTGGCATCTCGTCTACAGTCACTTTCTCGCAGACGTTCTGTGGCTTCCCTCTGTCTTTTCTACAAGTATTTTTAAGGTAACTGCTCTGACAAGCTACTTTCACTGGTAGCCCAACTGCATGAATTTAAGCGTGGTACTAGGTTGGCATCTCGGACCCACCCTTTCACTGTTGAAACAGTTTAATGTAGCCGTCTCTTCTACCCCAACAGCTTCTTCTCTCCCACTTCCCAACAGTGGAACCTCCTTCATCTTACTTGCTTCCCTGATACCTATAATCTTCAAATATTCAAATGTAATGTCAATCGACATTTTCTGATGCCTTGATCTTGATCCCCGTTCTTCTCTGTATCCTTTCCTCAAACACCCTACTTTAGTCTTGCTCTCACCCTCTGTAACCCCTTGCGTGCTAGTGGCACTCCCACTTTGTGTAGGGGGAAATGCTTAAGATGAGAAGGAATTAAAGGAGAATTTGGAATGAAAGTGAAAAAACATAAGGAATACACAAGTGAGTTTTCTAACAACGACAAGAGATAACAGATGCATTTACAGTGAATGTCTGCAGACATAAGTTTAGTAGACGTTTTCAGTTTTGTAATAAAGAAGGGTTCCTAATTTCGGTTTGAGTGCGAAAAATTTTTAGTCGATGTATAAGAAGAGGTATTAGGAATGACTTACTGGTTGGTGAAGTTGACCTCGTTGTGGTTCCCTGGCATCTGCGGTGTAGTCGCGTCGTGACTGCCGTTGAGAGAGACGGGATTTTCTTTCTAGTCTCTAGATAATTATATTGTGACGGCGGATGTGAAAGAGGCTTCAAAAATAAAGAAAGAATAAAAACGTATTTTCAATGGTCAATAAATTACTTGAAACATCGTGTGACCTTGTTTTGCCCAACCCGAACATATATGACGATCAGACAGTAAATTTAAATAGTGCTTTGAATGATGTGCTTACAGATGCTTTTACTAGGATCCCAAAATTTGTGGCCATGCGAAGGAGAGCTGCTGGACAGAGACGAATTGGCTGGGAATGGTTGGTTAATTTAATGACATATCAACATTTGGGGAAATATTTAATGTCGAATATAAGGCTTACTATGCATTTAAAGCAACGCACAACAAAGAAAAAAGCGAAAAAAGTGTTTAAATATAAAAACTTAAAATATTTTTATTTTCGTATTTTTACAACTAAATTTTTCTTAGCGTGTATGAGTGCTAAAATTCTTACAGTCCTTGCTTGTAGTTATTTGTTAATATGAAGAGAAATATGATTTCTTCGCATATATGTGTGGAATAAAAGAGGCAAGAGAGAACCTGAGTGTAATTGTCACGTAGCTTGATGAGGAAACAGGGTGGATAAGTAAAGTTTTTGTCTTTTGCTGTATGTATCTCCTTACTGACATGCCTGGCCTAGAAACTTTGCTCAAATACCCTTCAAAGGGATCACGAAGCATGTGTTTTTTTTTATTGTTGGCAGGAACGGGGCCTGTTCGTTTCAAAATGTTAAATATTTATTTTCAACGCATTAATTTATTAAACGGAAGAATGCGCGAATCCTCCGACTCAGAAAGCATTTTTTGTCATTATTGGCATGACTATCTGGATGTTTATTTCCGTTTTGCTCCACAGTCTTATCGGATAAATATCCCACTAAACTAATAGACAAATCGACAAAGATTTGGTTTACACTAATGTCGAAAAGTTAAACAACAGGACCGGTTCAGACTAGTGTAAAAAGCAACGCACAGTTCCGGATTACAATAGAATAAGATATAGATAAAGGTCCCGTTTACACTCGAGCCAAGGATGTAAACGTTGGTTCGGATTTCACTAGTATAGTAGATATTTAATCATTTCAGTCTAGTCTGACACAAGGCCACTTTAATTAATTTCACTAGAGAATAAAAAGTAGATAATACATCCGGTATACAGCTTGGTCAAAAATAGGTAGATATAGTTGTAGTTTACATTAGTTTCTAAAACAGTGGTTCCCAACTGATTTGGGGTCATACCCCACTTTGGTATTTCTAAAATTCTGGTGCCTCTCTCTAATATTTGATTTTTACATATTCAAAAATTTACTGCATTTTATGTGAAGGAAGCTTAAAAAGCCATTAACTTTGTCTCTAAACAAGATCATGTCGTTCATAAAATAGACAAATTTAGAAAAACAAAAAGAGAGTTAAAATATATAATTTAATAACATATAATAGAGAACTGAAAAGCAGAAATATAAAATATTTGAATGAAAGCTTATTCTGTAATATACTTTGATCATTTTAATCATGAAATAATAATGTAAAATTAAATTTGAGCTCACTAGAAAACAATTCATTGTTAATAACACATTCTCGAATTGCCCCCTTATTCTGTTGGTATAGTAAGCCAAAGGGTGCACATCCTACGCATGCCCCACCAAAATATTACCATGCCCCACCAGTGGGGCATGCACTCCACGTTGGGAATCATTGGTCTAAAAAGTAGACATAGGTCTTGTTCACACGACAGTCTAAAAGGTTATAGTTTACAATAGAGTATAAAAAGTAGACATAGTTATAATTGGCACTAAAATTTAAAAGAGAGATATAAGTCTGATTTACACAAGAATCTAAAAGTTTGACATAAATATACTTTACACTAGAATCAAAAATGTAAATACAGGGTGTTCCAAAAGTCTTGGTCACATTTTGACATTGAATATCGCGAAAACTATTAAAGATATAAAAACGCCCCTGACATATTCTGAAAGAATTTAATCTCAAGTTTTACATGGAATGTTCACAGATGTTCAATGCGAACACCGTTGGTCACAAGGCACACATCAAGCCGATAGTCCAATTCATGCCAAACGCGTTCCCGCATTGCAAAAGTCACGACAAGCTGGTTTATCAGTGTCCTGCAACTGTTGGGTTAACTGTAGCTTGTAAGGTGTCATGTGCAGTCGTCTTTTTAAGACACGTCAAACAGTTGTTGTAGGAAGCTGAAGTTCCTTACTGGCTCTTCTGATCGATTTACGGGGGCTTGACTCGAAGGCAGTTCGAACCGGAATTCAAGGACGAAAAACGCCTTTTCTGGTTGAGTGAACGCCATTACTAGATCTGAAAAAATATGAAATATCATTAGCATTACAAAAAAGTAATTAATTTAGCTTTAAAATGATACCAGTTTCATCATACTACCATTCATAGCTCAGCAGCTATGAGGACTTGAAATGTTTCCAATATTTCTGGAACACCCTGTATAATTTCGGACCTTTGTGTAACTATGTCTAACTTTCCACTATTTCAGACTCTAATGCATTCCAATACTCTATCTACGGTTCTGCTGCAATGTACGGTAAGTGTGTGTTGAGGCTGGGGAATAATAGAGGCTCCCGGCAACTATAGGGGAATAAGCAGAAAGAGACGGAAGGTAACAAAATATCACTGTCTCGGAAACCGCAGCAACTTCAGGAACAAAATGCCCTTGGACCGACTTCACAAGACATTATCTCTTGCTGACTGCTAGTTTTCCCGTTGCTTTTATTGGCATGTGACATCTTACAACGACCCGGATCTTGACCAGTTGCAGAAGAGAGACCCGTATCTAGACATGTAAAGCTGTACCGCTTCTAACGGGGAAAACTCGGATGTAACAGGTGTTGACAAACATGTCCGGACGCGATCCGGGGCCTTTTTGTGTCTGTATCGACGCGCGTTCGCCAGAGGTTCATAAACAGGAGAAAGGTAGACATGATTAGAGTCCACACCAAAATCTAAAAGGTAGACATACTTTCGGTTTACACTAGTGTCTAAATGGTAGATATAATTTCGGTTTAGCCCAGAATCCGAAAGGTAGACATAAGTATAATTTACAATAGAGTCGAAAAGGTACGCTGAATGTCGGTTCACAATAGAGGCTAATATAGACACTGTCACAGTTTATACTATAATAAAGGTTGCCATAGGTCAGATTAACAACAGAGTTGAAAAGGTAGACATTAGTCTTTTTTAATCATTTGACCCCAAGCAAAGCGATAATGCCCCTAGGACACATGGGACTACAGGGAGTGAAATAGAATGAGAAGACTTTAATGAGGAGACGTAAGGAAAATAAAATAAAGGAACAGGATTCAGAAAAACAGAAAATGGCGATTGACATTGCATTTAAATTTTTTATGATTGTAGGTGTCAGGGAAGCAAAAAAATCAGAAGAGACTTCCACAGGTGAAAAGTGCGAGAAGTGGCGTCTACATCTAGTTAGTCCAACAGGAAAACAGTGAGACCCAGTTGCCAATCTAGTTGTACACTTAAGTTCGTTTAGTCGGGTCACTAAGGGAAAAAGAGCATCAGAACAGTTGCCATAAATATATTTTGTGAAAAAAAAACAGAGCAAAGCCATGTTGGTGAGAAAGGGACTGAAACCGAGATGCCAGGTTAGGATCGATTACATTAGAGACCGTTCTTTAAACTGTGTCAAAAATCTCGAGATATACAACAGGAACACCAGACCAAATATGGCGGCAGTATTCAATGCATGAACGACTGGCAGATTTATAAATATGTAAGAGATTCAGTTGAGAAAAATTGTCTAGCCCGACACAGTGAACTAACTTTCCTAGCAGTAGACCTAGCAATTGATTCAATATAATCACTCCACTTCGTGTCAGTAGAAAATGTGAGACCAAGAAAGCGCACTGAATTACTCTCCCGGGGATTATCATCAGTCATGTTGATAGCAGACAGAAAAGGTTCTCTACGGTGATTAAATGAAAGCAGTTGGTCTGGTTTGTGAACTTTTCTGACAGGTCTTTATTACTGTACGAATTCATTCATTAATAATTGTCTCATTATTCTATTTTAGTGATTGAATTGTAAATACCAACATACACCTAAACTGCAACATAATTTTAATTTCTTGAGAAGGAAAGTAAAGTTTATATAAAATTAAATTAAAGTTTTAAAAGCAGCACTGTTGACATTGTGTTAAGTATCAAAAGAAGGTTTAAAAGACACGGCCTTACACTTTTATCCTAATACATGCATTGTTATCATACTCTAATATTATAAATTAGAAGTATTGAAGATATACGAGGTAAAGGTAGTCTAAAATGTTAAGATAACCGTTGTCATTATTTCTCAAGTTAATTGAACTAATATTCTAGTGCATATTGATTTGGTCACTGCATTTCGTTCGATAGATTATTCGGCCATTTTTATATGTATAATTCATCTACTAGAATATATGTCATCTGAACTTGTTTGCAATAATCAATGACAGCCAATGATGGAACTGTCTGTAATAGATGTTATACATGTTCACCGTAATCTGAATGTAGAATCCAGCACAGTAAGTAATTTGTTCAATGAAACAACACCAATATCTAGTAGCAGGTGTTCAGTAATTCTCAAGGTCTTCCATATCAGAGGTTGGCAGTGAATATTCGGAGAAAGTAGCAGAGCGTAGTCCAGTAGTTCTTCTGGTCATCGATATCAGAGGTCGGCAGTGGATATTCGGAGAGAAAACAAAATGGCTGCCTTTATACACGTCGGATTGAATATTTTAAGTTTTCTGATTGGTTAACCTTCTATTGGCGAACTATAAAATGAGTCAGCTCATTTTGGTTGGCTCACTAGTACATTACAGTACGAAAAGAAAATCCTAACAATAGAAAATCCTTAATTCATTATGATGCCTTTTTGAACCAGTTCTTCTTCGCTTCGTCTACTTGCTCTATAAAGGCTAAAACCCCATTCAGAACACCAGTAATTCCCGGGTTCTGAAGTTAAGAGATTTTCTTCTCCTAGGCTTGCTGCGCCACAGTTCAAGCGAGCCGAGTCTATTCTACTATTTAATCCATAATTCGGAGGAGATTGATTCACGCCTTTTTTTAGAGGCATTAGTGTGAAGTGAACGGAAGAGACTCGGACAGAAATTGAACTCGGATCGCCAATGCCATTTTCCGGGCGATTACGCGTTATGCAATCCGTCCATTTTTTGATTTATTAAAGAACATTTTAAAGGCCAGTAAACGAGGAAAAGGATTTAACTATATAAAATGGAGCCAAAATGAAAGATTGGGGCTTATTTAATGCAAATGCAGACAGCCAGCCACCAAATATCAAAATAAAACAGGCCCAAACCATAATCAAATACCTTGTAACTTGTGCCTAACTGAAGTATTCCTGTCCCAATTTTGGAAGCAAATTATTATTATTTATCGTTTCTCGACCTTTTGACGCTGAGTTATAAGTTTACGAAGTCCAGTGTCGAAGATCCGCCTGCTTTGAAGAAGCAGTACCTCTCCCTCGGAGTAGGGCTAGGGTTAATGACTGACACCTGAGGTATCCCCAAAAAGGGAAATATCAAGATGAGTGAACTATTTTTGGTCTCTGGTCCCATGAACACCTGGGATTCCTACTTTAATATCGGCCTTATGGCGGGCTACATTCCGTTCAAGTTGACGTGCTGACAAATACCTGATTGCTACACGTATAGATTCTTTTAAAACTTGCATCTTCATATCGATATTCTTTGCAACAAGATGTTGCAATGTTTCTTCCGCACGTGTAGTTTTTAAATCTTAAAATTCTAAATTCTACAGAAATTACTATCGGCGTCGCTGGAACCAGTATCACTATACACTTCTGGTCAAAATCTTAAGACAAGATACAAAAGGGTTATTAAGATGGGCAATTAAGCTTATGGCGTTCGACTGTGACGAAAGACATGACTTACCTCAGAATTCGAAACGAGCGTGAACGTGTCTTGCCTGCAAAGTGATGACAAAAAGAAATATGGCCGCTATTGAAGACACAATTTATGCGCGCTTATCTCGCCCAAAACGAGACGATATTTGCACACATGCAAACATCGGCCGTATTGGAATAGCATAAAAAGCGGGGTGCCAGCAGCACGACAGAACGGAAGTCATTCGGCGGACTGCGTGCAATAGAGCTGGACGTACGAATCGACAGACGGACAAAGAGGAAGTCGAAATAGGCGTGGATGAGTTGGTGTCTGTTTCAGAACTGCCCAGTGTAACGGCTGAGAAAGGGAGTCACGCAATCCATTTCCTTGAGGTGACCGAAGAAGAAAAAACAGCTGGCCTGCCGTCGAGCACCGCATTTCACTTTTTGACCCCCCCCATCACCATTTCTCTCTACACCTATATATTAAAGGAAATACTATTCTGCATGTGGATGCATTATATCGGTTAAATTTTGAGTAAAAATATTGAAGCAAGTGAAAATTGTGAGGATAGGATTTTGAACTGGATAGAAACAGACCTATTACCCTTAAATAGGCTTAGGCTTGGAACTAAACAGGATCCAGAGTTGAATAAAATTATGGATAGAATAAAGAGAAATACATGGAGTAATTGCTCTATGGCTGAGGGGCCTTATAAAGAATCAAGACACAAATTAACAATAGAAAAAGGAATTATATGTAATGAAGATATCATAGTACCTCCACAGTCTCTGAGAAAAGAAGTAATTAAAGCCTTACATTATGATATACATTGAGATATATTGTCTACGCAAATGTGGTTAAAGTTGCAAGCATGGTGGCCAGGCTATTCGAGAGATGTGGAAGAGTGTGTTAAAAAATGCCCAAAGTGTGCCGAAATAAAGAAATTTAGGCAAACTAAAGTTCACTCTTGGCCAAAGGAAATGGAACCGTGGACACGAGTACATATTAAATTAAATTAAAGGTATAGAATATTTCTGATATTAAACCTTGTTTTATGTTCTTATATTAGTTTATATGTGTAATGATATGTAAATGAGGTACTGTATCGATATATCTACGGGAGAGTTATCTTCTCTTGATGAGATTATATCTGTCAGAGAGAATACCTAACACATCAATATGGTGTCGCCGATTGGTTACTTAACCACGATAGCTGATCCGGAATATATTGAAACCTGGCTTAGGTATTTTGCAGCGTCGGGGAGAGTGAAAAAGTTAAAGGTCACCAAAACTAGCAGTGGAGAAAATGAAGATATGGATTTGTTTGTTTTTTTTTTGTTTTTTTTTTGTTTCAGCGGGGGGTGAGGCCATAAAAGATTCTCCGTGATGATCTATCCCAACGTGTTGGAAGATTTAGCCAATGAAGAAATTGCTGCCACCATAAAAGCAAATGTACGACCAAAAAAAGGTTGGTCATAGTGGAAAACAACTAAGTTACTTGAATATAGACAGAGGCCGGACAAAACTATAATGCAATATGTACAGTGATTGAAAGAAGCGTCGAGATATTGTGAACATGAAATAATGCGTTCGTAACAAATGTCTATCGATGACAAACTAATTTTGCTAAGACTGAGTGAAGGAATGTTTAACATCCCGAACAAGCGTAACATTCTAGAGCGGCTTCAAGCTCAAAATATGAATCTGGAATCATGTGTGGAGTTCTTACAACTAGAATTGATTCAAAAATTTAATGCCTCCGAAAGTAATATGGAGTACTACTAAATGCTTACTTGCATGGGTGCTACTAAAAGCTTACTTGTATAGGTGCTACTAAAAGCTTACTTGTATGGGTGCTACTAAAAGTTTACTTGTATGGAGTACTACTAAAAGCTTACTTGTATAGCTGCTACTAAAAGCTTACTTGTATACAGATATTGCAATAAGGAATATGAAATGGGCAAAAATAATTGTCTGGCCTTTGGGAAATGGTGTTTTAAGTGTAAAGTGGTTAAGTTGAACGGAGTAACTTTACTCATGCAGGTGGATACTGGAAGTGATATTACGTTCATAGCGAGGATCTTGGGGGAAAGAATGGGTAGACCAAAGTTAAAGAAATGTATTCTTCCGTTGAAACAATTCGATGGGTCAATTCGGATGCATTGAAGGTACATTTGAGACAAATTACGATCGGAGATGAGACCCATCATATTAGTGGAAAACATCAAAAGTCACGGTCTTTTAGGAATTGACGTGTTAAAAGTGGATATATCGAAGGTGATAAATTCCATGAAGTCTGCAGAACCGCATGTTGGATTATTACGGAGATACGAGGCAAGTATTAGGCTTAAAGAAAGCAGTCAGCCCATGTATATTCAATTGCGAAATTTTCCTGTTCACATGCTACCCTTGGTGGTTGCTAAACTGAACAAAATGGTGGAACAAGGAATATTAGAAAAAGTCAGTCAGGGTGGTAGCAATTCGGCTTCAACCATTGTGGTGATACGCAAGCCCAATGGAGATTTAAGAATTTGTGGTGATTATAAGGTAGGCGTGAATCATCAGGTCCGTTCGGATTCATTTCCGTTACCAAACATTTAAACAGCATACCTTGAGTTTGCTAGTATGAAATACTTTGCTAAAGTTGACCTTAAGTCAGCATATAATCAAATAAAAATTGATAGCAAGTTTCAAGAACTCACCACTATTTGATTAATAAGATGCCGTTTGGAGTAAAAACGGTATCTCACAATGTCCAAAAAGCCATCGAAAAAGTTTTAGAGGGGATTAAAAATATAATTATACGTCAGGACGACATTGGCATTGGTGAGCGTAGTAAAGAAAGAGCTCAAAAGTAAAACGGAGTAAATTAAACAGCGCGGGTATGACAATTAATCGTGATAAATGCGAGTTTAATTGTGACAAATTTTCTTACCTAGGATATCAAATATCCAAAGACGGTATATCGTTGGATGATTAAATCATTAATAAGTTATCAGAGATAGCCGCACCCAGAAATAAAAAAAGAGTTAGAATCGTTTTTAAGATTAACCAATTTCTATAACATATATTTGCCGCAATAGTAGAGACTGACTTTAGTACTAATGTTCTGTGAGATCAGCTTGGTAAATACTACACCACGGCAAAGTTTCCTGTCAGGTTAAAGTTCTTTGCTCCTAAAACCCTGTAACATTACATGACATGTCTCATATTCTTGATGGAATGATGAGATAATGAGATTGAGGTCCATATATTTAATGAGATTATCTTATAGCTAATAAAACTGCGTATTTTTATTGGTAGTTTGGCTTTGTGTTTGGCTATGGTAATCCAAATGCCTATCAGAATATAGCCATGCAGAAGAATTTATAGTGTTTTTTTGGTTATTCACCAATCTTAAGTAAGGATTGAACTTACTAGCACCAATATTAGGGAATGGCTCATGACAATCAGTCTAAAGCAGTCAGCATAAATAATTCCTTGTTTTCTTTCTCTCACAAGACTAGACAGTATGCAACTCGAACCCTTTAGAACTTGGCACAATTACTGGCTTAACGATTACCATTCTACAGCAGGTAGCCAGTATAAATAATTCCTAAACTTAGATTTGTTTCCCACTAGAGAACGCGATATGAGACTCGATTTCATTAGAACTAGCCATTATCATTAGCCTCCTGATCTTAAGTTTAAAGCTGTTACTAAGTAATTATTATACTGAGTCTCTCCTAAATCAACAAAATTAATATACTTGAGAGTTTAAGATTTTCGTAAAATCTCTATGGCTGCGATTGTTAAGGTTTTTTTCTGGAAGATTGTCAGACGATTTTGTGGTTAGAGCTCACAGCTGAAAGTTAGATTTCTGAGGTTTATTTTCTTTATTTATGAAAAGATTTTAGTGAATTTATTTAGAACTAAAACTCTTCTTGGAGTATATCAATTGAGGTGCGGCCTTAATAGTATCTGCCGTAGGTACAGATGTTTCACCTAAATATTAAAATGAAAAAATAAGATCAACGTTATATAGAAATAAAGTGTCGCTGCCGACCCCTGAGTTTGAACATAGATCGACAGTGAGCAAACACAGGCAGTCCCATTATTGAATTAAGTGGATCCCGTGACCATAGAGGAAACGCATATATAGGAAGTCACGTGACGTCTAAATTGATCGTTATTCTGGTCTATTCTCTATTACTCTTCGGATCATTATTTCTAGTCTATCCTCTATTTATATATGGAGCGCTATTCTTTAATCTATTCACTATTCTATTTCTCTATTCGGATTACTATACGGATTAATATTCGAGCGAATATTATCGAGCAATTACTATTAGTACGAGTGATACTCGAAGGCGTCTGACACCAGTATTGTTCAACGGCGTTACTATAGTTGTATCTGCGATTACAAAGCCTCTACTACAATGTGCATTAAAAAAGTGACAACGAGTATTCGTTGACATCACAAAATACAACTCGCGAGAAGTCGAAAGAAAGCAAATGAAAAGTGTTATTTTACATAAAGAGAATATACTAACAGATGTATAAATAGGTTTCATACCTTCTCTCAGACCCAGAAAAAAAAGCTATTTTAATTAAGATATTTTTTCAGCCTTCCGCGTGTGTGTTGTTTGCCAAAATGTCGAGTTGAAAGCTCGTTAAACATATACAATAATGAATATATCTAATTTCGGATTCTCAGAAAATATAAGAACGCTGAAATAACAAAAATGGAAAATAGAAGATAAATGAAGTTGGGGACACCTATATATTAGAATTTGAAAAAAAACAATAAAAAACAAATGAATATTTATCTGTCATTGAATTAGACGCTGTACGAGGAAAATTTATTGCTCCGACTACAAAAAGATCTATCCGATCCCACCATAGAGAATGAAGGATGACTTGAGAATTTTCACTAACCTTTCGTACATGATAACAGTCGAGCATTTCAAAACTGTTTATATTTTCTCTGTTCAATATTTCTTCTATACACAAATTACTAAACCTGTCATCATACCTCTTAAGTCAAAATTGTCTTCAGAAGCCAAATTAACGAATTCAATTAAAATGACGATCGCCATTAAAATTCATGCTATTAATTATTTATATATATTTCAATTTTATTAATCCGACATTGTTTTTCTCATAATAATTATTGACGTATAGTAAATAACTATCTTATTGTAACAAAAAAATGGCTTAAAAATATTAATGACTTTAAAACATATTACTGGCTTTAAAAATATTAATGACTTTAAAAATATTATTGGCTTTAAAAATATTAATGGCTTAAAAATATAATACCTTTACGTTACTTGCACGAAAATGAGGTAAGCAGACAGAGGTTTTGGGCTTTCCAAAGATATATGTCAATTCCTTAAAATGTCTAATTGACTATTTCTCAGGTGTGAGCTCTCTTGCGGTTAAGCTGTTAAAAGAATACCAGGATGAAGGGAACGCAAGAAGACTTTCAACTGCAAGAATTGAATGTGTGCTGGTGTGGGTGAACATAACAAATCCGTTAAAAACTTTCTTCCTATGGAAACCATATCAGCAACACCGAAATTATTGAAGTACTATATACCACAAGCAGAATCAACATGGTTAACAACCACACACATACACACACGCGCGCACACACGCACACACACACACGCATATATATATATATATATATATATATATATATATATATATATATATATATATATATATATATATTATAATTTTTTTTTTTAAATTAAAAAAAATATTATAATATAAGCTCTACTTCTGTATGGAGTACTGTCTTTTTAAAAATAAAAGCAAAAATACGAAGGAACTCCGGATTATTTACCTAATGTGGTCTTTCCTATTTTTCTGCATACCTGCACACACACACACACACACACACACACACACATATATATATATATATATATATATATATATATATATATCTGCGTTCATGTTGAATGATAATTAAGTATGAAAATGACTATAATATAGCCAAAGCTTCATCTGTACGCAGAACAATAAAATCATCCACTCGTAAGATGGCATTTATTAAAAATTAGATTAAAAGCAGCACTCCGTGAGAAGTTTTAAGATAGTTCCTACGGATGGCTATTTGGGCCTCCAGACACAAAACTAATGGGACCTCTGATCAAGCTTAGAAAACAGCAATGACAATTTCGAAAAAAATAACTCTGAATTCTTCAATTCACTCCATGGAACTTTAAAACCTCACTTTATCTCTGATTCGGGCTATAAGTCCAATTCCGACCAAAAGACCGATTTGGGCCCTAAGTCCAATTTGGTCCCAAAGTCCAATTTGGAGCGAAATTCTAATTCTGGCCGAAAACTGAGTTCTTCAAATCACAAACTCTGCAGAACTTCGGATCCTCACGACACAAAAGCTCCCACTTTAACTCTGATTCTTTGGAATTTTGAAGAAATAAAATTAATTTCCTCCATTCCGAAATTTAAAGGAGGACATAAAATCAGAATTAACTTTAACTTCCGGAAAACAGGAAACACTTTGGTTTTAAATTTCCTTAAAAATCTTTTAATCATCAGTTAAAAACCATCGGCTGAAGAAGTACAATCATAGTATTGAAAAATGAGAGCTTTTGTGTAGCGATTTCGACATGTATTTCTTATAATCTCTTATAATATATATATATATATATCCAAGCTCAGAATCCAAAGAAAAAGCCTCCGACACGAGTAAAATAAAAAGTAAATAAGTGCTCAATACGCTAAGTAGAGCAAATCTAAGTATAAACCTAAAGAGCGAGGCAAACCGACTTAGATCGTCAGGGTAGTCTGGCCAGCGTACCCTGACGATCCGCGTAGGTGAAACCTAGGTAGGTTTTCCTGGCTCTTTAGGTTCATAATTATATATATATATATATATATATATATATATATATATATATATATATATATATATATATATTCTGTTTATACAAATATTTCAGAAAATGTTCTGTTCACAATTACAACATTTACCGGCTTGAATGCCCAAGACATTTCATAGAAACTATGTGTCCACCGTTAGGAATCGAAGCCCTATCCTACACGAAATCGTCAAATAGCCTGACGTGCTATACTATTTAGCTACAAAGGAAGCGTATGAATAGCAAAGTCAAATTATTGTTTTTAAACAACCTATTTCCAATAATTTTTCTCGAACGCTCATATAATCTCGAAGTGTATCGTAACGTAAATAAATGACATCATATATCATGAAATTAACTAAGTCCGACAATTATTTTAATGTATTTTTTTGTTTATACGTTATTTTTATTGATACAAATGTTCAAGTAAATGCACTGTTTATAATAAATATTGTTAATATTGTTTATTATAAACAGAGCATTTACTTAAGTATTTGTATCTATAAAAAGAACGAATAAACAGAAAATATATTAAAATAATTCTCGGACTCAGTCCAATTCATTATATATATATATATATATATATATATATATATATATATATATATATATATATATATTATGTCATTCGCAGGCAGTACTATTTCGCTGTATCACAGCTCCTCAGTACGACTAGACATACGAATACTTCAAGCCCGGATCGAAACCGAACCGATCAGTCAGAGTTTCTACCATTGAGCTATCTTCATTCGACACAGAGAAACAACTAAATCTAGCGTATAGTTTATACGAATGTAAACAAATGCCAATCAGCCGGAGTGCTCCAATTCATTTTACTGAAGAGCTTTTCATTAACGCAGGTGGCTGTTGTTTATAGAATTATCTTATCACTCAATAGATATATATATATATATATATATATATATATATATATAGAGAGAGAGAGAGAGAGAGAGAGAGAGAGAGACAGGGAGAGAGAGAGATCAAAGCATATAAAATATGTTACAGAAGACTGAAGCCGTTGGAGAATTCTCTGGTCGTTTTTGCATAAGCATTTAAATTTATCGCTGATGTAACTAATTATTTTAACGTAGATTTCATCTTGAATGGATAATTTTAATTAGTTAAATGCATAATGAGATGCATGTAGAAATGCAGCGTGTGCACCAGTGATAGAAACGAGTAAATAAATGCTATTTAAAGCGAAAAATCTGGACCTAAATCACAAAAAGCAACATGACAAGTAGCTGCAATGTATTTCCGAAGAATGGAAAACAATCTCAGGAAGATTTGATTGGGTATTTGTAGTTTAGGAGTTTATTTCAACTGTCGAAAATCTGTAGCAAGTTCCAAGGAAAGGCAAAGGTTGGGAAGGTGGACTCAGAAGGGCAAAAAAACTGGGGAACGAACTTCCTGAAACACTCTACTTCTACAGGGCATTGGCGAACTGGCATATATATATATATATATATATATATATATATATATATATATATATATATATATATATATGTGTGTGTGTGTGTGTGTGTGTATGTATATATATATATATATATATATTCAAAGGTTGCTTCATATATATATATATATATATATATATATATATATATATATGAAGCAACCTTTGAATATGGAGAAACTAACTTACTGACAGGAGTTGAATACTAGCCAGAAAGAAAACATATAAAGACTGGTTGGTGGGAGGGTAAAAAACTATATGCATAAAATGCAAGAATCTGAGTCGTAGAATTTGAGGCTCATCCGTCAAGTGCAGTTGGCCCTGTCAATCAAAAAGCAAAAAGCCAAAATGGAGAGGGAGAGGCGGAGCAAATCAAAGATAATTTATTTGCTTTGTATATCTGCTTTCGCTCACCTTTCTCTATCCTATTTTTGTATATTTTCATTTTTTTACATTTTTTACAAAAAGAAAAGAAAATGGAGAAGTAATTTAAAAAAAAGGAAAAAAAACAAACTATTTTTACGTGTATTCACTCTCTTGTGTATTACATTGTTTATTTCTTTTCGTTTTTTCTTTTTTCGTCAGTTTTCTTTCTTTCGTTTTTTTTTTCCTTCTTGTGGCGGGCGGATAGGGACAGTGGCGGTCTGTTTTTGTGCAATCAGTCGATGACTTTTTCTGTGACCATCTGACCACTAGTTTTCTCATTTTTACCCCAAAACCTTTTCAACCCATTTGAATTTCAAAACATTTTCTTTTGGCTCGTTGGTAATAATCTGGAAGATTGTTTTTTTTTCTTTCTTTCTCTCTCTATCTCTATCTCCTTCTTCCCACATCCTGCTCGGTTTCAACTCACATTATTTTTTATTTGTATTCCTCCACAAAACAAGCTTTTCAGCTGACAAATTTCTTCATCGGAAAACTTTTGTGTTTATCATTTAATTCTTTTTCTCTTATTTACCTATTTCTTTGTCACCTTCTCTTCGTTCATTTTTTCTGGCTTCCCCACCTCCACATCAGTTTCAATCTGTTTCCTGCTTAAATATTTTGTTACCTGTTTTTCCAGAATCTTTTGTCTTTGATGCTTTTGTCTTTTCCTTCTGTATCCAAATCATCATTTTGTTATCTTTTATTCAATTAATTCTTAAGCACTTGCTATATTTTGGTCAGTACACTTTTTAATTATAAATTACTCCATATTTCGTTTTCTTCTCCACATGGTCACTCATTTCATTCAACGTTTTGTCGTAATTTTCTTTCTTTCTTTTAATTTCGCTTTTCTTTCTTTCATTCCCTTTTCTTTCTTTCTTTCTTTCTTTCTGTCTTTCTTTCTTTATTTTATGTGTCTTTTCTTTCTTCAATGCTTATGTTTTCCTTCATGCCTTCTTTTCTTCATTTATTCTCCTTCTTTCCTATACTTCTTTCTTTTTGTTTTCTTTTTTTTCGTTTTGCGGGTTTATATTACTTTATTTTATTTTTATTTTTTTGCATAGCTTTTTAGGTCATTTTTGTTCTTGTTTGGTTTTTTATTACATTTTTCCTGTTTTTTCTCTTTTCGTTTTTATTCATTTCTTCATTCTTTGCTTCATTTCCTTTCTTTCTCGATTAATTCTTTTAACTTTTGTTCACTGCTTCTATTTTTCCTCTCCTCTCTCGCTTTTTGATTTTTCTCCCTAACTTTTTCTTTGCTTGTTCGATTCTTTCTTTCTTTCTTTCTTTTCCATTTGCTTTTTTATATTACTCCATTCCTCGCAAAAATGTTGTTTTCTTTCTATCTTTATTTCTTCCTTTCTTTCTTTATTTCTTTCTTTCTATCTATCTATCTATCTATCTATCTCTCTATATTTCTTTCTTTCTTTCTTTCTTTCTTTCTTTCTATCTTTCATTCTTTCTTTCTTTCTTTTCATTTGCTTTTTAATATTTTACCAATGCTTTTGCGTTTTGTTTCATTCTTTTCCATTTGCTTTTGTATATTTCTCATTCCTCGCAAAAAGTTTGTTTTTCTTTCTCTCTGTCTTTCTTTTTTTATTTCTCTCTTTCTTTCTATTTTCTTTCTTTCTATCTATCTATCTATCTATCTTTCTTTCTTTCTTTCTTTTCGATTTGCTTTTTCATATTTCTCTATTCCTCGCAAAAATTATGTTTTTCTTTCTACATTTTTTCATCTTTCGTTTCCATTTGCATTTTTATATTACTCCATTCCTCGCCAAAATTTTGTTTTTCTTTCTATCTTCCTTTCTTTCTGTTTTTCTATCTTTCTTTTTGCTTTCTTTCTTTCTTTCTTTCTGTCTTTCTTTTTTATTTCTTTCTTTCTTTCTTCTTTCTTTCTTCTTCCTTTCTTTCTTTCTTTTACATTTGCTTTTTTATATTACTTCATTCCTCGCAAAAATTTTGTTTTTCTTTCTATCTTCCTTCCTTTCTTTCTTTTTTCTTCTTTTCTTTCTATCTATCTATCTATCTTTATTTATTTTTTTTCATTTGATTTTTTATATTTCTCCATTCCTCGCAAAAACTTTGTTTTTCTTTCTATCTTTCTTTCTTTCTTTCTTTTTTCTATCTTTCTTTCTTTCTTTCTTTCTTTCTTTTCTATTTGCATTTATATATTTCTAAATTCCTCGCAAAGATTTTATTTTTCTTTCTTTCTTTCTTTCTTTCTTTCTTTCTTTCTTTCTTTTCATTTGCTTTTTAATATTTTCCCAATGCTCACAATACCTTTTTGCGTTTTTTTTCATTCTTTTTCATGTTTTTTCTATTTCTGCATTCTTCGCAAAAAATTTTTTCTGTTTCTTTCTTTCTATCTTTCTTTGTTTCTTTCTTCCTTTGTTTCTTTCTTTCTTTTTTTCTTTCTTTCTTTCTTTACATTTGCTTTTTAATATTTTTCCAATGCTCTCAATACCTTTTGCGTTTTTCTTTCATTTTTTTCATTTGCTTTTTTACATTTCCCCATTCCTCGCAAAAAACCTTTTTCTTTCTTTCTTTCTTTTCCATTTGCTTTTTTATATTTGTCCATTCCTCGCAAAGATTTTGTTTTTCTTTCTATGATTCTTTTTTCTTTCTTTCTTTCTTTTCCATTTGCTTTCTTATATTATATTTCTCCATTCCTCGCAAAGATTTTGTTTTTCTTCCTTCCTTCCTTCCTTCCTTCCTTCCTTTCTTCCTTCCTTCCTTTCTTTCTTTCTTTCTTTCTTTCTATTTTTTCTTTTCCATTTGCTTTTTTATATTTCTCCATTCCTTGCAAAGATTTTGTTTTCTTTCTATCTTTCTTTCTTTCTTTCTTTCTTTCTTTCTTTCTTTCTTTTCCATTTGCTTTTTTATATTTCTCTATTCCTCGCAAATACTCTGTTTTTCTTTCTATCTTTCTTTCTTTCTTTTTTCTATCTTTCTTTCTTTCTTTCTTTCTTTCTTTTCCATTTGCTTTTTTATATTTCTCTATTCCTCGCAAATACTCTGTTTTTCTTTCTATCTTTCTTTCTTTCGTTTTTCTATCTTTCTTTCTTTCTTTTTTCTTTCTTTCTTTTCTATTTGCATTTTTATATTTCTCCATTCCTATCAAAGATTTTCTTTCTCTTTCTTTCTTTCTCTCTTTCTTTCTTTCTTTCTTTCTTTCCTCTTTCTTTCTTTCTTTTGATTTTGTTTTTAATATTTTCCCAATGCTCTCAATACCTTTTTTCGTTTTTCTTCCATTCTTTTCCATTTTTTTTTATATTTCTGCATTTTTCGCAAACATTTTGTTTTTCTTTCTATCTTTCTTTCTTTTTTCTATGTTTCATTCTTTCTTTCTATCTTTTTTCTTTCTTTTTTCTTTCTTTCAATCTTTTCCATTTGCATGTTTATATTTCTCCATTCCTCGCAAAGATTTTGTTTTTCTTTCTTTCATTCTTTTCCATTTGCTTTTTTATATTTCTCCATTCCTCGCAAAAATTTTGTTTTCTTTCTTTCTTTCTTTCTTTTCTAAAATCCAATTTTCATTTTATAGAAATGACGCCTTTGTATCAATTGTCTCCTATCACGGGTTAACCTTCACTTTTTCTGCGTTCACTCTTCTTCTCGGGTTTCTTTTAAAAAATTGAAGCCATAATCTTTTTCCTGATCTTTCCTGTAACACGCTTTTACTTTGTATTTACCTCTTTTTTTTTGTTACCATTGCTCGCGTTCTTTTCTAAAAATTCTGTCGTTTTTCTTTCCTCACCCCCCCGCATTCCTTTTTTAGCTCTTCCTTTCCTTCTGTACAATCATCTCTTTCTTACTTTTTATTTACTTTACTTTTATCTCTCTCTCTCTCTCTGTCTCTCTCTCTCTTTCTCCCTGCATCCCTCCCCTCTCTTTCCTTCATTATTTCTCCATCTTTTTTTTCATTGTCTATTTCTCTCTCCTTTCATATTTTCGTTATCTTTCGCCACTTATTTCTTTTTCTTATTTTATTCTTTTTTTTATCTCTTCTTTCATTCTTTCATATTATTTTTCTTCAGCTTCTGGTTTTTCTTTTTTTCTTCTTTCTTTTTCATTTTCTCGTTAAATTATTTTCTTTCTCTCACACTTTCTCCATTTCTCATTAGTTCATTCCTTCCTTTCTTTCACTATTCATTATTTCTTTCCGCTCCTTCCATTCATGCTTTTTATTTACTCTTTAGCTTTTTTTCTTTTTCTCTATAGCTCATTCTCTTCCCGTCTTTTCTCAATAGCCCATTAGCTTACACTCTTTATTTCTCTTTCCTTCGATCATTTCTCATTCATTATTATTTCTTTCCCTTTTCAGCTTTTCTCTCCAACTTTCTCCCTATCTTATTCTATCTCTTTCATTTCTTTCTTTCTTTGCAATCTCTTTAGCTTATTTTTCTCTATGATTTTTTCTTTCCTTCCTTCCTTCCTTCCTTCCTTCCTCAATTTACCTTTAATTACGTCTTACTTTCTTTTCCTTTCTTTTCTTTCCTTTCCTCGCACCCTTTTTCTTTCAACTTCTTTATTTATCATTCTCTCCACTTTTTCCATTTTCCATTTAGTATTTTTCTGTATTCCTCTTTCCTGTCTTCCTTTTCCATTGTCTGTTTTGCCTCTTTTTTCTTCCGCTTTCCTTTTCTCCTTTCCCTATTATTCTTTAGCTTCTTTTTCTTTCTCCTTCCCACCTTCCTTCCTCACTTCAATTTAACTGCTTTTTCTCTTTCCTTTTCTCCTTTCCCTATTATTCTTTAGCTTCTTTTTTTTCTCTTTCCCACCTTCCTTCCTCTTTTTCTTTCCCTCCCTCCTTCATTTTCAATTTCTATTTAACGCCTTCGTTCTTCCTTTTATCTTTCTTTCTCCATTTTTATTTAACTTCTTTCTTTCTCTCTCTCCCTTCTCACTTACCAACTTTCTAGTTAAGCATTTTCTTTCTCTTTCACTTTTCCCTTTCACATTTTCAAGTAGCTTCTTCTTTCTTTCTGTTTCACTTCCCCCTTTCCTACCCTGTAGTTAAGTTTTTTCTTTCTTTCTCTCTATCCATTCTCCCTTCGCCACATTCCAGTTATCTTCTTTCTTTCTTTTTCCGTTATCTCTTTCCCACTTTCTAGTTCGCTTCCTGTCTTTCTCTTTCTCTTCTCCCTTTCCCACTTTCTAGTTCGCTTCCTCTTTCTTTATATTTTCCCTTTCTCACTTTCTAGTTCGCTTCCTCTTTCTTTATCTTTCCCTTCTCTCTTTCCAATTTTCTAGTTCGCTTCCTCTGCCTTTGTCTTTTCCCTTTCTCATTTTCTAGTTCGCTTCTTCTTTCTTTCTCTTCTCTCTTTCTAATTCGCTTCTTTTTTTCTTTCCCTTTCTTTCCTTCTTTTTTCAATTTTTTTCTTTAGATTTTTTCTTCCTTCATGATTTTTCAATTTTTCTTTAGCTTCTTATCTTTCTTTTATGGTTTTCCAATTTTCTTAGCGTCTTCTTTCTTTCCTTTTTTCTAATCTTCTTTTCGCTTTCTCTTTTTCCCTTTCTTTCTTAATTACTTGTTATATTTCGTTTCTTTACATCATGTTTTAATCATCTTATGGATATTCGTGCTATATCTCTCAGTTTTCTCCTCTATATTTTTTTTACTTAATTCTTTATTGCACTATATTTTCTTCCTACCATATTTTTTTTTAATTTTCCGTTTTCCCGCTCGTTTCAACCTCCAATGCTTTACACGTTTTTTCCTCTTTTCCTTCTCCCATCTTCCCATCATTTAGATTTTTCCTCACTTCTATATTATTTCAGCAACGTTCTCCATTTGCAGACGACTTTTTTCGTTTTCACTTTCCTTTTGCCAAAACCGCTTCCTTTCACATTTTCTTTTCATGCAGTTGAAAACACAAACAAAATACATTTTTTTCTAATATAAAAAATGTTTCCCCCTTACCGTATCCTTCTCATCTTCCCTTCGCTTTGTCTTACAAAGTCATTAGGTGAAGAAAGACAATACGTGAATTGCAACAAGCTGTCAAAAACAACGCAAGATGATCCTGAAGATATGCCGGGTAGGAAGCGGCAAGTGAAGGTTTCAAAGTTCTTCCTGATGCCTTCTGCCAGTTTCTGTCAGGTAAAATAACTGCTCACAGAATTGCCACAAGAGGCTCGAGGGCAGTACGCACCACGGTGAGGTGACAGGCGTTTGGGGTTCTGAAGGTACTTGCCGATTGAAATGATAACAGCCGCTTCACTGGTGATTACAAAGAAAGAAGGAAACAAAGAAAGAAACAAGTAAAGGAAGAAATATATTATTAGTAAATTGTAAAAAAAAAAAAAAAAGAACGAAACAAAGAAAAATGGTGACAAATAGATTGAAAAGAAAGAAAAAAGAAAGAAATGGTAATGTGAAGATTATAAAAAAAAGAACGAACGAAACAGAAAGAAGTGGTGATGAATATATTTAAAAGTAAGAAAGAAAGAAAGAAAGAAAAAGAAAGAAAGAAAGATCGAAAAAGAAATGGTGACGAATAGATTGAAAATAAAGAAAGAAAGAAAGAAAGAAAGAAATGGCGTGTAGAGTGTAAAGAAAGAAAGAAACAGAAATGGTGACGAGTAGAGTGAAAACAAAGAAAGAAAGAAAGAAAAGAAAATGTGACGTGTAAATTGAAAAGAAAGAAAGACAGAATAAATGAATGAATGAAAAGGAAATGGTGACGAGTAGATTGAAAAGAAAGAAAGAAATGGTAGTGTGTATAGTGAAAAGAAAGAAGGAAACAGAAATGGTGACGAGTAGAGTGAAAAGAAAGAAAGAAAGAAAGAAAGAAAAATGGTGATAGAGGGACTGAAAAATAACGAAAAACGTATGAGGAATAAAGAAAGAAAGAGAATAATTGACAAGAAAAAAGGAAATTAAAGAAAACCTCAATATTAGATATAAAGGAGAACGACACATTTAAGAAAAGGTGGCGAGAAATACGGATATGTGGGCATAAAGAAAGAAAACCTCAGATGAAAGAAAATGACAAACAAACAAAATCAAATTAAAAAGGGAGATGAAGAAAAAGAAAACAGTAAACACACACAATATACATAATATATTTTTTCATTTTTTTTAAAATCAAGAAAGGAGGGAATGGCACTAATACGCAGGGTGTGTGGTACAAAGAGTGAAAGAGAGAAAAGACTGAGTATGGGGGAATGAAGAAAGAATAAAAGTTGAACGGGATTCAAAAAGACAGAAGATGGCGATTGACGTTGTATTTAAATCTTTGAAGATGGTAGTTATCAGGGAAGCAAGTAAGCGGAAGTGAGTTCCGCTGTCGGGAAGTAAGGAACTGTTGGAGTAGGAGTGGCGATTACATTTAACTGTTTCAACAGTAAAATGGTGGGACCGAGATGCCAATCTAGTAACACGCTTAAATTCATGTGAGAGCACCAGGGAAAAAAGCTTGTCAGAGCAATAGCCATGAAAATATTTGTAGAAAAGACAGAAGGAAGCCAGATTACGTCTGTGAAAAAGTGACAGGAGTCGAGATGCCAAGTCAGGGTCGATTATATTGCAGATCCATCTCTGGATTTTGTCAAGAACTTCGAGATAAATAGCAAGGGCACCAGACCAGATATGACAACAGTATTCAATGCACAAACAAATGTTAGATTTGTAAATATGCAAGATGGCGTCTGACAAGAAAAACCTTCTGGCACAACACAATGACCCAACTTTTCTTGCAGCAGATGTCAATATTGATTCAATGTAGTTGTTCCACTTCAGGTCAGTTGAAAATGTGAGACCAAGAAGGCAGAGTGTGTTGCTCTCCAGGAGTCTAACATCAGCCATGATGATGGCGGACAGGAAAGTTTCTCTATGGTGGTTAAATGAGATCAGTTTCGTTTTGGAGGCGTTAAAATTTATAAGCAATTTCTTGACCCAGTTAACCACTGATTAGAGGTCATTTTCAAGAGCTGCAGCCATGTTAACTTTGTATTCTTTTTACAAAGTCGTTCTTCTTTTTATTTCTGTATTTTGTGGCTTTATCCCTTTGTTTACACAACACATTGTTCTCTTGTTTCTTCATTTTAAGTTTTGTCATTTTGTTCCAAGGCTCATTACAGCTTTCTTTATGGTTTTCTCATAGCAAAAAACTTAAGGTGACCTTGAAATTCGTTGAATGTTAAATTATTTTTCATTTTTAGCAATGACAGTTGTAAAGGC
This sequence comes from Acanthosepion esculentum, assembly GCA_964036315.1. Lineage (NCBI taxonomy): Eukaryota > Metazoa > Mollusca > Cephalopoda > Sepiida > Sepiidae > Acanthosepion > Acanthosepion esculentum. Next base: position 18,731,213 of record OZ038480.1, read on the forward strand.
TTTGAATGTTGATGAAAGTTCTCTTAAGATTATGACTATTAATAAATTGTGAGTGATTTATTTATTATGATGTTTTTGAAGAACTCAGAATTTTCCACTCTTATCATATAATCAATACTAGGGGTAGATAAAAAGTTTTCCTTCGAGATTCCCAGGGATTGTTATGATTGTCCTTAATATTGTAAAAAGAAAAGGCATCTATTGTCACTGATTTATTTATTCTGGTGTTTTTAAAGAAGGGTTGTATTTTTTGCTCTTATAGTCAGTAAGTTGACTGGGAAGCAAGAAGCCAGAAGAGAGTTCCACAAGCAAGAAGTCTGATAGAAGAAGCTGTTTGCATAGAGCTTATAGTTACATCTGGATATATAAACTGTAAAAGACCTTGCCACCATCTTGTACTGCATTTAAATTCATAAATTCTAAGTACCATAGAGGAAAGTTCATCAGAACAATTATCATGAATGTATCTATAGAAAAAGCACAGGAAAGCAACATTACAGTGATTTAAATCCAACAAAGGAACAAGGCCACTACTCTTCTTTAAAGCAATGTTGTTTTACTCATTATCTGCCAACTTAATAAAGTCATTGTCAGGGTTTAAATAGTTATTGAAACTCATACAATTTCATTCATCCATTATGAATTGTTGTCACCTTACAGTCAACTAACAAAACGTTTTACATTATATTTGGTATGCATTCCAAATGAAAATAAAGAAAAATGGTCAGTATTGTTTTTTTACAAAGTCATTCTTCTTTTTATTTCTGTATTTTGTGGCTTTATATCCTTGTTTACACAACACATTGTTCTCTTGTTTCTTCATTTTAATTTTAGTCATTTTGTTCCAAGGCTCATTACAGCTTTCTTTATGGTTTTCTCATAGTAAAAAACTTAAGGTGACCTTGAAATTCATTGAATGTTCATTTTTTTCATTTTTAGCAATGACAATTGTAAAGGCTTTGAATTTTGAAAGTTCTTTTAAGATTATGACTATTAATAAATTGTGAGTGATCTATTTATTATGATGTTTTTGAAGTCAGGATTGATTACATTGCAGATCCTTCTTTAGATTTTGCCAAGAACTTCGAGATGAGTAGTATGAGTGGCATGAGCACCTGACCAGACATGGCAACAGTATTCAATGCACGGACGAATAGTAGATTCGTAAATGTGCAAGATGGCAACTGACAAGAAAAACTTTCTGGCACAACACAGTGACCCAAATTTCCTTTCAGTAGATGCAGCTATTGATTTGATGTAGTCGTTCCACTTCAAGTCAGTTGAAAAAGAGAGGCCAAGAAGGCGCAGTGAGAAGCTCTCCAGGAGTCTATCACTAGCCATGTGGTGGTTAAATGAGAGCAGTTTCGTTTTGGAGGTGTTAAAATTTACAAAACATTTTCTTCCTCAGTTAACAAATGATTGGAGGTCCTGTTCAAGAGCAACAGCCAAGTTAACTTTGTCAGCTCTGACAGATTTGCTATTGAGACAGTAGTGAATTGTTATTCTCATATATATATATATATATATATATATATATATATATATATATATATATATATATATATATATATATATATACAGGTGTAATGAGAAATAGAATAATTTAAATTCTAACGTTCACAGCATTAATTTAAAAAATGGATCAATAATTATTTATTATAGATTTTTACATGTGGACAAAAACAAATAGCCACTATAAAGATGCATTCTTGTTTCGATGAGTTACGTGCATCTTGACTGGTGGGAACTAAAAATGGTTTGGACAATTCTGTTCAAAAACAAGCCGTCTAAGGTACGTCACTTCCTTAAAATCCTATAGTGAGATACACCTTAAGAGGAAAGAGACAGGAGTAAAGAACAGGGAGAAGAATGGAAAGAAGAGGAAGTTACAGAATAAGATAATAGTAGTTTTGATAGCGAAAATGACCGCTAAAGTTTTTGAGACTATGCAAAGGTCAGATATTTAAGCCCCACGTTAAAACTCCAAGCAGAAATGTGAGATAGTGATTTTCAAAGCGTAGCTTAGATGTGGCACAAGGCCGAAAGCATGGATCGAACTCACTAATCAGTCATAATTGTTCTAATGAGACAAGTTTGCTAACCATTACACAGCCTCGAGGTGCTCAGCAGAAATGAAAGATAGAAAAGGTTTTTTGATTCCTACCAGTCGAGATGCAATAAGTGGTTTAGTTTATTTTGTATTACGGCATATCAACTTCAATGGGTTATTTAATGCCGACAACATTTTTAGGATAGATTCGTATGAATAGAATATGTATTCTTTGGTTTAGATTGGTTTGGTTTATTTTGTTTTACGGCATATCAACCTCAATGGGTTATTTAATGCCGACAACATTTTTAGGATAGATTCATATGAATAGAATATGTATTCTTTGGTTTAGATTGGTTTGGATTATTTTGTTTTACGGCATATCAACCTCAATGGGTTATTTAATGCCGACAACATTTTTAGGATAGATTCGTATGAATAGAATATGTATTCTTTGGTTTAGATTGATTTGGATTATTTTGTTTTACGGCATATCAACCTCAATGGGTTATTTAATGCCGACAACATTTTTAGGATAGATTCGTATGAATAGAATGTGTATTCTTTTGTTTAGATTGGTTTGGTTTATTTTGTTTTACGGCATATCAACCTCAATATGTTATTAATGCCGACAAAACTTTTTATCGGTAGTAATATTTTGTTTTGTCAAAAATCTGTTTCTGGTAATGTTTTTCTTTCAAAATTTTATTGCTGGTAATAATTTTTTTTCAAAAAAGTATTGCTGGTAATGGTTAAGTATTTCAGGTGCTTCCACCCCAAGTCAGTGTGGACCTGGAAACACCAGCAATTTAAAACCTCCTGATCAGAAGCCTTGCTGCTGGACGTAGTTTATCTTATTACCCAGGACGCGGATGTAGTTTAACGTCTTACCCATGACGAGATGCAATAAGGCATCGAAACAAGAATTCATTTTTGTATGGGGTAATTGTTTTTGTCCACATGTAAAAATGTATAACAAACAATATATATCTATATATATATGTGTGTGTGTGTGTGTGTGCTGATAGATAGATAGATAGATAGATAGATAGATAGATAGATAGATAGATTATTTGTAATTTTTTGTCTATAAGTATTCACCTTATAATAGTTATCCCCTTACTCTATAGCAAGTTTTTCCAAGATGTTTACAAAGCCGGGAGTTGAAAAGACCGATTCTGGGAAAGCCAAAAATGTAGCAATAATAAATGAAAAAATGTATTTTAAAACTTAACGGTGAAAACACTGTAATAATATCAAGAACATAATAAAATAAACCATTTTTGTCATGACTCTTAAAGTGCTCTGTGTTTTCACCAAATATACTGAATGTAATTTACAAGCAAATAGACGAGATATAATTAGTAAAAGCTGAAAATCCAAGTGCTAATCTCATAGGCATGGACATCTTGAGGATTAGAAATATCTCAGCAAAAGAATTTGTCAAATTTTCAAATGCCTGGAAATAGAAGTTGCAAGAAAGTTGTATTTAAACACAACCATTAATAATAGGAGCACTCGGAAGAATTAAATGAATATTGTTACATAGATAAGGAAAATCTCAGAAAACATCCTAATTATCTGGAACTGAAAAGATTGTGCGTAGAAAAACTGTCTCAATGTAATATGCTCAATAACTTTCTAAGAAAAACATTCTTTTAACTCAGGTCTCTCGTAAAAGACTTGGTAAAGAATTGTATCAAATAGAAAATCATAAAAATCGGAGATACTACTTCGATTACTACTACTACTACTACTAATAATAATAATAATAAAGACCAGAAAACCAGAATGTGTTTTCTTATTAACATGGCAGTCCCTGCAGATTGTAATGTATATTTGAAGATCTTTAAAAAAATTATCAAAATAGAAGGATCTTGAAGTGGAAATTTAAATAATGTGGCACATGAGGATATTAATAATCCCAGTTGTAGTTGGAGTCCTAGGATTGATTGGAAAAGATTCTGATAGAGGCATTGAAGGGATTCCTGGTAGTCATGCTTTAAAGAAGTATAAAAAAAATTGTACTCACAAATACAGCTCACACAATATAAAAGTACTTTTTTTGTATTATATAAATTTTATCTATGTAAAATGTTTGCGATCTTAGTTTTTTTTGTTTTGTTTTTTTTCTTTTACAAAAATTATCAATGAAAAAATCTCATGAAGTCGTTTCTGATCTTAGGTCTCTGGTTGGGACCCAAAAGGAAATGTGCATACAACAGAAATCAAAGGAAATAATAATAATAATAATAATAATAATAATAATAATAATAATAATAACAATAATAATAATAATAATCTGTGATAAATATCAAGAAACCATTGATCATCTTGTATCAGGTTGCACGATATTGGCACCATGACAGAGTGGGCCAATATCTGCACTGGAAAATTTGCAACTCCTACGGGAAGAAAACTGAAAGAAACTGGTACGAACACCACCCAGACCCGGTTACGGAGATAGGACCTATTACAATTCTATGGGACTACACAATACACACTGACAGAACAATCAAAGCCAACCGCCCAGACATTTTTATTAAAGACCACAAACAAAATAAGTGCCTCCTTATTGATATGGCAGTTCCTGCAGACTGCAATGTATCTTTGAAAATATTCGAAAAACTGTCAAAATACAAGGACCTTGAAATAGAAATCTCAAAAATGTGGCACATGGGAACATCAACAATCCCTGTTGTAGTTGGAGCCCTTGGACTGGTTGGAAAAGATTCCAGTAGACTAATTGAAGGGATCCCTGGAAGTCCATGCCTCAAAGAGATACAAAAAATTGTTCTGACAAGTACAGCCCCCACTTTACGAAGGGCTTTATCTACGTAATTTTTTTTTTTTTTTTTTGCAGTGGAAAGTGTCATGATGCCATTTCTAACCTTAGGTCCCTGGGCGAGACCCGGAAAAAAATGTGTAAACGCCAGATATCAAAGAAAATAAAAATAATAATAATAAAAACGTATGAGGACAGTTACATATGCAAACTACTAATGTCACCCACCCAGTATGCCGGGAGACCTCGATAGCATTTATACTAAACTATTTGATCAATTCCACTTAGTAACTAATGAATTAAGGGAAAATTCCAAGATGGGCACAATTATTATCAAGTTACCCACGTTTCAGTTACATGCCCTTCACGCTGGCCGCGTTTAATTCGTTTTGACGCATTGATTACCATTACAACCGTTGTTCTTAAGGCAAGTGACGTTCTTACAAAGACTTGTAATTCTTTGTAGATCTTTTTTATACTTGTATACAGTTTTTAAGCATAACCGGAAGAAGGCAGCAAATATTGTTAAACATTCTTAAACACTCTCTTTTCTTTTCATAAATCGAGCTCTTCTCTAAGTGTTGAAAAATATTTGAAGAGTTATGCCAATCATGCTATTTGTTTAATAACGCTAATAATAACAACAACAACAACAACAATAATAATAATAATAATAATAGTTAGCTGTGTCCGTGGAAATTCCACAGTGCTTTTATAATATTCGTTATTAGATTAAATTATCAACGTAAGTACTGTATATTCGCCGTCAAGATTGACGCCAGAAATAAATTACTTATGAATGTTTCTTTGCAGTTTTAATTACTTATGTGGAAATACTTGTGACAGGGAGTTCTTAAATACAAGATGGAGGATAAGAAGGGTCTAAAAAAATAGATTTACTTATCCAAAAATATTTATAATGACACCTTACACTTCTAAATATCCATTTTTCATATATAGTCAATGAAAATACACTCATTTTATACTATGTAAGAGTCTGATAAGGAGTATATGATTGTATCATTTGCATAGATACCGAATTGAGAAATGGTACCATAAGGATAGTCGCTGATTAAAATTAAGATCAAAGTAGGTCAAATATACAGCGCTGTGGGAGACTCTTGCATTAACAGAAAAAGATCTAGAAGAATGGCCATTTAGGATAACTTTCATTTCGCGATGTGATAAGAAAGACTAAATCAGTTCAAAGATTCGTCTTGAAATACCATAACCTTTTAACATCTTTAGTGAAGAAGATCGTATGCCAAACCCTGTCGAATGCTTTCGAGATGTGCAAAACAACAGCCTGAGCTTCGGCATTCTTTTTTATGTAATGCTTTTGATTGACTCTTTCAGCAATAATCATTAATACACCAGCAGTTGACCTAGAGAAGACGAAACCATATTTCTAGTCTGAAAGAAAGTCCTGTGATGTGAGATGCTTAACTAATTCAGAGCTGTTTAGTGCCTTTAGTACTTGGCCAAGAGGGGTAGAAGGTTCAAGAGATTAGGGGTCTGCTCTGTCCGCAAGAGAAATTCATAGTAAATCGACTTCCACCTCGGGAAGAAGCCGACCTCTAAAATCGGTTTCTACCACTGCTATGATTAAGTATTCGATATATTTCTTAGTTAGAGGTTCCCAGTATCCTATATGACCCGACCTTATATGAAGAAACCCTTACGAAAAGGGTTTTTTAAGTTTGCGCCATATTGCTAGTCTGAAAAAATGTACACAAAAATCATAGAACGCATTTCAAATAATTTAAATGCCTTCTTGAAACTTAAGTATCGGTTTTATTTGAAATATAATGGCCTAAGTCTAATCTGAATTAAAAAAAAAATCTTCCGTATATAAATAAACTGTTAGGCATTTTAAAAATATTGGTACGTTCTTTCGTTACTTATCGAGCCGCTATTGTATACGAAAAATGTAAACATCAAATTTAAAATTGTCTTTAAAATCCAATATTTTTACCTGAGATGTGTTTGTAATTCACTGGATTTTCTAAAAATTAATACTTACCTTTTACTTAAAACAGAATGAAAATAACCTTTTATAGCGGTAGCCTGTGAAGTCAAAGGAAATAATAAAAATGCTGTAATTCTACCCCATTTCTGAAAATGCGCGCGATAAAGTAAAAATAAAACCTAAAGAAATACGGAAGACAAGCAGTGCAATAATCAAGAATTTGTTATGTTTAGGAATACATTTCTTTAACAAATAGTTTAAGAATATCATTTTTATATTCTACAAACTTTTATTAAATTTAGCACAAATTTGAAGGGATTAAAGGTGCTGGCAAAACGAAAATAGCGTAAATGTAATTTGCTCGTTACCCCCAAAATGGATGCCTTTTATCCGAAATGAAAGCAAAAAATCAACGACATATAAAAATGTAATTTTTATTATTTTATAAACGTTATAATAGTCTAAATGTATAATCGTTTAGATTGTTTTTTTAATACACATTTTTTTACAGAAGTGTATTTTTATGAAGGCCAGACGGTCTGTGTATAAATAGTTGCATTTTTATGGCCTTTTAGTCTGAAACAATTGATACCGCCAAAATTATTGAGATTTGTTGTGGATTCATTTTTTAATTCCTATAGATCTAAACTTTCTATTTACTGGCCAATGTGAATTTTTCCTACTGTTAATTCACAAACATGCTTTTGTTATAAAATCACCGACTGGGTAATTTTTCATTAAATCAGATATTTTTTGTGTGCTCTGGAAATTTCTCCCGCCATTGTCCTGGGAGTCTACCCATGGTTATATAAACCGGAATTCGTTCCAAAATTAGACAGTAAAAGCAGAACTCTGTCGAAGTCAGCAAGTCACACGAGTCTACACAGACTATTCATTCTACTCACTGCCCCCCACACACACAGAACTTAAATATCATTCACCATCAGTTCTATGTAACAAGCCAAGTTGCAACAGCTCTGTTAGTTATATATAATCCACAACTGATTTATTACATGTTCTTCTGAAAATATCATTCTACCTAATACAGAACTTTGAAGATTCTTTCAGAAAACTTGTTTATTTACATTTAATCTTTCAGCTAACAGATAAAGGGAAACAACTTCTCCTTTCTTATTGTTTCACACATTACAAAAAATGTTTTGTATTTGTTGATTTTAATATGTATTTTATCGTTGAAACAAAAATCGGTTTTCCATTGTTTTTCCTTGATACAAAAATGTATAATTGTTAAATGCTATTCAACACGCAGCCACATCAACCTTTTCAACACAACAAGCATTTACATGATGTTAATCCATTTTTTGTAACCTCAGAAAATTGTTATCCTGCCGTAATAGACGCACAAAAGGAAATTATTAGGCAACCCTGTATTGTATCATTTGTTTTGTAATATTGTAAAAGAAATGTTTTTCTTTTTTGAAAGTTTACGGAGTGATTGTCTTGTTTTGTAATTTTGCTCTTATTATTATGACTTGCTGTTTCTACTAAGTTTTGTGTCTGTCACAAGAACTTGGATTTGGGAGGAAGTAAATTTTTATAAGCACGTTTTAAAATTTTTGCCTAAAATCAGGGAATTATCCGATTCAAACACAACATTTTTAGTTCTTTATTCATTAATGAATGAAATTTTTAATGAATAGATTTTTTATTAAAAGGTAAATATTGGCGGGTACGTTGCAAATCCCTTGTGTACTTTTTAATTTGTGGGGGAGTGTTCGAGGAAGTTTCTTACAGTTTCATAACGAAAAATCTCTGAAGATATCATTTCAGTAAGAAATTTATGCAATATCAGGGTGAACATGTGGAAAATTTGGATCCAATCTTAGCAAAAATAATTCAATAAAACTCAAAGATAAATTATTTTGAAAATTCATGCTTGCATAATTTAATAAAATAGTTTTCTTTCAGATTAGATAGAAAAAATCTACACTTAATATTTATTTAAAAAATACGTATTTAAAAAATAATTATATTTAAAAATACTTTTTAAAAAATACTTATATTTTAAAAAATACTTACTTAAAAATGCTTATATTTAAAAAAAATATTTATTTAAAAATACTTATTTAAAAAATACTTATATTTAAAAAAACTTTAAAAAATACTTATATTTAATAATAATTATTTTAAAATACTTATATTTAAAAAATACTTATTTAAAAAATACTTGCAATATTTCAGTGCGACTTTCGAATTTATCCCGTTGTTGTTCGTCTCAAGAGTTTCTTTTATTAAATAAAGACATGTTTGAAGAATCGAAAAATGTTTCATGCTATTTCGAGTAAGAACATTTTTAAAAAGATTTTTTTTAATTTTAGCAACTATTAGATTGTTTTTGGTATGGATGTACGAAAAGTACATAATTCTGATATCCAGGTTTGGATGATTACTATTCATTATCAGAAGAGATTATGAATTAATGTAATTTCCTATCTCCCGTTCAGTCAGTTTTTATGCCATGAATGCACTCTTTTCCGATTCATCGGTACAGATGTGTGTTTGTTTTCCGCGTGTCTCTGTTTCCTGAATTTATTTACAGATTCTTATATGTAAGAATAACCGATACGTACTTCAGTAATTAAACGTAAGTTTTTATTTTTAAGTTTTTATTACCTTAAAAATATATATTTCTCTTATTTGTCCTGCATAATTCGTTCCTTTCGCCACCAAGAAAATTTTCAGAATTACGACGAAACTATTTCATTCGCATAAAAGAATACTTTATACTGTAATTTTTACTCTTAGAATAAATGATTTTCTTTTCACATTAATCTAACGCAAATTACATTTACAATATATCTTTTATTTTGGTAACGCTTTAATGTCCTCATATTTATTCATTATACCAAGTTTAATAAAAGCACATAAAATAAAAGATTTTATTCTTAAACTATTGATTAAAGATAATTTATTTTTAAACATTGAAGAACAGCAACGGGATTAATTTCAAAATTGCACTGAAAAATAATCGAGAATGGTTTATTTCTGTCGAGTATTTCAGGAGTTTAGGGTTCTGCTCTTTTTAAAATAGAAATTCATAGTAAATCGATCCACCCCAGGATGTAGCCGACCTTTCTAAGACTGCTACATTTACATCTTCGATATATTTCAGAGCTATGTGATCCTAATATCCCATAAGACCCGACATTATATGAAGAAACCCTTAAGAAGGGCGCGTTTAAAAGTTTACGCCAACAATGTATACAAAATATCGAAGATCGTATACGAAGCTAAATTATGCTGAATTAAGGACCTAAAGAATTAAATAAAATGAATTAATAGGAAATCGTATTTAAATAATTAAAACCATAAAATGTTGGTGTTTATTTGTTTGTTACCAGCTTTTTATAATTTTAACAACCGCATACGTTTTAATTAATAAATTCGCCTCGATAACTTGTCCTTGAAAGACGTTACCAACATTTTACTTACATTGAGAACAGAAAGACGTTAGCAAAATGAAAGACGTTAGCAACATTTTACCTTCATTGAAGAAAGGAAAGACGTTAGCAAAATGAAAGACGTTACCAACATTTTACTTACATTGAGAACAGAAAGACGTTAGCAAAATGAAAGACGTTAACAACATTTTACTTACATTGAGAAAAGAAAAGACGTTAGCAAAAATGAAAGACGTTAGCAACATTTTACTTTCATTGAAGAAAGGAAAGACGTTAGCAAAATGAAAGACGTTAGCAACATTTTACTTACATTGAGAAAAGAAAAGACGTTAGCAACATGGAAAACGTTAGCAACATTTTTACCTTCATTGAAGAAAGGAAATACGTTAGCAACATGGAAGACGTTAGCAACATTTTACCTACATTGAAGAAATAAATTGAAAAGTCACAAAGAAGGAAAAGATTTGAAGCGACCGAAATGTTGTTCTACCGCCGAATGTTGAAAATACCATGGACGAGGCATGTGATATCTCATGATGTCTACTTTGAGAGCAAAAAGCAATTCCACAAATAAAAAAGTATTAAGGGGAATAGCAACTGTAAAGAAACTGTTACTAACGATTATATAAAGACAGTTGAAATTTCGCCCAAATATAATGAAGAGAGAAGGCTCGAAGAGTATAACACTTACAGGGTGCATAGAAATGAAAAGAGAGACGGGGCTAAGCAGAGAAGACCTACTAGACAAAACTGAGCAAGTTGGCGTCTTAAAAGAGCAATTATTATGAAAAGCGACAAACGGCAGGAAGCTGTTGAGAGCCATGATCGCCTACGTCGTATAGGTACCAAAAAGTATTATTGAGAGAAACAAAAAAAGGAAGATGAGGAGGACCGTAATCAACCCCCCCCCCGAAATGACAAGATACAGAAAGACAGAAAAATTACAAAAGTAGAAAAATGATAAACTAAGAATTGCCAAAACAACGACCCTACCACCAAAAAAAAAACAATAATTCGGAGAAACAATTTCGTAGTGAATTCTTTAACCCTTTGAGACCTGACCAAACCAGGGATAGTGAAAAATGACGTAATGCCCAGCCACCGGTTGAACGGTGGGTAAACACTTGTAACTATTTTTATATCTACCGTGAAACATTACAAAACAATTATTTGCGAATTTCGATTCAGGATTTTATGCAGAAGGGTTACAATTGTTCAGGAACGCAAAGCCCAAAGGGTTAAGAAAAGCATTTTTCCTGTAAACATCCTAATGGTCATTGCAAAATGATCGAAAGAATTTGAAATCTGGGTGATGTGACATCACACGTCACAACCGTACTGAAATCAGGGTGGAGCACTGTGGAAATTACCGTAAATATTAAAAGACTTGTAATATTCAATCAACAGCTATGATTTATATATCGCTTATGTAAGAAAATAAAACGTGTAGAGTAACTGGCGATGGTTAAATGTAAAAACCTTTTGCCTTTTCTATAAATACTTTCATGGTAAGTGTTCAGGTAAGCTCTTCGCTATGGTGCCTAGATTATTCGAATTTAAGCGCAGTTCTAACCTGGCGACGAGGTCTCACCACTTTACGGCTTAGGTGGCTAGATGTAGCCGTAAATTCTATGTTAACAGATTCTTTTTTTAGCACTTCTCGCTTGTGGAACTCCCTTCCGGCTCCATGCTTTATTAAAAATTAAAATTAAATGCAATGTCAATCGCTATCTACTGTCATACTGATTGCTCTTCCTCTGTACTCGCTCCTTGACAATGTTCCTGTTTCTAACTCTACTACACTCAGTAACTCCTTACGTCTTGGTGGCTTTACTGCCTTGCTTGGGGTGAACTTAATTTCAAAAAAATAGTGAGAAATGCCCACCCAACAGAAATGACAAAGTTTCCAATAAACAAGAACAAAAGAAAGAAAAGAACAGAGAAAACTTAATAGAAAGTAAGGCAAACGTAGAAAAAGCAGCAGTAACAAGGCAAAAAAATTGCAAAGTAAGAATGCTATTAACGCACAAAAGCGGTACCAACAAGTGTTGGCAACGTTCTGACTTCAAGAAAAGAAAGAACAAAAATATAAAATTGTCTGCTCAATACTCCCTTCTCTAAATACTACGAATAAAACAGTATATATGTATAGCTGGCCACTCGTATTCGAGGATACCAGTCTACTAGGGCGGCTAGCCAATCCCCGTTGCAGACACTAGCTCAGGCGCATTTGTGTTTATTCAACAATCCCCCCCCGTGGTTTATACTGCAACTATGCTGAGCAGACCTCAATTACAGTTTCTGAGAAAGAGCGTGTTATCTAGCCTGATCAACAATTTGAACAAGGCCAGCACGCTCAAGCCCTCAGCCACGATGACTTGTGACTTCGTGCTAACACAGCTATCAACGACACCCAAGGGTTCTGTCTACGAAATTTCACTCAAAAAGCTTGGGTCATCTCGTGGTATAGTTTTTAGGCAGTTTCCAAAGGTGCCGCACGCTGGGGTCGATCTCTCCAGTTCGATAACATCAAAGGTTGTCGTAGCAGATAAACATATGCTAGACTCTTTAAGTATGGATTTTATAAATGTTGGTGATATAATTCCGAAAACAAGAAACACAGAATTCCTAATTCTACCCACCAACACGCTATAAACAAGAGAGCGTGATCAACAATTTGAACAGGGCTAGCACGTTCAAGTCCTCGTCCACGATGACTTGTGACTTCGTGCTAGCCAAGGGTTCCGTCTACACAATTTCACTCACAAGGCTTGGGTAAACCCTTGATATGGTTTTGAGGTGCCGCACGCTGAGATCGCCTTGCTGACAAATCAACCGTGGCGAGATTCAAACCCGGATACAATGGTCAGGAAGCGAACGTTTTAACCATTCGACCACGTGCCTATATACGAATAAAGCAGTAACAAGAGGCTAATCTGACGCTAGCATTAATACTATTACTACTACTGCTACATAGTCTCTGTCCTTAGTAGTGGTAATATAGATGAAGATTATTATTAAACATGACAAAACGAAAAATCGGAGTGTTATTTACTCTTTATATTAATTTTCTTTTTGGTTGTAACACAGTGTGTAAGCGCAGGTCTCGTTTGCGGGCAAATGTCAGTTTTTGGTGATGCCTTCGACAGATTAAATTGGATTGACACGTTGTGTTTATCTCAATCTTTAAGAGATAAGTCCGTACGTTGCGGCGGCATAAGAGACGAACTCTTGCTAGACAAAGGACCAAAGTGTGCAGACAAAAACACCAGAATGACGATATTAATAATAAATAATAGAATTTGTCATGGATGAGTTGACGCGTGAATAAAAAGATCAAAAAGAAAAGATATAGTTAAGAAAAGTGCCTGGAGCTTTCAGAGAAGACCTGAAGGTCTGAAAGTTGTGAGTGGTGGCAGGAGTATGTTACATTTACGCTAGGGTTGCCGACAGCATGCTTTATCTATCTATCTATCTATCTGTTTCTCAGTAACTATATATCTACATCTTCAGTTAGATATTATTTAATCTCACCGTGGGGCGTAAAAACAAGGTGTCGGTAAAGACTTAACTTCGAACTTTTAATAATTTCTCTTCTATGTTTGATATCATGAAACAAAAGACCGGCTGAAGAAAGTGTATTCATGAAACAGCATTTTGTAGTTATAAAAACGTCAATTCAAAGTCTTTTTTTAAGGAAACGTTCAATATAAGGATCGGTAAAAATTTATTTAAACCATTAATATCCACTGCAGAATCTGGCGTTAATGAATATAAAAATAAAAATTCTTTATCAACTATAGGTTTCTAAAAAGAAATCCGTCAGCAAATACAGATTTCTACATATAAACCACGGCATCAAAAACAGGACGATATACATTAATATGTTAATTATAAGAGATTTAATCGTACAAGCATACAATGCATTCCAATGTAAACACATCAAGGTTCACTTTTACAAGGCCCGAGGGCTACTCGAGGTAGAGAGTTACGTTAGGTGATCATTAATGCGTATGGGAGTGGAAGATGACGGTTAACTCTAACCTTGAACAGGTTAAGATTGTAGTGATCGGAGAAACATCCTGTTGGGAGACGGTTCCACAGGGCAGTTGTTCGTAAGAAGAATCTGGTCGAGTGGAACTTACTTCTCACCGGTGGTACGGCGTGTCCTTGCCTTGAAGCTTTGAATTGGCAGTGTTGTTCGTCTGAACACTTTCTACTTCTCAACGTAGTCATCTCCACTATTTACATTGTTCGGACTATTGTCCTTCTCTTTGTTGCCATATTTATCACAACGTTTCGGCCGTTGTACGCTCCGGTCTTCTTCAGGTGTTTGGAATGTCGAACTGAACCCTTTATTTTGATCGCTGGGGTAGATTATTCTAGTCCCACGTGCCATGTCTAATGGTTGTCAGTTATCAGTTATCTCCTGTTAATTCACCTTATAAAACATCATACAACAGCTTCATATTTTGTTTTCGTCAATAAAACAAACACCTGCCTTAATTAATAACTTTACAAATTCTTGCTATTTTTTCAACAGGTTTTGAAAAAAGTAGATGGTACATCTTCCCAAGCATTCTTGAAACATGAAAAAAGCTCACTCTCACGCTTTGGGTATTCTCTCCGAACTCTCCTAGCCAATCCATCCCACACTAATTCATTGGGAGAGATGTCAGGAGAGTGAGGCGGCCAAGTCATAATTTCCAAAATCTTATTCCTGTTTTTGACTCGAGGTAATTTTAACAAAATTTAGGGGATATTTTAGATCGTTGTCATGTTGAAATGTGATTTTTCCCAATTATGTATGAACCAGATAGTAGAGTATGTCTTTACAAAATCGAATACTATTGTTCGTTTTTCATGATCCCCTTGACCTGAAATCTCCAGCCCTCTCATCCCCAAAACACCCCATAATGCTTAACTGTTGGAACTACCGATTCACCATTCAGTCTTTCTCTTGGCTATCTTCTCACAAACACTCTCCTTTGACTAACAAAAAGTTCAAATTTGGACTCGTCTGTCCACAATACATTTTGCCATTCTTTCAATGTTCACTTGTTATGACTTTTTGCCCATAAGAGTGTTTTTTTTTGGGGGGGAGGGTTCCTTATTAAACTTCCGTAACAGGGATTTCTTTATGATTATGAACCCCTCTTCCATGCGCCCCACTGATCTAAAACGATTTTTCACAATTGAGAGCGACACTGGTTGATATCGGGAGGAATTAAGTTCAGATGTCAACTCTAGAACAGTTTTCCTTCTAATTATTTTATTCTCAATAAGCAAGGGATTAACTTCTGCAGGAATCGTCACTTTTGGTGTTCCAGCTTTCAACATTTGCGCCAGTTTCTAATTGGATTTCTAACGAATATTGCACTCCATCTCTAGAAATCTTCAACTTCTTGTCAATTTGTCTTTGGGTGTAGCCTTCTTTACAAAAAATTTCACGTTGTACCCTCAGTTCAATGCATAGCTGCTTTGATTTTGCCATATTATGCAGATTACTTAGAAAATTAAAAAATAAATAAACTATGAAAATACTGTCATAATGGCAGAGTCTTGTTTTTTTTAAACAGTGACAGCGACACATATCTTGTTTTCATTAGTCATTGCTGAATTAACATTTAGAACCTGTATCAACATTTCTCTTATTTGAAAAGTCAAGTGAGTGGTTAATGTTGAAAAACAATATATCATGTTTCCCGTACAAAATATTCATAATTTAGCAAAATATATTGTTGGCAGATGAATCCAAATTTTAAGTTTTTGTTAGTAAAAGGTGTAGTATGATCCATCTTCGCCATTAATGGATCTGTCCTGAACACATATATTCAGGAGAACTCTGCTGATATGCAAAGTTCATAAAAGCTTGTCGGAATCAGACAGTTCACTCACTAGCTCACAATTGTCAAGACCTCTGCCATCGGGCAAAGGGTGACTCGTCTGAGCTATTGCAATTTAACGAACTCTTCTTGCTAACCATTTTGAAAATGGCTAATTTACTCTGTCCAGAGAAACTTATTACTGACCTCAATGCATATGAGGCTGAACTGGAATAGCATCACTGGAGAGTAACTTTTGTGAGCTTATTGAGTACATATTGCGACCAGAGTTCTAATAAGCTACATTATCTCACCAAATTTGTCTCAGCACAAGTTTACGAATATTTTGTGGATGCATCTTCTACAATGGGGTTTTAACTATATTGGACAGGGTCTACATTAAAAAGAAAAATTAAATGGTCTATAGACACTTACTGGCTACAAGGTGTATTCCCTTCATAAACGGTCTATTCAATAAAGAATACTTGAAAACAGCATGATCCACCTTCGCCATTAATGGATCTGTCCTGAACACATATATTCAGGAGAACTCTGCTGATATGCAAAGTTCATAAAAGCTTTTCGGAATCAGACAGTTCACTCACTAGCTCACAATTGTCAAAACCTCTGTCATCGGGTAAATGGTGACTCAGAGGGGCTATTGCAATTTAATGAACTCTCGTTACTAACCATTTTGAAAACGGCTAATTTACTCTGTTCAGAGAAACTTATTATTGA
The DNA here is from genome assembly GCA_964036315.1 of Acanthosepion esculentum. Lineage (NCBI taxonomy): Eukaryota > Metazoa > Mollusca > Cephalopoda > Sepiida > Sepiidae > Acanthosepion > Acanthosepion esculentum. Next base: position 18,748,002 of record OZ038480.1, read on the forward strand.
CCCCAACGCATGTGAACTATGAAAATACTGCCGTAATGGCGCAATCGTCTTTTTGTCTTCAAACAGAGACAGCTAATTATGTTTTGTTTACAACATTAGTCAGTGTTGAGTTATCATTTAGAACCTGTATTAACATTTAACTTAGTTGAAAAGCCTACTGAGGGGTTAATAGGGAAAACAAAATATAATGCTTCTCGTATAAAATGTTCATAATTTATCAAAATCTTGTGTGCAGACTAATCCAAATTTAAACATTTTGCTAGTAAGAGGACCCTTGAGAAAGACTGAAAAATAAAAGTAGATACAGTGCAATTATATCTTTTACTGAAAAAGAAATTTCATTTTTATGTATTTTTAAAGAAATGCAGGGTGTCGACAAACTTTTGATTGTAGTGTAGGTCTAGGGATTGAACTCACAATCACTATGTTTCTAAATAAAAACGAGACGATATATTCCTAAACATGGTCAGAGGATCGAGAACAATCTACGGCTTTAAATTTATTAAAGAGTTCAGTTCGACAAACACCTAATGACGGAGGGCACAACGACCTAAACTTTGTAATAATAACAATGCTTACCTCAAGGAGACTGACTCACTGCGCCTTTTCAAACTCCCATTTTCCGCTGACATAAAGTGGAAAGAGCATGTTGAATCAATTGATATTTTTTCAACTAGGACATTTGGTTCACTGTTTTCTCGCCAGAATCTATCTTACATAATTATAAGTCTACCAGGCGTACATGCTTTGAATATTGCTGCTACATATGGTCTGCGGTTACTGCTATATATTTAGATATTCTTGATAAAATTCAAAGAAGAATTTTCAATGTCATTGGCCATGAGTTGGTATCTCGGCTTCAGTCACTCCAGGAGAAGGAAAACTATAAATTGAAAACCGCAACAGGAAAAATACTGCTTTCTTTTTCAAACACTCATAGCATTTCAGCGATAACCAAGAAGATATTTGGAGAGTCATGATCGTCTAATTACTGAAGTGGCATGGCATATATATATATATATATATATATATATATATATATATATATATATATATATATATATATATATATATATATATATATATATATAAGTAGAAGTATAACCCGTCTTTGATCAGATGTTTCATTACGGATAATTTTTGCCGTTCAACTAAAGCAATTTAAGTTTAAAGTCAGCCTACGTGAAACTCAATATTAGTAACAACATTTGGGTGCAACTAAGGCACATTCCCAAATGGAGGGGGGTAACAATTTGAATGGGCGAGGCCCTGAAAAGGGAACTGTATAATAATAATTAATATTATTGTAATAATTTAAACTGTTTATTTTTATGAAAGTTTTTTTTATGAAAGATATATATCCCAGAACAGATAGTAAATAGTAAAACGTTGCTGAGTTATAGTGGACAGGAAGTAGTGGAGAGCCATTGTTACAATTTGGACTCAAAACTGGCACTGAAGAATTATCTATCAAACAAAAAAAAGTAATGAAAATTGGATGAAAACTGTGGAAATGCATAAACAACATCCGATCACACATAAACACACACGTTTTGAGAATTATAGATATAGATAATGGAAGCGGTGTCCTTAGAAATCAATTTAGGTTATAATTTATTTCATGTGATCAGCTGCCCATCTTTTCAGACAAAAATTTTACAAAAATAAATAGAGTTTAAATTTATCCAGACACACGCACACACACACACACACACACACACACACACACACACACACACACACACACACACACACAAAGAAAAAGTGGTGGAAGAGAGATAAAATGAGAAAAGGAAAAAGTTTTCAAAATAAGAAGAAAAGACAGCGATTTCAATATAAGTTTTCTTTTAACGGGAAAAGAAAGAAACATAGACATGGCGAGGGGAAGAGAAAGAGAGTAAGAGAGGGAAAGAAAAGTGTTAAGAAGTCGACGGTTTGACCTAGAACATACTATACAGAAATATAGTTTTAAATTGAACATTGAAGTGAATAATGAGTCGTGACAGACTGTTTCATAAACAATGTTTCAATGTTCACTTATATATATATATATATATATATATATATATATATATATATATATATATATATATATATCACCTTTATAAGTCTACCGTTTGTCCATGCATTCAATATTGTTGTTATATCTGGTCTGGTGCTTCTTCTATGTAGCTAGAGATTCTATACAAAATCCAAGGAAGAATTTGCAATGTTATTGATCATGTTCTGTCATCTAATCTTCAGTCATTTTCCCGCCTCCGTGAGATAGCATCCCTGTGCCTTTTCTATAAACACTTTCATGGTAAATGGTATGCTGAAATTTCTTCTTTGTTACCTCGACTTCATGAATTCAAGCACAGTACCAGTTTGGTGGCGAGGTTCCGCCATTTTACAGTTGAAATGGTTTGATGTAACCGCAAGTTCTGTGCTAACAGTTTCTTTTATCGCACATCGCGTTGAAAATCGTTATCTTCTGTCTTCTTAATTCTTGTTCTTTAATTGTCCTCTGTGCTTAATAGTCTATTTTTCACATTCTCTCTAATACTCGGTAACACCTTGCGTCTTAGTGGCTTTATTGCTTCGCTTGGGGTGAAATGATTAAAAATAAGATTAGGACATTAATCCAAGAGTAAATCCTTATATATATATATATATATATATATATATATATATATATATATCTTACAATGAATCATTCATACAAAAAGTAGATCAGTAAAGTTAATGATATAAAATGGCGAAATCCCTTCGCAAACAAAATTTTAAAGTTGCATTAACCTACAAATCACTCGATGAATGTTATGATCCTTGTTTTGTAAAATTATAAGCTGTATAAGGTCTTTCTTTAATACGCAAGTACTTTCAACTTCACATTCAGTCATCTTCAGGCATGGAAATTATTTTGTTTTTTGGTAAAATTCAGGTAGCAATCGAGACGAAATTATATGTGTGTGTATGTGTGTGTGTGTGTGTGTGTGTGTATGTGTGTGTGGTGGGAAAGTTTTGGGTATGGACTTTATATCTCATTTAGATACTGTCTCGAGAGAAAGAATGGAAAAGAAACATACTTTACAATTAAACGGTGTTCAAAGCAAAAATAGGTAAATCATCTCATCGGTGGCCAACCAGATCAAACCTTTGCCAACCTATCCCATTGTTGTCCTTGTCCAAAAACCCTATTTTTACAAGTTTACCCATCGACCCTATCACGACTAATTTGCCATTGATTAACCTCTTTTTAAAACTGGCCACGACAGCTCGTAACTCGTGGCTACTTTTAGATTTATTTGGCTGGTTTATCAAAGCTGTAATCCTGATTTGAGGTATGAAAAGTTAAAAATGTTGTTTTGAAATCAAGATTTTTAACAATGTCCAGTCCATCAAACACATACACAAACACACGCACACACGGAGTCACTCACACACACGCACACGCACACGCACACACACACACACACACACACACACACACACACACATATATATATATATATATATATATATATATATATATATATATATATAAATATGTAATCTGACGGATTAATAAATAGAAAATCCATCCCTTTCTTAACAAATTTCTTTGTTTACATTAGGATACAAAACTGAGCAGATATATCTATTTCAAGAGTCAGAGAAAATTTTGTGTTTATAGTAACTATTCAACTTTGCTTGCTAATCGACGCACCCTGTAGCTGAGAGGTAAAAGCACGTCAGATCTAATGACTGATTCCTCTAGGGGAACGCACGGTCGCATTCTGCTGAAGAGCGCATATTTCTCTGTAGTAAAATGTCTCATATATCTATCTATCTATCTATCTATCTATCTATCTATATATATATATATATATATATATATATATATATATATATATGTATATATATATATATAATATATATGAGAAATATATTTATATATATATTGTTTCACTAGATATTTCGCTTCAGCAAAAAGTTTGTAATTTCAACAAGCAAACACACGCATACATACATATATAGATATATATATGTGTGTGTGTGTGAGTTTGCTTGTTTTTGAATTTTTGAATTTCAACAAGAAAACACACACACATACATATATATATGTGTGTGTGTGTGTGTGTGCGCACGCGCGTGTGTGTGTTTGCTTGTTGAAATTCCAAATTTTTTGCTGAAGCGAAATAACTAGTAAATATATATATATAAAATTTGTATATATATATATATATATATATATATATAGTTGTATATTTAGGCAGCAATCCTTTGTTTATGCATGTTTCATTAAAAACAACAGACAAGGTACTACGGTTAAGCTTTTTATTTATTTTTTCTTGTGTTCGAACAACAGCTTTCATTTCTGGACAAAGAGTGCGTAAAAACTGTTCAAATGTTTTATATGTTCGTGTGCTTTCGGCTATACACACACACAAACTTATCAGACTCCATTAGAAACATACTAGTAGAAAACACAAATATATTAACGGTATCCACCTGTAAAAAAGATTAAAAATAATGGAAGCTTTAATAATAATAAAAAATGCCAACTCTTAACAATATTAACTACGAACAAGGCCACAATGTGCTAACCGTATTTGGAAATTAAAAACATCCCTACAACACACTAAAACATACACATAATGCAGACACTCAATTAAGCTGAAAAATCGAATCATCCTTGATAATGGCTAAAGGACCCGCCATGCCAATTATATTGTAGCAAACCATCCAAATTCCCTCCGTAATCCATCGGAGAGAAGTCCGTTTTATTCGAAAAGCTTCTTCCCGCGAATTGCTGCTCTGCAGAATCAACTCCCAAGAGGATGTTTCTCTGATCGCTACAATCTTAACCTGTTCAAGTCTCGGGTTAACCGATATCTTCTCCTCCTATACGTATAAACTGCATCTTAACGTACCCTTCTACCTCGAGTGGCCCGCATGCCTTTTACTGGGTGAACCTTACTATAATATATATATATATATATATATATATATATAATTATGAGGATCTTCTCTGATGGGCCTTAAGCCCACCCCTAACCTGAAATGGAATTCTTACATACGATTTATCACCAATGATGTAGGAAAAATGGTCGGCTCCCTGTACCGCTCCAGTAAGTACCTGACTCCTACTATCCTCGACCTTTACAAGAGCCTGATCAGACCGAAAAATGGTCTACTGTTGTCATATTTGGGTTGGAGCTGTCCTAATCATCACTTTCCATTTTCGATTGCGTTCAAAAGCGTCACCGAGTTCTTGTGGGTGATGAATTATTTTCCACCCTCCAACCTCTCTCTCACGTGCAGGATATAGCAAGCCTCTCGCTGCTCTATCGTTGTTTCCATGGAAAGTGCTCGGAGGAACTACATTCCTTGTTTCAGCCAGTGTTAACCTTCACGGCTTGGAGTCGCCATGCCACTTACATTGTAACAAACCACACACATTCCTTCCGTATTACATCAAAGAGAAATAAGTTTCACTAAAAACAGCTTCTTCCCGCGAACCCCTGCGCTGTGGAATGGACACCCTATAGGATGTTTCCCTGATCACTACAATCTTAACCTGTTCAAGTCTCGGGTTAACCGTTGACTTCTCCTGCTATTCGTATAAACTGCATTTTAACGTAACTTTCTACCTCGAGTGGCCCCGTGCCTTTTACAGTGTGAACATTACTGTAACATAAAAAAATGTTTGGTTTGGTTTCGTTTGGTTTGTTTTACGGCATATCAACCTCAATCTGTAATTTAATGCCAACAAGATTTTTATTGCTGGCAATAATTTTTTTTCAAAAATTTATTGCTGGTATTAAAACTTATTTTTACACTTTCCTAGTGTTTTTACCCCAGTTTGGGGATTAACTATTTGCCCATAGTTGAGACCCTAACAGGTACTACCACCCCGGGTCAAGTGAACCTGGGGACACGAGCAATTAAGAAGTGGTTCCAAGCTCCTCAAACCTCCTGATCAGAGGCCTTGCTGTTGGATGTAGTTTATCGTCGTACCCAGGACGCCTCATTTGGTGGTGGTGGTGGGGGGGCTTACCCCTCTGCAGAGGTGCAGTCAGCGTATTCTGAAGCCCTAGCCGACAGGGCGCATTAAAAAAGTAAACCTATGAATCTGTGAGCGAGGATTTCTTCAATGTAAGAAAGCTATTGCAATGTAGTCTTCCTGCGTTGTTATATTTAAATTATTTCATTCGGACAATGTCGGGTATCTATGAGAAAAGAAAACTCTTTATTTTTGAGTGTTTATCTTTTAAATAAATCAGGCAATTTGCATATTAAAATGCCAAGCAGTCCAATGCTATTATTTCAGAAGCGTAATCCTATAGAGCAGTGATTCCCAACCACCGTGCCGCGGCACATTAGTGTGCCGCGGAATGATTACTGGTGTGCCGCGATGAGATAATACCTAGAAGCCATTTAATTTCATTTTGTTTCATAAAGACATTCAATTTCTTAATCATGATGACACCGCTCAATTCAAAATCGACGAATTTCTGGAATCTAAACGTTTCGCGCATACTAATTGGTAAGCGTTATTATGGTTTATATTAGTCATGGGACGATTAATCGGAATATCAGGAGTTTTTCAAAATACCGGGAATCGGCATCGGAGCTGAATAATTCAGACCCGATTTCGATACCAAAACGATTCCTAAATACACAGGTTGTAAGACAAAAAGTTCTAACACAGAACTGTACTATGTGAGGTTTTACGTAATGCTCCTAACTCCCAAACATTTTCTTACCTTTTCCTAACCATTTTTAATCTTTTCAATTTCAGGTTAATCTAATTTTATGCACAACTGTCCAACTGACATTCACCATTATTATTTTATACCCGATATTGAATACAGGATATGTTGATTTATGTGAATAAAAATTCTTCTTATATAATATTCTTTGTTTTATATTATTTTATTGCTAAAAGGCTTTATGAGTAGAAAATATTTATTTTTTGTGATAGGTGTGCTGCGGAAATTTAAAGAACTCAATAGTGGGCCGCCATGTAAAAAAGGTTGGGAACCACTGCTATAGAGAGATGCTGAGGATACCATGGAGGGAACATGTGAACAACGTCAAAATTTTAGAGAAAATGGAAACAAAAAGAAACTTATACTTAACATTAGGGAGAAACATTTGAAATCTTTAGGGCACATAATGAGGAAAGAAGGCTTGGAAAATCTGATACGTACAAGACATATTGAAGGCAAGAGGGACAGAGGAAAGCAGTGCATAACATATTTTATGAGCTTGAGTAATTGGCAGAACAGGGTTTAGGAGAGATAAGAAAAATACAAAAGTTATTATGCGCTACAAAAGACAGGAAATTGTGGAGAGCCATGTCCTGAGTGGACACGGAACATAAAAAAGAAAGATGTAATTAGCATTGTGCATCAATGTAATCCTTTTATTAAAAACGTGAGATCCGAACAGAGACATCTTTTCTGAGAATTGACGTATTTATAAAACCTGATACGACAGTGATATTTAAAAACACACACCCACACGTCACGGATAGAAGCTTAATTTATGAAGTACAAATTTCATTATTTCCTGTGAGATGTTGATAGACTGCTGAATGGATTTTTGCATAATACAAATTTGTCTCACAATCAAACTGATCGGCTTCAAAGGAGAAATGTTTGATAAATAAAAGAAGAATTCATTTTCATTTTATCAACCAGTCCAGACGGGGAATGCCTGAATTATGATTACGGTGTCTTCAGACGATTACAAGATTCGACTTGTTCAGTTCTCTTTATTTAAAGCAACGGTTTCAAAAGCAGACGTCTTCCCCGTTTCTCAATCTGGTGTAATTATTTTAGTAAGTGAAATTCTAGACAATCCATTACAATCCGATATCTCTCATATGCAAGGCAAACTTCATTCGGCCAGAAAGAGAGAAAGTTTTGGCGGTGTTGGAAAGAAGCAGAAAATGAAAAGGGCAGGTAGGGGTTTTGAGGGTTGGATGAAGTGGGGTGCGGGGAGTGGTGGAACGACGCTCATGAATATGCAAATGACAACGACGGAAACATTATCTTTTCTTCACCAAAGGGATATCGTATTTGGACCAACGGAGAACGGCGACCTTATTAAGCCATCAAGTGGCTCGGTTTTCAAGAGTTCTGTTCAAGAAGAAAACAAAGGCTATCAGGATAAAGCCGATACAGTAACGGCTTTCGGAAAAGGGTATTTAATTCTCGTTAATGTCCATCCATGGACATGAACCTATATATATATATATATGTGTGTGTAAATATATATATATATATATATATATATATATATATATATACGTGTGTCTTTGTGTAAATATGTGAGTGCTTGCTCACGGGTTGATTGGACTGTTGTTTCTGTCTATTGTTGCCCGATGCTAAACAGCTGTGAACAAGAAAGCTTGGTCAGTTGGTCAGTGTCCAATTACAACGAATGACATAAAGATATTATTGATGTCAGATTCGATCGATGAAATGTGGTCTTTATGGTAAGAAGCAATCAATGAAACATATGCTCTGAATATATATATACATATATATATATATATATATACATATGCATATACGTTTATATATATATATATATGCATATACGTTATATATATATATATATATATATATATATATATATATATATATATATATATATATATATATATATATATTCATACCAACTGCATGTGCCGATATAAAGAGAACGCAAGAAAGGAATTACAAGAACCAATCTATACATGCATTTTACACAGAAATATTATAGATGGGAACAGGATAGGACAGGGAGACAAAGGCAGAGAGAAATGTAAACATTGAGATAGATAGATAGATAGATAGATAGATAGATAGATAGATAGATAGATAGATAGATAGATAGATAGATAGATATGAATAGACTGGTATAGATAGATAGATAGATAGATAGATAGATAGATAGATAGATAGATAGATAGATAGATAGATAGATTTGAACAGACTTAGATAGATAGATAGATAGATAGATAGATAGATAGATAGATAGATAGATAGATAGATAGATACTTTATACGTGACAGCAAACGGCCTGTCACAAATGTGTATAGTAATTGTAATCATGTACCAAGAATTCTGTTTGTTATTCGTCCGCTTGTTTCGCGGCTGTTACGGTTTTAGTTGACTTAGCAGACGGTGGAAGACAAAAGGCAATATCAAGAATACGATTTGGGAACAAATTAAACTAAGTCGAAAAATGTGATGACAGGAAGTTTTACTAAATGCTAATGTATTATTCACAGTTTTTTTTTATCTAAATTTGTAGCTAATGGACGCTAAAATGTCATGACAAAAACTTGAAATTAAACGTTCTTCACTACATTCCAGGAATTAAATTATGGGATAGCCATGCGAAAATATTGAAACCCAAACGGATATATATATTTTTTAAGCATTTCACCCCAAGCAGGGTGGTATCGCCACTATCACACAAGGGCTTACAGGATGGAGAGCAAGAGCAAAGAGGCGTGTTTGAGGAAAGGATAAAGAGAAGGACGGGGAACAAGTTCCAGGCGTCAGAAGTTGTCGATTGACATTACATTTGAATATTTGCAGATCATAGCTATCAGGGAAGCAAGTAAGAGGAAGGGAGTTCCACTGTCGGGAAGTGCGAGAGAAGAAGCTGTTGGAGTAGAAGAGACGGCTACATTTAACCGTTTCGACTGTGAAAGGGTGGGACCGAGATGCCAACCTAGTAGCACGCTTAAATTAATGCAGTTTGGGAATTAACGAAAGTATCTCGTCGGAGCAGTTGCCGTGAAAATACTTGTAGAAAAGACAGAGGGAAGCCACGACACAGACGTTGAAGATTTGAAGGATGGGCTCTTTCTGGCGCGATACAGAGAACCATCTTTCCTTGCGATAGATGAAGCTATTGATGCAATGTATTTGTTCCACCTCAGGTCAGCGGACAGCGTGAGACCAAGCAAACACAGATCGGCGCTCTCGGGGAGCTGGGCATCAGCCATTCTGATGGGAGGCAGTGAGTGTTATTTCTGAAACCATAAAACCAGTCTTGATCTGAAATATAGATGTGTATTTATTTATTATTTCCAACGGTTGGGGCAAGTGTTTTAGTAATACTTAGGTTAGTTTCACCGAAACGCCATACTGGACTTTTAACTCTACGTTAGTCACATAGGGTGTTTTTCTTACCATAAATTTTTAAAGTACTTGTAATTCGTACAAAATTTGCCCATATTTATGATATTATTAGATTATATTATATTATAACTATTTACTCTATTTTACATTATTCGGACTGTTGTCCTCATCTTTGTTGTCATATCCACAACATTTCGGTCGTTGTACGCTCCGGCCCTCTCCAGGTAATATATTTTGGAATTTCGAACCGAATCATTTATTTAGTCCACGGGAGTAGATTATTCTAAGTCTACGTGCCATGCCTTTTTGGTTGTCACAGTTTCCGTTAATTCCCTTTAGTAACTCAACTCACCAAGTTTCACCAAGTTTTTGTTCGCCTTTGCTGTGGCGAAATATTTAACTCACAACTATTCTGGGTCAAGTCACTATTGGATTACTTCAACCAAAGCTTTTATCCAATGAGCCATGTGTCCTTGGGGACATCTCAACATATTTCACCTGAAGAAGGCTGAAGCGTACACAGACCGTCGTAGATATAATAATAAAGATGATGACAACAGTTCGAACAATGTAAATAGTGTCAATTGTAATTCCTAGTTGGCAACTTGTTCCTTTCGTTCCCTCCCACTACTTTCTTGACTCAGTGAGGGCGTCTCGCACGCGGTGTAGCACGCGGTGCAGCACGCGGTGCAGCACGCGGTGAAGCACGCGGTGTAAAACGCGGTGTAGCTCGGTTGTTGTGGGAGGCAGAAACCAGGAGACTATCCATTTTAGGAAATCCGAGGGTTAAAAAGAGTTTACAGGCAAACAAGGCATTCGTAATGACATAAGACACATACTCTATTTCCAAAAAATAGAGAAGGTTTGTTTGATTATTCTTTTTTCAATGTCCTCATTTGTTGCATGGAGATCAACAAGCATCATTTTCAAAAATAATGTTTTTTATGCGTTTTCAAGCTGATGTTAATAGAATGTTTTCTTCCTTTCTCCACATCTTGCTTTCATCTATCATCGTTTCTTTCTTTTTTTACGTTTTTACTATCTAATTCACCCTAAGCAAGGTAGAAAAACCGCTAAGACACAAGGTGTTCTGGGTGTAAAGAATTGGAAAACAGAAACATTGTTCGGAAGCAATAACAACAGAAGAGTGATCCGGAAGACAGTAGATAAGGACTGACATTGCATTTAAATTTTTGAAGATCAAAGTGCTAGAAAAGAAACTGTTAGCATAGAACTTATAATTATATCAAGACGATTCAACTGTAAGCTGATGAAACCCTTTTGCCAATCTAGTACTGCGCTTAAAGTCATAAAGACTAGATAGCATAGCGAAGAGCTAAACTGGATAATGACCACGAAATTATTTATAGAAAAGGCAAAGAGAAGCAACTTCACTATGGTGGTAAAGTGGCTGCAGCCGACATCATTTTAAATCATTTTGCAAGAACAAAAAAGTCATATTTAACTCTTAAACCGCGGGAAAAAGGATAAAAAAACGAGGAAATTCATTTTGTAAAGGGTATTTTTATGCTTTTTCACTCTGATTGTATAGAAAATTTATTTAAAAAAATGTTATTTTAGCTCTTTCAGATTATATTGGGTTTGGGTATAATTATCAGGCGTTTTTTAAATAATATTTATTATGAAAAAATAAACATAACAAGTCAATAATAACATTTTTAAATGATTATTCCGGAGCGTATGATTATCGACACGCATTTTTATAACCTGGAAATAAAATTATATTTTTATTAAAGGAGTAAACAAAACAGCAATTATTATTAACAAATAACTCGCTTACAAAAACGCTTGATAATTATGCACCAACTCAATAAATCAAAGGGTAAATAAAACAAACGATATGATACAGCTTGAATCTTTCTTTGCGCAACGACGTTGCCCAATCTTTTCACCAATGTGCCAATTGTTTTGTCTTGTTTCTCTTCGAGAAATATGTATGAAATTACAGCATTGTCTTTGGCTTGTTCTTCCATATCTATTTGCTGGCAATTCTTCGCGAGAATGACATATCCGATGAATCCTAGTAAACAATAACGTCATGAACCTTACAGTTGCCTATTAGTTATTTCGACTCGAATCATGATTAAACGAAACTCGTGCCATTGACAAAAGGTTTACGTTATCAATTGCATCAATTGATCTCCAATATTTAAGGATTAAAGAATATGGCAGTCTCCATATAACGAAGCAAATGAAAACCAAAATATTTTACACACAAGAGTATTGTGTATGAAAAGTACACGAATGTCGCAAAAGAAACCTATGATACGAACTCTAAAATAAAGATTCAGTGTCGTAAAAGTTTGTTTATTGAAATAAATTTTCCATCTTCCATTTTTTTTAACATTCCATTTACCATTTCCAACTTCTTTCTTTCTTTCTTTCTTTCTATGCATCGTCTTTTTTATATTCAACTTATTGTAGCGGGCTTCGCCAATCATGTTGCGGGTCCCGCCACAGTTATTTTACTTTGTCTAAGAAAGGCTTGATTAAGGACATGCAAAGATGCTAGAGGTCAATGCGACGGTCACAATGCAATTTATATATGACGTAAAATAGCACATGGTATAGAATACAAGACAGAACGTAATGATTCAAAACATAACAATTAAATTTATTAGTGTTCGATGTATATGCAAATAAGCTGAAGGTTTGATAGAGTTGTATCTCTTAGATTTGGAAATATTTGTACCTGAGCTCATAACGGTTGGATTAACTATTAAACTGTAGTTTAGAAGAATGAGTTCCTGTTGCATGTTAGGAATTGAGTATTGTACAAATTGGTAAGAGTTCACAAGAGTTAAGAGTTCGTACTTGCATGAATGTTGATAATGTTCTTTAACGTCTGACTGCATGGTCAAGACGGGAGTTCTTGATGGTTACATTTTGGCAGCAAGGAATGAGACGGAAAAAGAAGAGAGAGAGAACCACTCGTGTTTTGTTTATATAAGATGGTGTATCACGTGATCGGCTCAACCTTAACAGTAAAACAGATTTGTCGCGTGCAGGTGATTTGATTGGTCGGAATTGACCAATCAGCGAGCTAGTTTTGAGGAGATTAACCAATGAATGCTTGTCGCATAATTTCTATGTATTGTGGTGATGATAATTACCACATCATTTCAAATGTCTTTCCGTTTTTTCTTCTTTCGCTCTTCCATTCATTCGTTTCCCCCTCTCCACTTCATTTTTGCCTATCTTTCTTACTTATTTAAATTTTTATATTTCATTTTCAGTTTATTCTTTGTTTTTCTTACTTTCTTTCTTTTTTTCTTTCTTTGTGCGTACTTGATAATCTTTCTGTTAGAAAGTTTTTCTTTAGAAGAAAAAGTAATGATATATTTTATTTAACCCATTAAAATATTTTAGAGTCCCCTACACAACCAAACTAAAGAAGACCACAATATTCTTCCTTTAATGGACTTGTGTGTATTGGATGACAAATATACGTTTATGGATGAAATTTGTACGAATGTAACGAAACAACCAAAAGGTACAAATTCTAGAGAAAAGATTCGGTGCCGTAAAAGTTTGTTATTGTTCATTAAATCCAAATCCCAGTATATAAATTATTCAAACGAAAGATTCAGTTTTTAAAGAGAAAAGAAAAAAACCTTTGAAAGGATAGTGGAATTAATTGTTTTGCAAAAATCTAAAACGTGCCAAGTGTTAGCAGTTCGATAAAGATGATACGAGGTTTTTCCAAAGGGCGGTGAAACAAAGAAATAGAAAGAGATAGATAAAGAAATGGGTTTCAAATAATAATAATAAACAAATAATCGCTGGTACGATTATTCCTACTTTTCAGCTGTTCTTAACTATTTACATATACTTTTCTACCTACATATCCACCTACATACCAATTTTCTCCATCCCACAAAAAACTTATTTTCTGCCTTGTCTTTTTTTTTTTGAATGGTCGAAAAGATGTCATTATTTGCAAATGTAATATGCAGCGTCAAATCTTTGAATACATCACACGAAAATACAATCAGTCATTCATCTCTGTTAGAAAAAAATATGTAATAAAATATAGTTTAAAACGACGAAAAAAAGTATTTGTCTAAATCATTTTTGCTTTTGTTTATTTTTATCTTTAAAAAATTAATAAAACTTTTTACAATGAATCTGCCAAAGAGATAGTGGAGCGAATCTTTTTAAATCATTTTCGATATTTTTTGACCTTTTTTTTATACAAAAGAGCATTATATATATAAGAAAATATTGAAATAAAATAAATTCATCACTTAATATTATTGAGTTTCAAATTGATTTTAACAGAGTTATAACATATATGTGTGTTTGTGTATGAAAAAAAGTGTACAAACTTTTGTTGTCTGATCCCGCACACTTTCGTCTGTGCCTTTGTGTTTCTCGCTTACTAATCTATCAAAAGTAACAGTTTACGGTACATGTACTGAGAAAAGTATTTCCATCAAGTCTAAAAGAAAGTTTTCAAAAAGTCGTTTGACAGCAAGACTTGTTCCGAAAGTAAACAAAATGAATGCATTAATCTATCTGTCTGAAATAAATCGCCTATCTCCACACAGAAGCTGCGAAGGCAAGATTCAATGAAGCTTTTGAATTCAGATATTCAAGTCAGGCAAACTCTTCCGCCATTTTTTGTCATTTTTTTATGATTGTCTCGTCTTCAACTTTCATTTGTTCATTCGCCATATTCCATTTTCTTTATGAACCCACCTCCTCGAATCACACACACACACACACACATACACACACACACATACACACACACACAGATACATACACACACATATATACACACACACATACATACATACACACACATACACATACATACATGCACACACATGCACATACATACACACACATATGCACGCACATACATATAAACACATACATACACACACATACATACACACATATATACACAAACATACATACACACGCACACACACACACACACACACACATATATAATTTGTCTCAAGGTCCTTGATAAAATCCAGAGACGGATATGCAATGTAATTGGCCCTGATCTGGCATCGCGTCTGCAGTCGCTCTCTCACAGACGTGCCGTCGCCTACCTCTGTCCTGTGAAACTCCCTCCCCTTTTCTTAATCTCCAACTATTCAAATGTAATGTCAATCGACGTCTCCAGATGCCTTGATCTACCCCCTATTCTTCTCTTCATTCTTTCCTCCGTCACTCCTCTATGCTCTCACTCCAATTCTATGTAACCCCTTGCGTGCTAATGGCTTCCCGCTTTGCTTGGGGTGAAACGCTTAAAAAAATATGATGGCTGGCTACTCGTATCCGAGGATTCCGGTCTACTAGGGCGGTTAGCTAACCCCTATCAGACGCCCGCTCGGACACGTTTGTTCAACCCCCACAGAGCCCACCTGTGGTTTATACTGTAACTATACTGAGAGGACCTTAGTTACAGTTTCTGGGAGAGAGCGCTTTATCTAACGTGATCAATAGTCTGAACAAGGTCATCAGGTTCAAACCCTCGGTCACGATGACTCGTGACTTCGTGCTAGCACAACCTTTGATGGCCCCTAAGAGTCCGTCTACCCAATTTCTCTCACAAGGTTTGGGTCAACCCGTGGTATGGTTTTCAGCCATTTTCCAAATATGCCGATGGAAGAAATGCACTCAATATCAGAAAGGGAACATATGTAGATATGAATGGTGTATGTAAATACAGAAATCAAAATTGCATAGTGACATCAGTTTCACTCCTTATCCGCTCATCAGAACATATATGACAACATGTTGTGCGGGAACCATATATAGACCACTGGAGATTTATAGGAATTAGAAATAGTAGGAATCCGTTTTTTTTTATTTGTTTTTTTTTTTTCCCAGTTATTTTTTTTTGTTTGAGGTTTGTTTTGAAAAAAATTATAGTTGGGGGCTTTAAGTTTCCATATTTTAATTTTATTATATCATATCTTTATATGTTTTGAGAAATTCAGAGTAATGGTGAATGGCACAAGCATCACCAGTGTCGGTGTCACCATGGACGGCGAACCACTGTATGAAGTGTCCAGCTACAAATACTTGGCAGCGACCTTATCAAAAGATGGCACCTGCAACGCAGAAATCCGTATGCGGATCGCCACAGTTATAGCAATGGCTAAACTGTAAAGGATATGGAAGAGCAACATCAGCTTTCATACTAAATTGAAATTCTACAAATCGCTGGTCGCGTCCACCCATCTCTACGGGTGTGAAACTTGGACACTCCTGGTTGAGGCAGGTAAAATAATCCAGGCGTTCTAGAACAAATGCTTGAGAAGGCTCCATTGCCTCTCTTACTGGGAGCAGAAAAAACAATGACTATGTACGGAGCAAGAATCTCTCCCCGACACTATTAAGCGTCAGAAGATGGTATGGTTTGGCTACATCACACGGCATACCAGTCTTTGTAAGACCATCATGCAAGGTATTGTTGAAGGCGGACAGAAACGGCGGCGGCAACGCAAACTGCTGGTCAGAAAACATCAAAGAATGGACAGGTATGACAATGCCGGAACTCCTGAGAGCCACCACAAACAGATCATCCTAGAATAGATTGACCTGTTTCTTCTAAACTTATGTCCCCGACACACGACGACTGAAACAGTCAAAGGGAATGGTGATGATAAGGACATGCTTTGAATTAATTTTTATCTATTTACACTTTTCCTGTTCTTGGTGTTTCTATTTTAGGAAAAGTTTATTAGATTTAGTTCATAGGCTATGATTTATTTGTCTTTGTAATTATGATGCGGTTGTAGGTAGGAAATTAGGAGTTTGTTTACGTGTCTGCATTTGGGGCCTTTGTATATATATATATATATATATATATATATATATATATATAGATAGATATATATATATATATGAAGAATGAAGAAATATAGACTTAAGATGTGGTATATTTATGGGATAAAGTGCTCAATATCAGAGATAGAGCGTATGTAAATATAAAAGTGGGCATAGAAGTGACAGTCTGGCTCATGCTAGATGCAATCGTTAGGCCACGATTGCATCTACCATGAAACAGACTGTTGCCTCTAAGTGTTGACTTATATATATATATATATATATATGTGCATGTGTGTGCATATATATATAAGTTACGAAAAACTTGGTAGTCCCAAGGAGGATGAAATCCTGAGAGCTCAATGTAAATCCAGAGCTAATAATTTAAAGATATATATATATATATAATTGATAGAAATTAGGAGGATTTGAGATAATTATAATTAAATAATTCATCGAGTCTAGAAGAAACCTCAATAGAATGCAGAAAGCACTGGACGGCCGTTTCATCCTATATTTGTACTCATCAGCAGTGTGCATCCACTACCGAGAATTGAAACCCCGACAGTTACGTTATCAGGTAAACGTCATACTAACTGTTCCAACGGGCCTCGGTGACGAAGAGGTAGCGAATCAGAATCGATATAGCGCCGCTCAATCACATGTTCCGTGGTGGAGCTCATCCGAGTTTCTCTGTACCCATAGTACTGTGCCCCCACGAGCCACTACTACTATCACCAAGCCGCTCCATCCAGAGCATCAGAAGCCGGTTCAAGCAAGGATACACAATTGATAGAAATTAGGAGAATTTGCGATAATTATAATTAAGTAATTCATCGAGTCTAGAAGAAACCTCAACAGAATGAAGAAAGCACTGGACGGCCGTTTCGTCCTATATTTGGGACTCATCAGCATTGTGCATCCACTACCGAGAATTGAAGCCCGGACAGTTACGTTATCAGGCAAACGTCATACCAAAGGATGACTTCCACCACGGAACACGTGATCGAGCGGCGTTATATCGAGTCTGATTCGCTACCTCTTCGTCACCGAGGCCCGTTGGAACAGTTGGTATGACGTTTGTGTAACAGTCCGGGTTTCAATTCTCGACAGTGGAATCGCATTGCTGATGAGTCCCAGATATAGGACGAAACGGCCGTCCAGTGCTTTCTGCATTCTGTTTAGGTTTCTTCTAGACTCGATGGATTAGTTTTTGGGATTATATATTATTAAAGCCTTGAATAGTAACAATGAAAGCATCTTAATACACACACATACACACACACACACATATATATATATATATATATATATATATATATATATATATATATATATATATCACACTAACCTTACAGTATGTATGTAGCTTATGTGGTGATTTTTCTCTTTCAAGGGCAGGTCCTCGGCCTCCTTACATTTCGTCAGGCTCAATCCATTGAAAGAAGCCAGAAATCAATCAATGTCATACCAACTGTTCCAACGGGCCTCGGTGACGAAGAGGCATATATATATATATATATATATATATATATATATATATATATATATATATATGTTCACGGGTTTTTCTTCTTTTTGATCCCTGTAATGAAGGCGAAGATCGGCAGAGCTTGAGTCTCGGAGTTACAGTTAGAATTGAAGTACCTGTGTGTCTTTTGGGTGTTCATTGTTCTTCGAGGTCTTTGTTAGTTTGGCGCCTAAAAGCATTGATTACTTTAGTTTTTGATTAAGTAGTCGACTGTCGTTTCTCTTTTGCCTTTTTTCAGTTTAATTTTATCTTTTCACGTTTTCTCTTTTGGCATTCGTTGTATTCGTCGGATGTACTTTGATATTTAGCGATTATCTACACACACACACACGCGCATATATATATATATATATATATATATATATATATATATATATATATATATATATATTATGAAATGGACAAAGTCAGACAATTATTTTAAGACATTTTTTCATTTTTATGTTTATTCATTCTTTTTTATAGATACAAATATCTCTCACGTACATTCATATCTGCTCAAAGCGTATCCAAATGTAAAGAAATGACGTCACACATTATGACATGAACAAAGTCAGACAATTATTTTAAGAGATTTCTATGAAAATTTCTCGGACATTCAGACCGGCAAATATTATTAATACTGTTTATTATATAAAAAAAAGGCCTGAATGATCCTTTCCTCTCCCCATTGTTCATGTTCAGTTTAGGAAGACAGTGGGGTTGACACAAAACAATTTCAAGCTGTCCTCTGTTCTAGCTTGAATGGTGTCAAGATAGCTAAACGCCTTATCTGAAAACCTGGGAAAAAACTGTTACACGATTTGGACAATTTTGCTGTAACAAACGGTACATATATATATATATGGAGGCACGGTGGAGTAATGGATAACGGCTTGGATTGAGGAATCGGAGAGCCGAGTTCGAATTCCAGTCGATTACATTACATTCACTTACGTGCTAATACACTTGGGAAAGGTGTGAATCGTCTTCTTCTCCCTGGTAAATAGCAGGACAGACTGGGTTCTATAGCCTTGGATGGCAACTGCTCTAGGAGAAGGACAACTCTGAATTCAAAACCTGCGGAGGGTCGTTTGGGGACCTTGTGGCATCCGTTGCACCAGGTCCCTGTATTCGTCCCTCCAAAAAGTGTGGATGGCCCTGAACAAAGCCTTCACCACTATAATCAAATCCTGTGTGGCTGTCGGGCTTTCAGTTTCTGGGAACTGATCTGTCTGACCCTCATACGTCGAGTTCGACGGGAGAGCGATAGTATATATATATATATATATATATAAAGATTACTTGACTTTTAAATATCAATTTTATCCTGACGTTTCATGGTAAAATTTCCAGTCTTCAGGGGTTGTGGTTTTATAACGGTTTTTTCATTTTCTTCACTTTGTTCCGCGTCTTTTTCGGTCCTCTTCTTTACTCCGTTTTGTACACTTGCGTATTCATGAATTTAACGTTCTTTACACGCGCACGTTCAGGAAATTTTGCTTTTGTTTACATCTTTCATTTTTGGCCGTTGACTTTTCTGCCAGTTGTCAAGTTTGTCTTAGAAATTAAATTTATTGTTTTGTGGTTTATATAGGAGTTGTTATGGTGTATTATTAATTAAATTGCAATATTTGTTACTTTTTATTAATAATTAAATTATAATATCTTAGTTAATATTTTAATTGATTTATTATGTTATATTATTGTTAAAATAACAAAGTAAATATTTGTTAATATGTTGTATAGATGAAAGAATAAGGGACAAATAAATAACGTTTATGAAACTAATATTATTACTAATATTATTACTAATATTATTACAAATATTATTACTAATATTATTACTAATATTATTACTAATATTATTACAAATATTATTACTAATATTATTACTAATATTATTACTAATATTATTACTAATTATTATTGCGTTTATTAAAGCTTCAGCGGAGAATGAATTATGGAGAAAAAATACGACATTTTTAACTTTTGTTTGTTTTTCACTGGATAAGGAGAGCCTAGGTACATATGTCCTGACAAGCAGGATTCGTGTATATAATTCATGTGTGTATGTGTATCATAATTCCAGTTTGTCTATGCGCGATTATAGCGTATATTCGTTTGTGCTTGTGTATATGTGTGTGTGAATGTGCATCTATTAGTCATTGTTATCGATGTTTGATGTCTGTCCGCATTGGGGACGTTTTGCGTGAGGGCGAAAAAATTTAAGTTAGATCGGTTGTTGTAGCAGGTAGACATATCCTAGACACTCTAAGTATGGATTTTATAAAAATTGATGATATAAAGTGTGCTTAACGTGTGTTTATAGATGGGAAAATATTTATTAGAACTCCTTCGAAGCATTTACTCTGTAAAGAGTTATGTCTTGAAGGTAGTGATAAAAATCATAGGGTGTACCAGGGTAAAATGGGTAAGATAACGCCTATTTTGAAATCCAAATCCTCATATTATTTTCTCTAGATGATTTAATGAAAGTCACTATGTTTGAGCTATGTCTCCTCTTTAAGGCAGCATAGTTACTTAGTACCTATATGAACACATCACCCTTGAAACAAGTTTTGTTTGGACCTTACTTTTTGTACGAAATTAGAAAGGACCCCGGGGTAAAATGGGCAAGTAAGTATCTATTATTATCCTTTATATGACATGTGCCCTAATCAATAGCTTGAGATGATATGCTTTTAATAAACACTTTTCAGTCACATATCAGTCTCTTTGGGGTCAAACACTGTTAGCAAAATAGGGAATATTGTGTTCTTTGGCTACATTGTTTATTGCCTTCAGTACCTGTCTATATTTCTGAGATGAGGTATTATGTACACTATTTACATTATTCCGACTATTGTCCTCATCTTTGTCGCCTTATTTATCACAACGCTTCGGCCGCTGTACACTCCGGCCTTCTTCAGGAGGTTGGAATGTCGAACTGAACCCTTTATTTTACTCACTGGGGTAGACTGTTCTAGTTCCACTTGCCATGTTTATTGGATGCCAGTTATCAGTTATCTCCTGTTAATTTCCATCTGAAAGTTCTCCACTGCCTTAGCCGGGTATTGAACTCTCACTCTTTGGGTCCTGTCACTGGATCTAACAAAACGCCTTTATCCGCTGTGTCATGTGTCCCTGATACTCATTTTACCCCAGTAGACCCTAGTGTTGGAGATAACTAATTTATTTTCAAATTTTGTTAATAGCGTGTTGGAGGGTAGGAGTATGAATTTTGTGTTTTTGTTTTTGGAATTATATCACCAACATTTATAAAATCCATACTTAAAGAGTCTAGCATATGTCTATCTGCTACCACAACAATTGACGTTATCAGTCTGGAGGAGGCGATCCCAGTGTGCAGCAACTTTGGATAGTGTCTAAAAACAATTCCATGGGTTGACCCAAGCCATGTGGGTGAAATTGGGGCAGACAGAACCCTTGGGTGCCGTTGATAGCTGTGTTAGCAGGAAGTCACAAGTCATCGTGGCCGAGGGCTTGAGCGTGCTGGCCTTGTTCAAATTGTTGATCAGGCAAGATAACACGCTCTTTCTCAGAAACTGTAACTAAGGTCTGCTCAGCATAGTTGCAGTATAAACCACAGGTGGGATCTGTGGGTGTCGAATAAACACAAATGCACCTGAGCAAGTGTCTGCAATAGGGATTGGCTAGTCACCCTAGTAGTCAGGTATCCTCGAATACGAGTGGACAGCTATACATACATACCACAACGACTGAAATTTGTTTTTGTTTACTCTGACACAAAATAAACATTCGAGCAATCATCAAACACGAATAAAATGCCTACTAAGCACTCACAAACAAATTAATATACATTATAATCCGGTATAAACAAACTAGAATTGTGATACGCATAAAACACATGAATTACACATGCCGTCGGGCTACCGGTGGGCATCTAGCGGTCCGCCAGTGCTAACATTACTGAGATGAACACGCCGTTGGTCCGACAACGGGCTACCGGCGGTAAACGATAGTGGCATGCCGCCTCGTGGCTGATTGGTGGCTTCAGTGTAGGGACGTGACGCTGATTGACATGACTGATGCTCCTGAGGTTTGCATAACCAAGGAGGGACAAACAACATAAAAACGGAAAATACCAGAATCTTCTTTTTCTCCTGCATATTCCATTTCCTGATGAAATTTAATAAAAGTGAAACATATTAGATTTATAAGGCTTTTTATCTATTTGTCTTTATCTTATCATTCTATCGGATTCCAAGACATATTTTATTTATAGTTTTTATATTTACTTATAATTAATCTAAATTCGTATATATATATATATATATATATATATATATATATATATATATATATATATATATATATATATATATATATATATATATATATATATATATATATATATATATATATATATATATATATATATATATATATATATATATATATATATATATATATATATATATATAGTAGCGGCCATAATATAAGGAACGGAAACAACAAAGACATAAATATGCGTATTACTTAAAAAGTAATGCATGATTAGCAATGACATTTTTACCGAATAAAGATAAGGGTGTAATGCATAAATATTATACACTTACAAAAATTTGCATAATATATATATATATATATATATATATATATAAGTGCGTTGGTTAGATCCAGTGACAGACCCCAAAGAGTGTGAGTTCAATACCCGGTTAAGGCAGTGGAGAACTTTCAGAGGGAAAATTAGCAGGAGATAACTGACATCCATCAAACATTGCACGTGGAACTCGAACAGTCTACCCCAGTGATCGAAATAAAGGGTTCAGTTCGAAATTCCAACCACCTGAAGAAGGCCGGAGCGTACAACGGCCGAAACGTTGTGACAAATATGGCGACAAAGATGAGGACAATAGTCCGACTAATGTAAATACTGTATATGTGTGTGTATATATATGATATATATATATCTGATATTTATATACATATATATATGATATATAAGCTACTATAGCCCACACATTTCATTTCATTACAGTGATAGAGGCTTGTGCAGAACCAACCTCTCTTTTTGGAAGAGCCGGATACAGAGAAGAGGTGCGCTGTGTGCTGCAAGGTCCTCTAACGTTTTCCTTTGAATTCTGATTTGTCCTTCTCCTAGGCTAGTTCCAACCCAAGGCTATAGGAACCAGTCTCTCCAGTTTATGTTTATCCGTAGCTGTTGGGAGGAGAATAGATTCATACTTTTGCCAAGGGTATTGACATGTAAGTGAATCTAATGAATTCGACTGGAATTCGAACTCAGCTCTCCGATTCTTCAATCCGAGACGCAATCCATTACTCCACCGTGTGTAGAGATGATGACACAAAAATGAAAATCAATAAACGAAGCGTTCTGCCGAGAGAGTATGCTCTCCCTGGCTTTCTCAGTTTAGAATGAAAGAAAGACAAAACTGTATGTGAGGAAAAGTGATTCGAGATCTCTGAGGATAACTTGGGATCATAAATCACACTAAATATCCTTACCACATCCAATGTCCAGACACAAGAAAGTGTCTCTCTGCTTGTTTTGTTGTTATATATATATTTATATGTAAATACGCGTACATACGTACACACCCACCAAGGCATATAAATATATCAGAACCTTTTTTATGTATACTTATACATACATGTATATATATACATGCCCAGCTATATATATATGTGTGTGTGTGTGTTTGTGTGCACGCGTGCACACACACACACACACATACGAGGGGGGGACCCAAAAGTAACCGGAATTGTGTCATATAATTTTATTGATTTATTGTTGCATGTTTATATTCTTATCACCTTCAAAGTATTCTCCCTTTGAAGCAATGCACTGGTCCAGACGTGTTTTCCACTGTTCAAAGCAGTCCTGGAACTCTTGTGAAAGTATGTTTTTTAATGACTCCGTCGTTTTCTTCTTAACCTCTTCCGCATCTGCAAAACATTTTTCTTTGAGGACTTTCTTCATTCGGGGTAACAAAAAAAGTCACAGCGGGGGGGGGGGGGAGATCGGATGATAGGGACGGTGGGGAAGTGGGGTCATGCCATTCTGGTCAGAAACTGTCTCACACACAAGACGGTGTGCGCTGGCGCATTGTCGTGATGCAACCACCATCCTCCACTTTGCCACAGGTCATAACGTTTTCGTCTCACCTTGTCTCGCAAACGCTTCCGGACATCAAAGTAAAAAGCCTGGTTAACAGTTTGACCAGGGGGAACAAATTCTTTGTGGAGAATTCCGTTCATATCAAAGAAACAAATCAGCATTGCCTTGACATTGAACTTCACTTGACGTGCTTTTTGGGGTCGTGGTGACGTTGGATGCTTCCAATGACTTGATTGGTGCTTCGTTTCCGAGTCATAGCCATAGCACCAGCTTTCGTCACCAGTGATGACCTTTGAAAAAGGTCTGGCTCAACTTCCAACTGTTCTTTCAGTTTAAGACAGGCATCCTTTCAGCCACGGTAAAAATAGACGAAAAGGTGTGAAGCACTTCTAAACAAATGTGAACCACGGACCTCTACGTCTTCCCACGGTGACACCAGTTAGCAGCACACTGATGCCTGAGGGTTGCCTCAAGTGGCATCTAGCGGTGGAAGCCTGAACAACTAGGGGCTTGTCACACAGAAAACGATTCCGGTTACTTATGGGTTCCCCCTCATATATATATATATATATATATATATATATATATATATATATATATATATGAACATAATAAAATAGGCAGCATATATTTACATTACAAAGAGTCAATCATTCCTTGAATCAATCAGCAATGTGTATGCGATAATTATTAATCGCATACACATTGCTGATTGATTCAAGGTATGATTGACTCTTTGTAATATATATATATATATATCGTCGCCTGACGATTGCACTAGCATGAAACAGACTGTCGCCTCTAAGTGCTGACTTCCATGTCCACTTTTATATTTACATATATATATATATATATATATATATATATATATATATATATATGTATGTATATATATATATATATGCATAAATGGAAAAAGACAATAAAATAACTATATGTAGTTCTAGTTGGCGCGTTTCGTCCACTGTGGACTTTTTCAAGGCAAAATGTCTAAAAACAAAATGTTGTTAGTCACTAGAAGGATTTAGAAACGCTCATATGTATTCATCGGCTCAACTGAAAAATTACGTCATTTACTTTTTATGTTTGAAGAGAATTTTTCATGTGTAGAAATATTGTTTGGATTGTGAAAACGGCTTCAACGGTTTTCTTTTGATTTCTTGATATATTTGCTGTGTATGTTGGCTTGGGAGACGTGTGATTCTGTTAGGAAAGGTGTTATTGGAGGAAAAAACCTGGGCGTAGGTTAATATTTGGAGAATATTCAATGGAGGCACTCTCAATGATTTTCCTTGTGAGTGAATTATTTTCTTCCTTTTTTTATTGAGTGTAGCATTTTTAAAATCAAAATTGTGGCTGAATTCATTTCTATGTATGACTTGTACATTTGTTAAATTGTTATTTATGAGGTCTCTTTTGTGCTTATAGATGTTTTTTTCTCTAAAGTATTGTGAGGAAGAGTTTTGGCAATTTATTTTATATACCCCTGCTTCTGAAATATTACTATTATAGGTGTTTTCAAATCTGATTATATCCATAATGGTTTTGGAAGTGTTTGTGACTATTTTCATTTTATTTAGATGGGGTTAGTTATTCTGGATAGTGAACATTTCAGAATTGGTCAGTAGTATTATGTATCTGTTCTTGTATAATTTATTATTATCTAAAAAAAACCCATAACGATAATATTAAAAGTGAATTATCAAGTCAAAAATTTACTGTTTAATGTTGTTTGCAGCTGTATGGAAGAACGGTAACTGGGTCATCAGTTTGTATGTGTGAGTTCCTAGAATAATTAAACATCAGTCCTCTTTTCTTTTTTCATAGAACTTAATTGACAGTCTTATATTCAATGTGTGTATACATTTTAGTCATTACTTACACACACAAACACACATAAAGTCTGGCCTCCAAATTGTATATACACTTCAGGAAGGAAAAAACTTGCCTTTTGTAGTTTTATCAAATTGTGATAACACTGTTTATTGTAGTACAATATTCTTTCGACAAATGGCATTACATTGGCGGCCTTTAGACAAGAAATTGAAAATGTATGTGCAGCAATCCCACTGGAACTTTGTCGAACGTTGCCCAAGCAACAGTTTGCCGTACTAATAAATGCCTGGAAGCTAAAGGCCACCATTTTGAGCATCTCTTGTGATTGTAGAGTCTAAAGGTAACTTGTATTAAACTCGTGATATCTGAATAAATTTAGAATTGTAATATTTATACAAGTTTTTACTTTCCTGAAGTGTGTATACATTTTTGGGACGCTGTCTGTCTGTCTGTCTGTCTGTCTCTCTCTCTCTCTCTCTCTATATATATATATATATATATATATATATATGTCTGTGTATAAAAGTGAACACAGAAGTCAGCATCCAAAGGCGACTGTCTGTTACAAGCTAAACGCAATCGTTAGGCCATGCCTCTGGGTGTTGAATTCAATGTCCACTTTTATATTTACATACACTCTCTCCCAGATATTGAGCACTTTAACCCATAAACATAGCATGCCTTAAAACTATATTTTAACATATATATATATATATATATATATATATATATATATATATATATATATATAGTATAATCGACACTTTTCGTAATACACAATACCGGGAATCACTTGTTGACTTACTTGATAATGCTTTCATCATTCGACAAGTTCAAATTTCCATTTATGAAAAGACACAAAAAACACAACTCACAATAGGCATACAAAAATAAAATATATTTGACATGTGAAATATATAAAACATTTTGATAGTGTTCATTCAGGACCTATAAGACAGACAGTAGATTATCAGTTTAAAACCTACATCGGGATTTCGGCCACTTTGATTTCAATATCTATTAATGGAATGGTGTAAGTGGGTCAGCAATCGTATAGGAAATTGGTCAACCCTCACATGTGATTGCCCCTACGTTTGTTCATTAGGACATGTTGTAGAAGAGGCAGTTGTTTCTGGAATGGGGAAAAGACTGTTATGGTTTATTGGCGTAACATATGAAGATCGTCTGGGAGAGGAAAAAGTGGTTAACGGCTTCAGAATGATTGATGAAGATACGCATGAGGAGTCCTTGTGAGATTCTGTCATTTGTGTCTTTTCATGCGGTTAATAAAGAATTTTGCCTTACTTTAAGTGCAGATCATGATATTTGTAGAAATTCAGCTTATCAGAGGACAGAATATAGTTTGCGAAATGTTTGACTCTTGTGAGGCATTCGGATTACGTGAAACAGTAACGTGTCACGTTTATCGTAAAGCTTATAGACAAATATATTGTTTTCCCTTTATATGTCAAAATTTAATTTAATAATAGGTTGGTGCAAGTTCAGGTGAATATGGCGGGTGGAAGAGAACAAACCAAACGAGTTCCAATATTTTTCCTGCATTATTCTTGCTTTATATGGCGTTACATTGTTATGGAGAAGCCGAATTTCTACGAATATCAGGATCTGCACTTAAAGTACGGCAAAACTCTTTATTAACCGCACGAAAAATCAAGACACAAATGACAGAATCTCACAAGGATTCCTCATGCGTATCCTTATCAATCATTCCTTTAACCACTTTTTCCTCTCCCAGAGGATAGTCAGTATTCCTATTGACCAGATCAAATCTTTTTCCGACCAAATTTTTATGGACACGTTGCAGCTGCTGGACGTATACATGTGCATTTTTTTTATTGCGTTTTAAGAATTCTAAATGAATAATGAATAATGCCTCAACGATCCGCACAACATTACCCTTCTTTTATGGAGCTTAGATTTTGGGGTCGATTATGGAGATTTATTTTTGAATATTGTATTGTAGTATGCAACCCAGTTTTATAACCTTATTTTAAGCAAGATGCCATTTCTCAGTAGTGAAAGGAGACGTC
>OZ038480.1:18778953-18801453 GCA_964036315.1 Acanthosepion esculentum
ATGATTAAAGATATATTACTGGAATTCTCCGAGGGTTTTAGACGCCTACTGGGCTCTACTTTGAGCAATAAGAATGTATAATTACTCTCCAAGCTTAACAGGAGAATCGTGATGAAATCGATCATAAACGAAAATCACATGTTCATCATTAATTAATCAAAGCTAAGCATCAGAAGCTCATGAAGGATTGAAACAAGATACAAATATATATATATATTATTCTAGGATCATTTTCCAACTTATTGAAAATATTCTTCGCCCTCTCTAACTTTCTAAGATTCTGGCTTGGAGTAACAAGTTTCCTCACACGTTTCACGTACGATTTCATTTTCAAACATTTTTTTCATTGCTCTTTGAACTGCCATAGCTGAAATTCTTCCCTCACGTGCCAAACATCTTATGGATTGAGTTGGATCTCTTCTAACTGATCGCCTTTAATCTAAGTTGAAATGAGGTTCTCTCTTGCCGCTGTGATCTCCTGATCTTTTTTAATTGATCGTTTTAGCTCTAAGTTGAAATGATGTTGTGACCGGTTGTGACCTCCTGATCCAGTTTACCTCCCTACTGTTCGCACATTTTTTAAAGTTATTCACCGTTCTCTTCATGGTTCTTGAAGATAGAAGCCAGCGTATGAATGTTGGTCCCGTCACTGAACTGCTGATTGATCTTTTTCCTCTCAACATTTTTCAGTTGGGAAGACAAACGGACTGTCACAAAATCGTTTTAACCTGTTTTCTTTCTAACTGAATAATTCAAAGTCTTTTTCAGAGATTCTTACAACATATTATGTCAAGATGGCTAATCATCTTATCTGAAAACCTGGAAAAAAGCAACTTAATTAGTGTTGTGGTTTTTAGATATTAAACATTATGTTGGATGGGCAATTATGCATATTTTATACACAATTTGGACAATTTGAAATGCATAATTGTCCATCGCATATAATGTTTAATAACCATGGTAATATTTTATTTCGCAAAATCGAGAATTCGATTTCGCTTCGTCAGACCTGGCGGTTTCAAAACAATGAATATCAAAATATATCAAAATAATGAATTTGTTAATTATTTATCACTTGCTCTGTTATTACATTGAGCTCTCAGGATTTATATCCTCGCTGGAATTATCCTTATGGATTACCAATTAACTTCATTATATATATATATATATATATATATATATATATATATATATATATATATATATATATATGTGTGTGTGTGTGTGTGTGTGTGTGTGTGTGTGTGTGTGTGTGTGTGTGTATTATATATATATATATATATAAAAACTTCAAGCTATATATGTTGTGTGGTGGCTCGACTATTTATATATGCTAGTCAATGGTGCATTCTGGGTAGTAAGGTCAGTTATTTCCGGTTTATTGTATTTTTTTTAAGCATATCACCCCAAGCAAGGCTGGAAGCCACTAGTACGCAGGGGGTTACAGAAGGTTTGGAGGAAGAGCAGATAGGAGTGGTAAAGGAGAGGATGTTGAGGAAGATAGTGGATCGATCAAGGCTAGGGGGTTACAGAAGATTTGGAGCGAGACCAGATGGGAATGAAAGGTGAAAGGATGTGGAGAAGGGAAGAGGATAGATCAAGGCAGCTGGAGATGTCGATTGACGTTACACTTCCTAACGATTGTTGGCAATTATATTTCAAATTATTCTAAAGGTTATTGAAATCGAAATAATTATCGGTCACAATATAGTTATTTTATACCTATTACGTAGTGTTGTTGTTTTTTTTTAACTTTTTACTCTTTATCTATTCTGGATTATTTAGGGCATTTTGTATTTATTCATTGATTATTATATTGTTTAAAAATGGTATATTTATTAAGGACTAGCAGCCATAGCCATCTGGTCGATCAGAAAAAGCGTTCAATTAGAATGAAGCAAAAACAGCACCATGTTTAGATGTAACTGAGTTTGTCTTGAATTAATGCAGTTACTGATATAACAGAAGTAGTCTGTATTTATTCAGTCGAAGTTAGCCAAGGACATGAAGGGGTAAAACAGACAACATGATGACCTACTTCAGACCACTATTAATTAGGAGTTTTTGAAATTCAATTTGTCAGTGTGCTACCAGGGATGTAAAAGAGGATAAAGCAATTGTTAAGTTTGATTAAAATAGTTTGAAAAATCAACGAAAAATAAGAAAGAAACCAGTAAAAATCGCCATTTTTCGTTATTTACGCGGGTTTTAACTATATGGGTGAACTCAATTATCAAGTTAAATGACTGTTAAACAATCAACTTATTGATGGTTACAATTGAATGTATTTGATTGCTTGAAAATTGAGGGAGATTTTAGTTAAAAATTCGTGTTGAAATCGACTTATGTTAAAATCGAATTTTCGTTTTTAGCCGTTTTTCGCTAAACGCAATAGCGTAGAAATAAATAAGGTAATGTTGAGCTCGCCATGATGTAAGTAATCTACATACCGAGTTTGAACGAAATCGGACGAAAAAATTTGAATTTATCGATTTTTAATCGGCTTTATCAATTACTGATTTTTAAAAAAATAACGATTTTTTACGCTAAGATCCTACCTCTTACATCGTATGTGCCAAGTCTGGTGAAAATCGGTTGAAATTCTCGAGTGAAAGACACACAGAATCCCCTGTTTTATATATATAAAATAGTACGTCTGTAGATATTATCAGTGTGGGAAAAAAAATAAAAACTGCATGGTGATTCACATTTTCACGTTTTAAGCAATCATCAGAGATGATCCGCTGATCACTTAAGGTACGAAATTGCTAGTCAGTATAAAGTGTTTACATCTCGATTAACCCTCTTTCTATATGTAAGGAATTAGGTTTGGTTTTGGTTTGGTTTGTTTTACGGCATATAAACCTCAATGGGTTGTTTAATACCAACAAGATTTTCATTGCTGGTAATACTTTTCCAAAAATGTATTGCTAGTAATATTTTCTTCGCTTCAAAAATGTTTTTCTGGCAATAATTATTTATAGAAATGTATTGCTGGTAATATTTATTTGCTTTAATAATGCATTGCTGGTAATAATGTTTTTACAAAAATGTATTGCTGGTATTATAACCTACACTTATACTTTCATAGTGTTTTGACCCAAGTTTGGGGGTTAACTATTTACCCATAGCTGGGACCCTAACAGGTGCTAACACCTCGGGTTAGGTTGAACCTGAGAACAGCAGCAAATAAGAGGTGGTTCCAAGCTTCTCAAAACCTCCTGATCAGAGGCCTGTCTCTCGGACGTAGTTTATCACCATACCCAGGACGCGGATGAAGTCTATCGTCTTACCCAGGACAGTCGGATTATAGGAGCAGAATTTGTGTATAATCTGAATTTGTTCAGGTATGCCATTAGCAAGTTGGATATAAACTTTCAGCATTAATCTTCAAAAAGAAATATATATATATATATATATATATATATATATATATATATATATATATATATATATATATATGTATGTATGTATGACTATAGACGTTATATTTAATAGATACACGTGTTAGAGTAGACACCCGTATTTTGAAACACTTTATTTCAACGTACTGTTTTTAAAAAGTGACTACACAAACACGTGCATCTGCTGTATATAGTGCTTATAGCAATTAAAAATAATGTTGGATTATAGATAAATTTACCTAATTCCTTAACATCCTGGGTAACCAAACTATAATCTGCCTGTCACAGAAGAAATCTAGACCAGGCAAAAATCTTTCCACTCTTCTATTGTCCAATTTTTGTGATTCTGAGTGAATTGTACCCCAAATGTCTTCTTCATAGTAAATTGTATCCTTACTTTCTTATTCTTAGCGAATGGTAGCCTCCGTTTCCTGTTATGTTCTGTATCTTACAGGAATTGTACCCGGTGTGGTCTCCTGCTGTTGTAGCCCATCTGCTTCTGGTTCGACGTGTTGCTCATTCAGAAATGCTTTTCTTTATATCGCCTTTGTCAACTGTAGTTATTTGAGCTAATGTTGCCTTTCTATCGGCTTGATCTATTCTCGCTTTTCTTCTTCAATCTCATTCATCAAAAAGATGTCTGCCGACAAAATTGAAGACTAATGGATTTATCGCCCTTTTCTGTCCATTCTCTGTAAACCCTCTAAATGGTTGCAAGTGAAAAACCGAGTAGATCAAAATAGTTTTAAATCAATGATTATTACGGGTTCAAAGTTATAACTTTCTTTCCTATACGAATGTATGAAATTAAACTCATCAAGTTTCCCTATGTTTAAATATCGATATCCATTAAATTGCTACCACGTCATTGGTGGAGATTAAATTTACATAAAAGATCATTGGCTCATATAACAACATATATAATATAAATTATGAGATTTGAGATAATTATAACTAGAAGAATCCACAACAGAATGCAGAAAGAACTGGACGGCCGTTTCGTTCTATATTTGGGACTCATCAGCAATGCGCATCCACTACTGAGAATTGAAACCCTGATAGTTGAGTTATCCAGCAAACGTCATACCAACTGCTCCAATGGGTTTCGGTGGAGTAGAGGCAGCAAATCAAACTCAATATAGCGCCGCTCGCGCACATATTCCGTGGTGGAACTCAACTGAAGTTCTCTGTAACCATAGGACTGTGCACCCCGGAGCCACGACTACTATCACCAAGCCGCTCAAACTGAAGCATTAGAAGCCGGATCAATCAATGATATACATATGATAGAAATGGTAAGGAGGATTTGATAATTATAATTAAGTAATTCATTGAGTCTGAAAGAAACCTCAACAGAATGCAGAAAGCACTGGACGGCCGTTTCGTCCTATATTTGGGACTCATCAGCAGTGCGCATCTACTACCGAGAATTGAAACCCGGACAGTTACGTTATCAGGCAAACGTCATACCAAAGGATGACTTCCACCACGGAACACGTGATCGAGCGGCGTTATATCGAGTCTGATTCGCTACCTCTTCGTCACCGAGGCCCATTGGAACAGTTGGTATGACGTTTGTGTGATAACGTAACAGTCCGGGTTTCAATTCTCGGCAGTGGAATCGCATTGCTGATGAGTCCCAAATATAGGACGAAACGGCCGTTCAGTGTTTTCTGCATTCTGTTTAGGTTTCTTCTAGACTCGATGGATTAGTTTTTTGGATTATATATTATTAAAGCCTTGAATAGTACCAATGAAAGCATCTTAATACACACACACACACACACATATATATATATATATATATATATATCACACTAACCTTACAGTATGTATGTAGCTTATGAGGTGATTTTTCTCTTTCAAGGGCAGGTCCTCGGCCTCCTTACATTTCGTCAGGCTCAATCCATTGAAAGAAGCCAGAAATCAAACCTTGTGCCTTCTTGTACACTCTGTCATAGACTGTGCAAGTCAGCTTTTCGATTAACCAGACATATGAAAATTCAGGTTCATGCCGTGCCTGTTGGACTTGAGGATCCCCCTTTCAGGAGCAACATTTGCGCAAAAGCTTGTAAAAGTAAGGCCGGTTTAAAAAGCTATCTCCGCTCTCATGATCGCTGAGTCTGAACGTTATAAAAAAGTAAAACGAAATTTGTTGTGGAGGACGGTATTCTGTCAAGAAGTGACAATCACCATATATATATATATATATATATATATATATATATATATATATATATATATATATATATATATATTGTTGCAAATTTGCTATAGTTTGGGAGGAGTGCTCAATATCAGACCGTTTATATATATATATAAACAGTGTGGACGCAGGAATCAACACTACATGTCGACTATTAATCTATTAATTTCACATTACAAGAGAACTACAGACCATATTTCATTACTCTTTTAGCGAGCTATGTGCATAGTAAGCTGGGGATTAAAGGAAGTAAGAGAAAGTAGATTAAGATGGATTAAGTGAAATGGGAGAAACAGGAAATCGAACCCTCCCCGATTCTTTAGTTTGGGGTTAACGTTTGAGATATCTTTAGGCATAGACTCTCACTTCGTTTATTTATGTATTATATTTTATTATCCCTTCATATAATTCAGTTATTTATTTGTCTTGTATATTTTTTCTTTCGTATATTTTTTTTATATTCCAGTTTTGGTTTTTAAAATAAAGTCTATTAGATTTACGTTATATCGTTTTAGCTTGTATTTTTGGTTATGATATGGTTTTAGGTAGCAGAGCAAATATTCTTTTCGTGTCTGCATTTACAAATAAACTCTGATTTTTCTTTAGGAAATTTTCTTGCTCTTGAAATGTGATTATGGTTATTTTCCCTTTTATAAAAATGTTGTAAGCAGATGTTATTTTTTTCTTATTTTCCATCTTATTTTCTTGTATTTTGCTTTGTATTTCGAGTTGCTATATGTGCTCTTTGTATATCATTTTTATTGTTAAATGATGTTTTATGTGAGTTGTTTCTCTGTTTCAAGGAAACTTATGTAATCCCTGTTAACTTACCGTAGCTTGATATAATACGTTGTTTTGTATGCAGTTACCCTTTAGAGGACATTAGAATCTGCAGTTACTAGTAAGCTTTGGGGATGGTTCTGCTGGTAATTTTTCTTTATGTGTAG
Source organism: Acanthosepion esculentum (assembly GCA_964036315.1). Lineage (NCBI taxonomy): Eukaryota > Metazoa > Mollusca > Cephalopoda > Sepiida > Sepiidae > Acanthosepion > Acanthosepion esculentum. The sequence goes on from OZ038480.1 coordinate 18,785,511, forward strand.
TATGCTTTCGGTGCACCTAATAGCTATGTTTTCGAGTATTTCTCCTGCATACTTTGTGCAGTTTGATTATAGGAAGTGTTTATCTATTAGTTTAATGAATATTTTACCTATATTTTTATTATATGAGTGGTTGAATCCTGTGATGTTTCTATTTCTGTTGGATATTTTGGTTCTGTTAGGTGTTAATGTAAATTCTATAAAAAAAACGCTGTCTTTAAGTGCTATTTCAGATTCGACGTTTGCTTCATTGAATTTATATTGTCATTTCATGATTTGTGGGATAATAACCTGTAATAAATAGAAAATTGAAATTGTTTGATTATGCTGGATGGGTGGTTGGAAGAAGCGTGTCTATAAAGTGGGTTGTCATTTGGTTTTCTGAACGGTTAATACATACATTTTAGCGGTTTAATGTTACATCTAAAAAGGTTGTTTCGTTTGTTTTAATGATTTCTAATGTTTTAAAACATTTATTTCTTTTATTATTTTATCTGCTTTTGTCTGCTGTAATTTAGAATTGTGAGCGCATTGTCTCTGTACAATCCCGTAACATTTTGGTAAGAATCTGAGCTAGTGTGAGTAGTATGTATATTCCGAGTTCACAGGTTTTTTACTCCGTCATATCTTCTCATAATTACGTCGTATTGCTTTTCGTCGGATTGTTTTTCTGTACCCGTTTTTTAATCGTACTATTTCACTGCAGAATAGATAAACCAGAAAATTAAAAGTCACAATAGATCAACTAAAACTGTATTATAAGTTTTAGGTGATCTCTTGTGATTTTTGTGTATTCCTTTTCAAGGGAGATGCCTTTATATAATATAGATTAAGTGATAGATAAGTAAAAACATTTATTAAAGATTTCTTTCCACCCTTAATCTATATTAAAGTTGAGTAAATGCATAACAATACGTATCATTTATGTTACATAACCCGTCTATCTATCCTATATGTTTTCATTAATTTAAACCAAAACTTGTTCTTAGTTCAGAGTTAATAAATTCTCGTATAATTTTTCTTATTTTCCGAGGTTAGCTTTTTGTTGGGCTTATAAATCTATATGTTGGGGAAGCTCAGAAGTTTTCTTTACGGTCTTTTTAATGCTTGTGGTTTAGCTAGTTCAAGCAATCATCTAAGTTAAGTTTTTTGTGGTTATTTTATTAGCCTCAAAGTAATTTCAAACCAAAGAAAAATAAAATAAAAATAGTTTAAAAAAATGAATAAGTGAAATATATAAATGAACAAAATAAGTAATAATTAATTATGAAAATGTATAAACAAATTTCTGGTTTGAAAATTGCATGGAAACGAGAAACTGACAATTATTATGGGGTGTTTATTCCTATGTCAACATTAGCTGCCTACATTGTCTATATCTATGTATGTCTCTCTATGCCTCTCTATCTTTGTCTGTCTGTCTGTCTGTCTGTCTGTCTGTCTGTCTGTCTGTCTCTCTCTCTCTCCCTCTCTCTCTCTCTCTATATATATATATATATAGCATAATGAGAAGCCACGTATACTTTCTTGATATGTATATAATATGGAGAAAACAACTGAAAAGTTGCAAATTAAAAGAAAAAAGATTGAATGTTTTTTTTGTGAAAGTATTTATTTATATTTTTATATATACATATATATTTGATATTTCAGATCTGGGCGATCTGAAATATCAAATATATATATATATATATTAGCCCTAAGCATTATCCCTAAGCATTAGCTCTAAACATTAGCCCTAAGCATTAGCTCTAAACATTAGCCCTAAGTATTAGCCCTAAGCAAAAGAACAGGGAAGGGTCAGTTTCATACTTTTTCCATTTCACCAATAGACTATATCTAGAACCTGCTAAAGAGTAGAAACACGTGGTCTAAAGATTCCTATTTCCACATTGTTTATAACTATTTATCTATCTAGCCAGCTAGATACACCCTTGTGCAAATTAATTAAAACAAAATGAATAATTCAGTTATTTACTTTTTTTCATATTTTTCCAATGAAACATGATCCAGTGCACATGTTAGTACTTCGTATGTCCATTCCACGAAGTCATTCCTTGCAGATTGACTGCCGAATTTTCGATTAGATTTAAATCAGGAGTATTTCCAGGCCAATATACAGTACTTCGATTTACTCCCTGGTAAGGTTTGCCAGTGTGTTTGTGCAGTGTTACACTTTTCGTATGCTTTCTTGGAGTGTCAGGGTGGGATAAAAATGCTGCAGTATTTTTTAAGGCCATACAACTTTCATCTTACACCCCAAAAAATAGATTCATATTACTGCACACCACTGCAAATGACCTAATCTGAGGAAATAATAGAAATCAATTACACCCTGTCACGCCAATGTGTCTGAAACTGGCCGTATCGTGAAAGAAAGGAAACTAAAGCGATTGTTTCAATTAATTTGCACACTGTTATAGGTAGATGAATAGATATATCTATAGCTAGCTATTGATTATAATTAATTATTATCCCATCTATTACTATTATTCTTGTTATTATTATTATTATTATTATTACTAGCAGCATGACCCGGCGTTGCCCGTGCTTGATTCAAAAATTGTATGACTCATACAGCAATCGCTATCACTTGACTTAAAATATTTTTGCCCTTCCTTGCCTTTAAAGGAGTGTCCTCCTTTGCCGTGCTGATGTTGCTACATGCCTTACTTCTTGCCTATCCTTTGCCGTGCTGATGTTGCTACATGCCTTACTTCTTGCCTATCTCACACTGCGAATTTTTTGTAAGCTTTATACTAAACATTAAATCTGTTACGAAAAAAGAACTAAACAAAATGAACACAAAACGATCAGCTTTAAAAAAGGACTCGTAACTGGAAAAACCGAATGAAAAAAGAATGTTAACAACAAATACTTTTTCACACCCAACCCAGTTCTGCGGAATGAGAACCAACGTTGAGTTTAAGCAAGCGAATTAGCCAAGTGGAGTAAAGTGCCATGCAGATTTAAATTTTTCCCACTTGTGACAAATGCAGCTATCGATTTTTTTGAACGCTAGAATGCTAGTTAACATTCGTGTCAGTCAGCTGTTGGCTCTCACGCTGGCCAATAGAATCTTCCTGCCTATTCGTGTTCTCACACTGGCCAGTAGAAAATGGCCGCAGACTACATGAAAACTACCGTAGAAGCATGAAAATATCGATTATTTCCACTATCGATGGGAGTTGGGAAATGCAACGTCGGTCTTGGCCTTTCTGCTAACTTGTAGCATGCGCATGTAAATTCTGGTGCAAATCCGTCGAAAATTGCGGCCGTGCATTCGTTACACACACATCCTGCCTTATATATATATATATGTATATATATATATATATATATATATATATGTATGTATATGTGTGTGTGTTTAAAGCCTATATATATGTGCCTTTTTCAGATAGAGATTAAAAATAATAATAATAATAATAATAATAATAATAATAGTAAATGTGCTGACACTACACCAGGTATAGCTTTCATGGCTTTTGATAACTGACTGGTTTATTAATATATTGGTATCTTTCTCTTGGTCAATTAAGACGGACTACAGTAAATATCCCATTCAGTACCACAGTTGCATGGCCTTAAATAGCTGAAGATGTCCACTTGGGGCTGATGCACTATGCATCTCTGTTCAGGGTCAGAAGTAATCAGGGAGCATAATATCTGGATGAGGAGGGGGCTGTTTTATTTTTTCTAAATTTGATGCATAGGGTAGCTAAGGTGACTTGTACGATACATTTAGTTAATTGGTAAACCCTTTCAATTTAAGACTGAGTGGATTGGGTTAGGAGGTATTTGTAACTAGTGGGGCTCCATTTCTAGGTTATTCACTACTTTTATCAAAACCTTTCTTCAATCACAAACATTTGTGATGCATGTGCTTGATATACACTTTATGAGACTGGATGTCATTGGACTTCATGTTGTTGGCGTTCTGCTCTCACACTCAAAAATGAGAAGACAAATATGACAAAGAAGTTAATGATGAAGGCAATGACATAGAAAAAGAAGAAAAATGAATGAAGATAATAATAATAATTAGAAGAAGAAGATGATGATGTTGATGATGATGAAAGAGTAAAGATAATAAAGATGATGATGATGATGATGATGATGACGATGATGATGATGATGATGATGATGACGATGATGATGAAAAAGTTATAAATAAGGAAGAGGAAGAAAATGATGATGATGATAATGATGATGATGAAAAAGGTAAAGATAAAGAATAGGATTATAATGATGATGATTATGATGATGATGATGATGAAAAAGGTAAAGATAAAGAGGAGAAAGATGATGATCATGATCATGAAGAAGAATAAGACAAAAATAATGAAGACAAAAAGAAGATAAAGGATATGAAAAAAAGAAGATGAAGAAAAAGATGAAGAAGGAGATAATAAACAAGACGATGATGATGATGAGATGAAAAAGGTAAAGATAAAGAAGAGGAAGATGATGATGGTGATGATGAAAAAGGTAAAGTTAAAAAAGGAAGATGATAATGACGATGAAGAAGGTAACGATAAAAAAAGGAAGATGATGATGATGATGATGATGAAAAAGATAAAAATAAAAAAGGATGATGATGATGATGATGATGATGATGATGAAAAAGGTAAAGATAAAAAAGGATGATGATGATGATGATGATGATGATGATGATGATGATGATGATGATGATGATGATGTCATGATAATGATGAAGAATAAGAAAAAGATGATGAAAGAGATGAAGGATATGAAAAAAAGAAGATGAAGAAGAAGATGAAGAAGGCAAAAATAAACAAGCTGAAAAAGATGATGACAAAGAAGAAGATGGTAAAGATGACAAAGAGGATAAAGAAGAAGAAAAGATAAAGAGACAGAACAAGATGATGAAAAATAATATGAAGAAAAAGAAGAAGATAAAGAATGATGATGATGACAGCAAAGAAGGAGAAGAAGATGAAGACAAAGAAGAAGAGAAAGATGAAACATGTTTGTCATTGGAATGATTATATTTTACTCAGAGACTTTATAATGGACTTAGTCAATTTTTACGATTGGCCAAAAGAATTTGGGAGGGCACTATTTTTTTCTAGCCACTGCATCATGCATGTTCTGTTGAAACCAAACACTGAGTGGATGGGGACAAGGCACACTTCCTGAAAGACGTCCCACCCGAAAATGACATAAACTGCATCACATTGCAAAAATGAAGATGACTAAAGAATAAAAAACATGAACACAACACATTTTCGTCAAAATCAACTGATGCTTTCATTCTTGTTTTTTTACAAAAATAAATAAATAAATAAAGGGTTGAAAGATAATCAGGGAAAAAAGGAAATTAAAAAAAGTCACCCTCACCCTGGAAAAAGTGGCAAAAAAACTGATTATTGGATGCTAAAACCAAAATTAGATTTCATGTGTAGGGGAAAGAAACACACCAACGACGAGATAAGACAAAAGAAAAAAAGGAGAATGCAAGGGAAAAAAAAAGACCAGGATAGAATATGGTAAGGCTCCAACTTGACGAAGGAAATATTGGTAGTCATCGCCAAGCTCTTTAAAACCTAACTATAATTTTTCTGTCCCAGTACATGCATATATATATATATATATATATATATATATATATATATATATATATATATATATATATATGTGTGTGTGTGTGTGTGTACTAACTACAAATGTATAACACAGTTGCAGCAATGTATGAAGATATATATGTGTGGTGTACGTAAATGTATATATGTATACACAAATATATATCACTGTGTGTGTATATAAATATATATATATATAAACATATATATATAAACATATATATATAAACATATATATATATATAAACATGTATATATATATATATATATATATATATATATATACATACAAATTTTATATATGTATCTTTATGACATGCATATTCATTTCCATGGTGCCGACATATGTCAATGAATGTTTCATATATGTGCATCTATATATCATATAACTATATATATCATAACAAGAGATGTATATGATATATACTGCATACAGATGTGTATATATATATATATATATATATATATATATATATATATATATATATATATATATATAGGTCAATGTCTGGTCCCTCCTCCCCTAATACTAAGTATGATAGATAGAAATATTAAAATAAACCCTCTCTAAACTCGATCATGTCTTTCACACCACTCCTCACTACCCTCTCTGTTAAATTACATAAACTTAATACTACTCGTCAAAAGTGTAAATGTTAATTTCATTTTTCGTTTCACATTTTGGAAGTGAAGTCTGATGATCCAACGTTCTTTAAAAGGACTATGGTGAAATAAATTATTACATGGAGCCTTAAAGTGGTCTGTTTTTCTTTAAATTATTATCTCTGAATTTACATTGATCTCTCAGGATTTCATCCTCCTTGGAACTACCCATACAGATTACGAAATTTTTTGTAACTTAAATATATATATATATATATATATATATATGTAAAATGTTTATGTATCTAAATATAAATATATATATATATATGCAATTATTTATATATATTATTTATATATTATATATGCATGGTACTTATTGGAAAGCACTCAATATCAGTGATAGAGTTAATATATTTAGTTGGATTGATGTGAGTATCTCAATAAGTGAACGTGTGTGTATGTATGTTTGCGTAAATATGAGTGGTATTCTGATGACAATTTTTCCTCTCACTACCATAAAATCACTGATATACGCAACCATATATAAATCCAAAATTTAAAAATTAATGAATTTGTCTGATGATCGCAAATAGTGTGAAACTCTGTATCACAAACTCCCATCAATCCAACGAAATAAATAAATATATATATATATATATATATATATATATATATATGTGTGTGTGTGTGCAGGTATGCAGAAAAATAGGAAAGAACACGTTAGGTAAATAATCCGGAGTTCCTTAGTATTTTTGATTTTATTTTTAAAAAGACAGTGCTGCATACAGAAGTAGAGCTTATATTATAATATTTTAAAAAAAAAATATGATTCCTTCGCTACATAAGAATTCTCATGTTTCAAAAGCGAGAGCCGAGACCCCTAATATAATTTTAGAAATTAAGTAGAATTAAGGTGTCTGGTCACGCTTCCTCGTCAAGCAAGAATTTGGGAATAAGCTATCTTGTGGTTATATATATATATATATATATATATATATATATATATATATATATATATATATATATATATATATATATATATACACGGGTAGTAATCTGTTCATATATAATCCAAGTGAATCCTATTAACACAATATAAAAAATAAAGTATTAAAACTGATCCACACATAGAGCTCAATTTTTTTTTTAATAAACAGAGCAATATATTTCATACAATCGGAATTAAGATATTATTTAAATGATCATTTTCACCTTGTAAAATTAAATTTACAGGATTTTTGAAACAGTCAATGGATGCTAAATTTTAGAAAATATTTCTTTTTTAAAATTAACCATCCATTGACTGTTTGAAAAATCCTGTAAAATTAATCTTACAAGGTGAAAAATGATCATTTACGTTATGGTATCTTAATTCTGATTGTACGAAATATATATATAAATAATATTCATAGTTACATATTAATATTATGTATGTATATATATATATGTGATACTGTTAAAATAAATATATATATATATATATATATATATACAGGGTGTCTCAAAAAAATGTACTCAACACTTTAACTGTCTCTGTCATGCTTCTTTTTTTTTTTTGACTCATCAATTTGAACATTTGAGAACATGATTCTTCAATTACTTTTTTCTTCTGTATTCAAAGCTATTCCATTTCACTCTATGTTCATAAATAAAGGTTTTCTCGTCATTCAAAGTGTGAGTACATTTTTTTGAGACACCCTGTATATATATATATATATATATATATATATATATATATTAAGAGTATCACATATATATATATACATACATAATATTAATATGTAACTATGAATATTATTTATATATATATATATATATATAATGGCTGGACACATTCATTTTCTGAACACACCCATCTGTAGTTGTGTCTAGTTAATTCCTGTTGCCGACACATGCTCAGACATATTTGTATTTGTCCAACACCTACCTGTGGTTTATACTACAACTATGCTGAGTAGACTACATTTTCTGGGATAGAATGCATATTCTGATATGGTCAGCAGTTTGAAAAATGCCAATGCACTCAATCCTTCAGTTACAATGATTTGTGTCTTTGTACTAGTGCAACCATTGAAAAATTCCACACGGGTGTCACTCTTTATTTCATTCAGCAGGTTTGCATCAACCAATGGTATGGTATTAGCTTGCAGACACTTTCCAAAAAAGCTGCATGCTAGGATCACCTCACTAGATAAATAATGTCAAATTAAACATGGTATGATTTGAATACATGTCTCATGGTTGGAAAGCCAATGTAACCCCCATTCATATATATATATATATATATATATATATATATATATATATATATATATATTAAAAATTAACAGATCAATTTTGTCAGTTGTTTTAATATATATATATATATATATATATATATATAAACAAGATTTTATTAAAACAACTGACAAAATTTATCTGTTAATTTTTTTCTTATATATTACCAATTTTTGGATAAGGTGTTGTGTATAAACTGTTCAAAGTTTATATTTTGTTACTTTGGTTCAAGTACTTTTAACTTTTTAGAATATATATGTATATATGTATATATATATATATATAATTAATAACTTGGAGACTTCAGAAATATTTTATTTTGCAAAATCAAGAATTCAATTTTGCTTGATCAGACCTGGTTGTTTAAAAACAATGAATGGATTAAAAAATTCTTCCAGGAATTCAGATTATTACATTGAGCTCTCTGGATTTATATCCTCCCTGGAATTATCCATACAGATTACCAATTAATTTTATCATATTTTATGTTACATATATATATATATATATATATATATATATATATATATATATGCATATATATACCAGTAAAATGAGAACAGAAGGCGTATTTGTACATTTGTAGTGTTGAAACATAATAGTAATTGTGTAGAGATTTTTAACATGTTTTTGTCTTAATATTCTAAAATAAATAATATATATATATATATATATATAGATAGCTAGATATATAGATAGATAGATGATGGGGTGTTGAAAGTAGATTTAACATGTTGAATGAGATACAACGGTTCAAATTTTAATCTAACAAACAGACAATTTTGCCTTTACATGATTTTGACAATTTTGGTGTTACACATGATTATATATATATATATATATATATATATATATATATATTATTATATATATATATATATATATATATATGTATATTATATATATATATATATAGTCATTCACAGACAGACTGTTTTGCTGTATCACAGCACATCAGTGTGGCTAGACGTCCGGTTGCCTCTAGCTCGGATTGAAACACAATTTTCAGTTGTATGGATATGAGTTTGTGACCCTGGGTTTCACGCTTTTGCAGTCATCAGATAAACTGGTTTATTTTTTAAAATTGGATTTATTTATGTTCTTTTGACTGTTTTTGGTGGTCGGTGGGGATCAACGTCTATGTTTGTTTGCGGTGACACTCTCACATGCATAGACCCGCATACACACATGTGTATGCATTTCATTTCACGCTAACACATCCATCCATATAAACAATCCGATGCTAGTTACAGGTGCATATCCATGCATTCAGGCATACATACATATGCAGTTTTAATTCTATGTATTTTATATATGCGGCAATGTTCATTTCAACAAGGAGTGGGTAGGAGTGTTTTTGACGCTTTTTAGATCTACCGCCTGCATCGTCAGACAAACCTACACTTCCTCACATACACATACACACATGTAGATGTGTGCATACACTCCTATCGGTCTGGCTCTTTCACTGCCAATTTGGTTAAGTTGGGTTCTGTTTGTGGGTATGGTGATGACGATGTTTGTATTTTCGACACTAACTGCTAGTGTATTATTGTCAATTTTTCATTATGCTGATAGTGCAAATAACTGTGATATTAATTATTATTAATAATAGTTATAGATGTTTTAACAGCAAATTTAGCCTTAATGATGATGGAAATGAAAGTAAAAAAAAAAGCTGGGGGCAATAATGATAATAATCCAGAAGATATAACAATAATAATGACAATGATAAAAACAATCCCTATATATATATATATATATATATATATATATATATATGGTGGACTCTCCCATCGTATTCAATGTATGATGTTTAAGCAGCTCAGTTCCTAGGAAGCAAGAGTCCAGCCACCTGCACATATAATTTGATTACAGTGATGAAATGTGATTTGTGCAGAACAAATCACACTTTTTTGAAGGGCTAAGTACAGAGACCTGGTGTACTGTGAGCCACAAGGTCTCCAAATGACCCTCCGCAGGTTTTGAATTCAGAGTTGTCCTCCTCCTAGACCAGTTGCCATCCAAGGCTACAGAACCCAATCTGTCCTGCTATTTACCCATAGCTGGAGGGAGAAAAGAAGATTAATACCTTTCCCAAGGGTATTAGCACGTAAATAAATGTAATGGATTCGACTGGAATTCAAATTCAGCTCTGATTCTTCAATCCAAGCCGGTATCCACTACTCCCCCATGCCTCCCAGATATATAAGTTTTATTTTCAACCTGTTTCTTTAAATATGACAAACATGGAAAACATAACTGATTTTTTATTTTGTTTTTCCAGTATTCTTAGATTTTTTTTCATTTGACTGTTTAAGATGTGTTTTTTGTGTTGTTTCCAATGCTACTATCAGTGTTTATTCCAAGCTTCACATGTTGTGTGTGTCGGGAATTTTGTATTTCTTTAAAATATTACGTGGATTCAAAAAAGGACAAGAACACATCATAAACAGTCAAACATGTAAAGAAATTAACAATATCCATGAACAAACTGCCTTGAAAATGAGGACAATTTTAGCCCCCAAACAGAAAAATGTAAGAATGTCGGAAAAACTATTAGGTTGGTGCAAAAATAAATATCGTTTTTTGACGTTCAAGATCATGTCAAAAAACGGCATTATTTTTGCACCAACCTAATAAATAAAAAATGCTGTTCGATAAAAGTGACTCACCTGATTTTTTTTACTAAATGTTCTCTTCTCTGATGAAATGAAAGTTGAGCTAAATTCAAAGGATAAGCGATCTAAAATCCGAAGAAGAAGCTTTGAAAGCTCTTTGAATTTAGCAGTAAGTACTGTCAAGCATCCGTTCAGTATAATGTTCTGGGGATGCTTTTCTTTTCATGGAACTGGTTTCTTAAAACCTATTGAAAAGACCCTCAGGGATGAGCAGTACAAGAGAATTTTAGAGTCTTGTCTGCTCCCTTCTGCTGAAAGGGTGCAAATTGACCCCACCAAGCTCATTTTTATTCAGGATAATGCTCCCTGTCACAAATCAAAATTGATGAAGGAATACTTTGATGAGAAGCAGGTGAGTGTTATAACATGGCCGCACCAATCTCCTGATCTCAACCCCATAGAAAACTTATGGAGCATTATAATGTACAGGCTCTCGAGAAAGCAGTTGAGCAACAAAGAGGATTTGATCGTGAATTTCATATCCGAATGGAATTCAATGCTTGGAGATGAGATTTGCCAGAACCTAATCAAGTCAATGCGAAAAAGGGTTGAAAAGGTTATTCAAAATAAAGGAGGACTCATAGATTATTAAATATTTCGAACTATATTACCTATTATAAATAAATTATACCTCTATTATTCTTTATTTAAAGCTGTTCGGTTATGTTTCTATTGATTACCAGTTGCAGGAAATAAGTGAGTCACTTTTTTGCACAGAGTTTTACCCTAAATCTCATTTATATCCAAAATTATAATTATCAATAGAATACCTTAGTGTGAGTAAACTTTTTTACTAGGTGGTCGAGAAAGGGGTCTTTATATTAGTAAGATCAAAAATTAGTTTGACCCCCAAAAACAATAGGCGAAAAAATGTTTAACTAAAAAAATCAGGTGAGTCATTTTTTATCGAATAGAACTATATATATATGTATATATATATATATATGCATGTGTGTGTGTGTGTTTAAAGCCTATATATATGTGTGTGTGTGTGTGTGTTTAAAGCCTATATATATGTGTGTGTGTGTGTGTGTAAATATATGTATTATGGAAAAAGACAATTGGAAAACTGTTGTTTTAGCCAACACATTTCATCCAATGTGGACTTTTTCAAGGCAAAAAATGAAATGAATTTATTGAAACAAAGTATCTAAAAACAACAATATAAATGTTGTTAGCAACTAGAAGAATTTAGAAACACTATTGTATATTCATACGGTCAACGGAAAAATGATGTCAATTACTTTATGTTTGAAGAGAATATTTTCATGTGTAGAAATATTGTTTGTATGGTTGTGTTGGTGGAATCAACCATTTTCTTTTGATTCCTTGATATATTTGTTGTGTACATTGGCTTGGGAGAGTAGTGATCCTATTAGAAAAGTTAATATTGGGAAAAATATTGTCTTTTTCTACAGGTTAAGATCTGAGAAATTTTTACATATAAATATATATATATATATATATATATATATATATATATATAAATATAAAAAAAATAACAACATGCCTCATAAGTCAAAGCTGCAAAGAACGAACATTATTTACTAGTTCAAATGCCCCTTACGGAACTGCGTTCCTAACAAATCCGGACTCATAAATAATTACATCGGTCACACAACCACATGCTTATCCAGACATCTTACATTACACCTATCCGATCACAGCTCCATTAGAACCCATTTAAACACACACAAAAATTTACCAGACTCCATTAGAAATATACTAGTAGGAAACACAAATATATTAATTGCTTCTACCTGTAAAAAAAGGTTAAAAATAATGGAGGCTTTAATAATAAAAAAGAAAAAGCCTACCCTTAACAATATTAACTACGAACAAAGTCACAACGTGCTAACCGTATTCAGAAATTAAAACACGTCTACTACACACTAAGACATATACATAATGCACACACTCAACTAAGTCTGAAAAATTAAATCATCCTTGATAATGGCTAAAGATATAGCCGAACGTGCTCGGAAAAATAAAACATTTGGACAGTTCTTACACAACATTTGTCCAGCAAAGAAAGCTCTTGTTCGTACACAAGAAAAATTAAATAAAAAACTTAACTGTAGTACCTTGTCTGTCGTTTTTAATGAAACTTGCATATAAATATAAATATATATATATATTTAAAAAATTTAGGAGATCAACTGATCACGCTATCTTTCCAGAGCAGAAAAAGCTTCCTGAATAAGAGATCAGAAATAATGAAGCGATGCATACACACAAAAAAGTTCCTTTTGAGTTTGTTCAAACTAGGATGAAAGCATGTACATTTCATATAAACCCCCTTCAATGCAATTTCAATACTCTTACTTTTCTCCTCCCCATCTATTACACTTCACATTGTGTGTTTATTTATTTATTTTTAAATAATAAATCATTATGAGATTATTTAGCCTGGATCACCTGAACATATGCAAAGATTGAAACCAAGATAGTGTAATCAGCTGATCTCCTAATTTTTTTAAATTTAAAAGCTCTGCATGTTAAATTTTTTTTTCTTTTCTTTATACATGTATTGAGTACTTTTTAATAATACTTTTTAATAACTTATTCTTAATTATATATATATATATATATATATATATATATATTTTTTGTCATCCACAGACAGACTGTTTCACTGTTTCACAGCTCATCAGTGTGGCTAGACGTCCGGTTGCCTCTAGCTAGGATCGAAACCTGACTGAATTTGCGTCAGTCGGAACTTCTACCACTAAGCCGTCGGCGCACGGCAGGGATGAAGGTGAATTTTATTGTGTTTATTTTTAGATTTAGATAAACACACAGTGACTGACAGTGACTCAATTCTGCTGAAGAGTCGTGCAATATTAGCTTAAATAGTCACTGTTTACAAACTCACACCTCAAACCAAAGAGCTCAACCAAAATTAATTTTTCAGGAGCCAATATTTTTGTCATCCACAGACAGACCATTTCGGTGTTTCACAGCTCATATATATATATATATATATATATATAAAAGTGAACATTGAAGTCAACACTCAGAAGCGACAGGCTAGACATAATCATCAGGCCGCTGACAATTGCGTCTAGAATGAGACAGCCTGTCGCCTCAGAGTGTTGACTTCAATGTTCACTTTTATATTTACACATGACTCTATCTCTGATATTGAGCACTTTATCTCATAAATATAGCACAGCTTAAAACTATATTTCTTCATATATATATATATATATATATATATATATATATTCTTTTATGCAAGATTTGTTAAGAACAACTAAAATGTTGTCCGAATGTTTTATATATCCAAGCACTTTTGACAATACTTTTATCCATTATCAAGCATGAATTTTATTTCACTTTATACATACATACATATATACATATATATGTATATATATACAGGGGTTGGACAAAATAATTGAAACACTTGTTAAATTCAAAGAAAATTTATTTAATATGGAGTTGGTACTCCTTTAGCCTCACATAAAGCTTTAATACGTCTAGGAATGGAATCATTCAGCTTCCTGGCTTCACCCAGAGGAATTTTGAGCCATTCTTCCATTAACACCTGCTCCAGCTCTTTAAGACACGACGGTGGAGGATAACGGCTCCTAACTTGTCGCTCCAAAATGCACCACAAATGTTCAATAATATTGATATCTGGAAATTCAGGAGGCCACTCCATGTGTTCTAGCTCACTTTCATGCTCTTCATACCAATTCTTAACCACTCAAGCGGTTTATATTGGAGCATTATCATCTTGGAAGATACAGTCACCATCAGGGAATAAAGTCTGAGCCATTTGATGAACATGATCTCCCAAAATGTTCAGGTAATCTTTGCTGTTGATTCTACCATGCAGCGCAACTAATGAACCGAGACATTTCCATGATATGGCGGCTCAAACTATCCCTGATCCACCTCCATGCTTCACTGTTGGAAGAAGGCAGTCAGCGTTGTAAGCTTCTTTGGGCTGCCTCCACACATAAACTCACCCTGAAGTTGCGAAAAGAGAAAAACTGGACTCGGCTGAGAATATGACTTGCTTCCATTGGTCTGCAGACCAGACATTGTGATCTCTGCACCACTTCAACCTCTTCTGAATGTTGCGAGTGGAGAGAAGAGGTTTCCTTATGGCGGCTCTTCCATGATATCCAGCCTTATGGAACTCACGACAAACAGTTTTAGTAGAAACTGAACTATTCCGATGATTATTCAACTCAGCAGTCACTTCAGTCGCAGTAGTCCAATGATTTTTTGCCACATTGCATTTCAATGCACATCGGCCCCTGTCAGTAAGTTTGCAAGTCCGGCCTGAATTGCTACGGTTGCTTGAAGTTTTGCTCTGTTTCTCGAATTGCGTCATAGTTCTTGATATAGTAGTTCTTGAAAAACCAAATATTTCAGCAACATTATTGATCGAGGCTCCTGCCATGCAAGCTCCAATAATTTGCCCTTTTTCGAACTTGTAGAGGTCACATATTTAGCTTAAATTCAATTTAACATATTTAGAGAGATCACATATTTAGCTTAAATTTTACTAAATTCTAAAATAAATAAGACAAAGACAGTAAATTCGATAAATAAATGTATTCACAATAGATATAACCTGAAATTATGAAGTTTTAATTAAAGTTCTTAATATAATAAGTCTTTGAAACATGAGAGTGGATTTTGCACCTGTTCAAATTATTTTGTCCAACCCCTGTATATATATATATATATACATATATATATATATATATATATATATATATATAGATAGATAGATAGATAGATAGATAGATAGATAGA